>JAQFVV010012471.1:3278539-4478539 GCA_028023455.1 Epiperipatus broadwayi | reverse complement strand
AACAGAAGGTGTGTGGCATATATATGCAATCCTGCCCGAAGCGGATCTCATACTACATCTACTATTACACAAATATATCCAATCCATTGAACCAATTCAACTACGAAATGAATAACCTAAGATTACCCTTCCTTAATATAACTTTACAAAACTATATAGCCATTCATGCCCGACTTAAATTTAACATTTAGATACATTTGCATAAATGAATTTTATAAAATTTGTTTTAAAATGTTGAGTATAGATCAGCTGCACAGATTCCATGGTCAAAAACATTCCAAATTAAACACAACCGATCAAAATACAAAGTCATCGATAAGCGTCACTTGCATAGGGAATATACAAATTCCATTAGCATTCATCGTAAGATGCCGCAATAATATCGTTGACCTATATATTCTAATCGAATGTGAAAACCACAACATAATCAACCGCTAAAGAATCTATGCAACGTCTATACCCAACCTAAATTTCATCATTTAAAATTTAAACAACAAATAATTTATACAATAAGAGAAAAAAAAAATGGAAATGATTTTTATCAATCGGAAAACATATAAAATTAAACATTATTAATTTGATTTAAAAACTTACAAAAGTCAGATAAGAGTCCGTTTTAACATTTAAGTTGGCTTGTTTATCAATTTATAAAACTTGACGAAAGTTCTTAATTGATTTTAATAATTGTTCATTTCATATAGCTTATGGTAGAAGAGTCCAGGTTCCTGTTTTTAATTCCCGCGACACCTCCATTGGAAGATAATGTTCTGGAGATGGCAATAGCTGGTTCAAGGTATCACAGTCTTTTCCTTTTTTTAAAATAGAGTGTGTGGTATGTGCGTCCTACCACAACTCTCAAACACACCACGCTGGAACTCCAGAAAAAACTATATTTCCCTTTTTATATTATCCACACGGATTCAATTAACAAAACGTCACTAATCCATCACTTTTGTTAGGGTCCGAGCCAAGGCTTAGTGCTTCCATTGGTCAAGCTAATTTCTCTTTATTTTCTTATCTATCTTTCATCAGATCATTTTAATCATACAAGAGCCCAAGGCTAGCTTGGTTTTCGATAATTCATAAACAATCATTTCCATTTACAGATTACATTAATTAATACCTGTTTTTATTTTTAAATCTTGTACTTTTTTTATATAAAAAAAGTAAGTTCAAATACTTATTTGTTTTTTTAAAAAAAAAATTTTTTAAAGTTTGGCATCTGTGCGAATGTATATACGTTTAACAAACATTTTAATTTTAGCGTTTAGTTTTTTACTTTTATTTGCGAACTTTTAAGTTTTTATTTTAAATTAATGTAACAACATATTTATATATCGTTACAATAGAAACCAATGAAATATGATGGATTCCAGATAATTAAGCTGTAAAGAGATATTTGAGACTTCAGTGATCAGAAGACATTTGTTCATTGAGGTTACTTCAGAAAAAATAGATCTGTAACATCAGAATGCTGGATGTAATTGTGTGTGACCTTAAGATATGCTTTGACAGTGGAGAGACCTGCCTCCAAATATACCAAGCAGGTCTTGGGACTTTACACGTCATGCCAATGTATATTATTTCTTTGTAACTTTGAGACATTGTATATAAAATATTTCTAGTATGAGTATAATAAGTGATTTATATACTTCATTTAGTTTTCTACTTCACCTTTGAGTAGTAAGTAATTTAAACTGCGCTTTATGCAAAAAAGTGAAGCTTGTCTAAAATATTATTAAAAAGTTATGAAAGAAAATGTGCATAAATTTTGCATAAATCACCGCTAAATTTCAATTAAAGTAGGCTATGAATATGGAGATTTAGGTTCTCTGAAAGCTCTTAGCCATATAACTCTTTAATAATATTTTAGAAAAGCTTCACTTTTTTGCATAAAGCACAGCTTAAATTAATTCATTAATATATATATATTGTAACCTTATATTTGGATACAAATATATAGCTTGGTGGAACTGGTTTAAAATTTCTCTATCTTTTTCTAGATGACTTAATTATCATGGTTAGCACTTTGTATATACTTGATACTTTTATTCAAATTGACTTAATGATAAGACTGTGTAGTTTCATTTTTGCTTTGCTTATTATATATTTATTTTCTCTCATATATTAGTTTTGCTCCTTTCCAATCACTGAGTTAGACAAGACATGCTTAACCTGAAAAAACCAACAACATATTACATCAAGTTTAGTAAGATAAATAAAAACAAATAGTCATTATTTGTTTTCTCTTTAACTAATCCTAAAAAAAAACAAAACAACTTTAGTGGTTAAATATGATTTATTTAGTTAATTTAATTTGAATTAGTTGATAGGATATAATAAATGCATTTTTTCTCGTCTTTCATTTTAACAAAAATATGTAATTGGCTAAAAGAAAAAAGAGAACATGCAGAGATATTTTTTTGTTTTAAAAACTGTAATAGTAACAGCAAGTATGTAAAGTAAAAAAGAAAGGGGATTTTTTTTTTTTCTGCTGTTAAACATAAAACAAATATGAAAGCTACTCCTTAAAAAAAAGGAAAACAATTTTATGGACAAAAAAAAAAGTGAAACTTTTCTTATATAATTCAAATTGCAATATTATTATATGCTAAAAACAAAATTTGCTAAAATTAAACAAATCTGTTTGAGTCATCTAACCAAGAATCTAATTACTGATAGTCTTCCAAAATGTCTATAATTGAAATGTACTGGAATTATCAACCGTGAAAATGGAAATAACAATTTTAAAGATCAGTCTACTTGGAAATATTCTTTATTGTTTACAAACTATATTAACCTGCGATGTGATATTTTACTTTCATGACTTTAACAAATGGTTGTGCTATATATGTGCAGAGTCTAATGCTATATTAACATTTTTTGTGTGTGCTAGTGTCTGAATGATAAGGAATTAGCTATAACCCACTTTGAACTGATATTAGAAATAACATTCCCACTATGTGAGTTTTCTTATTATTAAAATTATAATATAGTTGTTGAGAGAAGATAACAGCTAACCAGAAAATTATTTTATAACCATCATAATTATTTGTTTGGACCATCATTCTTGTTCTTCAACACTGACTAAATAAATTAAAAGTAATGAAATATTTTTAACTTTGGAATAATGCCTATAATATAAGTAATGCTCTAATTAAAATTATACATATTCTATCAATTAATTTAGACATATTCATTATGGGTATAAATGAAGAAAAATACAATCAAACTCATAAAGCTTTATATGTTGTAATTAAAAAACTATTTAATTTATATGTTGTACATTAGATAGTAAAAAAAATATTATTGATTTTACTGGGAATATTCAATATATTTGAAATATTATGTATTTAAATTTATTGTAGTCATTTAAACTAGTGTGTGTTTTGTTTTGGTTGATATATATTATTCTATATGTGTATGAAGTTCACATATATATTCTATTGGGCCTAAAATAATTATTTATCAATTAAGATTAATTGAATTGAACATATGATATAGAGATTGAAGAAAATCAATTATTAAGGAACAGAGCTTGTGTAAAGGTTTAATGAATATTTAATGAATCTATAACATGCATCAACACCACATAGCTTAATCCTGTATGTCTTTCCAGAGTTCTGTGCCTATACTCTTACTATATTTATTATGTATTATTATCTCATTCATGTTTTAGGCAGAGATGGTCATTATCTCAGTTGTTTTCTATAAATAAAGTCTTTATTTCATTTTATGTCCTAATTCACTCTAGTAAAACTGCATGTGTCTCCTAATTTAGTAATTTATTGATGAGGGCAATTTTATGTCTCTTTTATTTGGAAAGTAAATATTAACACTATTTATAATATATAATATAATTCTGTGCTGGTGGTTTAATCTTCAAAATTATCATTTGCCATTTTTTATATTCTTTATTTTTGTTTCTGCACTGGTAATTAATCCATAGAACATTTTATAATTATGCTTATTGCTCTGATAATGGTTAAAAAACCCACAGGGTACTTAATGCTTTGTTATTCCTTTGCATGGATGAATACATCTGTAGGGATATCATTGTTCTTTGTTATATAAATGTATGTTTGAGCAGAATCTTCATATATTATGGTGGTTACATTGTTTCTCTCATCATTAAGTTTGTATTGCATGTTCAGTTATCAGCCATAAAAGGGCATTCAATTGAATTATTTTCATAATTTATTATAGTTCAGTTATATATTTCCATCTGAGTTGAGATTCTAAGTCCCTCTGATTCATGATCTCATTACCAACTTCTGCAGGTTTATCAATATCAATGGTTATCATTATTATAAATATGGGGTATAGGTGCATTGGTTCTGATATTGACATATTGTAGAAGTTATTGACTCTCTCCTATAAAGGGCTGAAATCAAATCCACTTGTGAGAAAATCTTATATTGTGTTTATTTGGAATGCATGTACACTATCCGCGTATAGAAACAAGTACATGTGATATTTTCCTGACAAGGTTTGTGACAAACACAAACAGAGCAAAAGAAGTTTGTTCAGAAACCAGCAATTTGGAAAAAGAAAAGATCTATATAGAACAAACTCTTATGAAAAGTGGTTATCCATTAGCTGTTATTAAGAAAATGTTAAATAGACAACAAAAAGAATCATCAAGAGAAAAGACAATTATTGGTACTGTAGTGTACCCATACATTCCAAAAATAGCAGACAAATTAAGGAAAATTTGCAATCAATACAACATCAGAACAGCTTTCCAGAGCCACACTTTGAGGAATTCTAACATCTACAAAGTCTAAACTTGAAATGCTGAAAAGAAAAACTGTGTCTATGAAATACCATGTGAATGTGGAAGAACATATATTGGTGAGACTAGACATACCATTGAAAAGCGCTTGCAAGAACATAAACTGATAATTAGAAGAGAGAAAACAGATGTGTCTAAAGTATGTACCAATGAACATATGTTCAATTGGGACAATATAAAAATATTGGATAGAAAAGACAAGGTACAAAGAAGAAAATTTAAAGCTGCTCACATGACAATGGGAAAAAATCCCATAAGCCAATCTAGTGTGACTATACATAATGTATAATCAACTTTGCTCTTAGGAAAAAGTGGAGAAATCAGGAGGAGCCTCATAGAAAAGTATATGAAAATTCTACTGACTGTTGCCTTTGGCAGGATGGCTGTTGGTTAGAGCGTTACCTTAAAATTCAATAATCAAGAATCTAAGGATCCAGGTTCAAATACCATGCTAGTACTGTCACTGGTCAGGCCAGCAACACCTGAAGAAGAGAGGAGAATAATACCTCTTGAAACATTGTGCATATACTAACCTGTTTATATTAATAACAGTTAGTGCATATACTAACCTGTTCGCTGTGATATTATTAACAGTTGAATGTATTTGGAATATTTAAATAAAATTAAATTTTTCTAGAGACATTCAACACACATATTAGATGATAAAAATAGTCCAATATAAAAATACAACAAGTACTATGCACAGGATGTAATAAAATCCCATTTATATCCTACATCACTTCTGCTTTGCTTTATTAATTCTGGAATATAATCCCAAATTTGTTACATCTATTGGTGTTCATGATATTAGGACCTAAATTAATAAATAAGTTTGATAGCCAGCATGATTGAAACTATTTTCTAATATTATAATTTGTTTTACATATTACAATAAGAGTCTGCTTGCTATTGATTTAATTAGAAATTTGAATTAAAGATGAAAGAAACTCAAGATTATATACTTATCTTTTGTTGCAAAGCAAATACTCTACATGACATTTCTGTACTTAAATCCTGAGTATATCTGAGCTTCAGCCAATTATTATGTTATGTGGCTAACTATAACCTTTACTGTCTTGTTAAATGGCCTATGTTCTCCATGAGACAATTGGTACTGATGTAATAGATCATACATTTAATCCTGAAAAAGTAATGTTTAGTAGTTTTATAGATCATACCATCTTATTCATGGTGAGCCATAAAGTTTCAAGTAAAATTTGTAAATTGATTTTGAAGTGTAGTTTTTAAGATATAGCCATTAGTGAGAATGATAATTAGTTCAATAGTCACACAATTTATGTTGGGTAAGGTAATGTATCTTCATGTACTGCTGCGATGGGTCTTTGTGGTGCATCCTAGATATGACCAGATTATACCATAAGTTTTGTTATATCATTAATTCTGCCTATTACAATCTGGGTGGACTTTTCAGTTATAATATATATTGCTTGCCTTAGTTTTCTGAGGATTTAAATTTCATAAGCATATGTCTACTCAGAGTAAAGAGATTTCATCTAGACAGCAAGGGGTGCACTTCACATTAAATTTGAATCAGGTTGAAAGCTATTTGGGGTAAATTGTTGTCTTAATATCTAGTAAATAGTTTGCAATCACACAATTTTTGATTGGCAAGTTTGATATCAGTGACATAAATAATTTGCTGCTCTACATCCACTATGTAGAAAAATATCTCTACATCAATAAAATTGACAATGATAAATTTAAAGTAGCATTATTGGTGTGTTTTGCAGCCAAAGGAGAAATAAAGATAGTTAATAGGCTTTGTGAACCTGATATTCTTGAGGATTTATTCTTATAACCAAGTAAAACAATGCTTGTCAAATTATTTTTACCCATGTCCTTCTTGACAGATCACAAGGTTACATTTCAGAAATTAGGCCAGAAATAAAAATATTAAAGATTACAACATTGCTTTTCATGATTTTGCAAAAAATTGTATCTATGGCTCATTTCTTGATGGAGCACTCCTAGAGCAATTTCTGTGGAGAATGATTGATAATAGTTTGTGACAACTGTTGTTAGATAATAGTGACATAAATAACGAATGAAGCTGTAAAGTGTGGAATAGATTATCAATTGGTGCTGGAAAAATCAAGAGAATTTTTGAAGATGAAAATTAAAAATTACTAAGCAAAGTGTGAGAGAAAAATATTGAGAAAATGTAAAAGAGAAAAAAATTAGTAATAAAACTCTCATTTGTTTTCATTATGGAAAGGTGGCCACAAAGTCATCAATTGATTGGAGAAATGAACATTGTACATGATATATAACAGAAAAATTAGTGAGTCCAGTAAAAATAAAGATGTATTAGATAAAAAAGGCAATCAGCCAGTATAAAAAAATGTCAACTATGGAATGTGAGAAAATAATGCTACAGTTATAATTGTGTGATGAGTCCATCTCCATGGAGTTCGATAGTGGAAGTGGCATGTCTTTGATTTTGATGCATCATTGAACTTCTGTAATTGCCAAATATAAAAAGCTACCAATAATAAAAGAAATGGAATTAAAAACTTTAAATTAAATGCCAATGCTATTAAAATTAAAGGTGTAGTTAAAATTCTTGTTGCTGTAAAAGTTAGGAAATTTTACCATATATCCATTGGATGTAAATGGTTCAAGTAATTAGCATCAATTAAGAAGGAAATGAGGGGGAAATTTTCTAAACTGCTTAATGGGGAGCTAAAGAAAAAAAAACTATCCTTGTATCATTAGAGTTATTTCTTGAAGTGATACTTATAATGTGCTTATTGCACAAGGTCCCATTCATTCAGAAAAACAAACAAATGGAGAAGGCAATTAAAGAATTGTTTGACAACAGGGTATTAAAGCCATCAGAAAAATCTGATTGGGCTATGCCATTAGTAGTCATAACTAAACCTAACATTCAAATTCATTTGTACAATATCATCTATCCATCTATAAGACAATTTAATAAACATGTTTATCCAGTCATAAATGCTAGAGAAATGTAATTTCTTTGCAAAATTGGATCCTAATATAGCCTTTCACCAGATATTGTGACAAATAAAACCTCAGAAATACTAAAGCTACTCATTTACATTCTATTTGGGATAACTTCTGCACCTAGTTGAAAATTGAGACTCTCTCTAATGGATTTGCTATTTTTTGATATTCTATTTATCACTATGGTAGTGGAAAATTAACTGTGATGTCACCTATCAAACATATGTAATAAGACAGAAAAAATTTGAACAAAATTGAACATTCACAATCATATTTAGAAACAAGGAAAAAATATTCTAGGGAATATAATTTCAAATAAAGATACATCTCTACCTATTGAAAGATCAAAGCTGTAGTAGAAGCTTCAAGACCTTATAAAGTAGTCACAAGCTTTTCTGAACCCGGTAATATTTTTCAAGAACTTTTGAAAGATAAAGCTCATATAACCAGATCTTTATAAGATTTGTTGAAAAAGAACCAAGATAGAACTGAGTGTCAGAGCAAAAGCCAGAATGTTTATCTACCAAATCACTATTCACTTCAAATAAATTACTTTTCCATTACAACATCAATTTAGAAATTATGCATAATATAGATACATTATACGTTGGAGTGGGGGCAGTATTACATTACCCACACATACAGGTGATGTTGATATGTAAGGTGGATATCAATTATAGTTACTTTGGCAAAGAACATATTGCCATATTATTTGGAATATAAAACTTTCATCAATATCTAAATTGATGTACATTTAAGATTGTAATTGATGACTAACCGCTATTGTAAATTTTAGCTAACAAACATCAAGATCCTAAACATCTAAGCCTCACATATTAGGTGCATAAACACACTATCTACTTATGAGTATATTTTAGAATATAGAAAGGAAACAATATGGTTATGCTGAAGCTCCATCCCAAATTTATGATGATAAAAAAATTTGAAATAAATTATAGTGATTTGCTTTGAACAGCATATTGGCAGTTTGCTATACAGATGAAGATAATAGTTATCAATGATTATAAATCAAATCTGGAAGAGTTGGTCTAATAAGCAACCAAAACGTTTCCATAAGGAATGGTAGAACTATGATAAATCATTAGTTTATAAAGGCTAGTGATGGACTATCATGTGATATAGTTAGAGCAAAAGCAAATTAGCATGGCGCTACATATGGTGTGACAATGAAAACATTTTAAAAGATGTGATAAATGCCATTCATGTGGTAGACTAACAGTTAAAGACTTTGTGGTTTGGTTAAGAGTATTAAGACCATGCCAGCATATCCACATTGATCATTCTAGTCCATTTAATAGACATTTTTGGTTTGTGGTTGATTCATATTCAGGGTAGGGTGAATATAAATTAATTAAAAATACTAATTCTGATGTGACAATTGAAAAACTAGATGAAATTTTCCAGAAATTTTAGTTTCAGATAATAGAACTGGATTCATATCAGACAGGTTCAAATAATGCATAATAGAATGAGAGATAAAATATATACCTCCTTGTATCACCTTCAATTTAATGGAGTGGCTGAAAAAATTCAGCAAATTGGGAAAAATGGAAATACAAGTAAAAGTATATACCACATTTCTCTACTAGCTCTTGATTCCAATTGAGATAAAATATATACAACCTTGTATCACCTTCAATTTAATGGAATGGCTAAAAAAATTCAGCAAATTGGGAAAAATGGAAATGCAAGTAATAGTATCTACCACATTTCTCTACTAGCTCTTGATTCCAATTGTGAAATCAGGTGAATCACTCACAGAATTGTACTAAGTTGTTGAATGTATTCCCCAATAGTGATTATAAAAAACAAGAAATGACTACATGTGAGTTTGCTGCAGGTGAAAGAGTATGGGTCAAAAATAGTTTAAATCAATTTTGGACACAAGCAGTAGTTAATGTAATTTTTCAAAACAAATAGTGATTGTTAAGTCAGTTGAAAGCAGATAATTATGCAAAGTAGATAAATCATTTACATAGAACATGAGTGAAGACCTAGTTTCTGTAAGGTTCAATGGAACTAGCCCTGAGCCAGGAAGTCAAAGAAGCAAGACAATAACTGGACCAGACCAAGTTTAATGATGAAGATCAAGTAGATGAGCCAGAGAATACATGAGAAAAATCAGATGTAAATCCAGATCCTGTGTTAAAAAGACCAAGAACAAATCTCATTAGCTTCATAACCTTATCATGACTTCATGGCAAATATGGAGTAGGAAGAAGCATAATATACATGGACATATTCTATGTGCATATATATTAGAATACATATATGTATAAAGTTAGACATATATTGTTATAAAAAAATGTTAGTGAAAAATAAAAATCTAAACTATTAAATGAGTTAGTAAACAAAAGATTAATTTGTATAATTAAGTAATTACTTGAAAAAAAAAAAAAAAACAAGATTAAATTGGATTCCTAAAATACCAAAAGTAAACTAATTAAGCTAGACTGATAATTGAAAATGGAGAAATTGACCAAGCTATGAGCTATTATTGTTAACCATTTGAAATACAAAGGATTTCAGATAATTAATCCATAGACAGATAAGCTAGAGTTCTATGATCAAAGACAATTTGCTCATTGAAGTTACTTCACAAAGGGACTTGTAGTACCCTAATGCTAGACGTAATTGTGTATGGCTTTAAATCATTCTTCAGCAGCTCTAAACCTGCCAAAGCAGATCTAGGGACTTTGTACATTTCATAAATATTTTTATTCATAGTTTAATAAAATAACCAATTGTATAATTTAATACATAAAATAAATGTCATAATATTATATATTAGAGGTTTTAAATACATACTATCAGCTGGCTGTACAAATAATAACCAAATTTATCCGGTACATAAAAACAAAATAAGAATGAATTATACTTCAATTGCATTTATTTTTTACAGACATTATCATTATATGTATTGTATCAGAAATCTTCCCCATACTATCTACAATATTCTACTTTATAACTTTCCATAATAATTTCCAAATCTACAGTGATATAAATTTCTAAACAGTGAAATCTACAATTAAATTCGTTAACTCAATGCACTACTATAAGCTTCACATGTGGAGAACATAAATCAATTTCATGTGTAGAATTATTTCATATCCATTAGAAGATAGACACACTAAACATAAAAATCTATAATAATAAAAGGGAGATCAAACTAATAATCATTAATTATATTTCCTGCTCACACTTTTGATATCAATTCCTATAAGGATTAGCACAACTGGTCATCAATAAAGCATTTTTATAAAGCCTAAATCACAGGGACTCTATGCACTACTTTTTATTTTCAAAGAAAGATTATTTTAAAAAGGCTCCTTATAGAAATATCGACCTACAGCTCCCTACAGCCTATCTCAGGTTCAAGCTCAGTCAAAACTCTTAAACTCTCAAAGTGAGTGGCATACAGTATAAAAAATAGATATAAAACATAATTTATATTTATTGTTAAATGAGATGAGTTGATAAATTAAACACAAAATGCTTGTTTCAACTTAGTAACTTATTATATTCAATAGTGAAATAGTAAGATTCGAATCTTAAGTTTCACCTTTTTCTATCATCTCTCACCCACCACCTTTATCCTACCTAAATTTAAACTTTTTGGTATCGAATTGTGTGTGTAGCGATATTAAAAATATATAAATATCTGTAAAATTCACTGTAAACACACACATACTTCGATAACAAATTTGAAACAATAAATAAAAATATTTGATATAATTTAAAATTTCTCATTCAGTTATATAATGTTTATATAACTTTAACCCTTTATTTTAAATTATAAACTTTCGTTAATTTATTGCTGTTTTAAAAAATCATATTTTAAATAATAATTTTGAAATTAGATTTTAATTTAAAGAAAAGTAAAAATAAATTATAAATCCCCTTTGTACTTGAAATTTGGCAGTCATGGTCAGTGAGAGATAATGGATTAATTAGAAAAATTCCCCAAAAGTTTTAATTACTAAAATGTTGAAAAGGTAAAATAAATGTAAACAATAGAAATGTAGCTTTCTGAATTAATTAAAATTCTAAAATCTCTGGTTAATGCATTGATTCTCCTCGGGCCAAATGAATGGAACTAAAAATAAATTAGAATGAAATTCAAAGATAAGATAAAGAAAAGAGGACATTTTTGATTTTGAATTTTTTATTAGACTTTGTGCTGTGCTCTTGCTTGGTTGAGAGAATCAGAGAACCTTAAATTAATTCGTCCATTACAAAATGATCGAGTAGAAAGCGCCCAGACTATTTTCCCCCTGGAGATGGTCAATCAGATGCCTGAACCTCCACATGTGCCCTTCACAAATTAAATCATGAGGATCTGCTGCCCAAATAATTGGAAAGCTGCTGCTGCTATTGAAATGAATCCATAACCTGAGTGCAGGAAAGAACTGCTACTGCTTAAACTAACAAACAATTTGCAACTGACCATGGAACATGAAAAGCTCCTTATAAAACAGGTACCTGTACCCAAGGCCTCTACAGTACTCTAAATTCTATTCAAGCTATAGCTCATTCTATATAAATTGTACACTGATAAAATTAATTGTTAATCCATTTTGTAAATTCTTTTAATAATCTAGCTTACCTAACTCTGTCTACTTCTTGGGTATGTATTTCTACTTTTACATTTTATTATTTAATAATATCATGCCGATAAGATTTCTGACCAGGCCTTGCCAAATTTTAAATACCAATTTTTAATTAAAATGGTTGCCATCTTATGCAACAACAAAGTCTTAAAGTTCTTTTATATACTTCTGTTGGCTGGTCAGCTCAGAAATCACCATAATTCCTTAATAGACAAATACATGATACATGGAATGATGGATGCGTGTTCTGCAAATTCGATAATTAATATTTATTTGTTAGGTTATTTTGTTTCAGTTATTTTCATATTAATCGACACACATTCATTGCTTCATTTATTGTAAATGCGGGAATCTACTACGTAGCAAGTGTCAGACATATTAGTTCTTGGAGTAACCACCCTAACTTACAATTACCTTTTAAACTTGTTTTTAATTTTAAATAATCAAGTTATTATTCGATAAATCCATTAAGTGCATTTCTTTGAGAGCAAAATACATTATTTATTAAATGTTGGTAATGTAAGACCGAGTCATAAATTTTATATTAAATCTTAACAGTATATTGTTAGTTATACATGTGTTACAGTTTAGAGATGCGATAATCCATCTTCGAACCTTGGATATCCCAGATCATACAGTATTTACTGAATCCTAGTCATCCTACACAAGTAGACATAATGAATGTTTTCAGAGATTGATGCCTGTCATGCAGTCAGAGAGTAATTGTGGCACAGACCCTTATACCTGATGATGCTTATGTGACTTCTTTACCTTTGGGCCTACAGCAAATACCAGCCCGTTGTTTTAAATTCATTTATTGACTCCGCAGTTTTAATGTACTGCCACAGTTGCATCACAGTTCTAAACATACCACGTGTTTCTTTATTATTAATTTTATTATTCTAAGTATGACTCCATCTCTACATTATATGACATAAATTCACTCTCAAATCAATGTCTGCTCATAATAATTCCTTATAAATATCTTATTTAATTAAACAAAATATATGCCCGCAGCTGCTATTATCATTTCTAATTTAGACTCATGCATTGCAAAGATATTAAATCCCCAAAGGCATGATCTTGAAATGCTTACTCAAGAATTCAGGTAGCTAGATTACATCAGTCAAATGATTGTACTTCATTGTAAATATAAAACAGTATCGGAAGAATAATACCGCTACTAGAATTTTAATATAATTATGTTTTATTTAAATAATTTTAGTATGAAATGTTATAATTAAATAATTTCAAACCATATGTTTGCAGTCATATATTTATTTATTCGACATATCTTCAGTATATCTTTTTGATTATTTAAAATATAAATGTCTAGATTTAGTATTATTATCTGTCTCACTCGAAAATAGTCTACGAGTCTCTTGCATCTCCCTGATCCCCATGCCTAAAGAAATGTTTACTAAGGTAGCATCAAATGTATTGTTTCATAGTGTGTATTGGGGAACCGATAAACCATGTTCGAACTCAGTACTGCTGATAGCTTAACTACCTATGGTGCTGCTTTTTGTGTGGTGGTCAAATTCTACACTATGTTAACAAAACATATGAATCTGACCATCACATAGAATTTTTTTTAGCATTTGGCACTGTCAACATGGGGCTTCATTACAAACACCCATATGCCCTGAATAGAGTAGACATATAACGTATAGAATTTTCTTTTTAGCATTTGCTACCCTAGTTAGTCATTAGCCATTTATTTATATATGGTATGAGTTTTTTTTTTTTATAAAAATAATAAGAAAAAAAATTGAGTGAGATACTATGGGTTGAATGAATGAATGGATGGTAGGCATAATAACAAGTTTAAAGAAAGCAGGGATGTATGTGTAGTTTAAGAAGGAATGAAAAATACTTGGATCTAGTGAATGTTTTTTTTTATATAAAGAATAACTTGCAAAGTTAGGAAAGCAAGTAGCAGTAAATGTTTTATTAAAATTATTATTATATATAATACAGCTTATTATACATGTTAGACAACAGTAGTTTATTATAATATGTTAAACAGCAGTATCATAAAAAATATATGAGATAGGGAAATGAAGAGTAAGTGAGGGCAGTGAAACAGTAGGATATGACTAAGGTACTGGAGGGGGGTAATCTTATGCTATTAGATATAAATAAATCAAAGAAATAATTTTTTAAGAATATAAAACCATGAAAAAGGCTAACAGAGATATCGAGAAAATGGAGGCAGAGAATGATAGTCTAGAGCAACAATCTAATTTATTGGCAGCTTTTGATTCGACACCAGAGTGAGTGAAAGCTCCGCAGCAATACATAGGATCAAAAGACTTTAATCTAAAGTTCATTGAAGAAATACTTAGGCAGAATAGGGAAGAAATAAAAAGAATATTCGAGGAGGAAGTGAGAAAGAGAGAAGAATCAAAAAAGAGATAGGAAAAAAAGAAACGATAAGATATGGAGTATAGGGAATTTCAAAATTGGGTCTTGAGAAAGTTAGAAGTGATAAAAGAAAAATTTGGAGTATCCCGAGTCAGTAAAAAGGAAGAAGATATTAAAGAGATGGAGACTAAAGGGAAGATAGAAAGATCCAACAAACCTATGGTGGTAGAAGAAAATGCGGATAGTGTGATGAATGTAAAAAAATGTAATGATAAAAGAGATCTCATTCCAACAGATCAAGGCCCACAAGAACCGTCGAATAAAGTCACCATTAAAAAGGAGATGAGCATAGACGTGGACCAAAAAGTAGAAGGACCAAAGGTCATGGAAGGAAGCATGGAAATGGAAGTTGGACACCAAAGATACCTAGCAAAGATGATTCATGTAAAAATCTTTAGAGGAGAGATAGGGGAAACCCTCAAACCCACCTAGAGAGCTTACAAAATTTCAATTTCACAAGACAGGACCAGATAGATATTGCCAGTTACCATTTACAGGGCTCTGCCAAAGACTGGTGGAACATGGTGAAATGGAAATCCAAAACTATAGAAAAGTATAAAGGTGTTACTGAGGCAGTGGGAGCATCAAAGCGGCATATACAATACACTCTGTCAGGAAACATACGAAACAATACCCCAAGAAATGCATAGTTTTTCATCCACCAAGCAAAACGATTTAAATCCCTTACAACATTCACATTTTCAGATCCACATATCATTGGGACTATCCAGCATAGCATGCAGCTAGCTATCCAGCAATTGATGGCAGGAAGTCGTATTAAAGATGTAGGAGAAATAGTGGAATTTCTTACTACCCTGGATTTTAACCATTGGGCCAAAGAACCGCCTGATAGAATGCGGAAAGTAGAAAACCCAAGGCTGCAGTCATCAACGACAAAAGACAGATACTATCTACCTGACCTGGGGTTATTGAGAATTAGCTTCTTAGGACAGTCACCATATATATAAAAAAAGGAAACGAATTTGGTATAATGTAATTTAAATTAACTAAATGGACTATAGTTCACTATTAATTTGTATTATTATTTTTTGACTAATATTAGAATAAGTAAAATACTAACCAGACATGGCTTTTTTAGACCATTTTAATTAAAATAGAAATTCTAGATCTGGGTATATATAAGTATTCGTTGCTTCATGTAATCTCTGCTTTCTATATATATGTAAAAAAAATAAGTTGTGTGTTTAAAATTATCCAATGTAGCAAAATTTTCTCTTTCCTTGCCTCATTTGTTCTTCTTTAATTATTCACAGGAAGTAGGGGAAAATGAAACAGTAAGATTCGAATCTTAAGTTTCATCTTCTTCTATCATCTCTCACCCACCACCTTTCTAAATTCAAACATTTTGGTATCAAGTTGTATGTGTAGCAATATTAAAAATATATAAATATCTGTAATATTCACCATAAATGCACACAGACTTTGATAACAAACTTAAAACAATAAATAAACATATTTGATATAATTTTAATGTTCTCATTTAGTTATATAATGTTTATATAACTTTAACCATTTATTTTAAATTATAAACTTTTGTTAATTTATTGCTGTTTAAAAATCGTATTTTAAATAATAATTTTGAAATTAGATTTTAATTTAAAGAAAAGTAAAAATAAATTATAAATCCCCTTTGTATTTGAAATTTGGCAAGTCATGGTTGGTGAGAGATAATGGATTAATTAGAAAAGTTCCCCAAAAGTTTTAATTACTAAAATGTTGAAAAGGTAAAATAAACATAAACAATAGAAAGGTAGCTTTCTGAATTAATTAAAATTCTAAAAACTCTGGTTAATGCATTGATTCTCCTCGGGGCAAATGAATGGAATTAAAAATAAACTAGAATGAAATTGAAAGATAAGGTAAAGAAAAGAGGAGGACATTTTTGATTTTGAATTTTTTATTAGACTTTGTGCTGTGCTCTTGCTTGGTTCAGAGAATCTTAAATTAATTCATCCATTATAAAATGATTGAGTAGGAAGCGCCCAGACTATTCTCCCCTGGAGATAGTCGATCAGATGCCAGAACCTCCACATGTGCCATTCACAAATTAAATCATGAGGATCTGCTGCTGCTATTGAAATGAATCCATAACCTGAGCACGGGAAAGAACAGCTACTGCTTAAACTAGCGAACAATTTGCAACTGACCATGGAACATGAAAAGCTCCTTATAAAACAGGTATCTGTACCCAAGGCCTCTATAGTACTCTAAATTCTATTCAAGCTATAGCTCACTCTATATAAATTGTACACTGATAAAATTAATTGTTAATCTATTTTGTAAATTCTTTTAATAATCTAGCTTACATAACTCTGTCTACATCTTGGGTATGTATTTCTACTTTTACATTTTATTTAATAATATGATGCCGGTAAGATTTCCGAACAGGCCTCGCCAAATTTTAAATATCAATTTTAATTAAAATGGTTGCCATCTTGTGTGACAACCAAGTCTTAAAGTTCTTTTATATACTTCTGTTGGCTGGTCAGCTTGGAAATCACCATAATTCCTTAATAGATAAATACATGATACATGGAATGATGGGTGTGTTCTGCAAATCCGATGTTACATTATTTTGTTTGTTATTTTCATATTAATCAACATGCATTCATTGCTTCACTTATTGTAAATGCGAGAATCTACTGTGTAGCAAGTGGCAGACATATTAGTTTTTGGAGTAACCACCCTAACTTACAATTACTTTTTAACTTGCTTTTTATTTTAAATAATAGTTATTTTTCGATAAATCCATTAAGTGCATTTCTTTGAGAGCAAAATATGTTATTTATTAAATGTTGGTAATGTAAGACAGAGTTATAAATTTTATATTAAATCTTAACAGTATATTATGTTAGTTATACATGTGTTACTGTTTAGAGATGCGATAATCCATCTTCGAGCTTTGGATACCCCGGATCATACAGTATTTACTGAATCCTACACAAGTGGACATAATGAATGTTCTTGTAGGGCTTAATGCCTGTTACGCAGTCAGGGAGCACAGACCCTTTACACCTGATGATGCTTATGTGACTTCTTTACCTTTGGGCCTATGGCAAATGCCAGCTCGTTGTTTAAAATTCATCCATCGGCTCCTCAGTTTTAATGTGTTGCCACACTCGCATCACAGTTCTAAACATACCATGTTTCTTTATTATTAATTTTATTATTCTAAGTATGCCTCAGTCTCTACATTATATGACAAATTCACTCTTAAATCAATGTCTGCCCATAATTCCTTATAAATATCTTATTTAATTAAATAAAATATATGTCCACAGTTGCTATTATCATTTCTAATTTAGACTCATGCATTGCAAAGATATTAAATCCCCAAAGGCATGATCTTGAAATACTTAGCTAGATTATGTCAGTCAAATGATTGTACTTCATTGTAAATATAAAACAGTATCGGAACAATAATACCACTACTAGAATTTTTAATATAATTGTTTTATTTAAATAATTTTAGTATTAAATGTTATAATTTCAAACCATCCGTTTGCCATCATATACTTATTCGACACACCTTCAGTATAATATCTCTTCGATTATTTAAAATATAAATGTCTAGATTTAGTATTATTATCTGTGTAACTCGAAAATAGTCTCTGAGTCTCTCGCATCTCCCTGATCATCGTGCCTAAAGAAATGTTTACTAATGTAGCATCAAATGCGTTTTCATAGTGTGTATTGTGGAATCAATAAACCATGTTTGAACTCAGTACTGCTGGTAGCTTCACTACCTATGGTGCTGCTTTCTGTGTGGTCATCAAATTCTACACTATGTTAACAAAGCATAAGAATCTGACCATTACAATAGATAAATAATATTCAATAGATAAAATAACACAATCTACAAGTAATTAATGTAAAATGATTATAATAAATAGAAACATAAGTAGTTTCACCATTTGTTGAATTATGCCCTAAGGCATACTGACAAATAATAATATAGACCGGGTTGGCCTTTATGTTTGCCTAGATCCCTCTTTTACACCTTCAGCAGGGATTAACTGAATATAAAGGCTAGTCCAGGTTTACATTGAGTTTACATGGTGGGTCTTTTTATATGCAGTTCCCTTTCCAGGCTGTATTTGGATCCAGTGGACATCTTCCCCTAGTCATCATTTATGTCTTGGATGTTTATTATCTAACGCTATGCTTAATGGTCTGTGGTGATACATGCACAATCCAATTTGAATCAGCTCAGGATCTGGGCAAGTCTCTATAAATTTGTGCCCACATATATTTTCATGTAGCACATAGCACTATCTCTTCTTACTCCTGAGAAATGCACACTTCTCTTGAGTCACATATATAAACCTGTAGAAATGCAGGCAGGTGACATTTATGGTGAAGTCTATTTCCTCCTGTTTGTTAGTTGCATTCATTTTGGGAAACTGTAGCTTCATCTGAATCTTCTGCTGCTTCATTCCCCGAGGGTCTTCTGCATTGTCTTTATTAACTAAGCTATGATTCACAGGTAAATCCCCATCTTGAGTTTCCATATTATAGTTGAAGTTTAATTCTGTCCAGTTTTTCCAGACTTGGTTTATGCAGTTTGTATGTCAACTATTTGGTCAGATATAATCCTAGATATTCGACCTTCTACCCATGTCTTGCATAGTATGTTGCATACACATACATTTTCCCCCAAAGAGTACATATTTTTCTTGTTTGTTGGTAGTTTTCCATGGTCTGGCATCAGAATGGACAATTGCTTGTGTAGTCTTCCACCCATTAATATCTCCACAGGTGATTTCCCAGTGGATGTGGTAGCGTAAAATGTTGGTGCAGCATTGCAATGTTTAGTACATCAGTCAGGTTTGTGTTATTTAACCTACTTAATCCCAGTTTCAAATGCTGGACCGCCTTTTCTATTGGATTCTGGGTGATATGGGGGAGAATGTATGCAATTTATTTCCCATTCTTGTAAAAATGATTCAAGCTCATCAGAATTAAATCGAGTCCTATTATCTGAGACCAAAACTTCTGGTGAACTATGATATGAAATTATTTAGCTTACAATACGAATGGTTTCCACTGAACTAGTATTTTTGGCTAGATTATATTCTGCACATTTGGAGGCAACATCTACAATTGGTCCTGTATGATCTATGTGCACCACCTCCAAGGTTTATCTGTTTTGGGCCATGATGTGAATTCCTTTAGAGGAGCATTTACTATCGATTGGCAAGATTTACATTTTTTCTAATAAACATTTCTATTTCCATACCCATGCCTGGCCAATACACATAACTGCCAGCTAACACTTTAGCTCAGACTATCCCTGGTTCCCCTTGATGTAATATTTTACAATATCCTACTGGGGAACCAATACTTTATTACCTATCACTATGCATCCCTTTAGCATTGATAGTTGTTGACACATACTAGAGACTTATGTACATAGTGGGATCATTTTCTGGGCCATCCTTTCCTAATCCAGTTCATGAGTGTTTGATATCCTTCTCTTTCTTGAGTCCACCTGGTGATAATTTTACTGTTTATAATTTCTGGCCTTCAATGGTTTAAATAATTTATATCAACTTGTGTCTGTTTTCTCCATTATATCCGGGACTCGTGAAAGTTGCCACATGCTTTGACTGCCTTTCTGATATACTAATTCATAGTCATATGAAACAACAAATTGTATCCACGAATCATTCGAGAGTTCAAGTGGTCAGGAGCACCTTTTTTATTGGCGAATATTCCCAATAATGGGCAGTGGTTTATTATTATTTTAACTAGTCAGCCATAAATATATTGGTGGAATTTGCAAACTGCTGATATGACAGCCAATGCCTCCTTATCCAATTGGCTATAATTTTTCTTGGATTTGATAATATTCTGGACATGTAAGCTATTGGGCATTCACTATTCTGTGATATAGGACTGAGTACTGCTCCAATTTCATATTTGGATGTGTCAGTTGTTAATGTTACATTGAGGTTGTGTGACAAGTGGTTTGATGAAGGCAACACTTTCATTGCGGCTATGTGGGCTTTTCCCTTTAGAAAGATTTTTAAAAGAAATTAACCCAATTCCAAAAAGGGCTGAAGTTCTTTGACATTTTTGGAGACTGGGGCATTCATGATAGCTTTAATCTTCCCAGGAACAGGTCTGACTCCTGTACTTGAAATGATGTGTCCTAAAAACTTTATTTCTTTAGCACTCCAAATACATTTTTGCATGTTTAGTTTTGCTCCAATTTTTCTAAGCATCCCACAAATTTTTCTAATTTATTTTGTAATGCTGCTTCAGAGTCAGTTGTTACTATTATGTCATCAAAATCTGGCATTGTTCCTTTCAACAGCATGTCTATTTTAGCTTGAAATGCATTCAGGGTGATTTTTAGGCCAAAAGGAAGACAAATTATAACTGTACAGTCCTTTGCGAGTTGTTATAGTTAGAAGTGCCACAGTTTCCTTTATAACCAGGATCTCATGAAATACAGAATTTAAGTCCAGTTTTGCAAAGTAATTTGCTCCTTCCAATCCATCCAGAACTTCTCTAACATTTGGAACTAGGTATGGGTTTTTTGCAATACTTTTGTTCATACTCAGCCTGTAGTCCTCACATATATGAATTTGTCCATTTTGTTATAACAATTGTAGTACATTCTACGTCTTCGAATTGGGGTCAATAGACCTTTCTTTATTATATCATCTAAAGCCTCTTCATCTTGTGATTTCAGAGCAAAAGGTATATTCCTAGGCTTGCAGAAAACTGCTTTGGCACCTTCATGAAGCTTGATTTCCACAGTAGTAGTATTGATATTCCCCTGCTCTTCAGTAAACAGTTTAGGGAACTTAGTCTTTATTTCTCTTTCGATGTTAAATTTTGTTTATCATGCAGATTTTAATACCTAACATAGCAAACCATTCCCTACACAATAGGGGCACTATATTGCTGTGTCTATATATACAGACTTAGTTTTTTCCAGTGACTTTATGGCAACCATAACTTCTACTATCCCAACTATTTGGATAGGGTTAACATTTGTATCATTTGCCTTAAGCTGTTTTTAGTAGCTCCCTCTAAATTTTGTGATGCGATGCACTGTCACTTCTCCTTATAGGGAGTCAGGAATCTCTCAGCAACTATGCCTATAGAAACCTGTTGCCACTTTGACTTCCCTTTCCATTCCCCTCCCCAAGTTTCCCCATATTCTTCTCTATCCTGTTCCATCCCATTTCCACATAATCTTTGTCATCTCCTTGGCCTTTATATCTAAAACCCCCTTATCTTTTCCCAAACCCAGCATAAAAACCAATAAGCCACTTTCTGTATAATCACTGTTCATATTTATTCTTCAACAACTTCATTATTTGTACCATTTCTGCTTTCAGACATTTACATTCAATTAACAGAGACCTAATATTTTCTATGCCTTCCTTATTCCATTTGTGTATATTCCCTTGATGCTAAAGATCCTGTTTGAGCCTTAAACACTAAACTAATTTCCTTGCTATTATCAAAAATTAACTCACTAAATATTGTTTACTTTATAAATATTTAAACTCTTTTTACTCTCCATCTCCCTATTCTTTATTAATGTATCTATTCTTCTATCCTATTCCTTAACACTATAACACTCAACAATTCTTCTAACACAATAGTCCCACCTTTTGTATAAATATACTGACATAAATTCTTTATCTAAATCTGCATATCACATTATTGTTCACATCCATCTTGTTACCTGCCCCTTATTTGTAACCCAATTAAATACTATTCTATTCTTTTATTATCCATAAACTACAATCTACCAAACATTATCATTTTGCTTTTTGCATCTCTCATATAAAAACTTGACTATCCCATTTCTCATTGAATTGCCTCCTTTGCCATCCACACTTCTGCACCTAATGCATGTCTACCTACTTCTCTTTGTAGTTTTTCTAAGTAATTTAATACCCCTTTACTAACACATAATGCATCATTACCATATGTTAACCCTGCTACTGCCACTCCCTTCCATACAATTTTAGCTACATCATATTTATTATATGAGAACACTGTTAATTTCTTTATCAATCCCTTTCTTTCCTTAACAGCTCCCTCTACCTATTTTTTATATAACTAAATTTTTTATTTTTTTACTTTATATCAAAATTTTTTTCAGGCCCAAATCTCTATTCAAAACTGGCTAAACATTATTAATATAAAAGCCTCTATTTTCTATCCCTTTTATTATCTGTAAATTGTATAATTCTTATACAATCCTTTTCAAACTCATGCCCCATTTCTAATTTATGTAAATATGTCAGTGAATTTTTA
Source organism: Epiperipatus broadwayi (assembly GCA_028023455.1). Taxonomy (NCBI): domain Eukaryota; kingdom Metazoa; phylum Onychophora; class Udeonychophora; order Euonychophora; family Peripatidae; genus Epiperipatus; species Epiperipatus broadwayi. Next base: position 4,455,391 of record JAQFVV010012471.1, on the reverse strand, counting down.
TATTTATGTTGCAATAGTCTTCTATATATTGAATATTTACAACATAAATGATAAAAGATTGTATAAGGATGATACAATTTACAGATAATAAGAGATAGAAAAATAAGAGATTATTCATATTTATAATATTAAGCCAGTTTTGAATAGAGATTTGGGCCTGAAATAAATTTTGGTACAAAGTAAAAAAATTTAGTTATATAAAAAATAGGAAGAGGGAGCTGCTAATAATATAAGTGTATGTTGCAATAGTCTTCTATATATTGAATATTTACAACATAAATGATAAAAGATTGTATAAGGATGATACAATTTACAGATAATAAGAGATAGAAAAATAAGAGATTATTCATATTAATAATATTAAGCCAGTTTTGAATAGAGATTTGGGCCTGAAATAAATTTTGGTACAAAGTAAAAAAAATTAGTTATATAAAAAATAGGAAGAGGGAGCTGCTAATAATATAAGTGTAAAATTTAAAGAGGGATATACTAAAAGTATAATGGTAAATTTTTAAAATTTGAATTTAGCAATTCAAGTTAGGAGATATAAAGTTAGGTTAAAATGTGTTTAAAATAGTAATATTATAGATTAAAATAAATTATTGAATGAATAAATTAAGAATATACATTGTTAATAAAATGAATAATAATAATGTAAAAGATATTAAGTTAGAGTTAAGTGTTTAATGATTAATAAGAATAAAATAAAGAATAAAAATAGAATACATATATATAGGAAGTTTTAATTAATAAATATAGAATGTAAAAAAGGGTAAAATATATATTTAAAAGATAATAAATAGATGATGATAAGATGTATATATAGAATGTAAATTATATGTTCATGTATATTTATATTCATGTTTGTATTATGTTGTAGTTCTGAAGAAGATTGCTAGGGCAATTGAAATTGTAAACTGTAAAAGATGGTAAATAAAGCATTGTGTAATAGTAGTAAAGTGCATGGATGATAAATTTCTCACTATTGTGTCATTATATTGTAACGATATATAAATATGTCGTTACATTAATTTAAAATAAAAACTTAAAAGTTCGCAAATAAAAGTAAAAAACTAAACACTAAAATTAAAATGTTTGTTAAACGTATATACATTCGCACAGAGGCCAAACTTTAAAAATATTTTTTTTAAAAAAAAAAACAAATAAGTATTTGAACGTACTTTTTTATAAAAAAGTACAAGATTTAAAAATAAAAACAGGTATTAATTATTGTAATCTGTAAATGGAAATGATTGTTTATAAATTGTTTGAAAAGCAAGCTAGCCTTGGGCTCTTGTATAATTAAAATGATCTGATGAAAGATAGATAAGAAAATAAAGAGAAATTAGCTTGACCAATGGAAGCACTAAGCCTTGGCTCGGACCCTAACGAAAGTGATGGATTAGTGACGTTTTGTTGATTGAATCCGTATGGATAATATAAAAAGGGAAATACAGTTTTTTCTGAGAGTTCCAGCTTTTTGTGTTTGAGAGATGTGATAGGACGCACATACCACACTCTCTATTTAAAAAAAAGAAGAAAGACTGTGATACCTTGAACCAGCTATTGCCATCTCCAGAACATTATCTTCCAATGGAGGTGTTGCAGGAATTAAAAACAGGAACCTGGACTCTTCTACCATAAGCTATATGAAATAAACAATTATTAAAATCAATTAAGAACTTTCGTCAAGTTTTACAAATTGATAAACAAGCCAACTTAAATGTTAAAACGGACTCTTATCTGACTTTTGTAAGTTGTTAAATCAAATTAATAATGTTTAATTTTATGTTTTTCGATTGATAAACATCATTTCCATTTTTTTTGTCTTATTGTAAAGATTATTTAAATGCATGAAATTTAAGTTGTTTATAGACGCTTGCATGGATTCGTTTGCGGTTAATTATATTTTGGTTTTCATATTTGATCAAAATATATAGACAATGTCTTGTAAGTTATTGGTGACAACGCAAGTATCTTATGGTGAATACTATTGGGTTACTTATAAATTTCCCTCTGCGATTGTCGGTATCAATAATTTTGTATTTTGATCGTTTATGTTTATTTTGAAATGTTTTTGACCGTGGAATCTATGTAATCGATCTATACCCAACATTTTTAAACAAATCTGTGCGAACGTATCTAAATGTTAAACTTAAGTCGGGCGTGAATGGCTATATAGTTTTGTAAAGTTATATTAAGGGAGGGTAATCTTAGGTTATTTGTTTCGTAGTTGAATTGGTTCAATGGATTGGATATATTTGTGTAATTGTAGATGTAATATGAGATCCGCTATGGGCAGGATTATATATGTACGCCACACACCTTCTGTTTGCCTATGGATGGGTTTGTAAGACAGCAAAGGACTGCAGTCCATTCCTATGGAGTTTTACTCGCCAACAAATGTGACATTCCTGTTGGTGGAGAGACAATGTCTTCTCTAATTCTACTTGCTGTTCAGATGAACATTCCTGACAGTATAGTATTTTGTGTTGTCGTATTTTCATCCTACATTGAATACATAAATGTATCAGATGGATTGGCGCCGGTTTGATTGCAAAATTTGTTGCCTAAGGTTAAATCAGGGAAGAATATTTTCAAATGCAGATCTATGTAGTCTATTCCTACTCGACTCACTAAATAAATATTAAACTCATGGTTGTAATTTACTTAAATGTAAAACTAAAGATTAATAGAAAAATCTAAAATGTTGAATTTATTCCTCAAAATTTAAATGTTATTTTATATGTGCGTAAATAAATATTTTTATGTGTTAATTTCTGGCAGTGGCTTTTCTGTAATTGATTTCCACGGTAATGAAATCTGCAATAATTTGGTTACATTATAATAAAACACTTAAATTCTATTATATCATAATGACTAACATTGAAGAATCTACTTTTAATAAATATATATATTATTGATATGGTTTGAAATATAGTAATCTACTCCACTCGATAAACATTACTGATAGGGTTATAAATATGGCAACTTACTCTACTGACAATACAGACCAATAGAGCATTAGTAAATTATTAATAAAATTAAGTAATCAAATATTAATGCTAAAATTTAAAATGGATGGTGCATAATGTCATTTTCTTTTCTAGTTAAATATCAGTCATAAAAAATTGATGAATAGTTATTTGTAAAACTTGATATTTATTGTAAATAACTAACTATCTTTATTACCATTATATTATCCCACAAAACACAGCAGAATTGACACAATTGATTGGATTAAAAATTTCCAACAAACTGACAGTTACAAGTGGAGGGAGGGATTGCTGGTAAGGAATTGAAAGAAAAAATAAAGTGACACAAAATCATAAATCGTCATACTCTATCAAAGCTTCCATCAGAATTGCATTCCACTGAAAAATTTATTTTTATTGGAAAAACATTATGACTGTTGAAACAATTACTAGAAGACTTTGATTCAAATTACTCTGAAAATTGCCTTACATATCTTGAAATATAATAAAATTCTTTTTAAAAGCGAATCTAGTTTTCTTCAAGTATGTGTGGATCATTAATTTATGAAGTTTTACATTCACAAGCATTTCTTACATATCCATCAGAGAAGATTCTTGAGCAAGTAATTGACTAATGGCTCATTTATTTCAAACCCCCACATATATTGCTTTTTTAATTTGTGCAATCAGAAAAATGTTGAATAAACAGACAAAAAAATTAGTGTTATTCAATGAATTAAGATTTGGTAGGTTATGCTTTGATATTTTTATTTGTCGTATGAAAAACATGGTCTTCAGATTCAACTACTGTTAAACTCTATTAATAATTTTGATGATATAATCATCCAAATATTTACAGTTGTTAACCAAACTTTATTTTTGAAAAAAGTCTTTTCTGAAATTAAATTGACAAAATAGTTATAATAAGACTGGTTCACAATTCAAACCTCTATCTCAAGTCAGGCCAAAATTAAAGTCTGCAATTAGTAGAAATTTGTTACATATTGTACCAATCAGATTTGTATATTCATCTATCAAAATTTAGAAATTGAGCAAAAGTACCCTGAATCCACTCATGCCCAAGATACATAGGTCACGAGCAATCATAAAATTCGGCCCTGTTTGCCCTTTTCTAAAGCTATAATATTATAAACATTTCTGATAACAGATGAATTTATTCACTCCAGTCCATGAGATCTACAGGAAAATTATTAAAATAAAGTCTATCAAACCCTAATTTAGAAAGAGACCCTAAGTATAGCAATATTTAATAATCATATAAATGAAGTGAAGTGCGAATGGCTAGCATGATAAAAAAATACATAAATTATAACATATAATCCATCCATGATGAGCAAGAACGAACAGCCCCAAAACAAATATTATTAAACAGTAATCGGTTATGAATTCTAAATAATATCATTACTAACCTAACGAATGAGTAAGATGCAATGAATGAAATACGAACGCATTAGTAACTATATACATATATCAATTTAATGAATATAAATAATAAATTTATTTACATAGGATATTATTAATTAACATAACACAGATTTCATGCAATTGGTAATTTAGATATTGATAAATGACATCAATTATAACAAGTTATAAATATGGTTACACTGGTGTAAGAGAATACACAGGTGATAATTTACATCTATAGGAAATAGTGTGTATTGTACAATATAGATATGCAGCTTAATATGGTAATGGGAATCACAAATTACTTTTAATAGATGATGTTAATGCTATAAAAGGTCAGACAGAAATGATGCCCATTAAGTTATAGGTATGAGGAATGTACATTGTTTCTAAGATAACCTTCAAATGACTTACAATAACAATACAGTAATTAAGTATCTTGAGAGATATTATGAAATTTATTTAACAAATATACATTATATTCATCTGACATGAATCAGCACTTATTTGAATATTTGATTTAACAGTTTTGATTTAATAACCTCTCGCCTATGAGTGCATTTAAGCCTATCTAAACGGGAGAGTGGATAGCTTAAATAAGCTTTACTATGTCATTTCTAAAATATACTAATAATAATGAAAATAAAATGGTTTATAAAAATCACTGTTATGACTTAACAAGGGGGCATATAAATAATAATAATAAGTTGCAGTGCTGACTGCAATGATAGCATTAGACAGGATTTTGGTCCGCCTTTGGACTGAGAGGCTTCATCATTTATTTATAAGTATGAAAGTTCGCCTGCACCTATGGCTGGGCAGTATTTGGAAAGCAATTGTTAAGGATGCCATTTTCTGATGTTATCCCATTCAGAACCTCAACAATCTAACATTGTCCTGGGGTCGGTGCTTTCAAACCCCATTATGGGTCAAGTTATATGAAGAATAAATCCGGGACCTCTGGAGAATTATGACAAAGCAGAATACGAGATTTTATAGTGCTATCATGAGTAAACAACGTGAAAGGTGCAGTTTCTTAATGACACTGATATATTAACTAAAGCCCCACATAAATTAATAATATCACATGCAACAGCATGATGAAATATTAACCCATTCTTAAAGGTACACACATAACCTTGACTAATTAGAATGTCAGAACAAAAGGGCGGGAAGTATTATTCCCTTCATTTAATAAGCCCGAGTATGCTTAAAAGACAAATATACTATATAGCAAGTGATAATGCTCGATGGCATGATAAGCAAATGATTAACCATCAGATATGAAATCCGGATATCGAATTTTACTTTAAAGAATGTAAAATATATTTTACATCAATGGCATTAAGCAAAGTAAAAAATTTACATGATAATATCCCATAATATGATAGCTTGGTAATCTGCCATTAAACACATATAATATTCACTGAAGCAAACCTTTGTTTAGTAAGAAATCTTACATTTAAATATTTAAGCATCCCATAGTATTGGGATGGTGGCTAAAATAATATAGGTTTGCTAGATTGAGTCATTAGCATATTAAAATCAACTCACTATAAAATATATAATTTAAAATAAAGTTTACCACATGAAACAGTAAAGATATAATTAAAGTGTGACAATTTAGGAAATATAACGAAAGATTTGAGATAGATCTGTGCTAATATTTACAGAAAGGAGATTCATAAATTTGAAATTGAGAGAAAGCCATTAAGATTAATACAATTATGATAACTGAGATTATATTCAATTATTAGATAAAATGCATCACATGATCACTATTTCTTATGTTTGCTCATAACTGCTATTAAAACAGGTGAAACTCTTCACACAGTAGTTCCACTCGGTGCAATCCAGAGTAATCAATGGATGCCAGAAGGCTTGTGCATAAAATCCCTATCTAATGCCTACTCATCCAATATCTCCATACTAGTTTTTGGCTTGTGACCTTTGTCAGTTAGGAGCCTTGGATTTGAGAGCATTGCACTTAGATCTTAGGTTTTAATGCAACCCTCCAGCAGTCACCTTTTATCTCCACATAACTACAAAATTTATAAAAATAAAATTGAAAACACAATATTTTCAATTTAAGCGCATTAGCTTATATAGTCATATAGGTCTGAACTCAATTCAGTACCCATATGTTTTGGTGTCTTTGGTTTTTTAATAACCATAGCCATATCATACTAGGCAGGATTGATGTTAACCACTAAACATCACATGATCATCATTTCTTATGCTTTCTCTTAACTGCCATAAAAGAGGCAAAACTCTCCATACAGTAGTGCGACTCAGTGCAAGCCAGAGTAATCAGAGTAAGATTTAGGTGAGGTGCTCTCAGATCCAAGGCTCCTCACTGACGAAGGCCACAAGCCAGAAACTAGTCTGGGGATATTGGATGAGTAGGCACTAGATAGGAATTTTATGCACAAGCCTTCTGGCATCCATTGATTACTCTGGCTTGTATTGCGTAGCATTACTGTATGGAGAGTTTTGCCTGTTTTAATAGTAGTTATGAGCATGCATAAAAATGATGATCATGTGATGTTTAGTGGTTTAACACCAATCTTAACTAATAGGATAGTGGTGGCTATAGTTATTAAAGAACCAAAGATACCAAAATGTATGGGTAATGAACTGAGTTCAGACCTAGATGACTATATAAGCTAATGAGCTTAGATTGAAAATGTTATTGTGTTCGATTGAAAATGTTATTGTGTTCTTGTCTCATAGTTTTGTAGTTATGTGGAGATAAAGGGTGGATACTGGAAGGTTGTATTAGATCCTGAGATCTAGGTGCAGTGACCTCAGATCCTAGGCTCTTCATTGATGAAGGCCACAAGCCAGAAACTAGTCTGGGGATATTGGATTAGTAGGCATTAGATAGGGATTTTATGCACAAGCCTTTTGGCATCCATTGATTACTCTGGCTTGCACTGAGTGGCACTACTGTATGGAGAGTTTTGCCTGTTTTAATAGGTTACATTGTGATTATAAATAAAATTACAGTGATGTGAAATAATATTAAGAGTTCATTTAGCGGCATAAATGGATTACCTTCTGACTTGGTGGCCATTTGAATAGACCTCACAAGGAATAAATATGGAAAGCACAGTCAGTAATACAGAGTTCAGATAAAATAATGGTAGGCATCTTTTAAATGTTAATTCATAATTCAGTTAAGCCAGTTTTTAAGCGGCAACGGCATGGCAGCATAGTGCCAGGAGGACGATCTGAAAGATTGGGAGAGGTGAACTACTTCTCTCTACTCAGCGTTCATTTTTTCAAAAATTGGAACAATGTGAATTCTATTAGCAATGCTTCTCTAAAATTTGTTCTCCTTTAGCTCAAAATTTTGGCAATATTTATACAATATTAAACGTTCTAGAAAGTTCTTTTACTTAAGGCAATCAGATATGCATTACCCAGTTTGATTTTAGCAACTATTGTTCAATTTTATAGTTAAAAAATGAAACAAGATAACTTCTGGAAAGTATTGTTCTGATATATTTCTGTGTTGGAAATAGATTTAAAAGATATGATTTCCATTAATTTTGCAAATCGTTGAAAATAACTAATTGAGAATGACATTTTTTTTTATCAATTATGTTCTTTTGTTTTATAAATTAATACATATTTTATTAACACAAATATTATTTCTGTATCTGTAATACATATATGCACATACATGGCTGTCTATAATGAAGGGAATTTAAGATTTGAATTAAAATCTAATTAAAATTAACAATAAAAAAAAGTCAAATATAACCAAATATTTAGATAAACAGGGTGAAAATCATAGCATATATATATATATTCCCTGATGATGAAATAAATATAGACACAGGTTCAAATCTTACTTTTAAGGTTACTAATGTCATCAGACAATAAAGCAAAATATGTACTACAGATTTTACTGCTTCAATATATGAAAAAAAATCTACAAAAAATTGTTCTCATATGCAATCAGTTTGCATGTCATTTGTTAAATTATTTCTATCATTTGGAATAAATTATTAAATGTGAAAAATTCAAACATTTTAAATTCATCTGTTAATATAACACAATGTTTCAAATGATATTATGTTTTTCTTTTCTTCAGGTGTTTCTAGTCTGATGAATGACAGTAATGGCATCGGAACCTAGAATCAAACCTGGGACCTTTAAATTAATGAATATTGAATTTAAAATGAAGCACTAATTAACTAGCTATTCTACCAGAGAAGTCAATAGAATTTTTATATAATTATTTATGAGAATTCTTCGGATTTCTCCATATTCCTTAAGGGCAAATTTAACAAGTAGTAAACATTATGAATTATCACATTAGGTTGGCTCATAGGGTTATTTACCATTGACATGAGAGAAAAAAAGAAAATATAAAGAAGCTAGTCACATGATAATGGAGAGAAAACAAATAAAACAATTTAGGGTGATAATTTATAATGTTTGCAAAACTTATTAATCTTCCCTTTAAGAAAAAATGAAGAAATCAGAATCCTTGTAAATAATTAGATAAAATTTCTACTATTGCCTTTTGATGGAATAGTTAAGATGGCTAGAGCATTGCCTTAAATTTAATATTCAGGAATGTAAATGCCCTAGGTTCTATTTCCATGCTAGTAGTATCACTGATCAGGTCAGCAATACATGAAGAATAGAGAATAATATCACTTGAAATGTATTACATACCAATTTGTGTGCTATTATTAACAGCTAAATGTATGTGAAAAGTTTAAAACAAGTTTCTATTTTTCTAAAGATATTTAACAATTAATTCTATAAGATGAAAGTGGCCCAACATATAATTAGAAGTAAAATGCAATTATTATAAACTTTCATATATTATAATATACATGTGCTGCAATTATATTATCATGATGAATCAGCCAGTTTAAAAAAAGGTCTAGTAAGTTGATAAATAAAAGGCAAAGATGTATGAAATAAGTTAAGGATTTAAATGTTACAAAAACATGGTAAAGAGCCCAATTAAAACCAATAACATATCACTGATAATAAAGATTGACTTTGCTATAGCAGTCTCTACTATATCAAAAATTGCTGGTCAATAAAAATATATAAACTGCAGAAAAGTGTGCTACAGCAATCAATTTTCTCTTCTTGTTGAAACTACGATGGTTTCTAAGAATGGCAGTCATTTATATTTCTCTTATTGTATGAACCAATATACTTAGCAACCTAATAGGCTATAATTGATTTAGTCATTTTGAAATATAGTGGTTAATATAAACAAAATCAAATCTCATAGATTAAAAAAATAACTCGACATCAGCAACAAATAAAATGATTTTTTTTTTCAGCAACTGAAATCTAAATCTGTTGATCACTGAACTGATATCAATCTAATATTCTGTATGATGAAACAAAACATGTCAGATAAAAGCAGAATCAGCTACGATCTGGTTTCAACATTAAACCAGTTTAGATTTCTATAAAAAGCTACCTCAGAAGATAACAATGCATTTCCTGCTGAAGAAGCCATTCAATACATTAGCAATGAAATAATATGAACATAAAATGTTCAAAAGTTAAGATCAGCACTTGATATCTTGAAAACGATATCATAAATAGTTTCTGGAGGGAGAAAAATATATTGACCTAGTTTTAACAAACTATTTCTACTTAATCTCAGAGCTGAATTTGGAATTGAAACTAAGATGGCTAATTATTATTTTAAATAATCTTCATAACAGGTTAAAATTAACATAATGAATGATTTTCAATCAATAATTGTAAAATTTTCCTGCATGGTTTGATGCTGTAGTAGTGACAGATTCTGGAGTTCAAAGTTCATAGTAATGTAATGACTCAGTTCTGTCACTTACAGGCTGGAACATTTAAGGAATTCTCAAGAAAGAAATCTTTTAATTATTATTTTAATGTAGAATCCATTTTCATATTGTGGCTTATCTAATTACTACCAATTACAGATATAATTGATTACAATTTGATAGTAATCTAAATACTTTAACCCAATAATGTTTAGGTATCCAACACTGTAGATACTTACAAATATGATAAAACAAATCATGGAAAGCATGATCTAAAGAATAATAATCAATTACTAACAAAATTAGTTAATATCCCTAAACCAAATATGTCAAAACTAAAACAGTTATACTACTTACCATTATTAACTTTCTTTTCAAGTTTAATAATAATTATAATAAATTTGCTGAATTGTTATTTGTAACTTTATTTTATTGCCACAAACACAGCATAATGCATTTTTGATACCTAACAAAATATTGCACCTCTCATGATGATCAATTTCATCATAATGACATGGCATCAAATCATCATAGAAATAAAATGAATTATTTTTATATTTAATTGTATATTCTAAACTGTTAATATGTTGATGTTACAACAAAATATTAGAAAATCTGCAAGTTTGTGGCACTAACTTGAGAACCATGATCATTTCATCACAAAGCCAGGATTTGTTTCTGGAACTCATTTTTAAGAGTTATGCTTTGATGATGAAATAATGGAAGATAATTTCAATAAATTTATTCATCCATCTAATACAATATAATCATAAAACTATATTTATGTATTTTTTTAATAAAAAATGTTTGTATATATGCATATATATAAAAGTATTTTAATGTATTAATAATAAATAAATGTCAACTATATAAGGTGATATTTCTACTTATATGGATATTTATACTGGGATAACTGACAATAGATTTAAATACAGATGCATTCAAGTTTAAAAAATTAAAGAGAAGTAAACTTTAATAGTGATTGAAAAATAAATCTAAATATTTAGTTTTTCTCCAATACAAAAAAATAAATAAATCATAATATAGAAAATACACAAAAGATTAATATTTCTTACAAAATAAATGTTTATTTTTAAATTATGAATTACATATGCATCAAATCCTATAGATAATTAAAAATTGTTTTCTCACTTTTACACAGAAATGCAACAAAACTGGCCTGTTCAATAAATGAATTCAATATATATATATATTCAAGGCAAATTATCTAATTTATTTGAATGATTTTTTTTTAGTAATTTAGATATGTTAATTTTTTGATTTAAGGATTTTTTAAAAATACATCATGTGATTCTCTATAATATATGATTACAGATATTCATAATTAATTACTAAGTGCTGCTTTGTGATAAATAAATAAATCTACCTTTAAAGTTTTTTCGATCTGAAATCAGAAGATTAAAAATAATCCTGATGGAAAGCTAATTCTCTACTTGCTTTTGTGAGAAATTTTCATATCACTTATTGTTGGAGTTTAAAAAAAGATATGAAGACATATGATAGTTTATAAGCAATAACCAATTATTTGGTGAAACTACTGTAATAAAATTTTAATAAATAAATAAAAAGTGTATAGGATCATTATAAATTTATTTATGGATCAACTAAGTCAATGTGTTACTGTAATTTACAAGACGATTTCTAAAGAATCATTTTAACAAACTTTCAAACAACCTCACTTTCTTTTATTAATATCAATTTATCCATTAGATAAAAAATAGTCATTTTATCTTATCTCCAGATTCTTAAATGGTAAATAAACTACGCATCAATACTTCAAAAGTGTGAAATTTTTATATGAGTGTCAATTTTTAAATTAAATCAGCTTATACTTTCAAATATAAAACTTCACACTTTTGAAGCATCATTTACCATTTAAAAATGGGGGGAGGGGAGGGATAAAATGACATTTTTTTATCAGACCAATAAATTGACATTAATACAAGAAAGTGGGTATTGTTTAGAAGTTTGTTAAAATCTTTCTTTAGGAATCTGACTTGTGAATCAAGAATGACATATTCAAATGTAGTTGGTTTGTGAATAAATTTATATTCTCAAAAATATTACATATCCAATAGCCATGATTTAATAACAGCCTATTAATTTAAATAGAATTATAAAAAGGCTAATTTTTTTTTTTCAAATTTGCCATTGACATATACATATGTATGAAACTAAGGATTTTGACATTAAACACCCTTTTGTTGCTCAGATTACAGTTTTTCTTCTAGTCAAATAAAACAGTAGTATTAATCAAGGACAAATCATTAGTGATCAAACTGTAAGATTTGTTGATACATATATAAATGTGTGCATATATATACACACACACAAATATATATATATACATACATACATCTACTGAAAACATTAAAAATTTTATTACAAATTTTTTCTTGGACTGACATATTTAAATTTATGCAAAATATTTAAAAATGATTTTCAAAATGTTTAAAATAAAATATAATTTTAAATAAATAAATACTACAATTTCTTTGGCAAAATAAATTCTAATATTTCTTTGGCAAATTTTGACAAAATAATACTGATCTAGTATAAAACTATTATCACACACACACAAAAATACAACCTGATTCAATTTGAAAAAAAACAAACAAAACAAAACATTTATACACACAACCATACACTCGATAACCAGAGTTTTGTAACTATTTTCCAGTCTGAAATATGCATTATCAGAAATAATGCAAAATCCAAGTTAAGATATAAATACCTTCAGAAAAAAATTATAATTTCAATCATTAGTTAAAGAAAATGTAAAATATATAAAAATGACTGATTAAAAATGAAATGCTTAGCACAATAATTTACATATTGAATTGATCATGAGAAGATTTCAATCCTTCTCAATAACAGACACATTATCTATTTTACAATTAAAAATAAAAATCATTATGAGAACATAATATAAAAAACAAAAATTGATTAGTAATTTTGAGATTTCAGCTAATTAAAGGTTATTATTTAGTTTGGTGAACATAAGAATGATAAAATATTACAATCTTTATATACAGAATAAATTAACAATAATTCATATATACACACATCTTCATCTATACTAAACACACATTGTACATTGAAATTTTAATAATGTATATGAATGAAGAACATATGAATACTGTATTGACATAAATATATTACTGTATTGATTAAAATTCATGGCAAATAAAATTTTTATATGAAAGGGAATTTAAATGAATAAATAATGTTATTTATTTATATATAATTAGATTTATAATTCTAATTTCTAATGTAATAGCACAGCAATTAATTTTAAAAAAGACAGTGAGATAAACTTTAATTTGAAAAAGCATTGAACAAAAAGTTAGTCAAGTTTTTATTGTGTGAAAACTTTTCTAAAACGAGTTAAAATTATAATTGATTAATAGTAAACTAACATCAAAAGAAAGAAAACTCTTACTCAGCTTTATCCGCTAATCCATGTCAACGGTTTTAGGTCACTCGAAATCGGCCATTTTTTGAGCTACGGTACTGTTTTTACGCTTGTTTTAAAGCTTACAAAAAGTCCCGTAAGATCCTGCCCTCTCTCGAATTATTTTACAAGTAAAAAATCAATATATATGATGTTGAAATTGTAACAAAAAGAGGGGGCAGTCCGTTCTAAACGCTGATGATTATTTGGTCAAAAAAGATCACTGATAATTTTCACCGCTGAAAATGAAATATATATTTTAGAGTGTTTTTTTTATTATTATTTTTCGTACATATAAATTATTTTCATAAAATATGCTGAAAATGGTTATTTTACAAAAATAGTTTAGATTTTATTAAAAAATTGTATACTTTACACGATCGTAAATTGAAACCAGTAAATAGCAACAACTTTGACACCCTTCTGACAGTTTAAATTGCCCAGTTTATTTGATTTTCAAAGAAAAATTAAAGTTTTAGAATATTTTTCTGACATTTATTTATATTATATAATGTATTTTGGTAAAATATCCTGAAAATATAATTATTTTTAGAAAAATGATAAAATTTTACTACAAAATTCTTAACTTTTATAATAACGTAAATTGAGAAGGGAAATCAATGACGTTTGCATCACTTGTAATTTGCTCCGATCTTTTTTTTTTCTGCTAACGAATATTTTTTATAATTATAAATAAAAATTTATTTTTGGAAAAACTTTCGTTTACTTTCATAGTCTGACAAATTATTAACATACTTTTTACAAATGAAATGGTACTAATGAAACTAAAATAAATATAATATTAAAAGATGAAAAAATTGTTACGGCTGAGTTTGATAATTGACTAATCAAACTTTAGAATTTTTAATTCACTCAGTCAATAGTAAATTGTACAATAAAACTGTCATGAATTAAATCTAAAAGCAATATATGACATATATTAAATTATAAATTCATTAAAATAAAGGCCTGCTTCATTTTAAGACTATCAGTAATTTATATAAATACAAATGATCAATATTAATTGGCATTAATACTAATAATTAAAAATATTATGAAAGACTTTTGTCAAAAACATCAAAAGAATCAACTTGCTTGTAATTAAATTTAATTTATTGACATATTTTATATTTATTTGAATAACCTTGGAATTGGATTACTGAAAGACATGAACATTCTCATAGTACATAATTATATAGGAGTTACAAATAAAATAATTATTGCCTACATTTTATTTTCATTATATATGTATATTGATTTGTTTATACACAAATTTTAATAATATTGTTGGATTAAGGGCCATTAATAACTATCAGACATATTATAATAAAAGAATCATAACAATCAAACTAAAACTATTAAAGTTCAAAGATTTTCAATAATTATATTTTAAAACACATGAATTAGCCATCTATTATTTTATAGAATACTTTGTAAAATTTATGTTAAAGAAAAAATCATCATATATTATGTTTTAAAAAATATTTATATATAATTGCATATATATATACCACATATACATTCAAAACTGCCTAACACTATACTAGTAATAAATAAAATATAAAACCATACACTACATGACCATGGTCTATTTGTTTAGTAGATGAAACCATGGTCATGTTAGGAATTTGGTAAAATTTGGATTTTTATCTAGTATTGCAGGGGTCCCCAACCTTATGACCACGGATGAAACCATGGTCATGTTAGGATTTTGGTAAAATTTGGATTTTTATCTAGTATTGCAGGGGTCCCCAACCCTATGCCTGCGGGCACCACAGTGCACCATTTTATATGTGCCCGCCGCTATCTGAACACGATAAAAATTATTTATCTGATACAAATAAATTTAATTTTTAAAATTTCTTATAAATTATTGTATTATACTGTAATCAAATTGTAGGGCATACTATACTTTTACAGCGTAAAAATATAAATGTTAATTATGTTAAAATTTTATTTTTGAAATATTTTTTTGTACATTATGTGTATTATTAACAATATCAAACTATAAATTCACATTGAAAAAATAAATAGTGCCCGCCACCTGGTTGAAAAAAATAAATGGTGCCCCCCACCTGGCTGCTATTATTGAATGTGCTCTTAAGTGCAAAAAGGTTGGGGATCTCCGTAGTATTGTATTGTTTTATGGTTTTGTACCATATATATATAGTAAAATTTAATAAAACAGATATAAAAAAATAAACATTCAATTTATTTATTAATTTTCAAGTTAGTTACATCCCTCCACAAGGTGTTTGTTATAGTTCTTCCTTCTCTCAGAAGTGGACTATTCCAGATGCCTCCTTATCTGATCGGATTAAGCATTGTTTGCCACAGGCCAATAGGATGATGTATAGATAAAACATAGCCAATGATTATTACAGTCCAATAAGCAATGATGCTTGCTGAATCTGAAGGTTTTCAATAAGGTCAGGGATCTGGTTATAAATAGTCAGCCTTTTGTGAGAATCAAGGTAGAACATCTGTCTAACCTGAAAGACTGTTCATGTTCTCCCAGGGAAGCTCTACTAACCTGAACAGCAGCAAGTATTCCTATTGATAGCACTACGCTATTTAGTCTACACAGCTAGGCAAGTCACACAGAGACCGGATACTGCTAAGACTACTGCTGGCTCGAGGAAAGCTAGTTGTACAGCTGGAAGAGCCATACACCCTACCCGTGAGGCAAGCTATCAGGTGTAGCTGGAAGTGGTAGGCAGAACCCAGAGTTTACATTAAGCTACAATATTCAACATTGCAAATATTCTCTTGAATATATACTGTATATTGTATTATATATATTTGTAGATATAATAAATATATTAATTGTAATACTTGTCTTAGTATTATTTTCTGTAGGATTTTGGCACATTCGCACAGAAATTTTTCCTTCACTGCTGCAAAAATTAGAATAAACAACACCAGTTATAAACGATTTTGGCACAGTCGCACAAAAATTTTTCCCTCAAGGCTGAAAAAATTAGAATAAACAATGCCAGTTATAACAGATTTTGGCGCAGTTGCACAGAAAATTTTCCCTCACTGCTGGAAAAATTAGAATAAACAATGCCAGTTATAACAGATTTTGGCGCAGTCGCACAGAAAATTTTCCCTCACAGCTGTAAAAATTATAATAAACAAAGCCAGTTATAACAGATTTGGGCGCAGTCAGACAAAAGATTTTTTTTCCTCATGGTTGGAAAAAGAAAAAACTTGGGAACATAATTACGCAAGTGCACACTTATATAAACACTCTTAAGTTATGAATCTGTGATTATTAAATCACACTTAAATACTGTCCAAATAAAATACATGAATACGTATTTACTAAACAGTGATTATTAAAATCACTTATTTCTGGCAAAATAAAAAGTAAAATACGCGAATAAGCAAGATAGACATTCATTGTATTTACTAAACAGCCATTGTCAAAATCAGTTATTTCGGGAGGAAAAATAAAGTGTTCACAAACGCGATTGGTGGTTCATAAACCAATCAAAATTAGTCTTTCTAAAAAAGACAGAAGCTCACCCTAGCAAAGTAAAAAGTCTGTCAAACAACCATATCGAGTGGTTACTCGCAAATATATGAAATAAATATTTTTCTCGCATTATAAAAGAAAAAAAAAGGCTAATATAATTGGCTGAATGGAAGTTTTTGACCCAGGGTTCCCTGAAAACTGGTCAAGCTACAAAGAGCGCCTGATTTTTTATATGCAGGCTAATCAGATTAAAAAGTCTGAAATAAAATTAGCGACGCTGATGACAATAATCGGGTCGCAGATGTATAATATTTTAAAATCTCAAATTGGGTCAGAAACACTGGCCGACTTGAATTGTTGGTGATTCTCACAGAATATTTCCCCCCCAAACCACTAACAATAATGCAGAGATATTATTTCAATCTCTGTATCCAAGCAGAGGGAGAAAAAGCTAGAGAATTCGCAACACGAATCCGGGCATTAGCACTCATGTGCGATTTTAAAGAGATTCTTAAATGAAGCACTACGCAATTGTTTCATTTGTGGGATGAACGATCATAATTTAAGACTCAAACTATTAATGACGCCGGATATAGACTTTGAAAAAGCTGTAGCTCAAGCCACGCTGGAAGAATCTATAGCGTGTCAAGCAAGGCCATTAAAAAAAATAAAATTTTACTGTTCAAAAAGTTGAACAGAAGGCTGAGTCTGACAAGCATTGTTAGTTCAACAACAACAAGTGTTAAGTGTTGTTATAGATGTGATGAACCGATGCACACGCAAACAGAATGTCAACATCTCCATACTGTGTGCTCATTTTGCAAGCGAGTCGGTCATATAAGAGCGGCATGTCTAAACTTAAAAAGACAAACAGCCAATATGAGAATGGAAAAACCCATTCCAAAAAACAACAAGGACAACTATAAGAAATATAAACAAATTGCCAGTATAAATCACATTAAGGACGATCAGTCTGGATTTATACATATTATGATTAATGATATGCCAGTGAGAATAGAACTAGACACAGGGTCTGCAGTGTCTATTGTTTCAAAAAAAAATATTGGGCTATCATTAATAAAAATAATAAATATAAGCTGCATCCTAGCACTAGGACTATAACAGATTATCAGGGTACCTAGACACCTATCACTGGTAGTGGCAACAGATTATCAGGGTACCTAGACACCTATCACTGGTAGTGGCAACAGGTGATCACAGCAACTTATTAGGCCATGACTGGTTCAGTCATTTAGACTTTGCAATGACAAAGGTGAACCAGATCACAACATTAACTAAATTAAAACCTGATTACTCAAAAGTCAACAAAAAGCTGATAACAAAAATGGATATGGGAAATTGGAACACCAGGATTGCCAGAACACCACTAGCTTTTCAGACTAAAGTGCTATGCAGGATGTATAGAGGACCCACTAAATGGATCCCAGCAATCGTAATCCAACAAAAAGGACTCCACACCATTGGAGTTGAAACAGCAGATAGACATCAACATCATTGCCATCGAAAACAACTTAGGCTGGGTTATACTGATGCAGTCACAAGGAAGCAAGCTCCAGAGACATGCAGTACAAGCAAGGAGGACCAAAAAATTGAAGATGGCAGCAAACGAGAACCAGCACTGAAACACATTAGTCGTCTCCCAGCACACCTGCATGACTATGTTCTCTAGGGTTAAATTTTAGCTAGGGGGAGGGATGTTATAGTCCTTCCTTTCTCTCAGAAGTGGACTATTCCAAATGCCTTCTTATCTGATTGGATTAAGCATTGTTTGCCACAGGCCAATATGATGATGTATAGATAAAACATAGCCAATGATTATTACAGTCCAATAAGCAACGATGCTTGCTGAATCCAAAGGTTTTCAATAAGGTCAGGGATCTGGTTATAAATAGTCAGCCTTTTGTGAGAATCAAGGTAAAATGTCTGTCTAACCTGAAAGATTTTGCATTCTTCCAGGGTGCAGCAAGTATTCCTATTGATAGCACTATGCTATTTAGTCTATGTAACTAGGCAAGTGCCACAGAGACCAGACGCTGCTAAGACTACTGCTGGCTCGAGGCAAGCTATCTTGTACAGCTGGAAGAGCCATACACCCTACCAGTGAGGCAAGCTATCAGGTGTAGCTGGAAGCGGTAGGCAGAACCCAGAGTTTACGTTAAGCTACAATATTCAACATTGTAAATATTCTCTTGTATATATACTGTATATTGTATTATATAGCTTTGTAGATATAATAAATATATTAATTGTAATACTTGTCTTAGTATTATTTTCTGTAGGTTGGGTCTGTAATCCAGACCAAACATAACAGTGTTAAAAGCAAATAGAAAACAGTCACTATCTTGCATGAGAGTGGTATAGTGAAAATTATTCTACAGAAATATTATTCATTATTGGATAATTTCTAGTCTACTAAAAAAGTAAATTATTAAGTTGTCTTTAGAGTTGAGAAGTTCAGCTAATTATAAATGCTTATCTTAAGATGATTTAAAGATTAGGTAATTTAAAAATATTTTTTACATAAGCACATAATAATTTACATGCATACAAATGACAAATATACACTAAATACTTCAATTGAAACAGACAACTATAAATAATAATAAAAAATATCAACCTGTTTTTCATCTCTTATTGGAAACTTATCAGGATGTTTCTTTTTATAAAATCATGTGACCAACAACTTTACAACAATTCCACCCAAATCAAAATTATTTACATTACATTAAAATAAAGATAATTAGTAAAAATAATTAAACATAAAAATTATTAAACTTATTACAATTCTTTTTTTAAATATATATACAAAACAATGTAAAAAATATTTTAAATTATAACTCTAAAGTTTTCTATAATCTAACACCCTGTGATGAATCTTTAACCATGTTTACACACTTGTTTAAATTTTCTTGAATATGCAAAGTTTCATAACACTTTCTTTCCTTGTAATTTTTATCATACTTTACTCCCCAAATATTTTTTTGACAATTCATTCTGTGTCCAGTATCCAAAAAATGTATTTATGGCCTGATTTTATATGCTTTCTGTTAATTGCCCTATTATGCTTCTTACCTCTTTCAATGGCAGTCTTTCCTGTTGTACCTATATATATATAAGGCCAAAACTAATTTCATAAACTAACCCAGTTGTGACTTTTGCAATATGATCTATATATATATAGGTCAGGCAGGAAAGACTATCATTGAAAGAAGTAAGGAACATAATAGGGCATTTAACAGGAAGGATATAAAATCAGGGCCATATATACATTTTTTTGGATACTGGATATAGAATGAATTGTAAAAAAAATATTTGAATAATAAAGTAAGTTAAAAGGAAAAAAAATATTATGAAACCTTGTATATTCAAGAAAATTTAAACCAATGTATAAACGTGGTTAAAGATTCAGCACAATTAGGGAGGAAGTGGGAATTATTAGATTATTGGAAACTTTAGAGTTATAATTTAAAATATTTTTAGAATTGTTTTGTATATAGTATATATATTTTTAAAAAAGGATTGTAATAAGTTTAATCACTTTTATGTACATGTATTTTACTAATTATCTTTATTGTAATGTAATGTAAGTAATGTCCATTGGGTGGAGTTGCTATAAAGTAGTTGGTCATCTGATTTTATATAAAAAAAAAACATCTTGATAAGATTCCAATAAGAAATGAAAGCCGAGTTGATATACTAAATAATTTTTTTATTTATAGTTAGTTGTCTGTTTCAATTTTGTTTTAAATTGGTTCTTTTAAATGACAAATATAAAAGTTTTGCTAATATTTAATCATTTCATTACAACAAAAAGTCATTTTATTAAAAAATGAACAGTTCAAATTTATTTATGGAAAAAATCTTTTATTATAATTTAAATGACATTAATATTATTATTTATGAATTAGTTTTTAATTTTAAAAGTCATGTTTATTATAATAAATTATTTTTTTTTAAAAATCTCCCATATTTTTCCTTTGTTACAATGTAAAATTTAGACTTTACTAATATATATATGATATCCAAGCAATTTTATTTCTAATTATAATAAACATTAACATATATAATAATAAAAATGAGTAATCATTTAAAACAGATCAGATGTATTTGAAATAGATAAACCTTCATGTATTAAGAAACTTAATATTTATCCATGCCCACAATCATTTTCTGAAATCATGCTAAACTGATTTAATCTAGCACCTGAATGGAAAATATGTAAGAGAACAATATAACAAGTCATTAAGTAATTTATTATTAGATTATTACTATAATCAATCTTAGGGCATCTCATTAAACTAAATATCTTTGAAATGATATATATCAACAAAGATCAATTATACAAAATCAATATGAATATAAATTTCTGATTAACAAAAATAATATCCCACATTAAACACAATTTTTGCAAATTGGAAATTAAGCTATGAAATATTTGGTCATATATGTATATGCAAATGTAAATAGGAATAGATGCATGTATAATATTGATGGATTTTTACTGACAAATAGCCATAAGATCAATATTAACAATTTAATAACAATAAATTATTTAATGACTACTTATATCTTCATGCCATCATTAGTTTCCATTTCAAATCCAAGCTAAGTCAATCATATATGATCTCTATAATTTAAAAATCCACATCACACATGAGCATCAGTAAATGACAGATCACGTAATATGTACAAGTTTATTTATTGCAGAGTAACTAATCTGTTTTAAATGACTACTTATTTCTGTTTATTATATTTGAAAAGAAAAATATTTGGCTATCATATATATATTAATTGTGTATATCTTTTATTACCACAACAAATGAAAAGGACAGAGATATTTTTTTTAAAAATATCAATTTATTACAAAATAATAAACATAACTTTAAAAATAACTAATTTATAAATGTTAATATTACTGTCATTTAAAATTATAATAAACATTTCCAATATAAATAAATTCTAACTACTCATCCTTCAAATAATAATATTTAAATACACCATGGTATATGTAAGTGCTAAATATATTTTTATAATTAAAGTATATTTTAAAATTATTTGAGTCATATTAAAGTAAGATTTATAAATTAGCTGAACATCCTTGACTCTAAAGAATTATCTACTAAGTTATGATTTATGTATGAATAATATTCATATACAATTATATATAAATACTTTTTAAAGCATGATAAGATATGATATTTCAATACTACAAATTTTACAAAATATTCTATAAAATAATAGATGTCTAATTCATATGTTTTAAAAATAAAATTATTGAAATATTGCTTTTACTTAAAAGCATTCAACAAACTTATTTAAGTATTTGAATTTTAATCATTACCCACATAATGAAACAAACTATAGAAAGTAATCATCTTTTTCTCACAAGGACCACTAAACAGTGGTGTTCAATCTGCAAGGATACTCTTGCCCAGTTCAAGATAGAGAACTCAAATGTAATTATATGAGCTAATCTTAAATGTCTAAAAGTCTGAGAGCATGAATTTCTAGATCATTCACTTTAAATCCATTTCTTATTTTTAATATTCTTATTAGCACTTCCTTAAGATTAGCTTGTATAATTACATTTGAATTCAGAAATAAAATGACCACTCTTATTTCTTTAAAGTCTCTATCTTGCGGTTGGGGCGAGAATATCCTTGCAGATTGAACACCATTATTTAACAGTGCTTGTGAGAAAAGAATGTTTACTTTCTATAGTTTGAGTACAATCTAAAATGCAGTGCTTGTAAAATTTATCAAATATTACACATAATGAAAGTAAAATATAAGTAATATTTATTTAAGTTAAAGGAATATTCATATTATAGTATTACTCATTAAACCATGTCAAGTTTATTAACTACTTTAATATATACATATATTTGGGTGTGTATGCAGTTCTGGCAAACTTGTCTTTAGCTATTATTTATGAACTAAATCCATTTATATAAAAGATGCCATAGTTGTAGATAAAAGATTGCTGTATGTAATTAAATAAATGTTTACAAAACATAATGAGTTTTATATACAAATTCACATGGGCATGATATACATAATAAAAATATACTATCCTAAAATATGACCGCTTTGCATTTATTGTACTACAATGTGTAACTATAGGGATTAATAGCCGATGATTAAACAATAATAATAATATTTTTTATTTACTCTTACATTATAGAAAAAAAATTTATTCTTTCATACATACTTATAATTATAAATATGTGTAAGATTATTTATCAGTATTAGTTGGATTAGAAACACACAGTTTATAAAAAATACTAATACATAAAAATTATATGTAATAAATTATTATCCTTTTTTAATTTTTTTTTGTTAAAATTAACTCATCAAAACAATAATTATAAAAGTCAAATAATTATATGTCCCATTTTGTTATTAAACAAAATTTATAATAACAAAACTTCATATTATACATATATATTGATGTATATCAATATATATTTATAAATTTTAAATTAACATGTACGGTACATATTATCTGCTTATAAACAAAATAACAGTAGGGGTAATGATTATTATTATACTCATGATTAAATTATCAGCAAAATTACTGATATATTAACTCTTAAAAATTTAGTTCAAAAATCAACTTATGAATGTCCACAAAATAGGTTAGTAATTCTGTAATTTCAAATAAAAAGTTTCTTTCCTTAGCTTTTTCATTCTTTAATTTGATGGAGAATAAAATGGTTACTTATTTGATGCCAGTAGTGATTAATTATATAATTAGAAATTCAAATAATATTCCATTCCATTGGTGTGATACTTATTATTATTTAATATTTTGATATAATTTCTGTATAATTAATTTTTTTATATACATGAATAGTTGGACAATGTATTTTTCAGATGATTATTAATATTTTATTTATATATCTTTCAATTAGTTTAGCAATGATAATGTATTGATGTTTTTGTTTTATTTCCAAAAAGAGAACACTGGAGTTGAGCCAGTCACTACTGTAGCTAATTCTCATTACTATTTATTTTTGAAATATTAAAATGAATGGGTTGAGAATTTCAATCCTAAGATAATTGATCAAACAGATATAAAATTTGTCAATAAATTTAATTGAAAACAACTTGATACACAATTATAACTTATGATATCTTTGACAAATAAATTTCAAGATATTCAAATTATTAGTTTTAACCCCAATTAATAATGAACCAATGAATTTAGATAAATTCCCGTTACTTTTTTTAAATTGAAGATAATTTTATTTCTAATAATTTATAATATACACCATTATAGAACTGTTTTAAACAATTCATGATGGTCTTATAAAAGTATCTTAGTCGATTTTTCTTTATTTTAGAGTCATTTTACAATTAACCAATCATTTGAAAAATAAACAATTTATTTTAATTTATTGGTTGTTTTAATTTAGTCTGTATGTAAAGATTGTAACCTTTTATTTTCATTATGTTTGCCAAACTAAATTATTACATTTAATTCGGTGAAATAGAATAATTATTAATCTTTTTTTCTCCATATTATTTTATGATATCCCTATAATAATTTTTATTTTTAATTTAATTGTAGATGGACATGTGTGATTATGTTATTAAGAATGTTTGAAACATTCTCACAATATATTTAAACATACAATTGCTATAAAATATTTAGACAATTTCACAATTCTCTTGTACAAATTTCTTCTGAATAAATTGGTAATTTATAACTAAAAATTGCAATATAATATCAACTGTAATTTTAAAATGTTGTTTTATTCATTCAACATAGTTCTAATCCCTGGAATGAAGATATTTAAAAAATTTAAATGGTTACTAAAAATTAAAAAAAAAAATTGGTAAGCCTAATGAAGCTGGTAAAAATAATTACTGATCATGTAATTTTAGACTTATGTTTGTACAAAAATATCAACAGATACAACAATTAGAATCTGATAAAAGAATTTTGTTTTGGGTTATAAAAATTAAGGGATCATAAGTCAAAAAGTTTAAGAACCTCTGGAATATGGTGCATATAAATGATATAGATCAGCATCTATTACGAGATCTTCCTGTTAACCAGATTTGATACGTAGCAATTTTCTCATGGGCTACATCAAAAATTCTGTGTTTACCATTATTGTGATCTGAATGATCTAAAAATATGGATAAGCACTGACAAGACTATACTCAAAATGTATTTCAAAAACCTGACTATGTTATTATAATGTGAATAAAGAAGACTTATTGAAAATCTATAAAATTTGAGTTTCCTTATATACAGTTTTAATGGTTCAAAATTCACTTAAAAAAAAAAAAATCTGAATGAGAAATTGTCTAAATTTTTCATAGTAATATACACAAGCACACATATACTGTACATATATGTGCTTGTATAATTCTATAAGAATGTTTGTTTTAGATTTACAAAATAATTTTAAAAATATCTTTTTGTAATATTAAGACACACATAAATATGCATATCTTTGAAATATTTTGTATATGTACATATTCTTAATTGTAAATGATATAAAAATTTTAAATAATTTAATATTTTAAATTAGAATGTTTTTTAATATTTTTCCTTTTTTTTGAGCAAAATTTTTTTATTACTACTTTTCTTTAAAAATTTAGGATTATTATTGTTCTTTGGTTCTTTCGTTTCTTTATTCATAACAGTAAGAATAACGTTTTCATAGTCAACACATCATCAGCCCAAATAGTACTGCAATGGAAGCAAAATTACTTCTTTATGGTAATAAATCCTATAGTAAAAATAAAAAAAAAACATAATTATTGTTTAAGCACATTAATATTTATATATGTTAAGATATCAAATTTATTTTATTCAGATTTAAAAAAAAAAAGAGAAAGATTTTTACAAAAATAATAAATCCTGTAACAAAAAGAAAAAACAACAACAATTATTAAGCATATTAACATCTATATATGTTAAAATAACAAATTTATTCTATTCAGATAAAAAAAAAAAGATTTTTACAAACTGAGGATTGAGATTAATTAGCCATCTAATAATAATACATTATTATTTCAGATTTAGAAGCTTTGAATATTATCAATTTTATGTTTTAATAATTTTCTGTCATTTATCATATTTTTGAAAAAGTTCACACACTTTAGACATTTAAAGTGAAATTAATTCTTATAGTCTAAAAATATTTTATTCCATATTTCTGATATGTTTTCATGGAATGCAGATAGTAGCAATTTATTTTTAAACTTACTAAATTTGAGAATGGCATCAAGTCATGACATATTCATTCTATTGAATATTAACAATATTGAATTATGAATAACTTTTTAAGTGTTGAAGATCCTGCAGCTGCAAACTAATGGATTAGATCAGAGATATAATTAATAATAATATAATTATTTGCGATCTTTACTGCAAATGCATAGAAACTATACTGGTTATAATCAATATCTTAATTTCATGTGAAAAAGAATATATTTATAAATAAAATAAAGAAAAAGCTTTATTTAATCAATTACATTTCTGATTTTTATGTCTTTGTTACAACATTTTATATTGTTATTTTTGTTTGTTTTAATAAGAGACATTATATTAAAATGGACCAATTAATGAAATGATATTTTAGTTTACTAAATGGAATACCAAGACTGAAATAATAATAATATTAAGATTAGTTCTGTTAATTTGCAAAACAATAAATATTATAATAATGATATTTTTATTTATTTTATTTTTTGCTTAATTATAACTAATATTTATAAAGTCAAAAAATAGAATCCTATTAAAATATTCTATACAACAGTGGAAATTAGCAGAAAAAAATCCAGAGATGTTGACATAATTTTTCTTATGCTAAAGGATGTAATGCTAAATCACTACATGAAATTGAAAGAAAAAAAAGAAAGAAAAGCTAGTAATACCTTGAAAAACATAGATCACAATATTCTTCACAAATTCTTTGAATTCTAAGACTATAACTTACTAATAGACATGAAAATTATGTTTAATGAATCTACTTACTGAAAGTCATATCAGGAATTACTTTAAATAACATTAGCAGGCAACAATATATATGAAAACATTTTAAAGAGTTACAAGAATAATTGCTGACACAAACCAGGAGTAAATAAGATGACTCCAGCTTAATTAAATAATCAGCCTGCAAATCCAGAAACAATATATATGGTTTTTTTTTAAATACTGTAATGATTTTTTTCCCTCTCAAATTTACATTTTTTATCAGATAATGTATAACTCCATAAATTTATATATCAATGATAACCAGATGCCAACAATAGTTTAGCAGAATTACTAACATGCAACAATAGCTATAAAAACAAGAGTAAACTAATCCAGGAGTAATATTTAAATATTATTAGTTATAATTATTATTAAACATATTAGGCACCTGATTAACAATTTACAAATAAAATTAATGATAATATATTCAATTAAATAAAATCTACAGGCTTTTCATATAAATGATAAATATCAATATTTCAAACTTTTATAAACTATTTTTAAAAAAAATAATTGTAGAAATGTACAGAATCAAGAAATTGATCTACACAACTGAATGTTTCAGATCATTTATAAAGACTTTGAAAGAATGTTGAAAAAATATCAATATAACTTAAAATCCAGATTATAAAATCTAGATGGGAAGTATATGAAAAATTTAATAAGTTTTAATGATATGTATTTGCATACATAAAGGAAAACTTTAAATAATGAGATATAAAACTGTTTTAAGAATTTATTTAAAACTGTTTGTTTCTGTCTTGGGATTAAAGAATTGGAAATACTAAATATTTAAATAAATACAATTTAATGGAATAATAAAAAAAAAAAAACATTTAAAAATAACTCCAATTGTTCCTTGGAATTTAGTAATTGCATCTCTGTTGTGGGGAATATATGATTTCATCATCATTATAACTGATTTTGAGTTGCTTTTGTTAATGTTATGTTTTAATATAATTAATTAATTTAATGCATTACTATTTTGACTTTTTTTTCTAAAGATAAAAATCAAAGAAGTTTTAATATAACTTTAATTAATTTAATGCATTTTTATTTTTATTTTTTTTAAGATAAAAATCAAAGAAGTTTTATTAATATTTCATTAGATTATTACATCAAGAAGTAAAATTATCTATTCAACCCATAGTTATAGATAACTCCTTTACTATTTGAGCATAAAATAAAAATTTTATTTAAAATTTTACAAAAAAAAAAAACTTATTTGATAATATGAAATCAAATAAAAGCCAAAGACATAAATATAAAAAAAATAACTCCCAGATGTGTGCAGGTCTCAATAATGTTGAATACACATCATTAACAGTAAAAGGCAAGATTCAATGAATCTCTACAAAAATCATTTAATTTAAAGACTATAAAAATCATTTTGGCTAAACTGCATTTTTCCAGAAACTTTTGTATTGCATATGAAACAGGCAAAGATATATGGACACACAAAAAACAAATAAAGAAAAATAATAAAAATGTAAAATTGTTTGAGAATGTAGCAACAATGCTACAAAATAATGATAAAGATCAAATATACTAACTGAAATATATTGTAACCTTTGACTTTGGCCAAAGTTACTTAGTTTTGTGGTAGATGCAACATTCATTGAAAAAAAAAATTTAATCACAGAAAAATCTAGCAAATTTAAAAAAAAATCATAACTGACATCGGTTTAAAATTAGCTGATGACTAAAACACTTGCAGTAGACATATAATATTTTAAAATTAATGCAGTGTGCTCAAATGTTTGAATACAATTTAAAATCTATCAATCAGTGAATCTAGATGTGCTATGATTGTTAGAGTTGGGATGAATAAACTGAGTAGTGAAATTAGGGGTTAAAATCTATAATTAATAGTAATTGAAGAGAATAATATATTTAGTTTAAGGAGATTTTAATAGTAAATTTAGCTTGCAAGTAGTGATAGATTTAAGCAGTCAATTTATTTTGATTCTATCAGTAAATTTAAGATTGTGAAATACGTTTATTGTTAGCTATAATCTCCATAGTTCCGCTTGAATGGTTGAAGGCATGTATGGACATGTGCATGCCCATATAAATGTAGTTTTATTCATTGGGAAAAGTACCCACATTCATAAATCGTATGGTATCATTCGAAAGCAAATTGAAAGGGAAACAGTTTTAGAGTGATTTTAAGAAGATATTTGATAATATTCAATCATAAAAATTTAAGTTAAATTAAACCAATATTTTATATTATAAAATCACTTTCACTTTGCTACATTTTTTTATCTTGACTTTTTTTATAAAACGGGGAAAATCTCAAGTAAATCACATGATCATTTGATAGTGTGAATAATTAATGTTAAAATTAGGGGTGATAACCAATCAAAAGTTAATACAAGGGTTAAACAGTCAAGGGGGCGGGCTTGAAGATGATTAGCAACCGAAGATTATAAAAGGCCACGGACAACTTTGAGGAGGTTCTGCTCTGTTCTGTTCCTTGCTTCTTCACCAAATATTTTATTAGAGTTTGCACTAAAAAGTAAAATTTTATTAAGTTTTATAAGCATGATGACATAAGTCTTAAACTCAGGCATTCATTTTAATCCCAAAGTTAATCAAATATTTTGAATTTTTTAACATTTACCCCCGTTCCCAGACAAGAAATGTAGATATAATTAGAGCTGAATATATAAAATGAAACAATTGTCCAAATTTAAATGCATATGAAGCAATATTATGCTGAAAAAAAAATTAATATTTAAACAGTATGCTTTTAAGTATATGGTTATTAAGGTCAACATTGCAATTATATGTGAATGCTCATAACTTAAAATTAATTCTCTAGATTTAAAGAAATAAATGACTATTAGCTATGTTTTCAAGAACAACTTACATCATCTGACTCATCTGTTTTTAATCTTGTCTTCTTTAAAAGATTTTCTCCTAAAGATATATCCCAATTAAATTTAGAATTCGGCCTTATATGTGTAATGGGTGACTAAAATTAAATAGAATAAAAATACAAAAGCATTAAATAAAAGAACATTTACTTACTAACCTAATAATGTGAAATAATTTTATTGGGGGGGGGGGGTAATAATAGTAAACAAAGTGAGTGATCAGTTGATCTGAAAGGCATGTGATATTCAAGAGTCAAAGCAATGAGCTAAGCATAAAAATCTTGTCAGCTGACCAAACTGAGAATTTTTTTTGTAAAATTTAGTTGGAACTGATTCAGGAATCTAAAGCTCTTACATATGCCACTATAACTACTAAATTAAACTCTTTAGGGCAAAATTTATTAACATTTATAAATTATTAAACTTTGTGAAAAAGATACTGTACCTCATCTTCATAAGTTTCATCTGAAAAATCAGAATTACTATTTCCCATGAACTGTTTTTGATAGTCCCATTCATCAGCCTGACTCAGCAATGAATAATGATAGGTAACATCACTAAAAAAAAATGTAAAAAAACAAAACATTTTATAAATATTATAAACCAATTGAATTGATGCAACCTTCTACTTACTGTACTGGAAACATTTATTTGATTATTATACTTTGTGAAAAAATTGACCAATCACTCTGCAGAAAATTTGAAATACAAGTTCATCTGTATAGAAAACATTACCAGTGAAGAGTGATTGGTCGATTTTTCTAATAACACAGCATTCAAATAAAAAAAGTCTCCAACATATAGGTTTCATATATATATAATTTCAATATCTGTGGTCAAGTTGTAATCTTTAATGTCTATATAAATATATTGGATCATAAATAAAAATGTGATTCAACCTTTACTGTTAAAATTTGAGGTTGCCTTGACAACAGGTTAAAATAGTTGACTGTTATTGATATTGGGATTGTCTAAGTGTTGACTGATTTTAATGATATGTATAAAAAAGTGTTAACATGGTTTTGATTATTACAGTTTTTGAATCAGCACCATCTAGAAATACTAATAAAATTTTATTCAATGCCATTAAAATTCACTTAGATTATAAAATGGATTTAATTGGTCTTCTTCAGAAGATATAACTCTCACTAGATACTTAAATAAGCAATTGAAAACTATCATAAACAACGTATTATTTAGTCACAGTATACTTTTACTTAATTATGCTTATGAGAGATGAAAGCCATTTTTCACATTAATGAATCATTAATTATTAATCTATCAACTAGATCAAGCTCAAAAATCTATGAAAGACTTGCATGAAAGAAAATTATATAAATAAACTTAATTAGTTGACTAATAAATAAGTGTATGAATTTAATTACAAAGATAATTTTTTGCCTATAAGTTAGTTGAAAGAATTAATATATATAAACAACATTGTGAGAGAAATGAAATGCTAACTAATCTTAATAAATTAAAATATGTATGAATAACTTGATAATTTGTGATATTAAAAAAATATAAAAGTAATAATAAATTAATAAGTATAATAAATCATGGAAAACAGTAGTAAGATTTAAGTAAATAAATTTATTATTTAAAATATAAAATCTTTAATTTTTCAAAACTCCAAATATGTTATCTTTAAGAATATGTGGGGGAAAAAAAATTCCCACCAGAATTTAAATCTATTTACATTTCTCATTTAAGATGTTCTTTTTTCTAAGATAAATTATATCAGGCTATCCATTAGTCTATAAATAAGATATACTTTATATATGAGTAAAGAAATGTGATTAGCAAATTTAATACATAGGATAAACAAGTATAAAATAAAAGATTAAAATATTCATTTTGGTTTAAAAATTTGATTCCAATTTTGAATTTTATCTATCTACTCAGAAATTATGGAATCTTGCATTTTAAAAATATTTCTTAAAACTCAGAATAATCAATATAATTTTTAAAAAAGCATGAATTCAATAATAAATTGGAACCTGTAATATTTAAAGTAAAAATCCAATCTATTGATAAAGATATTGAGAATTTTAACCATATGCATCAATTATGACAAAAAACCTGAATCATCTCTAAAAACTTATAATGTATCAAAATTTAAAATATGCCAGTAAATCTGGAAAGGAACAAAAATATCAATCTAAGTCAGTTATAAATATGATATTTTGGGCTACTGCAGAAAACTTATCATATTAAAGATGATAATGTGTAACTATCAAGTCTCAGAGAAAGGCAATGCCTGTGGGCCCATGCACAAACTTAAAAATCTATAGCAAGGCAATTAAAATATAATCACATGAAAACAGTTATTAACTATATTTTATAAATTGTCATTATATGGTATAAGAAATTGTAAAAACATACAAATACAAGTGCACAAGAGGAATGTCTCTCTTTTATTGTTAAAGTCTTAAAAGAAAAATGGAACCTAGATACCGATTTTCAAGTTAAAAGACAAAAAAAAAAAACACAAACAAAACTTCGATGAAATGAATGCCGATTATAATTTAATAATGAGGAACAGTTATTTTAAGTTAACATCTTTTATAGTATAATATATAAAATAACCATGCAAATTAAAAAGTGTTTTGAAGGAATACAGACAGTAAAGCACTATTTTAGTTTTTTAGAACTTAAGAAAATTATCAATATGACAGATGCTGATATTTTAGACAATTGCTCAAATCTTAGAAATAAGTACTCATAACTTTTTCCAGAATAACTTGCTAGACAATTAATTCAAGTGATTTCTTTATTAAAAGATGATTTTTACAGAAAAAATGATGATTAACAATTTCTCAGACTTATTAATTACTAAATACAATTATTTGTAGAATGAATTTAGTGAAATATATACTATTTTCTTGTTATTTTTTACATTTCTGGTAACTGTAGCTAATGTTAAGAGATCTTTTAGTAAATTAAAAATAATAAATTATAAAAGAAATTCAACTGGTCAAACCAAAGATCTTGCAATGTTAGCTATTGAACAGAAGGAAGCATCTAAAATGGACTTAAAAGAACTAATTAGTGATTTTACAAATGCAAGGATTACGAAGAAGGATTTTTAAAGTGAGTACCCTTTATTAAATTACCTTATATGATATTTATAATATAAAATAAATAATTAAAACTTGTGAATATATTAAAAATCAAAATTCCTAATTTTTAATTTGAATTTCTGCTTTGGGTACAATTTTTCTAGTTACACCATTGTAACAGTTGCATTATTTTAATTTTATTCAAATATTGAAAGTACGAGTAATTAATGACTATTATTTAGATTTCAATCATTTGCAAATATTTTCCAGATTTATAAAATTGCAATAAAATAAATAATTGAATGTAAATGAACTATTTTTTTTTTTCCTAACAGATTTTTATAATCATAATAGGCAAAATTAAATCATGGCCCTTATTCCTAGGAGGATGTAAAGTCATCAGCCAAGGCAGATGTTGGTAAATGAAGGTAGAGGGTGCTAATAATCTCCTGATTGCAGAACCAGGCCACTATTTGATAACAATATTTTTATTTAAATACTTACTACTGCAGATCACATTCAAATAAAGGAAGATTTCAAGAATTGAAAAATGAACTGTCTAATATTAAATAGGATATTATTGGACTTTGTGAAGTTAGAAGAAAAGGTGAAGAGACTGCTATATTTTGTAGAAAATATATTACGCTTTAGTAACTCGAGAACTATAAGTTATAAAGCTAAGTTTTACTTCAAAGAAAAAATAATAATAAAATGTAAATAGATATCTAGTTTAAAAAGCAATAAAAAGATTACTAATAATTAATGGAAATGTAAATAGATATATAAGTTTTTAAAAAAGTAATGAAAAATACATTTTGTAAAATAAAGGAAACTTTATTTTGATAATTTTAGTTTAATTCAATGAAGAAAGATTGGTTTTGAGATAAATTAACTTAAACAGATAAAGATTGTAAGTTAAAAGCATTCTATAAAAGATTGCTGAAAGATAATGCAAATGATTATTTTCAAGGCCGGATATAACTTGTGGGTTTAAAATACCAAGAAAAACTGTGTATTGTTCAAATCAAACCATTAAACTATTTTAGGAAAAAACAAGCATTGTAAGGATGCATCACTAAAATGGATTTACAGTTACATTGGAATGTTAGGAATTTTTTAAATGATATCCAGCAAGAAGAAAACAGTATAAATAGTGCACACAAAAAGAGCATGGTGTAACCAGCTTTTTTCCACTCATTGCGTGCTGTTGAGGTTGCTGTCATAAGGATCTTTGAGAAAAGCTGAGGGAAAGTGCCCTAGACTTTTCTGCAATGATGGAAGTGTCCCAGAACCCATGCCTCTGAAGATGAAAGAAAGCCATCTAGGGAAAATGTTTATAGACTTCACCAGTCTTTTATTATTTGTGTATGCTAGAGAAGGCCCAATTAGGATTGTGTTTAAGTACTATGAGTATAAACTTTTAATATTCACTTAGATCCAAGATCATTGTAGTGGCAGTATTTGTTTGTTTGGTGGCGATTATAGCATTGAAGATTTAGAATTTTAAATCAAGGATAATTTGTTAATGTGTATATAAAGTAACTATGGACCATTATTTAGTAAAATCTTAATTGATGTGTATGTATAAAATATGTAAATAAATGTATTTATTCTTATTAAATAAGGTTTTGGGTAAATAATAATTTTTGTGATAATTGTTGGTAGTCAGCCTCATAGCTGAATACTCAACAGAGACAATTGATTTAAAAAGTGGACATGTACTGTACTGCAAAGGCATAAACCTTGAAAATATAAGTGGAGTATGATTCATTATAAATAAAAGGTGGCAAAAAAAATAAAGAAATTGATGGAATATCAGACAGTCACAAGATTAGTTATGCAACTTAATGATAGATACCAAATGCAAATCATTCAAGTTTAATACCAACAAATTCTCATTGTGATGAAGAAGTACAGGATTTTTATATGGATGTACAAAAAGGCTCTTGATCAGACAAAATAACATTTTAAAAGGAGACTTTAATGCTAGAATTGATAACCAATTGAAAGATGAAAGTGTTGAAGATAAATTATGCTACAGTGATAGAAATGAGAGAGGATGTAACTTATGGAATTTGCAGAAAATTTTTTTCTTTTATTATGAATTCTTTTTTTTTTTTGAGAAAAATGCTAAACAGAAACAGACATGGAAGCATCCAAATAGAGGTATAGCCACATTGGATTATATTTTGACTAACAGAAAAGATTGTAAAGTTCTTAATAAATTCAATACAGTGATTATCAATTATTGAGATATAAGAAAAGTGTTAATGCAAAACTAGAGAGAAAAAATTCTTAAGAAAAAACAGTATTCAGTGTTAAGATTGCTAATCTTCAGAAACATTGTAAAACCGTTTTCAAATATTAACAGATTTTGAACATGATTCAGCTTTAAACAAATCAATAGGAAGATAACTGATACACTTTTAAAAACTGCAATAAAGATAGCTAGTACAAAAAGCCACAATAGACAAGTAAAATTTTTATGAAGAAAACAATTTACGAAAAAAAAAAGAAATATGAAAATATATAAAAATGATGTCTTAAAAAGGATTGAATATCTCAAATTTTATAAAATGGTGTGGAAAAGAGTTGATAACAATATAAAATGTAGAAAATTATAGAAGAGAATAAAAGTCTCAAAATTTAAAACAACATCTTGGTATTGGTAAGAAACTTATTTCTGCAATAATAAAAAAGGTACTATTACTAAAAAGAGAAATGGCATCATGAAATGTGTAGAAGAGTTCTATCAAGAATTAAATAGCAATAAAGAATAAGGAAAAATACCTCTACAACTACTATGACTTCTGCATTGCCCAGGATTTAAATGAAAAAGTGAGACATACAATTAAATTTATGAATAAGGGAAAAGTTCCAGGTAATGATGAATCGATATCTTAAAAGAAACAGGTAAAGAAATAGAAACATTTTTGGCAGTTATATAACAAATGTCTAAACAATAAAGATGTACCAGATAATTGTATGAATGTAGTATTAATATTAATATTTAAAAAAGGTAATAAGGAAAATATTAAAAATTACAGACCTATGAATCTTTGTCTATAGCAAACTTTGGATTTTAATCAATCAAAAGAACAAGGTGGATTTTAAAATGGCTTTAGTATAAATAAAATCATATCCAAGTATTGAGAGACATTATAGAAAGGACCAATGAATATGAATTGCCATTATGCTTTGGATTTGTAGATTATGAAAAAGCATTTTATTGGGTATTCAACTATGAAGCGGAATGCCAACAATTACTACAAACTTATTAATTACAAGAAAACAACATTAATAAAGATTAAACATAATTTATTTACAAATATATACACATTATTATATACACATAGTTAACCGGTTTAACTCAGTATCAGTTCTAGCATTACTTAATTTACAACATAATCAGTTGAATCCTTGATTTTAAGTTTCTAAACACTCAATGCTAATATAACCACAGCCTAAGCTACACTTCCACTCTAATAATGGTGGACCTAAGTGGATAACTAAAGTATATACTCACAGTTCTTTTATGCACAATCCTACTTGGGCTTTATCAGGCATACACAAATAATAAGACCAGTGCGATCTGTTTAGTTTTCATATCTGGCTGTCTTTCACCTATAGAGCATGGACTCTGGAAACACATCCCTCGATGCCGAAAAGTTAGTAACCTTTCCCTCAGATTTTTTCTCTAGGTTAATTCATAAAACAGCAACCACAACAGTATTATGACGAGTGAAGAAAAGCTGACACAAAGACACTTGCTCTTTTCAACATACATTATTTATACTTTTTTTTCTCCTGCTTTATATCCATTAATATCATTATTAACATTCTACTAGGGTAGTGGCAAAATTCATTAGACAAAACAACAGAACAGCAGCAATCCATTAGACTAATTATTTCAATAGGGTAGCAGCAATCCATTAGACTAATGCTTTTTTACAATGATTATTATCTGGCATTTAATTTGCATACGTTCACATTCCTTTCCCTTGTAATTAGTGCTTTAGATATTTATTCATTTGTTTGCTTCATTAAAAATAATGTTTAAATTTAAACAAAAACAGTTTTTTCTGCATTTAAAAAATCCATTACACGTATCCAACATTATAATTCACAATTCAGTTTATCTTTCAGCAAACTTTTGTGCATTTCTTTTAACCTGCAATCTCTATCTAATTTTAAATTTATTTTATCTTCAACAATCTTTTTTCCATTGCTTTTAAAACAAATATCTTTTTACATCTAAGTTTCCTTTTAACTATTATCAATCTTTTTTATTGCTTATAAAACTTATTATCTCTATCTATTATTGAGTTTCCATCACTATTTTTCTCTGGAGTACAAACTAGCTTTATAGCTTATATCTATATGGTTACTAAAACAACATATATATATATATTTTACAAAATATAATACCTCTCTTCACTCCAGAGAAAACCCCCATTTATTTTACTAAATGTAGTCTCAAAATCTATTTGTTTTACACTTTTCCTGAATAGGTCTGGGTGATTTTTTTTCTACCACTGTTTCTTCCGCTTCTGGGGCCGTTTGCAGGCTTTCATTTTCTTTTCTATTTTTCTCCCATGGAATAATCATTTTTTGTTTTTGCATAGGGTTGCAAATTTTCTTTTCATTTACTGCATTTATACTTGTAGACCAAACCAAGTCTAGTATTTCCTGCCCTCTAATGAGATAAACAAAGGCAAAACTCTCCATACAGTAGTGCCACCCTGTGCCAACCAGAATAATCAATGATGCCAGAAGGCTTGTGCATAAAATCCCTATCTAGTGCCTACTCATCCAATATCCCCAGACAAGTTTCTAGCTTGTGGCCATCATCAGTGAGGAGCCTTGGATCTGAGAGCACTGCACCTAGATCTTAGAATCTAATGCAACCCTCCAGCAGCCACCTTTTAATTCTACTATACTACAAAACTATGAGAATGAAATTGGAAAACACAATAATATTTTCAATCTAAGCTCAATAGTTTATATAGTCATATGGATCTGAACTCAATTCAGCACCGATACATTTTGGTGTCTTTGGCTCTTAAAAAAACCATAGCCACCACTATCCTATTAGGCAGGATTGGTGTTAAATCACTAAACATCACATGATCACCTCTTATACTAGCACATAATTGTTGTAAACAAAGGCAAACTCTCCATACAGTGCCTTTGTTTACAACAATTATATGCTAGTATAAGAGGTGATCATGTGATGTTTAGTGGTTTAACACCAATCCTGCCTAATAGGATAGTGGTGGCTATGGTTGTTTAAGAGCCAAATACACCAAAATGTATGGGCGCTGAATTGAGTTCAGACCCATATGACTATATAAGCTATTGAGCTTAGATTGAAAATATTGTTTTCAATTTCATTCTCATAGTATTGTAGTATAGTAGAGTTAAAAGGTGGCTGCTGGAGGGTTGCATTAGATCCTAAGATCTAGGTGCAGTGCTCTCAGATCCAAGGCTCCTCACTGATGATGGCCACAAACCAAAAACTAGTCTGGGGATATTGGATGAGTAGGCACTAGATAGGGATTTTATGCACAAGCCTTCTGGCAACCATTGATTACTCTGGTTGGCACAGGGTGGCATTACTGTATGGAGAGTTTTGCCTTTGTTTACAACAATTATGTGCTAGTATAAGAGGTGATCATGTGATGTTTCGTGGTTTAACACCAATCCTGCCTAATAGGATAGTGGTGGCTATGGTTGTTTAAGAGCCAAAGACACCAAAATGTACGGGTGCTGAATTGAGTTCAGACCCATATGACTATATAAGCTATTGAGCTTAGATTGAAAATATTATTGGGTTTTCAATTTCATTCTCATAGTTTTGTAGTATAGTAGAGTTAAAAGGTGGCTGCTGGAGGGTTGCATTAGATCCTAAGATCTAGGTGCAGTGCTCTCAGATTCAAGGCTCATCACTGATGATGGCCACAAGCCAAAAACTAGTCTGGGGATATTGGATGAGTAGGCACTAGATAGGGATTTCATGCACAAGCCTTCTGGCAACCATTGATTACTCTGGTTGGCACTACTGTATGGAGAGTTTTGCCTTTGTTTACAACAATTATGTGCTGGTATAAGAGGTGATCATGTGATGTTTAGTGGTTTAACCTCTAATGAGATTTCTGTGGTGTCTATTTATGTCATCATTTTTAGCCCTAACAACTATTATTTAGTTCGAAAGAATCTTTTCAACTGCCCCTTTGAACCAAGTTTTACTTATCACATCACAAACCCATACTGCAGCTCTTATTCTGAAACTAGCATTATCATATTTGCCTTTGGTCACTCTGTTTCTCTTTCTTTTTGGTGTCCGTGAACATGGTTTGATCTTACAGGTCATTGGCTTTGCTCTTTCCACTAGTACGTTTGGCACTTTATACACAGCATTCATCTTGATGGTTATGTTTAACTTATAAAACCAGACTCACCCTATTAACGGATTGATTTTACCTTCACTTTGTATAAAGGTAATTTTTCACTTATTTCTATGCTTTATAGGCACTATGGCATAGCCTACCATTCCCAATTCATTTCCGTTGACATCTACGGCTCTTATAGTTGTCTATCCAATTGATACATCTTTGCGTTTTCCCTTACTCTGTTTCCATAGCTTTTCTGAGATCAGTGAAATGCTAGACCCACTATCAATTTCTATTTCAATCTTTTTATTACAAATTTCTAACTGCAGCATATATTTATTTTCCACTCTTATTCCCCATATTATTAATGCTAATGATATCATCTGTTACAATTGCATTAGATTTTATATTACACCACCACTGATGCCTGGCTTTTTCACTACACACTTTTTTAAAATAATCTTTTAGCTTACACTTATGGCACCTTTCATCTAGAAATTTATACTGACTTTTTCTGTATCCCTTTTGCCCACACTAAAAACAAATAATAGGTTTGCTTGTGCTATTGCTTTTCCCCTATTCTTTTTGATCAGTTTTTCTAACTGCAATTTTCTCGTTTTCAAATTTTATTTTTAAAACAAGCTGCTTGTACTATTATTAGCTTGTGAGCTACATCCTTCTAGACAGCTGATTCAAAGTTTAAATCTGTTTTTCTCAGACTATCATCAAGCAGACCCCATAATAACTGATCTAACAATATCTCATCAATATAATTTCCGTATAAGCAATATTTTGGCAATTGTCTCAATGCCAAACCATACTTCTTTTACAGTTTCTCCTTTGCATTGTCTTCTATTCCTTAGAGACAACCTGGCTACATGTTTCGACTGACAGGGACCAAAACGGTCATTTAATTTTTTCACTATATCCTCACACTATTGAATCCTTTATGGGTAAATCAAAATATTTATTTATTATATCAATTACCCTTCTGCTGATAGACACATCAACACTACTAACTTTCTCTTCTTATCCTCAATCCCATTGAGCAAGAAAAAATTTTCAAGCTGAGTAGTGTAAAAAGACCATTCCCCAGCATCACTAACATCAAATTCAGCTATTACAGACTGTCCTAATGACACTGTTTTTTTTATTAATTATTCACCTAAACAACCCTATTTTAGACCAGGGTTCAAATATAACTGTCGATTATGCCAGGTTTGTTGTGTATTCAACTATAAAGCTGAATGCCAACAATTATTACAAACTTATTACCTACAAAAAACAAGGTTAATAAAAGATTAAACAATATTTATTTATAAATAGTTCCAGCATTGCTTAATTTACAACATAATCAGTTGAGTCCTTGATTTTAAGTTCTAAACTCTCAATGCTAATATAACCACAGACTAAGCTGCACTTCCACTCCATTAATGGTGGACCTAAGTGAATAACTAAAGAATATACTCGCAGTTCCTTTATGCACAATCCGATTTGGGCCTTATCAGGTGTATGCAAATAATATAAAATTGGTGCGGACTGTTAAGTTTTCATATCTAGCAGACTTTCACCTACAGAGGCACGAACACTGGGAACACATCCCTCGATGCAGAAAAGTTTGTACACCTTTCCCTCAGCTTTTTTCTATAGGTTAATTCATGAAACAACAACCACAACAGCATTATGAGTGAGGAAAAGCTGACCCAAAGACACTTGCTCTTTTCAGCACACACTATTTATACTTTTTTTTTCTCCCGCTTCATATCCATTAATATCATTACTAACATTTCAATAGGGTAATAGCAAAATCTATTAGATGAAAACAATAGGGTAGCAGCAATCCATTATACTAATTATTTCAATAGGGTAGCAGCAATTCATTAGACTAATACTGGTTTTACAATGATTATTATCTAGCATTTAATTTGCATATGTTCACATTCTTTTCATTTGTAATTAATGCTTTAGATATTTATTCCTCCGTTTGTTTCATTAAAAATAGTAACGTTTAAATTTAAGCAATAACAGTTTTTTCTGTATTTAAAAAAATCCATGAAGCATATCCAGCATTATAATTCACAATTCAGTTTATTTTTCAGCAATCTTTTGTGCATTTATTTTAACCTGCAATCTCTATCTAATTTTAAGTTTATTTTATCTACATGCAATATTTCTTCTTTGCTTTTAAATTTAAAGTAATCTATCTAAAATAAAGTTTCCTTTATTTTTCAGCAATCTTTTTTCCATTGCTTTTAGAACTACTTTTTATATCTAAGTTTCCTTTTAACTATTAGCCACCTTTTTTATTGCTTATAAAACTTACTATCTCTATCTATTATTAAGTTTCCATTACTATTTTTCTCTGGAGTACAAACTAGGATTTATAATTTATATCCATATGGTTATTAAAACAATATACATATTGTACAAAATATAACAATTTTATAAGCATTTCTTCAGTGATTAAAGCCTTGGATCAACAAAGTATAGATCCAGAATATTGTCCTATTCTGAAGAATATTTGTAAAAATGCAACAGTAACAATTGTGACACTAGGAAGATTAACAATGAGAAGGAGTATCAGGGTGACTCCATATTTCCAAAATTTTTACAGCAGTTTTGCAAGAAATATTTTGTGAATTACATTGAAAAACTAAGGTAGTAAAAATAAATGGAAAATTATTTAAATCATCTAGATTTTGCAGATGATGTAATTGTTTTTGCAAATAATGCTTTAAAGCTTCAGGAAATGTTGCAAGATTTATCAGATAAAAGTAAGGCAGTAGAATTTAAAAATAAATGAAAAAAAAATTAAAGTAATATTCATTGGATTTTCTCAAAAGATAAAATAAAGATTGATAATGATGAGTTATAACAGTTAACTACAAATATCTTGGCTACATTATTATGACTGATGAAAATTAATTATAGAATTAAACTTAGTTTGAGTGCTTTCGGTAAAAATAACTTAATATTAAAAATGAAATATGCCTATGTGTTCTACCAGTTCTTACTCATGGATCTGAGACTTGGTTACTTAACAAACGAACAATACGGAGACTTTGGATCACTCAATGAAGTATGGAGAGAAATATATTTGGAGTAACAAGAATAGATTGAAATTGAAATATACTGGTGAGGGAACAAACAGGTGTTACTGACAACATTGACAGAATTAAGAGATTGAAATGAAGCTGGGCTGGACATATTTCTAGAAGAGATGTTAATAGATGGAGAGTTGAAATCTTAAACTAGATTCTAAAAGATTGTAAAATATCTAGAAAGACATCACACATGAGATAGATGGATGAAATAATGAAGTATTCTGGAGTGATGTGAAGAGAGGTTAGAATTCAGAGATGATGGAATGAAGTTGGAGAGACTTCATCCTGCAGTGGATCAATAATAGTTGAAAATAATGATACCTAAAAGTCTATTCTCATGCCAAATACAAAAATATTTTATTCATTCTTACATTTCCATTATTTCAGTTAAGGTGATAATTTAATTTCATTTGATTTTAAATCATCAAAATTTAAAGTAGTTTCTTCTAATGCATGTTCAATATACATTACTACATGTGTATGACAGAGAATATTTGAGTAAAAATATTATAATCATTTTATTTTATACTTATTTTTAATTAATAGAAAGGATACAAAATATCTATTTTGAACTTATCTAAATAAATTTAAAATATTTAAATAAATTCCTTTTCTTTTATCTAAAGAAGAGCATACTTCTAAATAAAAAACAACATTGGCCCTTGATTAAAAACTGTGGATTAATCAATTAAAAAGATGGCAATAACAAAAACAACAAACGCAGAATAAGAATTCATTAATAAGCAAAAAAAAAAAAAAATCAATTTTATCCATAAATGAAAAAATGCGTAAAGTATAATATAAACTTTGTAAAAATTGCAAAATTATCATTGGCAAAACCTACAGATAATTCAG
This sequence comes from Epiperipatus broadwayi, assembly GCA_028023455.1. Taxonomy (NCBI): domain Eukaryota; kingdom Metazoa; phylum Onychophora; class Udeonychophora; order Euonychophora; family Peripatidae; genus Epiperipatus; species Epiperipatus broadwayi. The sequence goes on along the minus strand of JAQFVV010012471.1, from coordinate 4,411,930 downwards.
AAAAGAAAGACAAATTTAAGTAATATCTACAAACAATAAATAGTAAAGCATTAATGGAAAAAAAATTATGATTGGAAATGCTAAGTATCTCATTTGAAATGTTAATCAAAGATATCAACTAAATAACAAACAAAAAAGAGATTCTAGAAGGTCTGAGAATTTAAAGTAAAAGATTTGGAAATCAGATTTATGAGAAATCAAACAGATAATTATCTAGAAAAACTATTAAAGTAAAATAGAGATAAAATCTACAGCACATTAATGATTTCATTAAATATGGGAGCAAAGAAAATTAGAAAAAATATGGTCAATTATTGAAAACAATTTCAAGTTAAATAGTGTATAGATTCCAATAAAATTCTGATAATTGTAATATTTACTTTCATTTTTCTTATTTTACTGAAACTTTTAGAACATTTTTTCAATACTGCTAAAATGTATTGATTTATTAAAGTTAGAAAAGAATGAAAATAAGTGCTAATTATGTGCTAAAATAAGTCACCAGGCTAGGCACAGTAAATCTAAAAAAATGCATTATAAGTGTAAATACTAAGATCATTGAACTAGAGACTGCACACAGCACATAAAATAAAATACTTCTTATAAAGAGAAGATAAAAAGAAATGGGAATACAAAATAAACCTTCCAAATCCAAAATAAAAAAATACAAAGCTATTGTGAAAAATTCAAATCTTTTAAAATAATAAAACAATTTTAAAAAAGAAAATAGTTTTTAAACTCTAAAAATGGAAACACATAATCAAATTTGTAGTTTACTATTTAATTTGGACAAGACAATAAGTTTACTTAATGGGTAAAATGTTAATTAAACAAGATTTAAATAAATTTATAAAAATAAATCTATTGAGAATACATATCAAGCAATCATTCCATAAAATGTTAACAATTGCAATTTCACAATCATGAAATAAATATTTTTGGTATTAACTGTGAATTATTGGGATGAGTTTCAAATTAAATAGTGTACAGATTTTAATTAAATTGTGACAATTTGTAATATTTACATATATTTTTAGTACTTTAGTATTAAAACTGCAACATAGGGGAGATAGGAGACATTTTCACACCCACAATAAATGCGTAATGCTGCGACGACATCAAATTGAAAGAAAATAATCCCTGCAAGTATACGTGAAAATGTGGTTTTTTTATTATCAATGCATTTTTTTGTGTAATACTTAGACATTTTCAGTTATTGTCTAGATTTCTTTCTGTCAAGAGCCAGGATAAATAAAAACATAATAAAAGTCGAATAATTAATATGTATTTTTTTTTTGTACTTTTGGTTTAATTTCTTTATGAAAAAAAAAACGTTTGCAATTTTTTTTTTAAAGTTGTAACTAATAATTTGTTAAGTGCATATTCATTATCTAAGCAATATATATATTAAGGCTACAGCCTTACTATATATTAATATTTTTTTTTTGTAATACTTCAACATTTTCAGTTATTGTCCAGATTTCTTTCTGACAAGAACCAGGACAAATAAAAATAAAAGTCTAATAATTAATATGCATTTTATTTTACTTTTTTTTTTGTACTTTTGGTTTAATTTATTAAAAAAAAACCCATTATTTATTAGCATTTCTCTGAAAATCGCAGCATACTTTGCAGTCACATGGTACATTTTCGGAGTAAAAATTTTTACTGTAGCTCTCCAATTTCTGTGGTAATAGTACAATATATGTAAAAATATATATATATTTTTTTCATGTGTCAAAGCATCAGCCGGGAAGCGAACCTGGGACAATTGCTTGTAAGGTAGCTGTGCTAACCACTCGGTTACCAATGCTTGGTTTTAATGCATAAATTCCTGTTATATGGTAAGTGTCATAGGAATATAGTTAATGTATTTTTATCCAAATTATTTAAAAATCAAAATCATTTACTGTTTGTTTGGTTAAATTAACTTTTTTTTGATTAATGGCATCATTATTGTAATATCGCAAATCACATTTTATTTTTTATTTTAAATGTCATTCTTAAAAGTTATTAGTGTTGAAAGTTGCATTTTTTTTTTTTTTTTGAAACTTGTTAATGTTAAAGTCATACATATTTATGAAAGTCTTTTTTTTTTTTGGAAAACTTGTTAATGTTGAAATTTTATTTTAAATGGCATTCTTAAAAGTTGTTACTGTTAAAAGTCAAAACTCTCCATACAATAGTTACCCAGTGCAAGCCAGAGTAATCAATGGATGCAAGAAGGCTTATGCATAAAATCCCTATCTAGTGTCTACACATCCAATATCTCTAGAGTAGTTACATTAGATTCTAAGATCCAGGTGCAGTGCTCTTAAATCCAAGGTTTCTCACCGATCAAAGCCACAAGCTAGAAACTAGTCTAGGGATATTGAATGAGTAAGCATTAGATAGGGATGATTTTATGCACAAATCTTCTTACACCCATTAATTATTCTGGCTTGCATTGGGTGGCACTACTGTATAGAGTTTTGCCTCTATTATAAGCATTTTTACATCCTTTTTTTTTTCAGATTTTTTATTATTTTTTATAAGATGCATAACTGCAAAAATATTTGACCAGTAAAAAAATCCAAAATGTAAAATTATCATTTCTAAAATTAAATATATATAAATATTTCACATAGGCAAGACTATGTCTAATAGAGAGTTCAATCATGCATAATTTATTAATAGTTGTTTAATTTTGAAAATATTAATATTTATATTATCTGTTTAATTTTGAAAATATTAATATTTATATTATCTATTCTAAAAATATTGTCCACATCATCAGTTTTAGTAGTTAGTTATTGCATTATGGTTTTCTTTAATGTTAATTGATTATTTGAGACTCTTATAATATCCCTAAATTGTGAATTTTTAAACTCTATATCAAATTATTAACTTAATAACATCTACATATTAAATTTTTTCAAGTTGTTTTTCTGTGAATCAATGGTCTACTATGGGTTACCAGTCCAAGAGATTTAATTAAGCCATACTCTGTGTCCTCAATGTTATTAATTTTAGAAGGTTTAATAGCATAATTTTATTATTTTCAAGAATTCATGAATTCTTATATAATGTTCTAGTATTCATATTAATGTTAATTTGTTTTCTATCATTTTAATTATGTAACAGATTTATTTTTTACTTTTAGATTTCTCATTAAATTTATTTCCTAATACACTTTATTGACTTTTTTATTTATTTATGACAAATTCTTTCAAATAGGTTTTAAATATTTTAAATAAAAAAATTAATCAAATGGTTTATTATCCAGAGGTTCATAAGAAATGTGAATACTGGAAGTGAGAGAGATAAATCACAATATATGGACATATGTCAAATTAAAGATTTTTATTCACAATAGCTGCACCAGAAACAATTAAAATTTCTAAAGTTAATATTTTCCACAAACTCATATTAATTAGCAATCATTAAATTTGAATTAAAATAATGTATGCAATGATATCAATAATCATAAGATTAACAATATTAAGTAAGATTAAAAATGACAAAAATGGCAAAAAAAAATAAAAATAGCAACATTTATATACAGTACTCATTCATATAATTAATAACATACATAACAACTTACTGTTTTCGCAGCTGATTTATACGTCGTACAAAAAAGAAAATAATTCCAAAAGTAATGAGAATGACTAAAACCACAATTACAGCAACAGTAATAGTAGCCACAGAACGCTGAAAAAATAAATATGCAACTATTTCTTTATTATAAGATTTTAATATTATTACATTTCATAATAATTTTATAATTGAAAACTAAACAAACAAACAAAATTAATATAATTTATTGCATGCACTTACAAGTTCTTTGCCTAAAGAAAGATTAGTTGCAAGATATTTGTCTCCGGGATTACATTTCCGATGAATACTTTTAACAGCTCCAGGAGCAGGATGAACACCATTTTCACATTTATCTCCTGGTATTTTGCGATAGCTTAAAATAAATAAATAGAAACCAATCTGTACTACTATTACAATATTTTAATTTCTAAATTATAAAACAACAAATAGAATATAAAATGAGAAAAAGGACATTTATTTTATTATTGAAATTTATAACTGTCATCAATAGAACATTAATATTAATTATTTAGTACGTTTGTATTTTGTCATTATGGAACAAAGTTTGTTTAAAAACTATTGATTTAAAAAAAAGTCTTACATTGAACAAACTCTCATGAGGAATAGTTATCCATCAATATTATTAAAAAAAACCTTAAATAGACATCAGTAAGAAATTTCAAAGGAAAACAGCATTATAGACACTGTAGTTTTATTTATACATATCAGAGATAGCAGATAAACTAAAGAAAATCTGCAATCAATATATCAGAACAGCTTTTCAAAGCCATAATGCACTGAGGAATCCTAACTTTTATAAAACCCAAATGGGAAATGATGAAAACAAAAAACTGCATATATGAAATCCCAGGTTAATATGGAAGAATATATATCAGTGAAAGCAGCCAATCAATTAAAAAATGATTAAAAAAAAACAATGTATCTAAAGTAGCAGACCATGCATGCACTGAAGAACATATTCAATTGGGAAAAATCAAGAATACTGGACAGAGAGGAAAAAGTAAAAAGAAAAAATTTAAACAAACTGTTCATGTAATAATAGCAAATAAACCCATAAATCAATGTGATAATTAGTAATGTTTGGAAACTACTCACTAATCCTGTTCTTTAAAAAAAAAAGGAGAAATCAGAAGGATTCTCATAGATAAATATATCAAATTTTTATTAATTGTTGTTTTTTGACAAAAAGTATAGTTGATTAGAGCATAGTCTTAATTTCAGTATTTACAAATCGAAAGATACTAGGTTGAATTCCCATACTATTACTGTCAATGGTTAGGCAAGAAATATCTGAAAAAGAGATAATAATAATACCATTCAAAAAGTTGCATTATACTTTAACCTGTATGTTCTTACTAACTGTTAAAAGTTTAAATAAAGTGTAAATTTTTTTCTGAAGACATTTAACAATTAATTTGCTAGACAGTGGAAATAATCCAATATATAATTACAAATATATCTAATAGTTTGTTTATATGCAAGTTTAAACAGTATATATGTAAAAATATATACAGTGAACTATTTTTATGTTTTTCTTCTTTGTTCACTTATTAAATATTTTAGAAATTATGTTATATGAGTTATGTAAAGATTGCTCCTGTCACTCTCCAATATAATTGAATCAAAATTTGTTTTATTGCTGGTTATGCGAGCACAGTAAATAGAGGTTATAGATTTATAACACACACATATGTACATACCCATCTGTTTCTATAGTTTCTTCTTCACCATCTAAGCAGACATCTAATTCTTCTCCTTTAAATTTAGGATCTTCTATACATTTAGATTCATTATTTATATTCACTCTAACATAACCAAAATCACTATTAAAAAAATAAATAAATATATATTTTCATAAATACAATCACAAAAATTTTATAGCATTTATTTATTTAGTTACACTAATATATATGCATATATGATTATTGTCATTCTTAAACATTACAAGAAAAATCTCACTCCAAATTAAATCCAGTTTCTTCAATAGATAGCTTCACTTCTCATACCAATTCAGCAAACTTCTTTATCTTTTTGTAAAACTCTTACAAAATTTTAAGATCCAATTAAAGATTACAATTGTTCATTTATTTTCATCTCTTCTAGACATATCTAACAATTCAGTTCTTCATCTCTTTAAATAATGTCAGTGATAAATGTTTATTATCCATATATATGTATTGCGAGGAAATCACGTCATATATCATGTGACTTGATTTAATAAGCTTGTAATATAAATGTGATATAATGAGCATGCCAATAGCTCTTAACAAAAATTTCAGAATACCCTTATCTTCAGACCGCTTTCTAGCTCTGGCTTTCATCAGTGAGGCACTAGGATATTCAAGCATTAGATTTAAAATACCAGGACAAACCAGCACTTTATCTAATGTTTAACTATTATGTAGAAAATCTGACATTTTCAGATATCCATATGTCTTCAAATTCAGCTATCTAACTTAAATAGCCACATGGGACTGAACAAAGTTCAGATACAACACCATATATTAATAGCTTTAGTAATATAAAATTGCCAAAGCCTTAAGAGCAATAATAATTGCAAGAAAATCAAGTCATTTATCACTGATGAAAACAAGTACTAGAAAACAGTCTGAGGATAGGATATTCTGAAAAGCTTTAAGAGCTATTGGCACGCTCATTATATAACATTTGTAATACAAGCTTATTAAATTAAGTCGCATGATATATGACTTGATTTCCTTGCAGTCATTGTTATTGCTCTTAAGGCTTTGGCAATTTTACATTGCTAAAACTATTAATATATAGTATATCTGAACTTAGTTCAGTCCCATATGGCTATTTAAGTTAGATAGTTGGATTTTCTACTTAATAATTAAACATTAGATATAGTGCTGTGCTTGTGATGGCATTCTAAATCTAATGCTTGAATATCATAGCGCCTCACTGATGAAAGCCAAAACTAGAAACTGATCTGAGGATAAGGATATTCTGAAAAGCTTGTTAAGAGCTATTGGCATGCTCATTATATAATATATCCATATTGTATGATTCTGAGTTCTTTGCAGTGCTCTTCTACTACATGTCCAAGTCTCATATCAGTAAATAAGCACTAGTAAAACACATTTGTTAAAAAGCCTTTTTTTCTCAAAAATATGGCATATTTCTATCAAAAGCACTCCATTCAAGTTTAATTCTATGATTAATTTCATTTACTATTTCCATGTGTAAAAATAATCTAAGAAGATTTACTATTAGACTTTATATTCATCTTTTTTAAAAAAGCATGGAACATTATTTTAAATTTTTAATATTTATATTTACTCCTATTTTTTTGTTTTCATTGGATAGCTCTTGTAATATTTCTAGCAACTCTGAAGGATTATTTGAGAAACAACAGCTTCTGCAAAATCTAGATAAATTCTTTAAATCTCACTTAAATCCACAAAATATTTCTATAAAATTTCTGTAAAAAGTTTTGAAGAAACAGAGTCATCCAGTTATACATCCTTAACAATGGTATTCTCTTAGTGTCACTATGAAACATTTTGATAAATAATTTGCAAAATTTCATAAATTATGGGTATATATATATATATATATCTTAATGTTCTAAAGTTTTAATCAATCCCAAAATACTTAGAGACAAATGCCTTTTCATAAGCTATAAATCCAATGAAAAATAACAACTCAATTCATAGATTCTTTCAATAACTTTTCACGTTTAAATTTTTGTAGTTGATTTGGAATAATTGTCTATAAAACTGAGAGAAGACGATTAACTCTACAATTTTCAAAATCCTTTTTCATCTTGTATTATTCCAATCGTTTAGACAAGAGTTATAGAGTTTTACCAATACTCTTTCAATTTCTTATTGAATAATTTACTTCGCCAATTGATCATAATACTTAGAATATGCTTTAAATGTATTGACTAACTTTAATTTATCTATAATAATTCAAGCTTTTTCTGAAGCTTTTATGTTCTTCACAATTAATTAACATAACTTATAGCATTTTGTTTAGCATTACTGTGTAATAAACAGGATAAATACAAAATAAAAAAACATGATTTGTTAATTTAACATATTCAATAATGAACTGAAAAGTATAGTTTGGAGTGTGAGCAAATAAATTTAAATTATAAATTCCTGCAATACATTTAATGTTATAAACATTTATTATCCCAATTTGCCTTTAGAAAAAAATGCTCAGTACCAAAAATGCTTTTAAGAATTTAATAAGTATTTTGAAATTTTTGCTCCAGGCAAAAAGCTTTTATATTAATGCACAAAGTTGTATTTTTTTTTTTTGTAGCAGAGTGAAAAATACTACTACTCAAAATCTTGTGTAATTGCTAACATGTGTTGTTTACATGTGTGTTATTACTAACAAGTTGCTTGTATTTGAAAAGTTTACATGAAGTTTAAAATTTTCTATACATTCAACATAGTTCAATATACTATCACATTATATGATACCTCTCTCACTAGTAACATTGTTATCTTTTCTTTTTAATACTGGAATAACTTTCCTTTCAATAAAGTAAAATGTCATGCTATATTTCTGAGATTTTATTATCTTCTATAGCTTTCCATGTCATTTTATTTTTACATTTATCATTAACTCTTTTTTATACCAGTTTACATAATACCAAATATTCAGTTATATGCTCTGTATGATTTAAAATAATGATAAAATTGATGAATCTCCAAAGCATTGACTACATGATTATTATTTTTATTTTATAATTAGTTGTTAATTTTAAGCAATTTTCATGACATAATTAATAATATCATGTATAAAGTACTCGTATTTATAATTTTCCTAATCTTTGATTGTATCTATTTTATTTTTTTTTTGTTATAAATGAATATATTTGGTCAAATTAGTTATTTAAAATATATGACACAAAGGTGTTAAGTATCATTATATGAAGAAGGAAAGAATGGAAAGAGAATTGATATCTACAGAAACAGATTAGAAGGTCAGGAGAGATAGCATATGCAATAAAAGAATTTGAAAAATAATTATAATAAATGACATCAGAGCAAAACAATTGGAATAGTATGAAGATGCTCAGAGGATGTCCCAGAAAAGATTACCAAAACAAATATTAAACTGGATTCTACTAGGAAAAGAGAATATCCATGCAAAATATGTAATTAATATTTAAAAAATTAATGCTACTAAATAAATCAATAAAAGAAATGTTCAAATTAAATAAAGATAAAAAATAAATATAGAGACATGTATATATTAATTAATTGCATAGATCTTAAAACTTATTTTATATGGAAATAAATTCCTAAGAAATTAATTAATTATATAGATTTTAAAACTTAGATTTTATGGGAATATATTTATAAGAGATTAATTAATAATTAATTGTATAGATTTTAAAACTTAGATTTTATGGGAATATATTCATAAGAGATTAATTAATTGTATAGATCTTAAAATGGACCTTACATGGAAATAAATTCCTAAGAAAAATTTATTTGTATGATAAAAAATGCTAAAACTGGTACTCATCTTTTAGCTAAAGATGCCGCTCTATGGCGCAGTTTTCGCACCAAAACACATAAAAATGCTGTTACCGTGGCCCACACGTTCGAACCCGCGTTTTCTATAATACAACTTTTTTGTTGTGCTACAGAATGCAGGCCGCTATGTCGCGTCGCAGTACAGCATGTATGTCGCATAGCAGCAAATACATTTTCTGAATTCGCACAATTTATAAAATAATTACGGCTTGATGAGAGAGTTTGTATTTGAATTGTATTGAAATGTTGTTTTCATTGGATTTTTTTTTATTTTAAACTATTGAAATGTTCAGATTTTTTAAAGCAATAATTATAAGACTTTTTACAACGTACTGTATTGAACTTTTATTTGGGAAAATGTTAAATATCTATGTTTTTATTGAGTTGCAATTAGGTAACGTGTCAAGTAACGTACTGTTAGTAACATTCCACGAGACAAAGAAGATTCTACCGTCTGTATATTTTTGAAGTAAAAAAGAGCGGTACGAAAAAAATATCCAGTAAGAAAAGTCCAAATATACAGGTTTTTTTTGTAAATTTCATAAAAAGCAAATATTATAAACATGTTTAATAAGTAAAGAAGACATTTGTATGTGTTTGTTGTTGTTTAAAAAAGTTTGAGTTTCTTTCTTTTGTCCGAGTACGGTTACGATTTTGAATTTTTTTATTTTAGCATTACAAACAACAGAACACTAACCCTAAAACTAACCCTAACCCTAAAACCTAACCCTAAACCTAACCCTAAAACTAACCCTAAATCTAACCGTAACAACTTTTACTTTTATTACGATTATTATTTTTTAGTTAAACAACAACAAAAAAAGTCGTAACACAAGTAAAAAAATATCCGATAGAAAATTGATAAAAAAAAAAGCCGTAACACAAGTAAAAAAATATCCGATAGAAAATTGATAAAAAAAAGCCGTAACACAATTTAAAAAGTATACGATATAAAAAACACGAATCAAATTGTAATTTGTTGATTTTATTTTACATTTATTATTATCATTTAAATTGTATACGTTAATAAAAAATAATATTTAAAAAAGACGATTTTGTTTTGTTTTTATTTTCGCATTACAAAAAAGCACAGAAAAATTATTAAAATCAATGGCCCGTGAATGTTCATATTTTATAGTTTTAGCGTGAAAACGGCGCCATCCAACTGCATTTTTAGCTATAAGACAAGCACCCTAAATCTAATTACTCCAGAAAAGATAAGAAAAACAAAAGAAGAGGGGTGATATAAAAAGCTAGAGAAAAAGAACTGGGAGTGCTTTTTTTCTGTGATAGCTGCTACTGTCACTGTGTCCATGCATTGAAGAGCAGTAAAATCATCGGAGGACTTCATTCCCAGGATCTCAACTCCTGTAGGTTAACAAGCCGATTAGGGCAGTCATTTTGAACTTAGGGAAATAGTGCAGAGTTAAAGCCATTAGTAAATTAGTGGCAGTCAGAATTGGAATTTAGCAGACAGTCTGAAGTTAGTAGGAAGTCTTAATTATCAGTGCTTTTAGGCAGAATAGTATAGCAGAATTTGAAGTTAGAAGCGCATCCGAATGGCCATTATATATTATTCAGTGAGAGAACTTTTTTACATTGAACGTTATTAAAGATAACAAAAGGAAAGTAGCAGCACTTATATGCTTTGCTTATATAAAAGTGATAGACGTCATAAATAGATTGAGTTACCTATTACAGAGAAAATGAAGTATAAGGATCTAATAGAGAAATTAAGCGAGCATTTCAGCCCTTGGCTGTTATGGCACATAGCTCGTTTAACCTTGTGAAGAAGAAAGCAGGTGGATGGTGAGAAAATTTAAAGAGCATAACTCAGCTCTTAGGGAATTGACTAAAGGTTGTGGTTATGGGGAGTTCATGGACAAAATACTCATGAACCAGTTATTATAGGATATGTCTGATGATAGTTTCAGACAACAATTTCTCACAGAACCCAAGATAACGTATAAGAAGGCCATTAAGAAAGACATAGCATATGAATTAACGCTTGAACAGGCTCAGGTTTTTAGCACTAAAACAGATGAAAACCCTAGAACAAGTGTGTTTAAGACAGAACAGGAAAAGACCATGCCAGGGAAAGCTGAGAGCAGTAAAATGGTTAGAATAACATGTTTTTGTTGGAGAAAAAGAGGCCATATAATCAAAAGAATGCAAACGTGCTTTAAATGAGGCAAAAAGAGACATTTAGCACATATTTGTAATTGGAAAGGCAAAAGTAAATCACCAATGCATGAAAATACGGGATGTTACCATACAGTTAAAAACATGGGCATCCACGGGTTAAATCAGTTTACGATGAAGCCGATACTTTGCGGCAAAAAAGTATCGATGGAAATTGATAGTGGGTCAGATATTTCTCTGATGTCACTAACAGACTGGCTGTCACTGGCATCAGCTAACATGGAAAGTAAAATAGAGAAAATTAACATTAGAGTGCAGGATGTAAATGAAAACATGCTTAGATTAATAGGCCATGTGACAGCGCCCATTAACCATTGCAGTAAAAAAGTGAATCTACCCCTATACATAGTCAAAGAGAAAATTAGTCCTATAATTGGGAGTGGTTCACAAACTAAGTATACAAATTAACATTAGTAGAAAAATCCCTGTTGAACAGGAAATGGTACATAAATACCCTGACTTGTGTCATGAAGAATGAGGATCCAATTAATATGAGCCGGTGAGATATACAGTTGTGGAAAAATGTGCAACCATTCATCTATAAGCCTAGTAAAATCCCCTTCACTCAAAAATCTGTAGAAATGCCAGAGAATGACAGTGAAAGGCATAGTAGCTCTGAGAAGGGTGGGCCATGTATTAATCCACATTCACCTGCAACAAGAAGACAGCTGCAAAGAAGAATAGAATCATTTCAAAAAGAAATTAGGGTTTTAAAAAAGGAACTAGAAACCTATAAACTAAAGAGTAAAAATCATACAAGAGGAAGAAAGTTATTTGTAAAATACACATAACTGGCTGGAAAAGAGAAAATACAAATATAATTGGTGATAGAGTTTGGGTTTGAGACATAATCCGGAAGAAATGGGTTAAAGAAATAATTATAAAAATTTTATCAAAAACAATAGTAATCTTCCAAGTACAGGATAGGACAACATACAGAAGACATATAAGTCATATTTGCCGTCGATTCGAGGAAGATTGGTAAATTGCAGTGTCCATGCCAAAAGAGGAAACCCAGGAAATACAAGACATAGCTGAATCGACATCACAGGAAAGTGATCGAGGAGGAGGGTCAAAACCAGAAAGCAGCGACAATGAACTCGAAAGTAGGGAACAGGAAGTGTAATTAACAATGAAGACAACTGTAATAACAACTAGATCCCCCAGACCCAGACATCATATAAGGAAACTGGCCAAATTCAACGACTATATGTAAGCTGAAACAATTTTCTGAAGTAAGAGAAGTGCAAAATATGTAATTAAAATTTAAAAAATTAAGAATGCTGCTAAATAAATCGATAAAAGAAATGTTCAAATTAAATGAAGTTTAAAAATAAATATAGAGACATGTATATATTAATTAATTGCATAGATCTTAAAACTTATCTTATATGGAAATAAATTCCTATGAAATTAATTAATTGTATAGATCTTAAAACTTACATTATACGGAAATAAATTCCTCAGAGATTAATTAATTGTATAGATCTTAAAATGCACCTTAAATAGAAATATATTCCCAAGAGAAATTTATTTGTACAATTAACAAATCTAAATTTAATTGCTCCAGAAAAGTTAAGAAAAACAAAAGGAAAGGAGTGATATAAAAAGCTAGACAAAAAGAACTGGGGGTGTTTTTTTCCATGGTAGCTGCTACTGTCACTGTCCACAAGTTGAAGAGCAGTGAAGATCATCATCGGAGGATTTTGTTCCCAGGATTTCAGCTCCTGTAGGTCAACAAGCCAATTAGGACTTTTAGCAGACTGTCTTGGTCTTATTATTATTTTGAATGCCTCAAGAGGCTCTTCAAGAGTTATGTTATAAAGACCATAGACCTTAATGAAGTTAAAGTGAATAATTTAAACTGTATAAACATTATTTGTTATTCAGTAGTTAACTTGTGGAATTAGGCTCACTCAAATGCGGACTGTATATTTATGTTGAAGATCCATATAGAAACTTTTTTAATTGTTAATAAATTGTTATTGCTAAATATATATATGGGTTGCTGTCTGCCGAGTTAATTGTATATTTTGTTTGCTGGTCGCCCAGTCATAGCCAGAGACACAGCAACCCAAAAAGAATATGAACAAGGGAATAGATAGAGAAATTTTCACAAAGATTTATGGATGGACAAAGAGGTATGATGATTGGGAATCGAAAGATGTCATAGAACATTATACTGACAAGAAAGTTATTTAGAACGATAGTTAATTTTGTGGGAGTATTTAGCAATGAAAAAGCAGAGTTTTAGAAGATATGTTTCTACAATAGTTATTTTTACTGAAGGAAGCTAGCTTATTTAATACATTTTTACATCATGTTGGCCATTTCTTAACTAGATCATACTGTTACTTCAATTTGATAGCAAAGTCAAAATTGACATCTATCATAGAAATGTTATCAATATTTATTATCAATGATTTATTTTTTCCCCTTACTATAAATATTTGTCTTTATCATAAAATTGTAGTTTAAGGATTTATATATAGATGTTGGGATGGAAAGAGACAGCAGATTGTGATAAAAGAAAAAAGTTAGAAAAATGCTGATAGTAGAAAAGAATTTATTAAAAGGTTGGGGAGTTTGATACTCATGATTTTATCAAATAAAGCTAGTCTCCTTTATTTTTCATGATTTTATTATTATTATTGTGAAATGTTTTAACTACAATGGATAATCATCATCAGTCTATAAAAATGAATAAAACTTAAACACAATTTTTTTTTACTATTAACAATTATTTTAAAATTAAACCTATATGTGATTCATGTTTTGTTGTTTATTAAAATAACAATTGTTGTCTTGTATAAGCATAAAAACAAAGCAAAGTGAATTGACATATGATAAAAATTATGATTAGAAAAAAAGTATTCTTGAAGTAGATAAAATCGAAATTTACAATCTAGTATGATCAATTAAAAAAATTGAAATAAAAGACAGAGAACAGTTTTATTCTAAGATATAAAATTTGCCTGAGTATGAGTAGAGAAATTTTTCAGTTTTACATTAATTTCTTATTAAGATGAAGAAATCTTGAGCCTGGAGTATATATATATTAAAAAAAGATCATCAATGAATCCTTCAAAATCTTTTAATTTAGACATAATATAGAGCAAAAAAAAGAAAAAAAAAATTTTTTTTTTTTAAAAATCTCACTAAATCATAATCCTGGGCACTATAGCTTTGCTTCATAATTTTATGTGTATGACTTTTTTTTCCATTTCAAAATTCACTTTTATTATGACTTGTACTTGATTTAAAACATATTTAAATGAATAATCAAATGCCAAAACGTTTGCAGTAACAACTTCTCCAAATATGTTTTGGTTTAACGAAAGCAAATAATCTACAGAGTATGCCTTACCATAAGTGACTCTTAAACCAAAAATGGATATATCAGGGTATTAAATGCATTTTTTAAACACAAATTTAATTTGAAGAATTTGAGAAAAAATATCTTTTTGATCTGAAGGTGGATTAGATTATTCAAACTATTAAAAAAGTAAGTTTTAATCTCATTATTTTGCTCATTGTGAAACTACTACATTTCTTCAATTACTTATCTCAACTAATCTTTTGAAATATTACAGTATCAATAACCACATTACTATCTTATTCTCCAATTTTGCAATGTACATGAAGTACTATTTCCAGAACCTAATGCCTAGACCTATACTTTGGTATAGATAAACTTGATTTATAATTTAAGTTAAGGAAAGATTTGGAATTAAAATTGTGCTAAAATAATAATAGCATTACATAGTGTAAAAATTGGTTTGATATCTTAAATAATTATCTAATAAAAACATTCATCGACCAAAAAAAAAAAAATCTCAAGAAGCCTGAGGTAGAACTTCACCTTTTCTACATTTCACACATTGGAAAACTGTGCATTCACATTTTTAATGTTATCATCTGCGTCTGAAATACTAAGTCATTTTTCTCCTTAACTTGGTTACTGCCTATTTAAATAAGTCAATTATTTTATATAGCACAATGTTTTTTATAAACAATAATATTTAAACAGCATTAAACTGTTGCACATGCACTGACTTTATCATGAGGTTGAAGTGTTAATATTCATTCATTTTATATTTAAAATCCAAAGCGCATGTGCAACAGTTTAATGCTGTTTAAATATTACTGCCTATTTGTAAATCAAAATTGAAATAATATCCAAAATTAAATTTTATAAGCAATATTGCATGGATAAAACATTCACTACATAAAATAAATTGTGTTTACAAAAGAGAATAAACAAAATTTTTTTTCTTACGAATTTATTTCTATTAATTTAAAATTCAATAATAAAATTAATATTAACAACAATTTTTTTCCCATGGGGAAAAAAACAAGAACAACAATGTAAAATCTTAAGCCAATAAACATCACATGATCATCATTTCTTATGCTTGCTAATAACTGTTATTAAAACAGGCAAAACTCACTATATGTATTGCCACATACTGCAAAGCTAGAGTAATCAATGAATGCCAGAAGGCTTGTGCATAAAATACCCATCTAAACTAGTCTGGATATTGGATGAGTAGGCAATAGATGGGGATTTTATGCACAAGCCTTCTGGCATCCATTGATTACTCTAGCTTGCAGTGTGTGGCAGTACGTATAGTGAGTTTTGCCTGTTTTAATAACAGTTATAAGCAAGCATAAGAAATGGTGATTATGTGATGTTTATTGGCTCAAAACCAATCCTGCCTAATAGGATATTAATGGCTGTGGTTATTAAAAAACCAAAGACACCAAAATGTATAGGTACTGAACTGAGTTCATATCTATATGACTATATAAGCTAATAAGCTTGGATTGAAAATATTAAGGTATTTTCAATTTAAGACTCATAGTTTTGTAGTTAAGTAGAGATAAAATGTGGCTGCTGGAGGGTTGCATTAGATCCTAAGATCTAGGTGCAGTGCTCTCAGATCCAAGGCTCCTCACTGACGAAGGCCACAAGCCAGCAACTAGCCTGGGGATATTGGATGAGTAGGCACTAGATGAAGATTTTATGCACAAGCCTTCTGGCATCCATTGATTCCTCAAGCTTGGAGTGTGTGGCAATAGGTATAATGAGTTTTGCCTGTTTTAATGTAAAATCTTCTGAATAGTATGGATATTGAAATCTTACATAATAAAATCTATAGTTAGGATTAATCATTTAAAATTTATTTAATTTTCAAAATGAAAAACAGACAAGTATATAAAATATAATACATTTATTATAATCAATAAAAATATTTAAAAAATATTAAATTTCATTTATCAAAGCAAGTTTTCTTACAAGATTATTTAATTTTCTTGATATAATTACACCAATTAATTAGAAGCGATTATCCTCTACTCAAGGACAGGTTTGTAAAAGACAGGAAGATTTCATAAGCTCATAACTATCTTTTTCTTTAAAATCATTTGCCAATTTATTTTTAATATATATATATATATTCTACACTTCCTTTTTTTATATTCCTCAATTTTGTTTTATACTTTAAAAAAATGATCAATTCGTTTCAATTTTTTAATAAATATTAATTTTCCCTCACTTTTTATTTTTTTACCAGGGTATTTATATTCTTAATATTTTTCCAACTTACATTTTTTCAATATTTTAATTTTTTAAAAATATTACTATTTTAAAAATTAGTAAGAAATGAAAAGGTAGAACATTGGTTAAAATGATGTGTTCATAAAAATAGTTACTAGGTTTGATTTATAATTGAGAAAGCAGAAGTCTTACTTTAGATGTGTGATACAGAGTTTGTTTTAATAATCATAAAAACTATTATGATAATAAGCTAACTATTAATAAAGTTTTCCAAATTAGAAAGAGCAGCTATGCTTGTCCACCATATATACAAAAAACAACAACAATATATTGCTAAAAGTAACATTACAAGTAATAATTTAAAACTATTAGGAAAGACTAATTATCATAAAAGAATAAGCACTCTCTTATATATTACACTATGATATGGATAAAAGAGAGGGGAAAAAAAAACTATTGTATTACATATCATCAGAAATATACTTATTGATAATTACATCATTAGATGTGACAAGTCAGCTTATAAAAATAAATATTAATGATCAAAATTCCTTATGTAAGAAATTTGTGTAGTTACTAATGCATTTATCATTATATCCACAATATATGAAATTCAATTCAAATGAAACTGAGATTTTTTTTAAATAGGTGAAGATTTTTTGCAAGTAAACTTAAAACTTTGTTTTAGATAGTTAAGTCTCAGAAATCAGCTGGTCATTCAATACTAGTTTGAAAAAGGGTATCTAGCTATTTTCTGTAGGGCATTCAGGGTAATTACGTAAGACTCAAGGGCATTCACTGTAAAAAAAAAACCCAATTATAATATGATGCATATTTCATTAAGAGAGCATTATCTACCTATTGTAAACCTTGCAACAAGTCACAAATGATATTTATTAAAAAATAAAACGTTTTTAAAATTTATATTAAAATAGAAAAATATCATACCATTCAAAATCTTCATATGTACAGGGACAAATTTCTGCAGTTTTTTTAATCTGATGTGAGTAGTTCATATAGCACCTAAAAACAGTAATAATAATAATTTATATTTAATCATCATCATCATCAACAACAATAACAACAAACAATAGTTATTGAAATAGAGAGAAAAATCAGATATAATATTACCCTCTTCCATTTAAATGCATGTACAATTTATCATAACAAATATGTAATAATAATATTATTATTACTACTATTACATAAATCCATGGCTGCAGAAAGAAATTTCTTGATAATTGAAAGGAGACCCTTTGATTGCTCTTCGAGGCCTTAAAGAATCAAACACTTTTAATGACCACTACATTTATTCTTCTCAATGCAGTTGTTATTATTAAATAGTTATTTTTATAAAATGGGATGTGCTGCTTACCATCATGCATCAACTAGAGTGGTGAGTTTCCTGGCTTCCAAATTTAAGATCAAGAAATATCATGATCTTTATTCTCAGTTATCTGATAAGTCTTAAGTAAAATATCAGAGTTAATGAAATATCAGTTAAGTTTTCTTGAAGGCAAAATAAATTTGGGTACAAATGACTCTTTTTTGTCATAGATATTTACTATCACAAGAGACAAAACTAAATTATGTCTCTTATTCCCAGGAGGCTGGAAATTCACTAGCCAAAGCAACAGTTTATGGCTGAAGGCAGAAGTTTCTAATTATCCCAATTGTGGATACAGGTTGCCATTCAATGATGGCCTTTTATTTGAGTACCTACAATTGTATATCACTTTCAAGTGAAAGAAGATGCACAAATTGGAAGAACTGTCTAATATTAAATGAGACATTGCTGGATTTTGTGAAATTAAAAGAAAAGTGAAGAGACAATTGCGTTAATAAATGAAGATGTATTTTACTACAAAGGCACAAAAAAAATTAAAAGCGCAAGTAGAGGGGTGTGGGATGCTTTTACAATCAGTCATTAAGCACATGTATAATTATATTATCAACAAACAAAAAATTATAATCAATTTACTTTTATAAATTGTGTCATTAGTATATCTTTTGTCTCACTTCAAAGTGTAAAGTGTTAGACAAATTCCTGCTAAGAAATTTTAATTTAATATGAAAGCTTGTGGATATAACTTATTATAAAATTATTTAAACGCACATTGATTACGTAAGTAATATTTACTAAGGCTTTATTATAAACCTCAAGAGTATGCACATGAAAATGTGAAGGTAGGGACCTCTACAGGTATTAAACACAAGCTTATGCTTTGGTTAAGACTTGTAGAGATCCCTAACCGCATTTTCACACGCACACTCTTGAGGTTTATAACCTTAGTAAATATAACTTATGTTATTGTGACTCTCAATAATTAGCTTTAATAAATTAAGTAGGCAACTCAAATTTACTCTCTGAATTAGATAACATCCAGAATGAAAATCCCTCTTTCTCTGCAGCAATCATTCTTCAGAATCCAAAATGACAATAAAAATATTCTGCTCTCTTTTTTATATTAGCAGATTTATACTTTACAATTAATCTTTCTCTATAAAGAGAAGATTATCTTTTTTCTTAATTAACCTACAACGGCTTAGTTGCATAAATGCTATAAAAGGTATCTCATACTGCTCTTAAGAAGCATATTTGTTTCACGTAAATATTATTCCAAATTTGATTTTTTTTATTATAAGCATTATTTACAATACATATTAAAATATTTGTATAATTTTTTTTTTAAAAATATAACTATAAAATAGCAAAAATGGAGAAATAAATTTACTTTTGTTTAGAATAATTTGTAATATAATCAATTATTATAATAAAATTAATTAGCTTTTTATTACTATCATCATTAATTACAATAAGTTTTATAGTAAAACTCTCTATACAGCAATGCCACTCAGAGCAAGCCCAAATAATCAATGAATGCAAGATTTGTGCATAAAATCCCTATCTACTGCCTACTCATCCAATATCGCCAGACTAGTTTTTAGCTTGTGCTCTCATATCCAAGGCTTCTCACTGACGAAAACTATAAGCTAGAAACTAGTCTGAGGATATTGGATGAGTAGGCACTAGATAGAAATTTTATACACAAACCTTGCATCAATTAATTACTCTGGTTCACACTGAATGGAGAGTTTTGCCTCTAAAGCATAAAGAATATTGATTATGTGAAGTTTTATAGTATTTGCCTAAAATGTAGATAAAAAAAATAGTGATAATTTTCAAAAAATGACAAAAATTTATGGCCATTTAGATTACAAGCCATATGAGATATTGCTAAACCTTCAAGATGACATAAAATTTATACTATGAGAATTAAATTTAAACTAATATGATTTTTGCAAAACAGATGTATCTAGGAAGATACCGAGATAGACAGTTATTCAATTAAAACAATTATATGAAATTAAGCATTTGAAAATTTAAACCAGTATAATATACTAGTTATAGCCATTGAAGTTTAATCTACTGATTGCAATTTTTGTCTGAATCTATTTTTAGTAGATTAAGACAATAATTCTCTTTCTATTATTAAATTGCCTATGTGAATCTTAATAGACTAACTTTTTAACTACACCCGGGTCTCGTTTTATGCGGATTTATTTAATGTGATTTTGAAGTTATGCGATTCATGTTTCTTCTTAATATCTTTGTATGCAGTTTTCTTTTATGCGGAAATAATTATTAGATCAGAAGTTGAGCTCCAATAATGGGCTATTACTTTAAATATTATACATTTTGCGCACTCACATCATATATAAAGTAATAGCGCATTATTGGAGATCAACTTCCATCTAATAATTTCAATATTTTCAGCGCTTTATAATAGTACTGTAATAGATTTTATGCAATAAAGAAGTTCATAATTCACGTAAAATCAGGATTTCCCCATTTTATATACATACATTAAATTTTACAAGATTATAATGTAAATCTGTTCAAAAGTTATAGATGCCTATACAATGTATGTTGTTGTTTTTGCATTTTAAATCACATTCTATTTTTACTTTTTATAAAAAGAGTACGTAATCAATTAATCATTTAGTGTCCGCAAGTTTATTTTTAAAAGGTGTGTAACAGCGGTGGGCACAATTAAATTTGACAATTAAAATCTGATTTTTAATTATAATTAAGAATTTAAAAATTACGTAACGTGATCTGAAATTAATGTGATCTGAAACGATGGAATTTGATTTTTAAATGGAATTGAAAATTAAAGACAAAAATAAGAATTTAATTTTTAATTATTAGTTTTAATTAAATTTGCCCAACAGTGATGAGTCGGTGTCTTTTTATTATCGCAAGGCTAAGTTCTTATTTTTATTTTAAACTTTTAGTTTACCCTAATGGTGAGGAAAAACACCCAAGAAAATGAATTTCTTTGGAAACAAAAATTTCAATTTTAGATCGCTTAGAGAAATGGGAAAGATCAACAGTGATTGGAAAATGTTTTAGTTGTATTTCCTCTTGATTCCGTTTACAGTACCTCACATCACATCATGACAAATCTGATGTCTCAAATAGCGATAATGAAAAAAATGTAAATTATGCATAAAAATATATTGTTTTGAATAAAATTAAATACTGTAGTTAATAAAAAAAGTTTGTCTTGTATCAATTTTTTTCAAATTTGAAATTTTTTATTAGTCATATTTAATTTTCTTATTTTTTTTATGCGAATTTTAAAGTAATTTTATGCTGATGCTTTGCTTTTATGCAATTTTTGAAAATTACAGTAACCTATCCCCCATTTTTCAAGGTAAGTTAAGTCTATTTTTGTGCAATTTCTTTTGTGCGCGTTTACTGAGGAACTTATCTACCACATAAAACGAGACGCAGGTATATTTTTAAAAATCAATTTAAACTAACTTTTTTATTTTTTGTTTAATCATAGCAGTATATAACAGGTGACTACACTTTTAGATGTTGGGGCAACCTTTTGGTAAAAATGTACATGAGGGCGACTATGTTCTTTCAGGGCTTTGAACTGGAAACCAGAAAAAAAACATTATTTTTGCCAGAATGAAAACCAGAATGAAAAAAAATTATGGTTCAAAGTCCTAGTTTTTTTAGAATGTACTTATGAATTGGTGGGTTTTTTTTTTATAAGGACTTTTTAGGTACCCACAAATATTGGTGACATTTTTAGAAGATATTTATGAACTGATGAATTTTTTCCTATAAGATACAAACTGTGGAAGACATTTTACTATGATTACTATTTAAACAAGACATTTATTTTTTTATATAGCGTGATGTTTTTAGATGTCACTATATAAATGAATACTCCCACTTTTTCAAACACAAGATAAAGTCTTTAAGAAAATATAGAATGAATCCATCTATATTTTCAACCCAACCATATATGTATGGGCAAATCTGAAGTGTTTGAAATGAAGAGCATGAAGTTATTAATTGATCACTTTAAATTACTTTTTTTTACTACGTAAATGAATGATGCCAATAAAATTGTAAATTCTAGAAACTTCATTGGCGTCATTCATTTACGTAGTAAAAAAAAGTAATTTAAAGTGATCAATTAATAACTTCACACTCTTCATTTCAAACACTTCAGATTTGCCCATACATATACGGTTGGGTCGAAAATATAGATGGATTCATTCTATATTTTCTTAAAGACTTTATCTTGTGTTTGAAAAAGTGGGAGTATTCATTTATATAGTGACATCTGCAAAGCGCATGTGTAGTAGCTTATTGGCTTATTAATATTATGATTACTATTATAATATAAATTGTGCTCTCACACTTACGACGTAAAGCTGTAACAACAAATAGAAAAATAAATTAAATGGATGAGCGCTTTCAAGATGTTCTTCTCATAATCATAGCCAGTTATGACTTGTTCCTTGAAATCATTATATAAATACAATATGCAAATTCTATGCAAATGAGTCCTTAAGACCATCTTTTTGAAATAGCAAAACATGCTTCTTTACGATTAATGGCAAAGGAGACCTCTGCAATAAAGTAAGCCTCCTTTACCTTTCACTTAATATCATGCCTCTCAGTACAAACCAATTTTGTAGACACGGGTACGAACACATGTCCTGATTCTTTTTGATGTTCAAACCCGCATCTGCAAAACTGGTTTGTACTGAGAGGCATGATATTAAGCGAAAGACAAAGGAGGCTTACTTTATTGCAGAGAACTCCTTCGCCATTAATCGTAAAGAAGCATGTTTTGCTATTTCAAAAAGATGGTCTTAAGAACTCATTTGCATAGCATTTGCATATTGTATTTATATAATGATTTCAAAAAACAAGTCATAACTGGCTATGATTATGAGAAGTACATCTTGAAAGCGCTCAGCCATTTAATTTATTTTTCTATTTGTTGTTACAGCTTTATATCGTAAGTGTGATAGCACAATTTATATTATCATATTTAGACAAACGTAAAATATAAATCTACAGGTTTTACTTATGATTACTATTATGTTACCTCAGCTCCCTCTAGTATTACAATTTTTCCACATCATTTTATAGAGTATTTATTAAATTACAATCATTAAATTACTTATAAATATTTTCTAGAGCTGGCCCTGAATTTTAAAAAAAATTCAAGAAAATGTAGAAAAAAAAAATTGTTTTAGAATTGCATTAAAATAAATTAGATGCAAATTTTACAAAAAAAAAAAAAAAAATTACAAAGTAAAAAAAAAAAAAGATTTTTTTCTTATTTTAATGACACTTTGCTAGAGAACCCCCCCCCAATAACAACAACAAAAATAATACTTTACAAAAGTTCACTATTTCCATGCTTTGGAAAATCCCCACATTTTCTCTGCTAATAGTTTTTACAATAATTAGTTTAATAACTGAAACACTGGCTTATTATATACCTGTGTCTATATATGTAATATATAGGGTATAAGAACGCATACTTTCACATGGCCCACCACTCTCCACTCTATCTAATAACACTGATACACTTAAGCACACATATGCTGAAAAGATAAATAATCACCAATATACATATTTCATGCTAAACCAACAATCATCAGTTGGTCCAGATTATCATCTCCCACACATACATACTATAAGTGCTCAGATATATATTAAGATAGACAATCTTCATACTTAAATGGACAGGCTCCAATCTACTACACACTCTAACTCTTCAACCGTCCATCCAATTGAAAATCTGTTGATGGAATGCTCAAAGGCCACCCTGAGGCCGAGATTCTTGTCACACCCATGTTGACCCAATTTCAATCTGAACCCCACATGCCCAGGACATAATCCATTAAATACATATGCAAGGATGGGCAGACATCTCTACAATGTAATAACTGAAACACAGGCTTATTATATATCTGTGTCTATATATGTAATATATAGGGTATAAGAGCACATACTTTCACATGGCCCACCACTCTACACTCTATGTATTTAATGGATTATGTCCTGTGCATGTGGGGTTCAGATTGACCTTGGGTCAACATGGGTGTGACAAGAATCTCAGCCTCAGGGTGGCCTTTGAGCACTCCATCAACAGATTTTCAATTGGATGGACGGTTGAAGAGTTCGAGTGTGTAGTAGATTGGAGCCTGTCCATTTAAGTATGAAGATTGTCTATCTTAATATATATCTGAGCACTTATAGTATATATGTGTGGGAGATGATAATCTGGACCAACTGATGATTGCTGGTTTAGCATGAAATACGTACATTAATGATTATTTATCTTTTCAGCATATGTGTGCTTAAGTGTATCAGTGTTATTAGATAGAGTGGAGAGTGGTGGGCCATGTGAAAGTATGTGCTCTTATACCCTATATATTAAATAACTAGTTTATTCTTGTTTTGACACCTGTTTTCTTTTGTAGATATGAAAAAGTCTTGTTTTTTTTAAAAATCTCCTTGGAGATTATTTTCTAGTTAGATGAAGTGTTTTAAAAAAATTCACAACTTCTAGGTTTTAAAATCAGTCCATTAAAATCCTTGCTTCTCCAGGACAAGTTATTGCCATTTCTCCTCAGGAAAATGACAATTAAATATTTCTAAGAATTACACAAAAAATAATTTAATTCTTTTCAGTTTCTTCTAACCTGAGTTCAAATTTTGGAGATCAATAATAACAGGTGTTATTTTAGATTTAACTATTTTTAAATGAGAATAATTTTGAATTTTTTTATTTTTTATAATCAAATCAGCTCTGAATTTATCATTATAATTTGTCAATGTTCATGTCAGCTTTGTGGTCGAAGTCTTGACCACCCCTGATATATATATATATATAGTAAAGAAGGAATCATTTAGTTCACTGTCAGATGAAATTCACAATTATTAATGTGATGCCTTTAAACAATTAATAAGCACATTCACAAATAAAATATATTCTAATAAAATATGAATTTAATTCCACTTTATATTGAAGCAGTCAATCTTAGCCCAAGATTGAGCGTCACTATTCTACCACTTAGCCCACATTTCACCCTGCTCCTTTTTGTCATATGTATATAAGTTATATGTATTTCTGAGAAATGTCTATGAGATTTATAAATATAAATCTTAAATAAAATTTTCTTTAATTACTTTAAGTATTAACTTCAATAAATGCAACTCAAATATATACATATATTACAGGAGCATATATATATATATAATTAAAAATATTAAATACTGTAAATAATTTTGTATCTTTTAAAATTATATATTTTTTACTTATATTTTTTTTTACTTTGTAATTACCCAAAAATTCAAGCTGGAAGATGCAACCGTTAGCTGTCCAAGAGTAATTAAAGGGGCAGGAACATTAGTTTGTTTCATGGTTTTAAAAGGAATTTTTAAATCAAAGTTTAATGAAAATAAAATTTAAACAAAGCTAATTGATTTTACATTAGCTGTTAACATTATTATCAGATCTATTTCCAATCTGAAATTGATTTAAATTTATTTTTGGATAGTTATCTAGCGATTGCATCTCCAATAACAATAGAGAAAATATTTCTGTAGATTCAGGATTCCATTTGAGTTAAAAAGTTTAATGAAAAGCATTCTTTAAATAACTTAAATCTTGTATAAATAGGGCTAAAAATCTATTGTGGTAGAGTTTGGTCAATAGTTGCTAACTTACTTCACGTCCTTTTGATGTTGAAATGGTTTTTGAGTAGAGGGACCTAAGCCGCCTTTCCCTCAATCTTCAGTCCGACTCTTCACCATGTTGCGATATAGCTCCTACCTGATCAAGAATGCCCATGCCGTCAGAGAACCACCGAGGCCAAGAAATATGCCTTTAGCTTAAGTAAAATCTGCCTACCATGAAAAAATAATGCCGCCTTCCACAGAAGATTTGTCCATACTTCATTCTGGAGAACCTTGAGGTAACAAGGCCAAAGTCATTATAATTGCATTACCTAAATTCTAACTCCTAACTCTAAAAAATTAACATTTTCTTTATGTTGAATCTCTTTTTAACTTGCTAATCGATGAGTATGTTAAATTAATAATTATTTTCTGTGCATCAATTCTCTACAACCTAAATTAATCTCACTGTAAAATCTTTTATCCAACTCACGCTTATTATTCTTATAATTTACTGCTGTTAGAATTTATTATTAATGATATTTTTATATTTTCACTTAAATTTTATTTATAAATGTCAATCAAACCCAGTCTTGCAAGCTTCGTCTATATCCCGCGGTGGAATAGAAAGGGAGGGGGGAGAATTAATCAGTTCATGTTCTTTATTTCTAAATAGCTCATAAGATTTTTTCTTTTAAATGAATATATGCTTTTTGAAAATGTTTTATCGTGAATTTATACAAAATGTAGAATATTTTTCAATCTGGATGAATCTTGGTATCTGTTAATTTTATTGATTTCTTTATTTTGATCATCATCACCAAAATATTGGCGACCTATTCTATTTTGTTATTTGCACTCTTAGGTGGTGAATTTATTTCTTTTATATATGTTAGACAAAATAGGATTGATTCAAGAAGGGGGAGAAATGCACGCTTTATTAATTATTTTATTTACTTATTAATGACTTTATTGTATATGGGTCATTATTTTAACATATCTTCAGGTATTTGTTAAACTACTTAAGGCTTTATTTTAATATTTAAATCCAATAATTTTATATCTTGATAATAGCATTGCTGGTATAGGTCAAATTATTAATGAGTCACATAGGGCTCTGAACGGATTCGTCTGTACCTCATTTTGGAGAATCCCGATTCTTTTTTGTTTGTCATTTTTCTCCCAAAGTATATGTTACTATACTGCTCGTATCCATCTGCATCTTCATTCTGGAGGATTCGAAGCCTTCCATCTTTTTTGTTGTTCTCGTTCAAAACAGGGGTATAAGTCTACACCCTAGAACAAGGAGGTTAGTGTAGTTGAAGCCCTGCATGGATTTACCATAATCCAAACCCATAGCAACTTCCTAACTACCCCTCCATTTAGGTACTGCTCGGCCTGAAGCTGATGTACCACATTAAAATAGATTGATTTTCTTGGCTGAAGTTGTGACTCTCTTTCACTGACATAATGCCAACACCTCAATTTCTCAAAGTTCATTTTCTAGCCTGTTTAACAAAATAAATCGTAATGATGTGTGATAATGAAATGTTTTTCTTTAAATATTTTTGTTGGAGTTTTAGATCCAATCGCTTGGAATCTGCCCTCCCCTTTTATTGAAATAAGCCATTCCCATATTCATAAAGTTTCGCAATATTTTATCATTAAATGTCGAAAATATATAAATATTTTAGTATCTTTACAGATTATAATGTATCCTTATTTAAATGTTATAAATAAATGCCATGAATAAAAATAGAGATAAACAGCGAAACTCTATTATCATATATTTATGTGTTTTCTAAATGTATAAAACGTTCACCAACCATCCAGATAAATCTGTTTTTGTAACATTAAATAAAATAAAATTTCCAAATACATGTTATGTATTGTAATGCCGCACTAGATTGACATCTGTCAAAATAAAAATAATTAACCCAGATTGTCAAATATTTGTAATTAAAATAAAGTTTAAACTGCGTGAAGTTGGTCATATATATAAAATCATCTTGAATTTTGTTAAAATAAATATTCATCTTTTAAACTTAATCCAGGGTGTTCGAATCTCATTAATATATCTATATATGTCTTTAAATTATATCATGGGTTCATTCAATCTCTCATCATCATCACCAATTGAGTTCTCATGCAAAACATTGTAGCAGCAGGCTGGGAAAAAATGAATTCATGTGGTATCACCATAGGTGTTGTCCCTAGTGTTATAGATTTAGGGAATGGGCAAATAGGTTAGAATTCACGATTGCTCTTGACCTGTGTATCTTGGGTATGATTGGATTTGGGATACTTTTGCTTAGATTTGAAATCTTGTTGGATGGACATACATTTTCGACTGGTAGTGGATTTTTTTCCCAGAGTTTGGTGCCCAACATGGGGCTATTAGATATTCTTACACCCTGCAATACCCTATATAGTGTTTAATAAATATAGTTTTTCCCTACTCTTTTGAATAACACTGAATAATGTATATGAGTAAGATTTTTTTTCCAGAGTTTGTTTGCCCAGTCATCATAATTTATTTTTTTTCTCAGGTTTATACATCCAATAGTATAATCATATTTAATGTCATATGTATATAAAATGTAGTATGAGTTGTAATAATATACTTATCTATTTGGATGTTTGCAATAATATAGTATATATTGTAACCTTCTCCCTTGTCTAACTGGTCATCAACGAATCATGCCGTACGTTTTAGTGATTAACATCTCCTATGCAACCTATCATACTCTCATTATCAAGAATATAAGTATGAAGAAACAAAAATGTAAAACTAATGAAATGATTCCTGTATTGAATAAAACTAGCATGAAACTATAGATCTAAAGAAGATCACAAGGTGACTAATAAAGATAATAACTTCTGGTCAAACCAGCTTTGAAATCCACACAAACAAAACGTGATGAGTTAAATTTGATATTCAGCAAACTAATAATTATATCTCTGGAATTATTATAAAATTAAACTTATAAATGAAATGATAAGTAAATTACGATGTAGATGACTAAATGGATGATGAAAATAAGTAATAATTAAATAGTAGACTGAAATGAGTCTAAGAATGAAGAGAAAAGAACGAAGATGTATGAGAATAATGAATGATTAAGATGATGATAGAATAAGAGTTAATGAATAGTTAAGATGGTAAAAGAATAAAATTAATGTATGATTAATCAATTATGATAATGAATTAATCTCAAATGAGAATGAATAAATAAAAGAACGATCAAGATGAAATTGAAGAACAATGTTAATGATGGAGACTGAAATCTTAAAACTATAAACTAATATGGTATTAAATGGTAAAAAGATAAGCTAAATAAAAATAGGGATTCCAAGCTTGACACAACCAGAATATTTATTGTGAAGTTAAAACAAGCTATACTTTTTACAACAAAAGAAGTAATTTACATCTTAAAGTTTAGTTGACTTTCATAAAACAGTGGAAGTAATTTAACTCAAGTCCAACTATAATAAATAACTATCTACAAAATTTATTACAAATTCAAATTCTACCTTGAAACTTAACAACTAATTCTTCTCAGGGTTCAAACACTCAAAGATCATTCTCCAAATTATACTTGGGGTCAGTGAGAGGGATTTTACCACTACCCGAATATAATGCACAAAACAGCTCTCAATATAAACTCAAATTAAGAACTATATTTAGCAGTTACATATGAACTCAATAACTCATATAACTTTAATATTTAAGAAATAGGAATACCTTTTTAATAAATAAATGCCATAACTTACCAAATTCCTTTTCTTATATAATACTAAACCATGTGATCAAGATCAGTGCGAGATCAACTAAACCAATTAAATCAATATTATATTTATCTTTTAATCTATTACTTAAAATAATCTGTACTCTAAGTTATTAACATTTTGATTATTGTGTGATGATGCATTAGATGTACTAATAAATTATAAGTCTTACCAAACCTATTATGATATAGCATAATATAGTTAATAGTACTATATTGGTCAATGAGATTTCAATTTATAATCTTCTGATAGGTCGATAGCAATAATAATAATAATAATAATAATAATGTGTATATGGTGATTAGCAATAAGACTACAGGCAACTAAATACATTTTTAAACACAACAAACTTTATTTACAATATTTACAAATTTTTATTCAAAGACATGGCATGAAATAAAACCAATGTATTAAATTAAAATCAGGGATGGGAAAATACTCAGTATCCCATTGACCATATTCTTAGTCAATACAACTAACTTATACCATGATAATCAGAGTATCACTTTTTACGGTTTAGCCCATTTTAAAGAATAAGATAATGAAACCTTATTGAAACTGAACCAGCACTTAAATTATAAAAACAACAGTGTATTTATGACCTTATGGTATGCACAAAGTTTAAATTTAGAATTCAAAAGTTATAAAGTAGTGCATTATAACAAAGCCATTTCTTTAATCAGAATATGATAAGGGCAATTATCATATTCTGTGCAATTAATAACTGATTAAAATTTGAAATGAATAGGTTTGGTGTATTAAAGAACAAACATCAAAAGTCAAATACACACATGTCACTAAAACATTATCTATGTCCACAACCTAATTATTGAATACTTAACTGATCTTTACCAATCCATTGTTAAATCCTTATTCGATGAAGATAAATCTACACTGCCAATGTGCATCTCTTGCTCTTACATCTATATGTTCCACAATCATTACTAGATTTTGGTTTGGTCTGTCAATAACTGATGTTGATCCTATAACATCACAAAACACTATTTCAATTAAGCAAACACTACAGATAGACAAGTGTTCCTTAATGTAACATTATTTTATACTTGCTATATGATTTTTGAACTACTATTACTTCTCCATACATGGTAGAAAAACTAACTCTATATCATCATGAGGGATTTACTACTAAAAGGGAGGCTCTACAAAAACAACATGACAGTTGTATAATAATATGGCTAATTCTACTACCTCTCTATGGGTATACACATGTGGGCTTTGCTCATCATGAAAAAATAGAATTCAGACCATGGATATCCTTTCTTTTAGGATTATTTATGCTAACAAGCATTAATTACTACTTAGCCTCTACCAAACTTTCCTCTCATGGAATCAGCAATAGGTGATTCTCCATCAGCCCATGCTCAATATTAATAGTAATCTATTGGATGCCATTCTATTGGAACATCCTATCAGCTAAAAACTCACAAATCATTCTCAATATTATAGCAAGGTAAAACAACACTAACAATAACAGTGGAGATATACATATTCCATTTCACAATGCAGAACCATTAATGTATCAATAGACAAACCAAAATATATATGTCAAATGATCATTAATTATTTTAAAATGACAACTATAATTTTGTTAGAGAGAGCACAACATATTTAAGCAATAAAGATCAACCTGCATTTGTATTCAAAGTGGACAAGTTCATTTCTATACAAAATTATGAAATGAAAAAGGCTTATATCAAATTTTCTTCTATATAAGAAAATAATTCGGTCATTCTAATATATCTTTGACAAAATGTATGCATGTTCACCCTTTAACCCTTAAACCGCTAATTATATTATTGGTTGTATGAGGTAAAAATCAAATCTTTTAATTGGCCAACTCACAAACTGAAGACAAAGCCTATTGTTAAAACATATTTGCCTATAATATTAAATTCAACTCAGATACGTTTATAAAAAGTATATTACTAATTTTTCAGGTTATGTAAGAGAACGAAAGTTCTTTCAAAAATAAATTGCTATTTATTTATTATAAAATATATTCAATTTCAGCAAATATAAAGCGAATGTCTAAACAAAAAAGTGATGACGCAAACGCTTTTTTTCAATGTTACGTTATTGAAAAGTAAAGATTTCTTTATACTAAA
This sequence comes from Epiperipatus broadwayi, assembly GCA_028023455.1. Lineage (NCBI taxonomy): Eukaryota > Metazoa > Onychophora > Udeonychophora > Euonychophora > Peripatidae > Epiperipatus > Epiperipatus broadwayi. The sequence continues at coordinate 4,380,124 of JAQFVV010012471.1, read as the reverse complement.
TCTTAAATATTTTTACTAAAATCTTCAATATTTTTCGAAAATAATTTTGTTTTTTTAGTTTATTTTTTAAAAATTATTTTAATTTCTCAAATTATACTGTTTTAAATACTTAAATCACTTTCGAAATGAAAATCTCAGCGTTTTTCTTTATTTTCTTTGATCAGGCGGTTTCTTTGTTCTCTCCAGCCAATCAGAATGTCTTTTTCGGCTGAGAGCTTGCTGACAACCAATGACTGACAATGTTCTTTCTTTGTTTAGGTTTAAATGCGTTTTTTTTTGATTTTTTACTTGTAAAATAATTCGGAAGAGGGCACCATCTTACAGAACTTTTAAAAACCTAATCAATACCTGTCAAACGAATATTTTAGCATAAGAACTGGCAGTTAGAGTGACGTCAGATGTCGACGAGGAACCTCGTAAGAGGCGGGAAAAGGGTTAATAATATACATTAAAATCTGTTTTAAAATATGAGAGAAATATTTCTCTTACTTTCTCTAGATAAACGATATATATAATATCACATTTTCCCTTAACTGAAAAAATAAAAATACATGTAATAGATGTATATATTTTACACCTTTTTTTTCTTTAACTCAATATATATTTCATACCCCAATCAAACACGTATGTTTAAAAAACAAAATTTCCAAATAACACATGACATAAGTAATATACATAACACAGCAATAATAAAAAAAATAAAAGAACATTTTCTTCCATTAAATTTTTATCCTATTCATCCAAGTTATTTCATCCTTGTGAGTTAAAATGATAAGAACTGATATTATGATGAGCAAACATTCCAGATAACACATATATATTTTATTATCCTGTTTGATGCTAATATAACAAGGCAATATTCAAAGGTCTTCAAGTGTATCATAATTAAAATCAGTTTATCCATTTTTCTGGAGATAATATTCCGTAATAACTGTATAAGTTATTGTAGTCTTCAAAACAAACTTTTTAAATACATTTATTGATTTATTTGGTATTATATAGTGAGACAAGGTTTAAACGTTTCAAGTGAAATGTAACTAACATCATTTTACCTACATTTTAATCAAGATGATTTCCCTTGAAAATGACTTTATAATTTTATTGCAATTAACATATTTAACTTTTTTTAAATTCTTTATTAATTTTATTCTTTCCTCTGCGGTACGATTTGTAACACTTCAAGTAATTGGGACAGTTACCAGATAATTTTCTAAAATCTTATTTATATGTGTTGTACTGTAAAATTTTAAAAGTAAAGATTTATTGGATTATATTTCCATTGATCAAATAATAACTGTTTAGCACTATTAAAAGGAATTTATCCACTTACAAGTACAATATCTTGAGCATTTTTAATGAATCTGTAATCGTTCATTTCTATCATTACAGAAAATTGGCACGAGGAAAAATCAGCAGATGAGAATAGATAATAAAATCACGCAATTATTATTTTTTTACTTTATTAAAAGTTAGACGATTCAAAAATGACTTTTTAATTTATTTGTCATAACACTTGTCTTCAAAATTATTGCAAATTATTTTTTTCTTTCTTGAGATTTTAATTTACAAGCACAATACTGTTCTGCTAGATAATAAGAGTGGCGTGAAATACAAACATTATCAACTTTTTATTTTAACTATAAATAATTTGTGTGTCATTTTTAAAAAAGGGATTTTAAAAATATGAATAAAATACAAGCAAAAGCTTACTTTTTCTTGAATTTTTCTGGGTTTGAAGCAATATTTATTTAGATAAAGACTTATCCCCATGGCTTTCATTTCCTTCTCCAGTATGAATCCTAGGAACTATATGGTCGTGGAGATGGTGTCTAAAATGATAGCAAGGCTTTGAGATTTTCTATTCAATCATCTTTAGATATCAATATATTATAATCCCATTCAATTAGATTCCAAAATTTTCTGATTTTTAGCTTTTCCCCCTCATTTTAGAAGATCAGAGTTGAAGTATGTGGTTGTTTAGTTCTTTTTTTTAATCAACACCCCCTACAACTTTGTTTAGATAAAATATAGCTTTTATTCTAATGCACTGTGGGAGCAAATAAACCAATAATCTTGGTGTGAATATATTAATATTACCCCTTCTGGCTTCATTTTTAATAACTACCCATAATATCAAAAACTATTTTCAATTCACTACAAAAAAAATATGCTTAAGAATTAACTGTAATGATTCTTTTTACAAGATTTACAAATTTGATTTAATTCTTTATTTATTTCCATTGCTATTCAAAAATAAAAAAATAGTAATATATTTATCTCTCAATTAATAACAATATTTTTAAATTGTTATTTTATCCCTAGTTTTAAACCTACATTGGGTTTAAAATATATATTTCTTGTACATGAGAATTGAGTGACCCAACTTTTACTTATGCATTGTGCATCACCATGTTGGTTGGCATCCTGATATAAATTTGCCAACAAGTGTTATTTTAAAACACAGAATTTAATGAAGGTAAATTTGAACTTGGATTGAGTGGGTTGTATTAGAGAATCAATTTTAATTATGAATGAATTTTGCATAGCAATAAGCAAATATGATAAAAGATAATGACTATGTAATAATAATAATGCTTCAAGTCTATTCTAGGTGTGGAAGAACAACCAAGACAAGATGGAAAGTGAAAAGCTAAGTAGTAATAGGGTAGTTTTTTTAAAAAAAATTTTTGCTTTCCATATTTATATATGAATAGTTAGATATAATCGTTATGTTAGTGAGTGAAGCAGATGTACTTTATATATATAACATAGGTGGCAGTTCATGATAGCAGGCAGGTAAAGTAAATTATGAGGGAGCAACCAAAACAGTAGGGCAGGAGATAGTTGAAGATAGAGAAGGGTGGATATCCTGTTAGTTTAAAAGAGACCAAGTTTAGCAGTCAAAGCAATATTTTTTTCTTTATCAAATAACTAATATTAGATTGATCAAGCATGTACAGACATTTTATTCTTATATAATCAAAAAAACTCAAGGAATGAACCACCAAGAAGATAAGTGGATGGAAGACCATGAGGATGACTGAGTGGAAGGTAGCTAAAATAAAATAAATCTACCAAATCCATTGAATATAGATAGTCCAGAAATCACAGTTAGAGAACCAGAAAAGTTAATGTATGACTTAAACATTGAGAAAAAAATACCCAACATAGACCAGAACATGACAAATTTTATAAATAGCTGGGTGCAGAAGATTATGGGAGTATTGAAAGAAGTTCAGAGACAAAACTGTATTCATGATAAAGAAGTTTAAAGAGCGAAGAAGAGAGACTGTGGAAATAATAAAGGAAATAAAGCAAGAGATAGAAATAAACAGGAAAGTGCCAGAGACAATGCCTATCCCCATGATGGTGATCATAGCAGATGATCAGCTTAACAAAAATGCAGAATCTAACCAAGAGCAATTATGTGAAAGGTGAGGAAACCAGGAGATGGAAATAAACAAGAAAGTGGCAGAGCCAATGGTGATCATAGCAGATGATCGGCTTAACAAAAGTACAGAATCTAACCAAAAGCAATTATGCAAAAGGGAGAAAGATGACCAAAGTATTAGTCCAGTTGATGGAAAATGCTGATGAACCTTTAAGTTTTAAAACCACCAAAGACCCAAACCAGATGAATAGTTATCAAGTAGCCAAGTTCAGATCCCTCATTGCATTTGCATATTCAGATGCACACATCATTTGCACTATTAGATACAGTATGTCTGTTTGGTTGCAGAGATGACCAGATTCCTGACACCCATGGATTATGGTAACCTAACCCCTGACGAGGGCATAAAAGAAACATTTAACACCAGACACTTAAAGCTGTATATACCCCTAGACCCAGGGAAATAATAAAGTAACAAAGAAAAAAAATTGGATAGACATAACAATTGTGATAAAGGACTTGAACTTGACTAAAAGAGAACAGAATCTCCTTGGGAAATAATTGATATAGCTAGACATAGTTAGCAATAAGATTGAATCAATCTAGGGTCTTGAACAATGAAGTTGGAACAATAATTCCAGAAACCTTTAGTGTAGAAAAAAAAAGGCACCATCATAAAAACTGTCTTTTTAGATAAAAACATATTAAGTAAATAGGTATAGTTCTGAAAAAAATGGGTTGTTCTTCAGTTGCCAATAATGGATTCAAAGTAAAGACCTTTTTGTTTTCTTCAATTTTTTGTCATTTTAAGAGGGGGAAGTGTGAAGCAGTCAATCTTAGCCCAAGATTGAGCTTCACTATTCTACCACTTACCCCACATTTCATCTTGCTTCTTTTTGTCATATAGTTATATGTGTATTTCTGAGAAGCATCTATGAGATTTATAAATATAAATCTTAAATAAAATTTTCTTTAATTATTTTAAATATTAATTTCAATAGATGTGACTCAAATATATACATATATTACAGGAGCACATATATATATAATTAAAAATATTAAATACTGTAAATGATTTTGTATCTTTTAATTTTAATTTTTTACTTATATTTTTTTATACTTTGTAATTATTTTTCTTTATATAATTACACAAAAATTCAAGATGGAAGATGCAACCATTAACTGTCCAAGAGTAATTAAAGGGGTGGGAACATTAGTTTGTTTCATGGTTTTAAAAGGAATTTTTTAATCAAAGTTTAATAAAAGTAAAATTAAAACAAAGCTAATTGATTTTAAGTTAGCTGTTAACATTTTTATCAGATCTATTCCCAATCTGGAAATTGAATTGAATTTATTTTTGGATAGTTATCTAGCGATTGCATCTCCAATAACAATAGAGAAAATATTTCTGTAGATTCAGGATTCCATTTGAATTAAGAAGTTTAATTAAAAGCATTCTTTAAATAACTTAAAACTTGTATAAATAGGGCTGAAAATCTATTGTGTTAGAGTTTGATCAATAGCTGCTAACCTACTTCATGTCCTTTTGATATTAAAATGGTTTTTGAGTAGAGGAACCTAAACCGCCTTTCCCTCAATCTTCAGCCCAACTCTTCACCATGCTGTGATGTAGCTCCTACCAATCAGGAGTGCCCATGCCATCAGAGAATTGCCAAGGCCAAGAAACATGTCTTTAGCTTAAGTAAAATCTGCCTGCCATGAAAGTCAAAGAATGCCGCCTTTCACAGAAGATCCGCATGTACTTCATTCCAGAGAATCTTGAGGTAACAAGCCCAAAGTCATTATAATTGCATTACCTGAATTCTAACTCCTAACTCTTAAAAATTAACATTTTCTTTATGTTGAGTCTCTTTTTAACTCGCTAATCGGCGAGTATGTTAAATTAATAATTACTTTCTGTGTATCAATTCTCTATAACCTAAATTAATCTCACTGTAAAATCTTTCATCCAACTCACGCTTCTTATTATTCTTATAATTTAGTGCAGTTAGAATTTATAATTAATGATATTTTTATATTTTCACTTAAATTTTATTTGTAAATGTCAATCAAACCCAGTCTTGCGAGCTTTGTCTATATCCCGCTGTGGAATAGAGGGGTGGCAGAATTAATTAGTTCATATTCTTTATTTCTAAACAGCTTGTAAGATTTTTTTTCTTTTAAATGAATATATGCTTTTAAAAATGTTTTATTGTGAATTTATACAAAATGTATAAATACTTTTCAATCTGGGTGAATCTTGGTGTCCGTTAATTTTATTGATTTATTTATTTTGAGCAACATCGCCAAAAGGCTGGTGACCTATTCTATTTTGTTATTTGCACTCTTAGGTGCACAAATTTATTTCTTTTATATATGTTAGACCAATTAGGATTGATTCAAGAAAAGGGAGAAATGCATGCTTTATTAATTATAGTTTTAATTACTTATTAATGACTTTATCGTACATGGATCATTATTTTAACATATCATTACATATTTGTTAAACTACTTAACACTTTATTTTACTATTTAAAACCAATAATTTTATATCTTGATAATAGCATTGCTGGTATATGTCAAATTATTAATGAGTCACATAGCGCTCTGATTGGATTCATCCATACCTCATTCCGGAGAATCCCGATCCTTCTTTGTTTATCATTCTTCTTCCAAATTATGTTACTATACAGCTCATATCCTTCCACACCTTCATTCTGGAGGATTCAAAGCCTTCCATCTTTTTTGTTGTTCTGGTTCAAAACAAGGGTATAAGTCTTCTATGCCCTGGAACAAGCAGGTTAGTATAGTTGAAGCTCTGCATAGATTTACCGTAATCCGGACCCATAGCAACTTTCTATCTATCTTTCAATTTAGGTATTGCTCGGCCTGAAGCTGGCATACTACATTAAAATAGAAGAAATGACGTCTTCTTGACCGAAGTTGCTAGCAACGCAATTTCTTAAGCTCGTTTTCTAGCCTATTTAACAAAATAAATCGTAATGGTGTGTGATAATGGCACAAGTGAGTTAGTGTAGTTGAAGCTCTGCATAAATTTACCATAATCCGGACCTATAGCAACTTCCTACCTACCTTTCCATTTAGGTACTGCTCGGCCTGAAGCTGGTGTACCACATTAAAATAGAAGAATGATATCTTCTTGGCCGAAGTTGCCAGCACTGCAATTTCTTATAGTTCATTTTCTAGCCTGTTTAACAAAATAAATCGTAATGATGTGTGCTAATGAAATGTTTTTCTCTTTAAATATTTTTGTTGGAGTTTTAGTTCCAACTGCTCGGAAGCTGCCCTCCTCCCTTATTGAAATAAGCCATTCAAGTATTCATAGAGTTTCGCAATATTTGATCGTTAAATGTCGAAAATGTATAATAAATAAATGTTTTAGTATACTTACAGATCATAATGTATCCTTATTTAATTGTTATAAATAAATGCTATGAATGAAAATAAAGCTATGTATCAAATGACAAGGGCATTCTATTAAAGTTGTATAAATAGTGAAACTCTATTATCATATATTTATATGTGTTTTCTAAATGTATAAAACGTCCACCAACCACCCAGATAAATCTGTTTTTGTAACACTAAATAAAATCCAATTTCCAAATACACGCTATTGTAATACCACACTAGATTTATATCTGTCAAAATAAAAATAATTGATTCAAGATTGTCAAATATTTGTAATTAAAATAAAGTTTAAACTGTGTGAAGTTGGTCTTATATATAAAATCATCTTGAATTTTGTTAAAATAAATATTCATATTTTAAACTTAATCCAGTATGTTCGAATCTCATTAATATATCTATATATGTCTTTAAATTATATCTCGGGTTCACTCAATCTCTCATCATCATCATCACCAATTGAGTTCTCATGCAAAACATTGTAGCACCGGGCCGGGAAAGAATGAATTCATGTGGTATCATCATAAATGTTGTCCGTAGTATTATAGATTTAGGGAATGGGAAAATAGGTTAGAATTCACGATTGCTCTTGACCTGTGTATCTCAGGCATGATTAGATTCGGGGTACTTTTGCTTAGATTCTAAATCTTGTTAAATGGACATACATTTTCGACCAGTAAAATATAAATATATAATTGAATTACTTATGCATACAACAATTTCTTAATGTAACACATTAAAGAGATATAAGTTATAATATTAAGAAACATCCACTAATCAATTACTTCCTGATTTATATTTTTTTATGTACAGTACTTATTAATTTCTCAAGACAATATATTAATAATTATCAATTTCCACTGATAAAGTAAACAATATTTACTTGTAAAAAATATAATTATCCATGTGTTTATTGACTATAAAAAGCAACACATTTAATAATTGTGTTTATTTTATCTTTCACCCTTTCAAATAAAGCAAATAAAATTTGCTCAGTATAAATAAGATTCAATCTTATTCTGATTTTTTATTAGTGATATTTAGTGCTTGGCATGGCTGATGAAATGGGTTCCTACAGATCTACAAGCAGTTCTTTCTGTACTACATCACAGGTATTATCATTAATTTAGTCAATCCTCGTATATTCTCAATGTGTGTGTGTGTATATGTTTTGTAAATTAATATCGATACATAATAATAAATTGATATAGTAAAAATGACAATGGGCATTAAAAATTTAAATATTAATTTATTAAAATAAATATAGACAAATAAATAATTAGTAAACTAAAAGATATATTCGAATTATTGCAATAAAAGCAAACCAAACTTTAAGGTCTAAGGAGATATATTTATTGGTTAATTTAAATAAATTGAATAATGATAGTTTTACAACATTATCTGTAATCTATGATTTATAAAACAAAGAATTGTAACTTTTACTTGATCCTTCTGAATTTTTTTTTGTACCTTTCTAAATATAAACTTTTAATGTCCAAATTAAACTCATATAAAGATACCTGAAAACAGATTTTGGGAAAAAGAAAGAAAAGCTAAAGAGAATTTATTAGTTACTGTAGTCTGGAAAACAGAGAAGGGACTTGCATAAAAATGTTAAAATTATTAATTTTTCTCTCTATTATTAATTTACAACAAACATGTATTCTCATTTAAAACTCAGAAGCATCAAGATTTATTCTCTTATCACTTAGATAAAAATAAATCAGTTATGATAACAATATTATAAATTTATGTAAAGTTTTCTTTTTTTAAATTAGAATTTAACAGCATATTTTTTTCTCTTATTTTTTTTTATTTATAGGTTAAACAAATTTTTTTAAAGCTTTATCAGAACATGTGAATATTACAATAAATTCAATGTTCTATAAATTACTCAATCTATAAGAAGACAATTTTGTTAAGAAGCTATTTTAAAAATGATTTTCAATGAAGAATTATTAGTTTCCACTATACATGATATGCTTATTACTATTTGGAGTGAAATCATCTTGATATTTTGCATACTACTAATGCTTCTCAAGTAGAGATTAATCTATAATAATCTAAAAAATATTCTCAAGCAGTATTGTCAGTTATTAAACACTACTAAGATTTAATATGAAGAGAATAATTTATGGTCACCATCAGTAATTGGATTAATAAATTTTCACAGGCAGAAGAAATATTTCTTACATTATAAATAATTTTACACATACTGAAATATTAAAACTATAGATAATAATAAAAAAAAAATAAACAAGTGTTGCTTCCTTAGAGAAAACTTTAGTCAAAGATATAATTATTTATTCATTAACATTATTATTTTATATCATTCTGAATTTGCTTATAAATTTTCAATTCTGAATTGTAAATAAATATTAAACATTATACTAAGAATAAAACTATCTAACATACTAATACGCTTAAAATGATAAAATAATAAAATAGAATGTAGTTTAATGTCCGAAATATTTTAACTTGGAGATCATAATTAGTCGATTGCAACACTTTTTCCCATACTAATGTTGAAAATATAAGTTTTTGCTTTTTTGTTTTGTTTTAATTTTATTTTACAAATAAACATTTTAAAATGTAACATGATTTTTGGATGTGGTATATAAATTTCTGTGGAGAATAGATTCTGGAGTTGGTTGATGTCAAAAAATAATCCACATTAAATAAAGATTAAATAATATAAATCTATGAAGTAGTAATAATTTCACTATTAATGTAATGGATAGTAATGCTGTTATCACAATTAGAATAATTTATGGTTTTTGCCAAGATTAAACCTTTAAGTTTAAATAACTATGATCATTGTATTCAAAGTTAGTGATGATTATTAATTTTTAAAAGTTAGATAATAGAAAATGAGCAGAAAAATTCCTCGATCAAAACACACGCACACACAAAAACAACAACCTTAAAGTCAAATGAGTGGAATGAGTTCTAGCACTTGTGCTGAACATGTTAATCTTCCAGTCAATTCTCCACACAATTAATAATGATGATATGATGTTACTAATTTGAACTGAATTCTTTCAATAATTATCTGAAATGTATATTTATATTAAATTTATAAATTTTATTACCCTCCTCCCCTTTAAAACTTGTTTACTACTGAATTAATTTTTAAGTAAAAAAAAAGGAGTAATAAAATTTATGTATTTTTTAAAGCTGAACTAAGTTGTATTCTTTTTTTACAATATTTTATTTTGAAATCTGAAAAGTTTAAATCAAATTAAATATATATAAAAAAAATTCTCACCATGATGACTTTTTTAATTTTCGAAATGTTTCTTTCATTCCAAGCAAACATGCATTGTGGCTAGGATCTTTTATATCACTATGAGCTACAAAGGTTTCAAAGTCATCAGGTTCTTTACCTAATAAATATATAAAAATTTTCAAAAGTAGAAAATCATAAGTATTTAATAATAAAATACTGTATATGTGTATATAGTTATGTATTTAAGTATGGAAACATTTTAATCACAACATAAATATGTTTAGAAAAACTTCTAGATGGTGCGTGAAGAGTTAATATCACTTCAAATAATTATATACACATAAACAAATAATTTACATTTTAATTTAATTGAAAATAACATTCAGCTCACATGAAAAATCTTCTGTAAAAATAGCATGGCAAAGTCTCAAGAAATGCTAATGTCCAAATTGTTATTTTGGGATGCTAAAAATAATGATTTGGACATTAACATTTCCAAGACATCACTGTGCTGTTCTTATGGAAAATTTTATTATAAGATCTACTACCATCATGGCAAACCTATGGCATGCATACTAAAGATGGTATGTATCAACTTTTTACTGGCACGCAAACTATTTACTGATCGTAATTTTCTATACTTTAAAATAAATTATTCAATTTTTTTTTTGTTGCTAAAACCTGTACTGATAAAAATTTACTGTAAACTAAAGATGAAACAAATAAATATAATATTACAAAATTAAAAAAAATAATTTGTACATACATATGTATGTCAGAATGATACTTAAGTATATCAAATAAAGTGGTATCATATTTTATAAACCTGTCAAATGTTTCCAGTAAAACGATAAAGTAAACCCAGTAAAATATTTTCTAACTCTTTGATGTAAATCCTGTCAAATCATAAAGTAAAAGTAGTCAAATGTTTTTCCATCATAATTTTTTTTATTTAAACATGGTTAATGCCATTCATTTTTTAAAGTAGTCAAAATCACAAACAAAGTAACAAAATGCGTAATCAACATCATCAAAAATCATTTAAATACCAATATAGATGGTAAGAAACACATATATAATTTTTAGGCCAAAGAAACTCTCTCGCAAAAAATAAAATGTTTTTTTTTTTGTGTGTGTGAGGTTTTGCTGTAAAAGTAAGATAATATAACTTAACATATAATAAATCTTTGATTTATAAAATTATTCAAGTTCCAGTTAATTTTACTTTTAAATGAATGTTACCATTTTATTAATGTGATTAGTGAACAAAACAAATTATCAAGCAGTAGACAATTCCAAACTTAGAGTATTGATGAGTATAAAATGATTAACAAAGGCAACAAAGCAGTCAGTATGTTTTATGTTTTGGAACAGTCATTTTGAGAATAGCAGTGGAAAAATAGCATTATGAGACTAATCATAAATCACTTTTGAAAAAAGTAATAATGAACTAAAGAAAATACATTACCCAAACCCTTAAAAATATAAATATTCAATCAATATTTTTAATGAAATTTATTGAAAATCATCAAATGTAACTATTGCTAGTTTTTTTATATCTCAAATGTAATTACTAAACATGGGAAACCTTTTAATGATGGGGAATATATGAAAGAAGCATGGATGAAATGTGCACCAGTTTTTTCTGAAAATTTTGAAAACAAAAAAAAAACTATACAGAGAATAAAAGATTTTTATATTGATTAGAAATACAGTTAAAGAAAGAATCCTGAAAATGGCCAACAACAAAACTTACCAACAAAAAAGAGATATAAAATCTAGTTTAATTTCACTCTGCCTTGATGAAAGTACAGATATAAATGGATCAGCTCCTTTGACTATTTTTATTGGCTATTGTATTGGGAATAATATAAAAGAAGAATTCAGTTTAACAACATTAGTAATAACAACAAAAAGAATAAATATTTGCAATGAAGTTTTAAATGTACTCGCTAAAAAAGAAATAAATTTTGGCAAAATTGTATCAGTAACTGCAGATGGTGCTAAAGTAAGGCCAGAAAAGAAAATGGTTTTCTCAATTTACTTATCAACTGTATCGAACATTCAATTTTAGGTTTTCATTACATTATTTATCAGCAGGTTTTAGGCATGAAGGCCAGTTTTAAGCCATTGGATGATGTTATGAGTGCTGTCACTAAATTAATCAATTTTATTTTAGTATATGCTCTAAAGTCTAAATAAATGAAAATTACAAAATTTATTGAGAAGTCAGTATACAATGGTTTACTTAGATACAACAACATGAGATGGTCAAGTCGAGGAAAAGTTCTTCAAAGGTTCATTGAGTATTTAGATTAAAGAAGATTTGGTACTTATAACCTAATCGGGCTTGGCCACTTGATGATGTTCTGGCTCGTCAAAACACCTAACAAATGCCGTTTACAAGGCCTGACTAACGGCTATAGAAAACATCTAATGTTTGTCTTAGCCATTAGAAGGCTATTAATGATGACGTAATGCAGAAATAATACGGCCTATTTCTGCTTTGTGACAGTTACTGTGAATCCACACACTTATCTTTGGTGTACTGTTTGATATATATGTGTGTGTAGTTTGATTAGTCAAATTTTTACAATATACATTACACAATCTTTGTATTTGTAATGAATTTAAGAAACCTGACATTATAGTAATTTTCCAAATGGCCACACCCTTACTTAGAAAAGGTGTAATGTGTAAAAGCTTGCCAAGGGTACGTCAACAGAATTTGGTCGAGTTCGCGTGCGAAATCTCGTTTTCCCGTGAAATACCATGTAGTTCATAAAATGGCTGGACCGTGTAACTTTTTCCGCAGTTGCCGAAAACAGAAGCCGAGTATTTCTGCTGTCCAATAAAAATATACATGATTTTTTGTAAATTTCATAGAAAGCACATATTATAAACATGTTTAATAAGTAAAGAAGACATTTATATGTGTTTGTTGTTGTTTAAAAAAGTTGGAGTTTCTTTCTTTTGTCCGACTATGGTTACGATTTTGATATTTTTTATTTTAGCATTACAAACAGCAGAACACTAACCCTAAAACTAACCCTAACCCTACACAGTTGTTTTGTTATGTAGAAAGCAATAATTAAGCGAAAGACATCGCAAAAAAAGTTCTAGCAATCAATCAATTAATAACTAAAAAGGAGGAATGATGATAATTTGTCCAAAAACTGATTTAAAAATAAAAAAAAAGGTTGTCGTTTACTAAATACAAAATTAAAAAGGCATGAAAAAAAAAAGTTATAGCAATCAATAAATTAATAACAAAAAAAAAAACAGCGATTTAAAAATCACACAGCCCCATAAACCATTACATTGTATTGTTTTTGACTGCCAACAACGCTATCAAGTGGCCAAGACCGATTACATTATAATTACTGTAGATTTTTTTATGTAACAAGAAAATCATTGAAAAATATAATCAATTAATGTTGAATGGCTTTTGAAATTAATTTTTTTACTAAAATGTGTTCATATCTAAATGAATTAAATGTGAAACTTTCAAGGTTATAAGATAGTTGTTGTCATGTTTGATTTGAACAAAACACTTAAAGCTAAATTACAAATTTTCAAATGTGATGTTATTTCTCACACCTTCAGATATTTTCCAAATATAAAAAAATTCTTCATTGATTTACAATCTCATGAGAAGCCAGATCAAGTAAAATTGACACAAGAGTTTTGTGTTGTTATTCAACAGATAATTGATGAATTTTCTTCAAGATTTACAAAGTTCAGACAATTTGCAGAACCATCAAAATTTATTTTATACCCAGACATAATATCAATGGATAAACTCAATTTAGACATTTTCTAATAGCTTAATTTAGAAGATCTAACACTAGCAAGATTTATGCTATAAAACACATATATACATATATCTTCTTTACATATTGATGATTTAAAAATAAATGAACAAATTTATTAGATAAAGGAGAAAAGCAAGAGATATATTTAAAAATACATTTAAAAAATATATAATTTTGCTTTTAGAATAAAGCTGTTTATTAAGAGTGGGTGGAAAAAAGAATTAGAAGAAATAAAAATTTAAACTCTCTCTTCTTTTTATAAATTAAAATAATTAAAAGAATAAAATGTCTAAAAATAAGTAAATGTAAAAAAATCAGAATAAAATTAATTAGTAAAAGAAAACTTTTGGAATGCTATTAAGATTCCTGGCTTGAAACTAATAATTGAAATAATTACAAACTAAGTGAACTATCTCTTCGGTATAAAAGTGACGAGATAGTAGATTAATCTAGAAAAGAGATTAGATAAAATGTAAAAAATAAATTAAAAATAGATTTAAATTATGATGAAAATAAAACTGATGATAAAAAAATAAACAATGGGAGAGTAGATATAAAAGGAGCATTTGCGTATTGTTAAAAAAGATCATTCACATCCTGAGATTTGTAAGATTCATTCAGACATCCAGATATTCAGAAATTTAAGTGCAGTAGTAATCCAATCATTACCGATGCAGACAACATTAATGCAGAAGCCACAGGAATTAGCAACATACATTGCTAAAAGGCATAGGAGTGTTCTAATGGATTTCATGCCCCAAGTTCTCAGCAAAATCAACTGTCCTTCCATGGAATGAACACCTAGAACCAATGCTTAAGCCATAAAGGGGACACTGCTGTATACCTATTGGTTGAGATGAAGAAGAAATGTGAGCCCAGAGATAATTGATGCAACACCAAAGGCCAACTGGTTGGAAATTGACAATAATAAAAACCTGGTTAAATATATTTTCAATAATAAATATCTAGACACTATTTTAAATAAAATAAACTTTAATGAAGAACTATCATAAAATTTAGCATGAAAGTAATTGTTTATAGTATTTATGTAAAATTTATTGTTACATTATGTTAAATATGTATGTGAGTAAATAAATAATAATGTTTGCTTAATTGTTGTTACTTGGTCTATTCTCTCTTTCTCTCTCTCTTGTAACTGTGTCATCAATAATTTAAGGGTAAAAATATCAATATATGTAAAGTAAAATGCACTGGACCCCTGATTAAGAGTAGAAGCTAGTTTGGGATATTTCAAGCACTGGATTGGTGTGCCTGACATCCGAGTATGCCATATATAACATATGTTCAGCTAGCACCTGAGTTTTAATCTCAAAACAAATAAAATGCTTTGGATGGCAGGAGAGATGCTATAACCAGAAAAAATGGTCAAGCTGTGCATTTGTATAGCTTCGATATGGCTATAGCTATCATTGATGGTTAATCTATCAATGGTATTCTACCCCTCTGCTTGAAGTTCTGGTCTGCTGCCGCAGTCATTATAGAAGACAGATAAACACAAAATATAAATAAAGTGAAAACATAGCAAATAATAGTAGCTAATAAATAATAAAGATAATAAATATTAGAAGTTATTACTAAATAAATAATTTTCTGAATATAATAAAATAAAATATAAAAAACAGAAAGCTTAAAAACAAAAGAAAGTATTGCAGGTGGATCAGGTTCAAATGCCGCCCCATGGGTACCATTTGAATCGGATCTACCTGCAATACTTTATTTTTACTTTAACAGCTTAATATTAATATTTATTTATAATACTTTTTTATTATCACTTTACTGTATGCAATTATTTAATTATATCTTTAATACCTGTGGGAACAGATCAGAACTTCAAGCAGAGGGAATAATATCATTGATAGCTTAACCATCAATGTCACCTATGGCCAGATCAAGGCTATATGAAGCATAAACACAACCTCATTTTCTGACTTTAGCCCACCTCCATACTGCTGAAAAACACCCACCATACAAAGCATTTTATTTGTTTTGAAAACATGTTTTCTGGCACCAGCCAACAAGTTGTGTATAGCTGGAATGCTTGGATGACAGGCACACAAATCCAGTGCTTGGACTATCCCAAGATAACTCCTACTCTTTATTGGGGGTCCAGCACCCTAACCCATACAAATAATGTTTATTCTTCAAATTACTGGTGGCACAGTTAAAAGTGAGAGGGTATAGACCAAGCAACATTTTAAAAACAAACATTTATTATTTATTCATGCACACACATACTTAATATAATATAATAGTATAAAATTTTACATAAA
Organism: Epiperipatus broadwayi; assembly: GCA_028023455.1. Taxonomy (NCBI): domain Eukaryota; kingdom Metazoa; phylum Onychophora; class Udeonychophora; order Euonychophora; family Peripatidae; genus Epiperipatus; species Epiperipatus broadwayi. The sequence continues at coordinate 4,363,972 of JAQFVV010012471.1, read as the reverse complement.
GAATATATAATCAAATACTTAAAAGCTAAATTTATGATTGTCCACTTAAAGTTTATTTCATTTAAAAATAAAATGTCTAGACAGTTATTATTGAAAATATATTTTCCTCTAGATTTTTCATGATATTAAGATGATGCAGTTCCTTTAGTTTGGTTTTCATTTGTTTGGATTTTCCAACTGGTTGGCCTTTTGGTATCCATTGATAACTTCATGCTTTTACATCCATTCTTCAAATAAGCAATGGGAGAGTGGAAGTATAAAAGTGCAGCTCAGATATCGCTATAAGTATTAGTAAGTTCTGATTTTGTACTCAGATTCACAACAGATTCATTCGGAGTCATTCAGACATGCAGAGATCCAGATATTCAGAGACTTAAATGCAGTAGAGAGCCAGTTCTTACTGCCACAGAAGATATCAATGCAAAAAGAACAGAAATAGCAATCTGCATTTCTAGAAAGCCGTAGGAGTGTTTGACTGGATTTCATGCCTGAGTTCTCAGCCCCATTAGTTCTCACTGAAATTAATGCCTAAATGGTGAAATAGATGCTGCTGCATACTCTCTCTCTCCCTCCCATTGTTGATCCGAAGAATGGATGGAAAAGCATGAAGCCATTGATAAATACCAAAAGGCCAACTGGTTGGAAAATTCAAACAAATGAAAACTGAACTGTGTCATCTTAATATCACAAAAAAACCTAGTTAAATATATTTTCAATAATAGCTATCTAGACATTTTATTTTTAAATGAAATGAACTTTGAGAAGGACAACCATAAATTTAGCTTTTAATGTACTTGATTATATGTTCTTTATATAAAATTTTATACTATTATATTATATTAAATATGTGTGTGCATAAGTAAATAATAAACGTTTGTTTTAAAATGTTGCTTGGTCTGTACTCTCTCTCTCTCTCTTTTATCTGCGTCACCAGTAATTTGAAAAACAAACCTTATTTGTATGTGTTAAGTAAAATGCACTGGACCCCTGATAAAGAGTAGGAGTTAGCCTGGATATTTCAAGTGCTGGATTTGTGTGCCTGTCATCTGAGCATGCCAGCTATATATACTATATATGGTCAACTGGCGCCTGAAAATGTGCTCTCAAAACAAATAAAATGCTTTGGATGGTGGATGTTTGTTCCAGAAGTATGGAGGTGGGCTACAGTCAGGAAATGTGGTAGTGGTTATGCTTCATATAGCCTCGAGCTGGCCATAGGTATTGTTGATGGTTAAGCTACCAATGGTATTCTTCCCTCTACTTAAAGTGCCAATTCATTCCTGCAGGTATTAAAGATATAATTAAATAATTGCATAAAGTAAAATGATAATAAGAAAATTTTATAAATAAATATTAATATTATGCTGTTAAAGTAAAAATAAAATATTGCAGAAAGATCGTTTCAATACAGAAATACAACTAGTTAATTTTCAATCCAAACAATTAAAAATGATTGATTATAGGCATATTTAAAAGAAGTGCTGAAGGAGAACTATTGATAACCTAGAATGATATTCCTGAAACATTTAATTATTTAAAAAAATTAGCAACTGATATATTATTAATTTTCTCCTCTACATATGCATGTAAGTCATTGTATGAAATGAATTTAATTAAAAACAGTTCAAGAAATAGAATGATAGATGAATCTAGTTTGGCATGAACATTATTAAAAGTAAAATATGAACTAGATATAAGACATTTTGTATCCAATATTAAACATCAAAAATGTCATTAAATAATATCGATTTATGCTAATTTTATATGTTTATGTTCAAAATTTTGTTTTAATTACTATTAATTTTTTTCTATTAAATTTCATTCAACTTGTGCTTATTTAGAAATTTTGTTTATAATTATTGTTATTATTAAAAATTTTGTAATGCTATAAAAGTTGGAAATAAATGAATTATTATTATTATTTTGTTGTTTTATAAACATTTACAAAATTGCAATAATTAAGTTATTTATGGCATGCCAATCAGTCAATAAATATTTTTGAGAAATTTTTGGCATGCACATATAAAAAGATTTGCCACCAGTGATCTAATAGATATATATAATGGCATGTACAAAATTCAAATGTAAATACCATGTATTTATCCATCAAATTTTAAATAAAATTTGGAAGTATTCTAACATCTGAATCAAGCAACTATTTATATGTTTTACAAAAAATTAAAACACAATAAAATAAAAAAAAATCTAGGATAATGCAAAATTTTAAAAAGATAAAGTAAATAGAAAATTTAATGAATATTTATATTGTAAATCAGTTGTAAATAAACCATACAAAAAAAAAAATTATGAAGTACTATATTCTTTCTGTCACCTTATATCTTCTTTATGTGTTGACAATATTATAAAACAATTAAATAAAGCCACCTTATTTTTAACACTATAATAATGCTTATTTTATTTTTTACTCAATCAGCTAATAATTTTGACTGATCATCAGTTTTCTCTAGAACTAATATATATAGTGTACATGAATATATAAAAAATATTTGCTATTGTTTATATTGATTAAATAAACTATTCTTTTTTATATACAGTATTCATATATACTTGTATATGTTTTGGCTTCGAAGAAGACTGCTGATCACTCAAAACTGTTAGCTTGATTGAATAAAAAGTAAAATAAACATTATTATGGTGATAAAAGAAAGGTGAATTTATTTTATTGTTGGGGGGTAGGCGGGTGGGTGGGTTGAAAAATATTGATTTTTTTTTATAAATTATTTTTACCCATCACGGTGATTATTTTCTTGAACTGTATAAATACCTATAGATAAAATAAAAGTTACTATTTATATTTTCTATTATGCATATGTAAAAGTGATATTATAAAGTACTTAAAACAATATAATAGATGCAAAAACAATAGTATTTTACTCTATATTATTATATTCTAGAGTAAATTAGCATATGTAAATAATGGACATTCAACAGGTATATGACAAACAGATCCCTCAGTCTAGTTTTTAGCTATGTATCTTTATCAATGGGAAGGTTTCTAAATTTACTTTTTAAGACATTATCTTCAGCTCTTTGTTTTTCAATTATAAAATAGATAGCATTACTGTTACTAGGTTTTCTAACAGCAAAAGTGAATGTAGTAATTATTAAATCAGTGCATAATACTCCTTTAAAAACTATATTTACTATTTGATATAATTCTACTTAATATAAAGGGCCATACAGCATCTGAAACAGAAAAAAACTATACTGATGTTCCAAAATATTTGCAGCTTGTGCATCAAATGCCAAGATTATAACACAATAGACCCCATGCAATTTATGTAAAGAAGATCCTGGTTCACACTTGGAGAGGTGACTGAAGAACAAGTTATTGCTTACAATAAAATAAAAAATTTCATAGAAAGCTATTTACATTAAAAGAAAGTAGAAATTGATTATCAATAAGAAAAAGAAGTAACAAAGAACATTGCAAAAATTAAAATGATTGTTATAATAAAAAAAACTAATCTGAAGAAATAGTATATTAAATAAATTGTGTACATATAAATAATATTAATAATAAAAAAAAGAACTTATATGTTCAATAAATTATTTGTTTATTAGACATATCACTATTCACTATTAAACATTACATATAATTAATACATCTATTTATACAGAAATAAACATTTATTCTATATTTATTATAAACTTGAGTAATCAATGGATATCAGATGATTGTGATTATTAAATCTATTCTAATGCTACATTATCTTTATTCTCAGACTAGTTTTTGGTTTATGGACCTTGTCAATAATAAAGATAGAAAATAAATGGATATGATTTAATAAGTATTACTATCTAGTATCTATTTACTCAAGCTTACATTAGATGACAGCATTGGAATATAATAAACAGAATTTGCTCCTGAAAAGCATTACATAAACTGGGTTTCTATAATATTTTTTGATTTTTATATTTATCTATTCATGTACACATTAACTATTGTACCTATATTGTGTACTTATACATGTTATGCATTTTAATTATTTAAAGGCTCATTAAAGCTTAAAATGTGATTCTAAATATTAGAATTCTATAATAAATTGTGTAGAATATGGCAAATAATAGTAAACTGCCACAAATAATGATTAAGTGAAATTTCTTGGTCTTACTGCATATATTTATTAACTATTCTACTTGCCTTTGACATATGTGCATATAAAATTAATATCTTTGTATATAAAAACGTATGTGTAAAGTTGCTATGTAAAATATATACAAATAAAAGTGTATAAGTAAGTTACTATTTATTTCAGTGTTTCAATACAAAATGTCACCATCCAAAAATTCCAGAATAGAAGATTTCTATCAGCCTATCTAGTTAATAAGTAATAACAAAAAATATTTTTTTTATCTTCAATTAATTGTCAACATTCCAAATTTTGATAATGTTATTGAAGGCTTACAGCTAAAGTGCAGTTGAGTGAATATTAAGAGTATATTAGCTATCTTCATTTATTATAACTTCTTGTTTTATATATTCCATTTGTATTACACAGTCACTTAATCGATCTTGTTAGTGTATTTTAAAAAAAAAGATAATGGCAATGCAGCCTTAAAAATCTTAAATTTACATGGAAACCCCTCAGCTACTCAAAACAATTCATTATGAAGCTTGAACTTCTAATGAAATCTCATAATTAACACAGGCAAAACTCTCCATACAGTAGTGCCACTCAGTGCCAGCCAGAGCAATCAATGGATGCCAGAAGGCTTGTGCATAAAATCCCCATCTAGTGCCTACTCATCCAATATCCCCAGACTAGTTCCTGACTTGTGGCCTTCGTCAGTGAGGAGCCTTGGATCTGAGAGCACTGCACCTAGATCTTAGGATCTAATGCAATCCTCCAGCAGCGACCTTTTATCTCTACAATAATATTCTCAATCTAAGCTCAATAGCTTATATAGTCATATGAATCTGAACTCACTTCAGTATCCATAAATTTTGGTGTCTTTGGCTCTTTAACAACCATAGCCATCACTATCATATTAGGCAGGATTGGTGTTAAATCACTAAATATCACATGATCACCATTTCTTATGCTTGCACATATCTTATGCTTGAACTGAGTTCAGACCTATATGACTATATAAGCTATTGAGCATAGATTGAGGATATTATTGTGTTTTCAATTTTATTCTCATAGTTTTGTAGTTAAGTAGAGATAAAAGGTGGCTGCTGGAGGGTTGCATTAGATCCTAAGATCTAGGTGCAGTGCTCTCGGATCCAAGGCTTCTCAGTGATGAAGGCCACATGCCAGAAACTAGTCTGGGAATATTGGATGAGTAGGCACTAGATGGGGATTTTATGCACAAGCCTTCTGGCATCCATTGATTGCTCTGGCTGGCACTGAGTGGCACTACTGTATGGAGAGTTTTACCTGGGTTAATAACAGTTATGTACAAGCATAAGAAATGGTGATAATGTGATGAAATCTCATAATGTGGGTTGATCTTTACATTTATTACAGTCTTCAATTGCTGAAAAACAAATATTTAATTTTGAAATCTGAATTTTATAAATCTTAAAATCAACACTAACTAAGCCTCATGTCTATTTTAATAACATTATTATTTTTTTCTCATAGTTCTTAGATCATATTATACATCAACATAAAATAGTACAATACGGGGAATAGAAAAATAGATTTGAGTTGAAAAATTTCTGTTATAAAAACATATTAAACTTTTTACTTTTTAAAAAATAAAAGAGATTAAAACTGAGTTGAATTCCCACATCATAATATTTAATAATAAAAAAGAAATTATTCTATTAATTGATAAAACATTTCAATAGTTATATAAGCATTACAATAATCAGACTACCAAAAAGTAAACGTCTTAATTCTAAAAAATGCTGAGAAAAAAATTGAAATTAACCCCAACAAATATTTTAAAAAAAAAAAAAGAGTAATATAAATTAATAAAATATCCATTATTTAAGGTTACTAATAAAAAATAAATATTAAGTGATAAAATAATTATGAAAAAAACCCCCACACATATTCACAAATAATTTATTATTTTAAATTACAATACTTACAAGTTTTTCCGAGGACACTTTTAAAATCAATAGCAATCACACTCCAAACACCACTTGTTTTATGAAATCCACCAATCAGAACCAAAGGACTTCTAAAACCAGGCTCTGTATGTAAGCCACGAATAACTAATGGTTCAGTAGTAAAAACAGTGCAATGCCATGTTTGTCCTTCATCAGTGGAAAATCTAAATAAGAATATTTGTTATAACTAAAATAAATCAAAATACATTACTACCAAATATATATATATATTTAATTACTGATAATTCTGTCCTGCAAGACTAATAAATAAAAGACATAATAGATTTGACATCACCATGGAGCAACATTTTTCAACTTTAATACGAATTTCATCATTTTAAAAATTGTTTTTATTTCATATAGTATACATCCATATTCATTGACCAAAATACAGATTGAGTAATAAGGCAATAACATTACTTCATGAATATTAAATGAGTTGTTTACAATAATCAATCTCTAAATATCACTTGTAATAATATGCTGAACTATTTCCATCATCTATTATTAAATGTTGAATGTATAGAAAATTTTAAACTTTATTTAAATTTTTCAAATACAAACAACTTGTTAGTAATAACACACAAATAGCCAACCTGCGTTAGTAATTACACAATGTTTCGAGTAGTACTAGTTTCCACTTTTCTTCAGGTGTTACTGGCCTGACCAGTATCAATATTAGCATAGGTTACACCTTTATATTTTTGAATATCGAATTTTTAAGGCAATGCTCTAAACAACTGAATTATTCTATCAAAACAAAAAAAATCTGTTTGGTTAACTAAATCATTTGACACTTGAATATCATGAAATTTCTTAACAACTAACCATAGGATTATTTATTTTGACAGACTAGTTCAGTTAGTGTTGCCTTAAAAGTTCGATATTCAAGAATCTAAAAATGTAAGTTTGACTCCTATGCTAATATTGTCACTGGTCAGGCCAGGAACATCTGAAGAAAAATGAAAAGCACACTAACTGAGCTATTCTGTCGAAATAAATAATCCTATAATTAGTCATTGAGAAATTTCATAATATTCAAGTGTCCAAATGATTGAGTGACAACAGTTGCTTTCAGTTAACAAAACAGGTTTTTTTTGTTTTGACAGAATAGTTCAGTATTTAGAGCATTGACTTAAAATTCAATATTCAAGAATCTAAAAATGTAAGTTTGACTCCTATGCTAATATTGTCACTGGTCAGGCCAGTAATTCCTGAAAAAAGAATGGAAAATTCAAAATGTTATGTAATTAATAACCTGAGTTGTTTATTTGTGTGTTATTGTTAACAATTTATTTGTATTTAAAAAGTTTAAATAAAGTTTAATATTTTCTATACATTTAATATTTAATGATAGATGATGGAAATAATTCAGCATATTATCACATCTAATATACCATTATCACAAATCTTCAGGTAAATTCTAAATATCACTGACTGTAGCATAAAAGCAACAAACACACATATATATAATATTATATAAAAACTTATTTTTGTGGAACATAGATTGTTATTTATTGTAAAACAGTATGTATTAAATTGTGATGTATAAATTGTGCTTTTAATTTTCAAAATTTTTTATAACATATATTGCAATGTGTTGGGTTACATGGAACATAGCAACATAGTTGTGTGTACACACACACACATATATATATATATAAAGTAAAAGAAAAGTAGAAATAAACACAGACATACTTTTTGTCGATATTTTTTACATTTCACTTGGATTAAAAATAATAAATAAAAGATTAAAAATAACTCTGAATTAAAACAGAATTTTATTATGAAATAATTTTTTTTTTTAAAAAAAAGGTCTAAATAAATAATATTCTGATTTTGAATTTAAAAGCAAGCATAGTTTATTTTTGAAATAATGCTTGTATATATTTCTTTTATTTATTTTTAAAAATCCTTGTAGATTAAAAATTCCAAAGGATTAAATAAAAACATGTAGATCACACTTTTGGAAAATTTCAGAGTTGCTCTCAAAAGTAGCTTGTAATTAAGTGATTTAACAAGATTAAAATTGATCTAATCAAGATAAAGATTGGGCAAAAAATTTTTTTCAGTTACTGTGTTTTTATCACTCAAGATTAAAAAGGATTAGACATTTGAAAACAGCCTGCAATGTGTTTTTATCACCTCAGATGATTCTATAAAAGGGCTGATAAAGAAATATGTTGTTTAGCCTGCAGTTTTTGTAAGAACTGGCCATAAGTCTGGTTTTAATATTTTGAGAAGCAATGACCAAATAGACCAGCTGCAAAGTTTGAAAAGCAATTTTTTTAAAGACAGTTCATATTTTTGTGAAGCAGTTGGCTAGCAGAATTCGTGCTTGGGGCATTATAAAAACAAAAATAGCTGCCATGAAGATGTAGCTGAAGTCAAGACAGGGAGCAGTGTTCTACATACTGGAGTTTTCATTCACTTGAAGATGGGGTCAACTTAAAATGGATCAATCAGCCTGTACAAATGTGTTCGAGAAGATAGTTTGCTGGCCTGAAACTCATCAAGCCCTAGACAGAAGAAAGATTATACCTTCCTGATTATGTCAATCCTAGATTATACCTATCTCACCAAGACCAACTCACAAAGACACACAGATAAATGTATATACAATAGTGAGTAGCATTACATATGAGAGTGCAAATTTAAATAAATTTCATTGGTAAAAATGTCATTTAAAAATCTATACATTTTAAAGGATAAAAAGTAAATCATTTTGCTTGAATTAAATTAAAATCTAGAAGTAATGACTAATTCATGGACAATTTATTTTTAAAAGGAAAAAAGACTTCAAAAATCTTTTTTAAACTAATTTGAAGATGTAATTAATTAACTGAGAATAACCTGTCATAAACAAAAACGTCCTGTCAAAAAAAATTGACTATTTTTTTTTAAAAAAAAGAATTAAACGAAAATGCTTTTATTGACTAAAAACAGATTAATATTAATTCACATTTATATGTACATAGATACACATGTATATGTAAATTTTATGTATAGTTTTCAAATGGAATTGATTATGAAATATACTTTTAATAATTTTGTTATTTTGATAAATTCAAACATGTTCATTTTATATTACACCACATGTCTGTGTGTTGTCTGGTTTTAAATAAACCTATTAGAACATATATGTAAACCATAATAGTAATTTGAATTTTGTATAGTAATTTTGTAAATCACAAATATGATTTTTATTATATGTTAATCAAAATCAGAAGGCTTTAATATGTATAGCCATATTCTACAGACTTTAATATCATTTTTTATATTATAAACTTGAATTCAATTGTTAAGATTGTATTAAATCATCAATTCTTGGTCACACAACAGTAATGATCTTGTGTTCTTCTGAACTAGATTCATGTATAATGGCTAATATATAAATGAAGATGTATTTAGTGCTTAAGAGGCAGTCAGTATGGCATTATCCTCACTTGGCATAAGGATTATTCTTCAAAGACCCTGCATTACATTTTATTTAGTTTAATCTTATTAGAAGTTAAGATTATAGTTGGCTAGTATAAGTGGCAAAAGCATTGATGGTGATTAGTATGGTTTAATGTCCCAGCATTAGTCTTTTATGATTATGCATTCTGATAAATGAGCACTTCAGTTGGCGCATCAAAATTAATGTTTAAATAATTGCCCCAAGCTGGCAATGTCTCAATATTTAGCCTGGTCTACAGAAAACCCATTTCCAATCTAGTCACCAGATTGACTGTTGATTTACATTTTTTATTGTACTGTTGTATTGTTAATCATTCATGATGATGAATGCTTATTTTGAGTATTACTTATAGTTATTTTTATAATTATGCTGGTTGGTGTTTAATTATGCTTTTAGTTGCTCTGAGTTAACTGATCTATTCTGATCTAACTAGAAATAGATGATCTCTCACAGAGTTATCTCTCATGCTCTTTAATATCTTCTCATCTTTTAATATTACTTAAATATCATACTTTACTAAACTATGATATAAGCATTACTTAAATCATAAATATTAATACTTTGAACTAGGGTTGATGATGATTTTGCCATCATTCCAGGTTCACTCCTTTTTCTTCCACTTCATTTCCCCATTCTATTACAATATTACAGTATATACAATTCACAAATAGGGTGAAAGAGTGGGGGATCTGAAAATCATCTTCCCCAAAATAAATACTTCAATTAAAAATTATTTAATATAAATTTAAAATACATAATATAATATCAAAGTAATGTATAAGTATTATAAAATATATTAAATAATTTTAATTAAAATATTTTGGGGAAGATGATTTTTAGATCCCCCATTTTCACCCCATCTAAATCCATTGTTATAAATGGCACCCATTATGGAACTGATGATCACATATTGGTGATCATCACTTCAAAATTATCATTCATCTTGATCTCAACCACAAGTGAGAAAGAAAAAAAAATGCATTTTATGCAGAATTAATTTTAAAAATTACTGTGAAATATGTGACAAGAGTATTGATGATTTTAAATTATAAAATAGTAATTTTCAATGTGTGTTTAAAAGGATTCATGTTTAGACTTAAATAGAAAATCTATGATTTTGGAGATCAGATTGGATGTTTGATTATTGAAGTTTGTTTAACTGTATTTTGTTTTGATGATGGGTCGAGGTTTTTGTCATTGATTTAAGAATGCAATGTTTTCATCCAACTCTGAGATGTATTCTATCTTGGCCATTTGCTACAACCTATATTCTGATTTCATATTATTTATCATAGAGCAGTTAATATAGTCCTGGCATGATTCCGGCCTCTAAGTCTCCAAGAGAAGGAGCAAGGCATAGTTTTATATTTCCACATAAGACTCAAAGCAGGACAAAGTTTTGTATTTTCCAGCCCCTAATACTCCAAGGGAGCAAGGCTTGGCAAAGATTTTTGCATTATTTTTATGAAAGGTTGTGGTAGCTATAGGGTCTAAATTGAAGTAGATCCCTTGATGTTCATGGTATATTGTGTACTTATATTATAGTCCAGTTGATGAAGTCTATTTATTTCAGAATTGCAGGTCACTATTCATTCTGTTGGAAGCCAGGTGTTTAAAAAATTAATGTATACATAGTTTGAGGTATAAACTGTGTCATGATTATACATGTATATTATATAAAATATTGTTAGGTGTTTCATTTCTATTTTCCTGTTTTTTCCAGAAGTTATGTAACAGGTGTGTTATATGGCACACAAGAACATAGTATGTGTGCATATATATAAAGTTGAAAGGAAAGATAGAAATAAACACAGACAAAAATTTTGTAGATATTTTGTGCATCTTCCTGGAATAAATTTAAAATAGAATTTTATTATAAATTAAACAGATAAAAAGGTGTAATTAATATTGTATTCTGATTTTGAAATTAAAAACAAGCATGTTAAACTGAAAACTGTAAAAATTTATTATTTGTCTGAAGGTTTGTAATGATGGTATATTATAAGATGTGATATGGTGGACTATTTCCATCATTTATGAGTGAATGTTGGGTGTATAGAAAATTTTAAACTTTCCAAATACAAACAACTTGTTAGTAATAACATACAAATATACAACACAGGTTAGTAATTGCACAATGTTTCGAGTAGTATTATTCTTCACTCTTCTTCAGTTGTTGCTGGCCTATATGCACAGTGACAATATTCACTTAGAAGTTGAACTCACACCTTTAGATTCTTGTATATCGAATTTAAAGCAAATGCTCTACCAACTGAGCTATTCTGTCAAAGGCAACACAGTAGAAATTTGATATTTATATATGAGGGTTGGTTCAAATCCTCAGAGTTTTTCAATTTTTTTTTAACGAGTATAAGTATTTATTTTTTCCTAAGAGCAAGATTAATTAGAGGCTTCCATACATTGTGTATTGCCACACTGGGTTGACTTATAGGATTATTTACCATTGTCATATGAGCAGCTTCTTGAATTTTCTTCTATGCATTTTTTCCTCTTTATCAAATATCTTTGTATTTTCCCACTTAAGCATATGGTCATTCATACATACATGATCTGCTATGGTGGACACATCTGCTTTTCTCTTTTAACCATTAGTTTGTCCTCCTTCAATCACTGTTCAACCCTCATATAAAAATATATCAAATTTCTACTATATGTTGCCTTTGACAGAATAGCTCAGTTGGTAGAGTGTTGCCTTAAATTCGATATACAAGAATCTAAAGGTTCGAGTTCAACTCCTAAGTGAATATTGTCACTGTGCGTATAGGCCAGCAACACCTGAAGAGTGGAGAATACTACTACTTGAAACGTTGTGTAATTACTAACCTGTGTTGTATATTTGTGTTATTACTAACAAGTTGTTTGAATTTGGAAAGTTTAAATAAAGTTTGTGCTCCTTCAATCGCTATTCAACCCTCATATATAAATATATCAAATTTCTACAATATGTTGCCTTTGACAGAGTAGCTCAGTTGGTAAAGCATTTGCCTTAAATTCGATATACAAGAATTTAAAGGTGTGAGTTCAACTTCTAAGCCAATATTGTCACTGTGCATATAGGCCAGCAACACCTGAAGAAGAGTGGAGAATAATACTACTCAAAACATTGTGTAATTACTAACCTGTGATGTATATTTGTGTGTTATTACTAACAAGTTGTATTTGGAAAGTTTAAATAAAGTTTAAAATTTTCTATACATCCCACATTCACTCATAAATGATGGAAATAGTCCATCATATCACATCCTGTAAAAATTTATATTTCTATTTTTGAAACCTTTTTAATTAATTGAACAATCTTTTTTTAAGTAAAAACTTGGTTACTTTTGATAAAATTTCAAAGTTGCTTTTGAAAGAATTAAAATTGTTTTTAATCAAGATTAAAAAAAGCTTTTAATTAGTGTATTTTTCATTTCAGCTGACTATATAAAAGGGTTGATAAAAAATTAGAGGGCTAATAGTAGTTTTTTTAAGAGTTGGAAGAGTAGAAGAGTTGGTTTCCAGAGTTATGCAGATAACTGCCATGGAAGTCAAGACAGAAGCCTGCTTCTAGTTTACTATGCTGGAGTTTAGATGTACCTAGAAGGCAGACCCACTTCTGTCTCTATAGCTTTCAATGTGGATAAGACAGCTTTCTGACTTGAAGTCTATCAAATCCTAGACAGAAGGGAACTGATTGAATGCCAACCATACCTGAATTATACTTTTTGCAATATGACTATAAACCAATCTCACTAAAAACAGGTTACCAAAAAAATCTCAACTTGCTGAAGAAATAATTATATGTATACTGATGTATCTATATGCAGAGAAGCACAAATAAATGTATTTATATAAAGTTCAGCTGGTAAATAGTGATAGATATATCAAGACTGATATTTTTAAATAATTTCTTTAATAAAAATGCTATTTTAAAAGTCATATTTTAAATTTAAAGACTATAATTAAGAGTGACCTGTGATACTGATATATAGAGAGAGACATCTATTTTAAAAGAAAAAAATGAAATCAAATCTTTTTAGATTAATTTAAAAATGTAATTAATTTGGAGTAACCTTTCAAAAAAAAAGGAACTTATAAAGTATCAAGAGATTGACATTTTTTCTTGTAAAAAAGTAAAAATGTTATGAGAGAATTAATAACTGATTTATATTATGTGAATCTTATGTATATTTAACAGGAAATTAATTATGAAAATGTTAATTTCATTTATTATTTTGACAAATTCAAATAGGTTAATAAATTAATATATCTTATATCTGAGTAAACTGAGTATAAGTTTTTCATATTATTAAAATGTAATAACTGACATTTTTAATAATTTATTGTATTTTATATGATGATTGAAATATATACATTAATTGTATTGCACCTCTATGTGCAAAAAATATCAATGCATGTCAGATAGACACTTATAGGTAAATTTTAATCATTTATTTTATAACAATTCAAATATGTTCAGGAATATTATGTCATGTGCCTGTGTGCACATATCAATGCATGTTATGTAGACATGTATATAAAATTTAATCATTTTTATTATTATTAGATGTCAATTCAAATATGTTCATTTATAAAATTATACTGCAGATCTGTGTGTGGATATATATATAGGTGTTGGATATTGGGACATATATGTAAATCAAAGGCAAAACTCTCCATACAGTAGTGCCACCCTGTGCTAAACAGAGTAATCAATGGATGCCAGAAGGTGATCATGTGATATATGTAAATCACACACTAATAAGTTGTATAGCAATCAAAATCAAAAGGCACAAAATATGCAGACCTTAATTTCATTTTTTTATTATTAATAAATTTGTATGTTATTGTTAAAATTATTCCAGTGTACTTGATTCTAAATGGTTTTTAAAATATTATATGTTACATCACTTCTTGATCATAGTAAGTTATAGAGCTTATGTTCTCTGAGCTAGATTCATGTATAATGGTCTGATATATAAAAGAAGTGTATATTAGTGCAGGGGTATCCAGTTGATAAGGATCCTGATTTGGCACTAAGAATATATTCTTTAAATTTTATGCACTACATTTTATTTTGTTTAGTCTCCATTAGAAATTAATTTTATAGTTGGCCAGTACATTTAATGGTACTAAATGGTACAAGCATTCATGATCATCAGCATATTTTAATATTTCAGCATTATTGTTTTTATGGTTATGTATTGTAATGGATTAGCACTTAGTTGCTGCATCCAAGTTATGTTTAAATAATTGCCCCAAGCTGGCAAAGGCTAAATAGTTGGCCTGGTCTACAGTAGACCCAATTTTAAATCCAGTCACAAGATTGTTTGTTGATTTATTTATTAATGATCATCCAGTGATGATGAATGAGTATTACTTATACTTATTGATAATACTGGTGAATTTGTAGTTAATTATACTCTCAGTTACACTAGGGAGTTAACTAGACTGATCTCTCATAGAGATGTCAAGATCTCTTATGCTCTTATAATATATAACATTACACCTGCGTCTCATTTTACGTGATAGATAGGTTCCTCAGAAAACATGTGCAAAAGAAATCACACAAAAATAGACGTAACTTACCTTGAAAAAGGGGGGATACAGACTGTGATTTTTCAAAAATCGCATAAAAGCAAAGCACCAACGTAAAATTACTTTAAAATTCGCACACAAAAAAAATAAAGAAATAAAATATGACTAATAAAAAATTTCAAATTTGAAAAAAATTGATATAAGACAAACTTTTTTAAACTATATTTAATTTTATTCAAAACAATATATTTTTATGCATAATTTACAGTACAGTAATTTACATTTTTTATACACATTTTAATTATTATCGCTATTTGCCGATAAGCAGGTTCATTTGCAAACTGATAAAAAATCAGATTCTTCACAAGAGGAAATACAACTAGCGCCAACTTCACTCTCATGCTGTGTTAATGGTTTTCTGGTGACAACGTAATTAGTAATTAATCTTTGAGATGATGATTTTATTAATTGTTTATGAAGCTCGCGATATCCAGACATACAACCATTTAGTTCTTATTGGAATTTAAGAGCACATTCATGATTAGTGTCATTAATAAGAAAATAATTTGCCAACTGATTAGAAAGTTGAAGACCTTCTCAAATCATTTTTGCAGTGAAAGGAACAGGTTCCATTATCTTTTTCTATACTGCTGGGAAAAATTTAATTAAAACTAACAACTAAAAATTAAATTCTTATTTTTGACTTTAATTTTTTAATTTTCAATTCCCGTTTAAAAATCAAATTTCGTTTCATATCACATTAATTTCAGGTGACCTTAAGTAAATTTTAAATGGTTAATTATAATTAAAAATCAGATATTAATTTTTAATTGTCAACCCACTGCTGTTACTCACCTTTTAAAAATAAACTTGCGGACACTAAATGATTAATAATTGATTACGTTCTTTTTTAAAAAGCAAAAACAGAATGTGATTTAAAATGCAAAATTAACACGCACAATGTTTAAACAAATTTACATTATAATCTTGTAAAATTTAATGTGTGTACATAAAATGTGGAAATCATGATTTTAATTTCATTATTGCATAAAATCTTACTATTATAAAGCACTGAAAATATTGAAATTATTAAGATGAAAATCGAATTCCAATAATGTGCTATTACTTTAAATATGACGTAAGTGCACGAAATTTATTATTTAAAGTAATAGCACATTATCGGAGTTCGACTTCCAATCTAATATAGTGTTAATGCATAAAAGAAAATTGCATACAAAAATATTAAGAAGTAACATGAATCGTGTAATTTCAAAATCGCATTAAATAAATCCACATAAAACGAGACCCAGGTGTACTTATATATTTTTTGATACTAATATCTTACTTTAAAATATATCTTATATTTGAAATATGTTATTCTGGGGAACCCACCCCATTACAAATGATGTACTGGTGAACATCATAAATGGCTGCCCAACTTAGGGCTGATTATGATCAGTATGTTTTAATATCCCAGCATTATTGTTTTTATGGTTATATATTCAGATGGATTAGCACCTAAGTTTGTGCTTCCAAATAAAGGTTTAATAATTGCCCTAAGCTGTCAAAAGCTCAATAGTTAGCCTAATCTACAGTAGGTCACTTCAAATCCACTCACAAAATGAACTGTTGATGTATTTTGATTAGTAATCATTTACGGATGATGGATGATTATTACTTAGTTTTAATGCTGGTGAATTTATAGTTAATTATGCTTATAATAGTGAATTAACTGGGTTGATCTCTCAGAGAATTCTCATGATATGTCACATTTTTGATATTATTGCTCATTAGTTTATATTTTATATTAAATAATTTTATTTGAAATATTTTTGCATTTTGAGGAAGATGCCAGGTTCATTCTACCTTCACCCAAACTTATCCATCCCATTAAAATATCAATTAAATTCATAAATATTATTTTTATTTTTTAAATTTATAATTGTTACATTTTAGTTAAGGTGTGTTGACTATTTTTTTATGATAAGCTTTATTTTTAACCATTATTTTGAATTTAAAAATATGTATGCAGTATTGCATTATAAAGTTAAAAAAGCTAGCTCATCAAATATAAACAAGACCAATTAGAAAATTACCATCAAATTCAACTCTTTTACAAAACCAATATTTACATTAATAAAAATAATACAGCTAAACATTTAAAATTTAAAAATATGACTGTGCACTAAAAATAAATAAAATAATTATTTATTCAACCACAATTGGAATTTTCAGATTGAATTTGAAATAAAAGCATGATGGGTCCAAAAATTAATTAAGTCAATCCATTGTTATAAAAAAATAGGGATTGATTTAATTAATTGCTAGACCCTCCCCTCCAATGCTTTTATTTCAAGTAAAATCTAAAAACTCCAATTGTTATTGAAGAAACAATTATTTTATTTATTTTTCCTGCACAGTCAATAAAGGCCTTTAATATAAATAATTTTTTTAACACTATTAAAGTTTTTAATATTGGCACAGTAAATTAAAATGTAAACTATATTATACTTTAAATTGACCGGATACTTATAGTTGATATATTATAATGGAATAAATAAATTAAAGCATAGAAATGAGGCATAGTATCAAGATCATATATATTCTAACCTACAACAAACATTTATAATTTGATAATGATAAGGATGGTGTTGTGCAAGCTAGATATTTTATAGACAACTAGGTGAATGTCACTTACTAATCCAGGTACAGTGATCTTACAGTTTGCAGTCAATGTGCATGGATAAGATATGAAAGCTTTAAAGCTTTATATTAAAATAAGAGCAACACAATGAATAGATGTAACAAACCCAAATACAATACCCATCAACTGACACATTTTGCATTAACTTCAAAATAAAATCAAGGACACCATGGTAAATTATAACAATAATAATTTTATTATATAAAATATACATTATGATTATTATAATTAAAATACTAAATAAGAATAATAAAAAAATCATAAATTAATAATTATACTCCTTATCAATTTTCAATAGTATAAAAAATATCATTTCAAGCCTTTTTATTAGAATTTATTATTACATGATAATTAAAATAATGGAACATATTTATTATTTATGATTTAGATTATGTTTTTGAGTTAGATATTATAATTGTGAAACAGAGCGGAAGTTTAGCTCATTAAGAATTGATAATATTTAATTCTACTTGTATGATAAAGATTAATATATATATATTGTAACCTTCTCCTCTGATCATTGGACAATCAGGCCTACACATTTCTAAGTGCCATAATCCCAATTGCCTTTCCCACTAATTTAACTAGTCCAATTTACATGATAAACCAAAGATGATTTCCTTATTAGCTAAGCTCGCATGAAACTATAATCTGAGAGATCATGAGGTGGATTAATAATTTCTGGTCAAGCTAGCCTCAAAATCCACAAACCAGCAAACAAACATAAAATTATAAAATAAACTTCGTATTTGTCAAACTAATAAATAAATAATAATTAGATCGATGGAATGAATATGAAATTAGAAGTATAAATTAAGCAATAAGTAAATGAGGGTGTGAATGATTAAATGTATGATAAAAATAAGTAATAATTAAATAATAAATAAAATGAGTCTGAGAATGAAGAGAAAAGAATAAAGATGTGTAAGAGTTAATGGATAATTAAGATGAGAATGGAATAAGAGCTAATGAATGATGAGTGAATTAGGATGAAAAAAGAGAATAAAGAAAGATTGAAATGACCGATGAGAAGAATGATGATAATAAAAGATTATGCACAGAACTCTAAATTTGATATTGAATTAAATAATAATAAGACAATTAAATAAAATACAGATTCTAAGCTTACTAAGACCAGAATATTCACCATAAAGTCAAAACCAACTATACATTTCAGTCAAAAGAAGTAATAGATACTTTAAAGTTTGGTTGACCTTATATCTCACGGTGAATGTCACATCACAATTCCACTCTAATTACAATAATTAACTGGATACCAATTTACCATAAATTCCAATCCTATCACAAATTGATATAATTTATCCTTCTCAGGGTTCACATAGCTTAAAGAGTGAAATACAAGATACACTTTGGTCAGTGAGAGGGATTTTGCCACTACCCAAGCATACCACACACAAAATAGCTCTTAATACTGAATTGAATTACTAAACAATATTCAATAATTTCAAATAAATTCTATAAATTCCCTAATTATGCTAAACTTCAAGTTCCAATAAGTAAGAGTAGTTTTTCAATAGCTAAATGCAATAGCTTTCCAATTTTCTTTCTCCATTAATTAGAAACAAGATGACCAAGACCAGTGAATGATAGATCTATGGATTCAAATGAACTGATCAAACCAATATTAGTTTTTAATATTTTAGTATACCACTTCAAATATTCTTTAGGTTAGTACGCTTAATTATTAAGTTAGGATGCCCTAGATATACTCATAAATTATAGGGCTTAACACAATTATTCTGATATACCTACATATAGTGACTTTTACAATATTGATTGATGCCAATTTCCCTATAATCACAGGATATGTCGATAGCAATAACAATAATGTGTGGTGTGTGTTGATTAGCAATAAGAATACTGAAGACTAAATAAAATTTTAACACAACAATATTTATTTACATTATGTACAAGTTTCTTTTAGACACCTTACATGAAACAAGATAAATCCATTCCAAAATTAGGGATGGAAATTAATAACATGGTAAGTAATGACCAACTAATATGACAAACATTTTTGGATATGTTTCTTTATTATTCTATCAGGTAGATTAAGATAGTTAAACTTATTTGAGCTATTTTAGCATTGAAATTGCAAACAAAATGTATTGATATCCTTTGGATATACGCAACTTTTAAATAAATAAAAAAAAAAACAACAACTTTAAATTACAATTTATTATATCAAATTGTAGCTGTTTGAGTTATTAGAATATGATAAGGGCAATTATCACATCCCAATACAAGTAATAATTTATTATAATTTACTATATAAAAAAAATTTCATTGCATTGATGCGGGGCAAACATCATCAGTTAAATGCACACATGATACCAAAAACATTTACTATGTCCACAACTTAACCATTTATTAATTAACTGATCTTGCTAATTCATCAGTAAATATCTACTTGTTGAAAACCAATCCACATTGTCTATGTACACACCTTGCTCTTTTATGTAGAAGTTCTACAAACACTAGTAAGTTTTGGTTGATCTGTTTATAAACTGATGAAGATTACACAACCTCAGAAAGACACTATTTCCATTAGACAACACTATAGCTATATCAGACTTTATCTTATCCTTGCTATTCGATCTAAAACACACTACCCTTTATCATACACGGTGGAATATTAACTATATAACTTCTTGAGGGATCTAAATAAAGGGGGCTCTACAAAACAACATGATAGTTGTATATCAAGAAACAACATAATAGTTGTATAAGAATATGGCCAATTCTGATACCTTTTCATAGGTATAAAAGTGTGGGCATTGCCTCTCCACTGGAAAACAGAATTCAGACCATGGGATCTGCCTCTTTTAGGCATAACTATGCTCTAAGCACTAACTTTTAATCAGCCCCAACAATATCATCCTCTCATATTAATCACAATGGGGAATTCTCTATCATCCCATGTACAATATTAATTATTATTATATCTAAGGCTCTTATATGTAGCCCAAACTCATCCTAAAATCTATCACAAACTCTGATCAATACAATAGCAAGGTAAAACAACACTAATCTAAGTGGAAACATAAATATTCTATTGCACATTGCAGAAACTGTCAGTGTTTTATAAACAGACCACCAATATCAGTAAAATAACCATTAATTATTTCAAAACAATAATTATATCTTTTATTATAGCAAGCCATGTACACGTAAACAAGGAGGATTAAACTACATTTTGTATTTAAAGTGGACATTTCGTTTATAAGCAAAATTAAGCAATAATAAAAAAAATGCTTATTAAATTATTTTATATAATAGAACAATGATATCATTATGTGTACATTTTTGACCAGTTTGGGTCTATTTGTTCCTCTCCTCGATATAATATTAACATCTGTTTTAGCAGTGAAAGAGGTAAACATTTCTCTTTCTTACCCGATATATAATATTTATTTTATGCTTTGCCTTCATTGGGAAAATAATATAAATATGGATAATAAATGTATATAATTTTATACATAGCTACATCATTACTTAATATATTCTATACCCCGGTATAGATATAAAAAAAAAACTTAATACCCTAAATAACACACACACACACACAAAAAAACCCGCATTACAATATTATATATAGCAATTAACAAACTAAACAATCATTACATCTTCTACCATTGGACTTTATCGAAGTTTGATTCGTTCTTATAAGTAAAACAATATGAAAACGGATATGATAAGTAAACATTCCTGAGTAATATATATATATATTGGTTATCCGGTTTAATATTAACATCTTCAGACAAAATTCAAATATTTCTCCAATGGCAATATAAATCCTTTATCGGTTTGTGTACTAATGTAAGCATACTGAAGCAATATTAAAACATTTTCGAAATTAAGTCACTTAAAATAGGTTTAATTAATATCTATTGATTTATCTATTTTTGCTGTTCTTATTTTTTTTTTTTTTTCTGCGCGAAGATCTGTTATACTCTTAAATAATCTGGGTGATTTTAAAACCATTTAAAATATTATCACGTTGCAAGTTATTTACTAACGATAAACAAATAAATACTTCTTTCACTTCCCTTTATCAGCAAATTAGGAGGTGAAAAGCATCTATTTAATTATAAATACGATCTTCTACGAGATTCTAATTAATATGTAATATATATATTTTTCAAATGTAGCACAATTATAATTAGTTTATTACGATCTTTGAAAATAAACTTTTAAATCATTTATGGATTTTGTTTACTTTGTTTTTTCGTTTTAATTAATATATAACATATATATTTTTCCAAATGCAGCACAATTATAATCAGTTTATTACGATCTTTGGAAATAAACTTTTAAATCATTTATGAATTTTGTTTACTTGGTTTTTTCCGTCCACAGTAATTGTCACAATAAAAAAAAAAAAAAAACTGGGTAATTTTAAACACTTAACATATTATTACCTTATATGTTGTATAATCAAGAAAAAAAAATCATTATTTCTTTATTCACTATTATTATTAGCACTTTATTTCATATTTACGAATGTTAAATAGAATTGATTTAATATTAAGCAGTTATTAAGAATATATTTACGTGACTGATTACTTCCCGGGGAAATATCAAAGCAGACGATGTCTCTTCCCAATGACATAAGAAATATTTTATGTACTTTTTTTTTTTCAACCAATTACTTTATATGATTTAAAGTGAAATTTTAATTTCTTCACTATTTCTTAAAATGATTTAGAATATTTTCTTGAAATATTAATTTATACGCAAACGGATTTTTCTGCTTAATGCTGAATTAATAACAGCGCGAAAATTAAAATACTTTAATTTTTTTTTTTTTTATCTTCAGTCTAAATAACTTTTGTGTTATGACTAGTTCTGATAATTGGTTAAAATAAAGAAGACAAAAATAAATGCTTACATTTTCTGGGATTATTTTCCGTTCCAAATAGTACATTTTGGCAAATACTTATTCAAATAGCGGTTTTTCCAGTGTTTCCTTCAGTAGGCAAAGTTAAGAATCCAAGATCGATGAAAATTGGTGTAGAGATTTCACAGGGCTTTTTAAAATTTACTCCATAGTATTCAAATCCATCTATCTATGAAATTTTGTCCCAATTAATTAAAAAAAAAATTATTATTTTCTAGTTTATTTCTTCTATTTTACTTCAGAAGTGGAGCTGTAGTCTTGTTCCATTTACATTTCTTAGAGAGTCCCCCCTCCCCCTACAAACTTTTTATATTATATACTTTGTCTTATCAGGCAGGATTGGTTCTATTATGGGCCAATTACCGTAAAATGTGAATAAATTAAGTTTGATCCCTCTAGTGAGAATCATCTAGACTGATGCATTTCAGTTTACATTAAAATATAATATATTTAAAGATTGTTTATAAAAAATTTAGAAGACTTATAAATTGATTTTATTGTGTTTTTTTTTTAATTATTGTTTGACACTACCAATAAAATAAAGTGTTAAATATTTTTATGCTTCCCAATAATATTTTAATACTATTAAAACAACATTTGAAATAGCTGCCACTGGAACATGTGATAAAATGTTTATGGGATTTATAACTACTCCATCAGATTTTCCAGTGTCTCACAAACAGTCAAGATCATCATCACTTCTTAAAATATTTCTTAATGAGCTAATGCTTAGTGGGAAAATTATAATCCACAAGCATTTCACTTTATAACTAGTCTCTACACATTGATGTTCCATATCTTAACAAATTATTACCCATTAAAATTTAAAATTTTACACATTTATCCACTGGATAAAACCTACTATTTTTGAGCCAAAACATATGATTACAATATATATATGCTTTGCTTCATATTATACATCTTTAAATTATAGTAAAAGTCAATACTTATAATCATATTTATTGTTTAAATATTTTTATCTGTTTTTTATATTAAATAAAAAAAAATAATTAAACAATCACTTTTATAACTGATTCACATATGCACATTAACTAATACATTTTTTATGATTCATCATCAAACATTATCAATCCACTGCAGGATGAAGGTCTCTACAAGTTCAATCCATCTTTTCCTATCTTTAGCTTCTCTTCTCCACATCACCCCTGCACACTTTCTTATTTCATCCAATCATCTCACATGTGGTCTCTTTCTGGGTCTTTTACAATCTCTTGGAATCCAGTTCAAAATTTCAATTGTCCATTTATTATCATCTCTTCTAGCAATATGCCCAGCCCAACTCCACTTTAGACTTTTAATTTTTTTCAATGAGGTCAGTAACACTTGTTTGATCTCTTACTCATATACTGCATTTTCAATCTCTTCTTGTTACTCCCAACATGCATCTCTCCATACTTCTTTGAGTGGTCTGAAGTCTCTGTATTGTTCTTCAATTAAGTGTCTAAGTCTCAGATCCGCAAGTAAGAACTGGCAAAACATATTTATTAAAAACCTTCCTTTTCAAACAAATAGGCATATTTCCTTTTAGTATCAACTTATTTCTACCAAAAACACTCCAACCAAGTTTAATTCTATGATTAATTTCATCCATTATGCTTCCATCTGTATTAATAATCTGACCAAGGTATTTGTAACTCTTAACTTCTTCTAACTCATCATAATCAATCTTTATATTCATATTTTGAGAAAATCTATTAAACATTACTATAGTCTTTCTAACATTTATCCTTAGTCCCACTTTCCTACTTTTTTTTTATGATTAATATTTGCTAAACACAATTGTTATTAAGACAATACTTTACACAGAATGCATCAGAAAATTATTTTTTTTATAAGCTGATAATAATAATGGCATGGAATTATTATTAATAAATATAAACCTCCAATATCTGACTGATTTTGAACAATATTTTTTTATCCTTTTGCTTCCTTGCTGATGAAAAACATTCTAAATTATATGATATATTAATTAATTCTGAAGAAAGATTAGTATTATACATTACTTATCTCATATTAGATTTTTAATGCTATATTTTCCATGCTATGATTTTTGTTAATTCTGAAAAGAGACTTGTGTTATATTTTTATTATTTCACATTAAGCTGCTCCAATTAACTTTGAAGAGAGAGATTTCCAATTAACTTTGAAGAGAGAGATTTATGTTGTATAATTTAATTATGTTAATTTCTTCATCTGATCGCTTGGAAAATATATTATAGAAAATGAGGTTAGCAATCCAAATTTTTGTTTTCTGATCACTTAAAACATATGATTATTATACAGTTCAGTTTAAAACAGGAGATTTTAAAATATGTGTTATTCAATTCAATACATTTTTATTTTTATTTTATTCAAAATTATGCTCTTTTACAAAGCAGGCAATCATTACAATATATTTTTATTACTTTTCCCACCTTAAATCTAGTATTCTCATAAATCAACTCATTTACATAAAATTAACAAAGAAAAATATTTTATAAATTGTAATAATAATTATTTAATAATCTAAAATAACAAACATTTATTTATTCTAGATACTAAATAACAACAATATTAATTTTGCAAAATATTTTAATAATGATGTGTATATTTTTTATATATAATTATCCATTTATTATAATATACACACATCACATATTTACCAGGTTATTTATCCATTTTCATTAACTATACTTTAAATAAATTTTTGAGTAATAGCAATAATATAGCTTTTTTATTTCTTTATTTAAATAATTTCTAGCCTTCATACAACTCTCATAGTTTCAATATATTATATTTAGTATGTGTACATAATAATACATGTGTATATATTGTAAATAAACTTCACTTAATATATATAATTTTACTTTAAATCAATATCACACAGATAGTATATATGTCAGTAGATATTTCTACAGTAAGTTAATATATATACTCTTAATGTATATATTATATTTAGTATATATAAATACTTATATATGCATAATAAATCAGTAACTAAGTTTTCTATTTAAAATTGTTTAATAGATTTATTTTAA
The DNA here is from genome assembly GCA_028023455.1 of Epiperipatus broadwayi. Classification (NCBI taxonomy): domain Eukaryota; kingdom Metazoa; phylum Onychophora; class Udeonychophora; order Euonychophora; family Peripatidae; genus Epiperipatus; species Epiperipatus broadwayi. The sequence continues at coordinate 4,338,223 of JAQFVV010012471.1, read as the reverse complement.
AAGTTATTTTTAAAAAAGATGCTAAAGAAAAAACATCAACTTTTTTAACTTTTACAATTGTTTTAAATAATGCAGTTTTCTAATTTAATTTTTTTTAAAAACAATTGTTTTAAAATAAAAATAGAAAAAATGTAGTTGCTAATTTATTAAACATATATAAAGGTACACATACTAAATATGATATATATATTAAGAATTCAAAATGATTTTAAAATGTCATTAAATTGAAAAAAATGTATATAGCTCTCTCACGAACATTATTTAAAAGAAATATTTTAAGAATAATTGTTAACTGCAATACATGAAGAATAATTGTTAACTACTATGTAAATGGATTATTCTCCAGAATATAAGGTCAGAATAACTAAATGGTCAACATGGGTAGGATGACAACCTTGGCACTAATGAGGACTTTGAATGTTCCATCATCAGATTTTCAATGAAACTGGATGGCTGAAGAGTTGTGGGTTGGAGTAGTTTGAAGACTTCCATTAAAGTATGTAGATTGGCTATCTTAATATACAGCTGAGCACTGATTGTATATATGTGTGGAGATAGTAATCTGGACCAAGTGATGATTGCTGGTTTAGCATGAAATACATATATTGGTGATTATTAATCTTTTCAATGTATATGATCAGATGAGTCAGCAATATGAGATGGCATGGAGAGTTGAGAGTTGTGTGAAAGTCTGAGTTTGAATCCCTTATATATTATATCAATTACAATAAAAGCAAACTATTTAATAGTGCAAATGAATATATATATAAATATATGTGCACTTGAAAATTAAAATTTTATGATTACAAAAATTATTTTAATTGTCCTCATATTTAATAATTTACTCTACATATGCAAATACAAAGATTAGTACTGATAGTTATTAGTATAATACTTAATTATTTTGTTTGTGAAACTGCAGATAGAGTACATGAATAAGTTATCTCCTTATTGCATTAAATTATTCTAGAAAATCTGCATATGTCAATCATACATTTTAAATGTAAATTATGCAAATGGGGAACAATTAATCATAATTGAACTCACATAATGCCTGCTAGAATTTATGAAGGGGCTAATATGTGCATTATGAAAGCTAATATGCACAAAGGTGTTATCATTCACATATTACAGTTGCAACTGATAATCTGCATATGGCTGTTATAGGTATAATGGATTTACATTCCTAATATATATTGCAGTAATTCCCAAATGGAAACATCAAGATTTATTAACTATGTGCAGAAAATGACATATACATATAAGAGTTTATTTATAGAGTGTAGATTTCTACAGAAATCTCTCCTCATTATTCTACTAGTTATTCTTTTCTTAATTTATTAATATTAAATAAATTTATTTTGCTACAATAAACTTATACTTAGATTTATTTAAAATTCATCAATGCTGCCTAACTATACTCATGACATAACAGAATGGCAGCAGTCAATAGGAGACTTGAAGTTCACAGCTAACGGTGTGTAAACATATCAAAATGGTGCAAATGTGAATAGAATTATAGTAAAATAGTGCAGTAATATAAATCGCCATGTGAATTATTAGAACAAAAAAAATAGCATCACTAAACAGCAACATTTGTGAATTTAATATGGATAATGCTGCATCGTAGAAAAGTTATGTGGACTATATTGAAAGATATATTCTCATAAATAAGACTGAAGATAATAAAATAAAAATGTCTGTGCTAATGTGGTTCGCAAATAAAGCTGTATTGAAATTAGCAAATCAACTCTGCGATATCATGATTCCTAAAGAAATTTCATATAAAGAGTTGAAGGAAAAACTAAATATTTATTTCACACCTGTGTTAACTCAATGGATGGCACGATTTAGATTAAAGAATAGAAAGCAACTACCTCATGAAAAATATCTGGATTATGATAGAGCAGTAAGGACCATTAACAAAGGATTGTGATTGTCATAGAGCTAAATGATAATTTATTAGAACAACTATTATATGGAATGATAGAAAATAATTTTAGAAAAGTACTATTAAGTAAACCAAACTTTAATTATAAATGTGTAATAGAAAAATGTGTCTCACAAGAAATTATATTGGATAATGCTTCAGAATTTCTACTCTCTAAACAAATTGATAAATACTCTCAGTTTGAGAAAAAACAGATACTGATAGACCACATTGAAAGAGTACAAAAGAAATTTTGATATGTTAATTGCTGCTGGAAAAATGTCCACTTAATAAAAAGGAATTGCAGATTTAGAAATAAAAAATTAATATTTGTAAAATAATGGGACATTTAGCTAATGTCCATTGCAATAAAGACAGAAATGTTAAACAAAAATAATACAGGATTATAAATTTGGAAGAGGAAGAGCAAGAAATAAAAATAGTATAAAGAAACTAAATGACATGAATAATGGCCATACTCTAATGGGGTTGACAATAGAACAGGTCTGTCATTATTATCATACAAAGACTGGATGAAAATTAGTAATAGATATAAGAAAAAAAGGTCATTCAGAAAACTAATGTCATCACTACAAATGTAAATAAGATAGATATGCATGGAAAAATGACTGTACCAATGAAATTAAATTCCAGGACTAAATTTTTATCATTGTTTTAGCTCATTATTAGGGAGATATTGGTTCAGTCATTTGGGAATTCATGTAAATGTTATTAAAGAGTACAACTGGAGGAGAAAGTAAAAGCAATAAACAATACTGAGTAACCTAAGAAGAGAAAAATATTGCTATTGAACTCCTTCGAGAACTTTCTAAAAGGAAAGAATCAGGTATTATTGCCATTGTATAAACTGTGAAAAGGTAATAATATTGGACCTGGTCTGAAGAACAGGATATTGTCTTTCATAAAGTTATAAGGCCTACTTACATCCAAACATGTACTCACTTTACCTCATCATGATCATCCAGTTGTCAGTAAATCAACTAAGCCTTGGAAATGTCTGTACCTGGTTCAAGCTAGACCAATTAACGGATACATATTTTTTAATAGTTATAAATTCATATTATGGAATATAAAAGTGACAAAAACACTAGAACTGATGTACCATTAGAGTGCTGGAAAAAGATCTTTAAATCAGGGTCTTCCTGAGACTATTGTAACAGTTAACAAGATCAATTTTGTATCTCAGCAATTAAAGGATTACCTATGATAAAAGAATACCCCATGTATTTACCTTATTACATCATCCTGGGCCTAATGGTCTCACAGAGAAGGTAAATATCAGTTCCATTACTTTTAGATTTCAAATTTCTTATGAACTTCTGAATAACATATTCAATTAACTTTTTTTTTCTTATTGATATTCAATTTTAAAAATTATTTTTTTTATTTATATAAAACTTAATGGAATAAATAATATTTATATAATTGATTAAAAAATATTTTTACGGATACAATACTAAAAAAAAAAAAAATTTATAATTTAAGTTTTATAATACATAAAAAAATATCTAAAAATAAACTTCTAATAAAATATAATTTGTAAATATTGATACAGTAAGATATGCCTTACCAATCTTAGTTTCACCTTGCCTTCCTGTTTCCTACCCTCATGCCTTATTTAAAACTCTAATTTCATCGCATTGTGTGTGTACTGGGTTTATTTACCGAAATCCCGCCTAAATTTATATGTATAATGGGATGCCCAGGGTTTAATAATAATTAAAATTGTTTTTAAACGGTTTTAATTTCAAACCGTCGAGTATATATTACGTATATATGCTTGTACAGTAAAGTAGGTCACATATTCTCATCTACACACATACTATGATAATATTTAAAATTTATCAAAATATTTTATTTAAAAGTTGTTTTTGAATCGATTTTTATTTGTGATGTTATTTCGTTATAATTATTTGCCTTTAAGAAATAATATCAGTGAGAAATATTTCTGGAAATTAAATTCAGAAAGAGTGTTTTATAAATGTAAAGTATTATTTAGTTTTCAAAAACATGTCATCATTTTCTTTAAGTCAGTGAGAGTGGGGAAAAGAACAATAGTAGCTAATTTTAAACATATTGGCGCCCAGTTTTACTAGTAGATTTGATAAGATAAAAGTGTTTACGAAAAGATTTTAATTAGAAAATGCAGTCCGTGTTTTTCAAATGTGTAATAATTAACGAACGGATTTTATCACCGCAGGGTTAGATTGTAATCAGAGAGAGCATATAAATGGGGCTGATTGATTTTTTTTGATTAGACAGAGTTATTAATTAACCTACCTGATTGTGACAGGAAAAGTCATATTTTCTGTAATTTTGAAGCTATTTTTCCGATTAGTTTTTATTTGTGTTATCGGATTGACCGGCTTGTTGGTTAGTTTGGGAACTAGTTTTAAAATCGTTTAACCTCAGAATGTCGGGGTAACAGGGCTAGAGGCTGTCTTTCCCTTGGGATCCTGTGCCTTGGCCATCCGTCATTCAAAATCTGATGTCCTGTCATCGTATCATCCAGCCCTATTGAACCAGCCCCTAGAAATGCTGCTCCTAAAATCTACTAACTGCTGCTGCGGAACCATGAACCAAAGAAACTCATAATTTTACTTAAGAACTTTGCTACAAGTTTTGAAATGCCCACGGACATAGTTAAAAAAACAAGATAATTAAAATCAACCCGAGATCTCGGAAAACTTCAAGCTATAGCTAACAATTTTGTATATTCTATAAATGTATTTATTTAAACGTTTTTTTCTAATGCATGCTAAACTTGTGCTTGGGTTGATTTTCTATTATATTTATAAATGTCTAATTTCAATGTTATGATGAAATATATAATTAATTTCTTTAGACAAATGCGAGTTACATAGGGAAGTTAAATGATGCGTGGTTGCCATCTTAGTTTATAAACCGCAAACACGCATTTTCCCCCTCCCATCGTTTATATATTTAAAAGTATATGTTTTAAAATATTTTTGCGTATAAGAATTTTGTTAAATGAATATTTATTTATCTTAAGTTTTGTTGAGAGTCTGCTGGCCATTTAAATATGAAATTCAAGAGAGAGCTATTTCTGTTCCTTAATGAATTGCCCTTTGTTTTACTAATTCTTTGAAAATTAAGCTGTGTTGCTAGTAAATATGCATGGGTGCTGGAATCCTCCTGTTGGCAAAGGTCATCATCGTTCAAATCCGTTCCCCCTTATTTTACTCCGCGGTTCCCAGTCCTGTGCTAAAATGGCACATGGGAATTATTTCGCGTATGTCCCACAGTTATGAAGCTCCTGGCTGCGGGCCAGGCTTGAGCTGTGAGTGGGCTAGAGACATCCCAGATAAAAGGCAAAATGCCTATCCAATGCCAAGACCTTTCGCCATCTTTTAAAGTTGCATACTCATAAACTGCACCCCTCCTCAGCATATACTCGCTAGCACCACCGTATATTTCCCTTGTTTACTTATTAAAAGAATTCTATTTAAATGAATTTCAAATCCGTTCAGTATAGCTCGATCTTATAATCTATTCGCGAGCGACTCTTGATATCCATTTAAATCTCCAATTATAAATGTTTTAGAATATTTCAAACTCTATTAGACTTTACGTGACTCGCATATGCCTACCGTGTCACCATATTTTAGACATGTTATCTAAACGAACCCAAGTACGATCTATCAGCCATCTTGTTTGTTTATTATATAACTATCCAATTTATATTGCTAAATTATTTTATTATCAAATCATTAAAATCTTCTATATAAATTTTTTTATTTTATTTATTCGGGTGCAATATAAATTACATAGTACATTAAACTTATCTTTGGCACATCTATAAGTTATTGTTAAATTAACCTAGGGCTATTTTAGATTTAGAGTCTTTTGTTTTCTCCCTGATCACCGGCACCGGCATGAAATTATACTATTAGTAGCATCAAATGTGTTATCACATAGAGGGCATTGTGGAGTTTGGACTTTGGATTCGAACTTGGGATTTCTGGGAGGTAACTTTCTAGTGTTGAGTTCTATGTCCCGGGTTTAAATTCTGCAGTGTGTTAGCGAGTTAGACATGTTTTGACTGTTACAATATATATATATAAAGAAGTTTATAGATAAAATAAATTATTTTCTAAATTTTATAGCATTTGTCTACATTTATTTTTTTGCTGTTTCAGTTATTACTTTTATTAATAACTTAAAAAAAATAACATCTTTTGTGAACAATTCTTTCTCTATATTCATATTATGATTTTTCAGTTATCAGAAAAAAAGGCAAAATCTTTATATATATTTTTTAAATGTATATATTTTTGGAAAACTCTTAGTTTACTTAAAAACAAAAGAATGTATAAACAACTTTTTATTAGCAGATAAGGCATATTTCAAATTAATTAATTAATGAATTTGGAAAATAATTAAGTAAAAAATACTTGGAGTAAAACATTTTTTGTTTACAGATTAAAATGTTGTTTTCAGGAGAATTTATAAAAGGCAGAACAAGTTAAATTATTTCAGTATTTTTCAGTTAATAGAATTATTTTCAGACAGTGTTGGTATTTGAAAATGTTAAACCATTCTATGTTCTGAATGATATTAATTAAATCAAAGCCATGCAAAACTAGGGAATGCTATTTTATCATCATGCTTTTCCTGAAAGTTAATCTGATTGCATTAAAAATAAATCTATATCTCTGCACTTTGTAAAAAGGACATTTTCAAATTTAAATAGGTAAATTTTTCACACTAATTAATATTGGTGCCTGTAAAGTGTGAACTCTAACCATAGGATGCAACAATTCATTCACATCAATAAAGCAAAGAAAAAGTTAATTGATAAGTATCATAAAAAAAAAGAGAGAAAATAACACATTTACATCAAAAACAAATGAAAATAATATAATATAATTAGAAAACAAATCTGCAAATAATATACCTTATTTACTGACCAAACAAATGCTCAATGATTAAAAAATAAATACATTAAATAACTGTGATCAATACAAGCATTCCATAAAAATATAATTATCTGTGGAATAATAAACATAAAAATTGAGCTATGTAATTCTTAAAAAAAAGTAATTGATGGCAATAAAAGATTAAAATACAAAAAATATTCATGAATGAGGAAGATAAAAAAACTTGGTAACCATAAAAATTATAGTTACATAAAAAATGTATGTATTACCCCTTATTATTTATTTCCATAGTTATATTTCATAGTTATTGCAATAAATGCACATTTTCAACAGTGTACTTTTTAAGGCATCCATATTTTTTATTTCTCCCATATATTTACAAGAGAAACAGCAACTGCAATAAATAATAAGATAAAAACATACATTTATGATAATAACTATACTTTTTGTGGAATCCACATTTTTCATTTTCCTTATATATGGAAAACTTGTTTGGAATTTTTTATGGATTCATTGCTATCAATTTCTTTTTTATAGTTTACATGGCTTACTGTTTACATTATTGTGCTTAAATATTTAGTTATCATTAGAATAAGATATCATTAATATTACTTTTTATGTTCTTTGTGATTTTCATTTTCTTCATACAAGGACACATTTTTGGAATTTAATTTCTCATGCTGCAAATTACTTTATGTATTATATAGTTTATTTTTTGAATTGTTGTGATTGTTAAATACTTAATTATATTCAACCTGTAGATTGGTTTGGTAAATCAATTTCTTATGGAGTTACATTTTGTCTCATTATTAATTTAATTTCTCACAGAATATTTGTATTGATCACACTTACTAAATATATTTGACGTGTAAACACTATATACTGGTTCACCTGTTAAATGTATTATTTTCAAGTTTTCTTTCTAAATATATTATTTTTATGTTTGTTGTTTTTAATTTTTTCCAAAAAATATGAAATTTCTCAATTAATTTTTTCAATGCTCTTCTAATAACTAAATAAAAGAATGTTCAACTTCTAGTCATTGTATTACAATTTTAATATTTTTTTATTACATATCTTTATATGCTGAGTGCATGCATGAGTATATGCATAATGAAAATCAGCAATTTGTTTTAAAAAAAATATTTCATTTACTATTATTTTAACTTAATCTTTTAAAGTTTTAATCTAGTATATATGTAAATGAAAAATTCTTTGCATATTAAAAAATATATATTTAACTAGAAATTAAGAATCATTTTTTATAAAGAAATTATTTTGCTCTTAATTACTTAAACAAAAAAAAAGAAAAAAGAGAAGAAAAAAATATAAATCAAGTAATTCCATATAAACTTAATTTTGCTTTTAATTTCATTAGAATTATTTATTTAATTTAAATTATAAATGATTGCTTGTAATATTATTTAATTAATTATATTTTACAAATTATTGTTAGTGTCTTTATTATAGTGCATATTTGTTAATTACTTATGAATTTTTGTTTTTCAAAATAAATCTTGATATATGTGCAAAAAAGAATTAGAAAATTTGGGGTGCATTATGTATTCTTTAGTATAATAACAGATATTCACATGAGAACCCAAATAATGATTGCTGCCCTAGTTTAAAATATTGTCTGATTAATAATAACTCAGGGCTATATTGCTAAGTCATCCTCTTCATTGCTTTATTGTGATTATTTAATCAATATTATTTGTATTTTAGTTAATGATCTTATCATTATCGGTATCACAACTTAAATATCTTTAAAATAAGTTTCAATTAATATAACATTAAATGATCACCATTTCATATGCTTACATGATCTGTTAACAGTAGCAACTTTCTCCATATACTACTGCCATCTAGTGCAAGCCATATTAATCAATAAATGCTAAACAGTTACCCAGTATCCTAGACTAATTTATAGTTTATGGCTTTCATCAGTGAACTTGGTTCAGGTCTATATAACTATATAAGGAAAATAGCTTGAATTGAAACCATTATTATGTTTTCAGTTTGAGCTCATAGCTTTTTAGTTAACTAAAAAAGTAAAAGATGGCTGCTAAAGGGATGCATTAGATCCAAAGATTTAGGAGTAGCTAGAAACTAGTCTGTGGATATTTGATAAATAGGCACTAAATAGGGATTTGATGCCCTAACTTTCTAGCATCCACTGTGTACTATGACTTGCCCTAGGTGGCAATACTGCATGGAGACAGTTTCAATCACATATAGACAATTAGTCAAATATGGTTTTTGTCATTATGAGTATTCCCATAACATTCTATAATATAGGAATGGTATACCGAAATCTGACTATTTATTTATATATGATTATACATAAAATTTCTGTACAATATATAGCATAAGTTTGTATTTCAGACCTATAAATATGACCAGGTATAACATTGTCAAATTTTATGTTACAGCAAATTCTTATATGGCAAATAAATGATCACAATCTGGTTTTGCATTAGGAATTCAAATTTTAAATAGAATAACTGGAATATCCACTGGAATCTCCAAATGGTGTTAATGGTGACTGCACATTTCCCACCATGCTATCACCAGCTTTATTTATATAGAGTGCAACAGAAAAATAATGCTGGCTGATGATATAAAGCAAACAATCAATCCATCTACACCTATACCATTACAATATTTCCAGGATTTCAAACTCAAGGAAAGCACAAACTCTCACTGATCAGCAAAACAACTGACTACCAGAACAAAAAAGAAAATACTAATTCAAGTTAATAACAAAATATAAATTTAATAATATGACATAAGCTACAAGTATATACAATATTTCAATAAGAATAGTATACAATAGGTAAAATGAATATAAAAAATTAAATTTGATAACAAAGAAAAGATAATGTAGTTGTTCTCCTCATTAATATAGCAAAAGTAAACATAATCTTTAATTTGGTATTTTCATTCAAAAAATTAGATTTTTAATTTATAAATTCAATTTCCAATTAGAGTAAGAATAATTATCATTCTGACTAAAAGAATAAAGAAAAACACAAAAAATAAGTACATGTGAAAATAATAAAGTATTCAGACAAGAAGCTATTATAGATTAATTATGTTAAGAATTATTTTATAGTAATGCAAAATTTTGGAAGCATACACTTTTAATTAAAGGCATAATGTTAACTATATTTCAAATTATTATGAACATTTCTAAGATCCGTCCACATGATAAATATTTCAAATTTCTATCTGCTTACAGTTTTTCAAATTAATATGTATTTAGTTAATTTAATTACTAAGTTATTAACCTTTGTATACTAGTCAAATGAAATATATTTTCAAAAATAAATGAACTTTCAGATTTTAAATTCATCTTTAAAATTAAATTATAGTTTATAAGTATATAAAAACAAAATGTATTTATAAATTATAAATACTTTTACATAATTTCCATAGCAGCTTAAATTTACTGAGATACAGATAATCTTTAATAAAAGTTAATGTGATATAATCTGGATTAATGTATATGAATATCAAGAAATGTCAGTAACTGTAACATTCTGGACAATTTTCTGATTTATGCTTCACAAGTCATGCAGTTTTAAACTCCTCCTTCTTCCTTTTTCTTTTCATGGTTCTCTGTGTTTTTGTCCTCATGTTTAATTCATATGTTCTGGACTTAACTCTTAATTTATTAAGAGCAGCAGCAGCACATTAGAGTCTATTTCAGATCATACCATCTAAGTTCATCTTTCTATTTATAACATTTTCAAGTCGTTTAAACTAATTTACATTCTCAAACTGATAACTGTTTGAGCTGAAAGTTGCTGAGTTTTGTTATTAAATAGTTTTTATTTTAATTTCTTTTTCTTTCTTAATCAAACCCACTCCTGTTTGATTATCTCTTGTTTTTCTTTTCTCATTTCAATTAAACAAACTATATGGTTAGTAAAACAAAATAATTCTATCAATAAAAATAACATTTAAAAATAAACAAAGAATAAATAAAATACAAATGAAAAATATATTAAACATGGAAATATATGAGCAAATATATCACATGACTCCAGCTTATACATTACTCTTTTCCTTTCACCGTAGCTATGACACCTATTGTAAGCTTTAATAAGTATTTGATACCAAATGATACCGATTAATAAATCCCTATTGGACAGGACAGCACTGGATGAAGATTTATTAAGCATTATTATCTGTCATGTTAGTTACTAAAGATTACAGTAAGTGGCAGAGCTATAGTGAAAAAAAAAAAGACATTCTGAAATATATTGCTTTTTTTTTTTTTATCTATAACTTTCTATATACATGAAAGAATCTCAATATATATATTGAAATGAAGGTTTTCACAGGCAAAAGATATAATTCACAAAAATTTTCTGGAACAACCCTGTGTAATATTAAATTATATTATTACATAGTTATTCCTAAAGATTTTCATAAATCATAATATATATTAAATCAGAAATGCCAATATCTAATTAGTTATCATATGCAATTCACGTTTTCATAGGCAAACTATCACAGATGATGATCAAGGATTATCTTTTGGTTATAGCATTTTATTTATTGTCTGATTATCACAATCTACTTCAGAATTTAACAAATTATATGAATCAAACATAAACATAGAAAATTTTAATATATAAATATTATAAAGCTTACTTGAGGATGTTGACTGCCTCATCACTTCCTTTAGTATCAGGAATTGCTACAAGTAAGGCCCCATGATTAGCTATTGCATACAAATGAGGACCATCCAAAGCCTATAAAAATTAAAGTTTAAGGTGATTAAAGCATTTTTAAATTTTTAAAATAATGCTTTATTGTTATAAAACAAAATGACAATAATAATAATAATAATTACAAAATTTAGTATTTTATGTAATATGTTTGGAAAAAATAATAAAAACATATATACAGTATGTTATCAAAATAATGACATATCTAATAATAATGTTCAAGCTGACAGTCTGTTTTGAAATCAGATATCTATTGGAATAATTTAAGTTGCAAAATTATCCTGCATAATGATGGATAAATGTATAAGCACATATATGTATATGCTCATTAAAAAACAAGTTAAATAAAATTAATGATCTCTAAATACATAATTAATATAATTTTGACAGTGGTACATATATATAACTATAATATCATATGCAGTTGAGTACTAAACTCAAAATACTAATGGCAGAAAGATGAATGATCTTCAAATATGAGAATTAATTATGAATAAACAATAAACAATGCCGGACCAAGATTAGCTTCTGCTGTCTTGTAGGGCACAATGTCTTATCAAACACTAGAAAGTGTTACTGATAAGAGCAGATTTTCCATAACTTTTCTTTATTCATTTATTATTCAGTCACTTAGCATGATATCTGACTCATTCAACATAAACTTCCCTTGCAGTTGTTCCTCTTTGCATTATGTAAGATATACAAATGCCCTCATTGTTGAGAAATAGTAATGGAGATAGGTTTAGCAGATTGACAGTTCTTGGTTGTGATCTTTACAAAGTTATACATTCCATGAATTACCTTGAAATTGGATTTGGAACAGCTATTTTTTAGCAAATAATTATACGCTTAAGAAATCCTATTTACAGATTCTAGAATTAAGAATAAAAATTAAAATCTTATAAAACTCTTGAGTGCAAAATGATTAAAAAACAAATTAGATGCTATGAAAATCAAAACTTGTATATAATAGTAAAAACAAAGTAATGTAAATAATACATGCTTTTTAAATAAAGATATTAACATCCAATAAAATAAATAAATATGGATGATAATCTAAATAATTAGTCTTTAAAATCCAGTTAGGTTATACGCATGTTGAAATGTCATTTATGAAATAGAAACGGTAATAATAGTAGTAGTGGAAATAAAGATATTTTTTCTTTTAATTAGGTATATGTAATTTGTAAATTTCTTGATATGAATTCTCCAAAATATGAACATAGAACAGAGTTTGTAGTCAAGAAGTTAAGACTTAAGAATAATATAGTGTCTTAGCAAAACCCATTTATGGAAGAAAGCTTAATTGAGCAGATAGACAGCTGCTAGAAGTTTTTTTTAAAAAAGCAGTTTATCAAGAGAGAGAATACAGTTTGGTATTGGATTTTCTGAGAGGTCTAACTTGATATTTTCTGTTCTTAGAATTTCTACTATATCAATGAAAGGTTAATGAAATAAATTTATATAGTAGTATCTAAGCCTATTTCATTAATGTTTATATTCCAATATTATATTTTAAACAAATTGTCAGTCCTTAGTAAATCTTATGAATATTATGGGATATTCAATAATGTTCACAGGTCATATGAAGACAATTATAATATCAATAAATCCCAATTATTTTCATTTCTTTTTCTTAAAAAAATCAGTATACCTCTTTAAGATAGTTAGTTAAAGCTGTCATAAAATGGTAAATGTGAAAGGTAAATAAAGCAGTAGAATGTAAATCCATCATCAGTTTGTAAGAATTCATTAGAAAAAACAAAATGGAAGTTTATAAAACTATATAATATAATTTATTACAAATATAAATAACCATTCAATCAAAAGTATCAAACCATTAAAACATCACATGATCAACATTTCCTATGCTTACACAAGCTATTCTGGGAATATTGGATGAGTAGGTACTAGATGAGGATTTAATGCACAAATCTTCAAGCATCCTTTGATTACTATGGCTTGAACTGGGTGCACTACTGTTAATCAAAGTATCTTAAAAAATCAAGTTTTTCTATGGTAACATCACTAAAAATGTGTAATCACACACACAAAAAAACTATAAGTAAGCCGAATCTTCATGATGTATATTAACAGTATCCAGAATATCTTAAATGTAAAATTGAAATACTCAGAATTTCAGTTTTTTTTTAAAAGTAACATTTTCTTTAAAAAACAGTTTGCAAATGTCTACTAATGTTATTATAGACAATTTACCTAAAACAGATTCTAAGAATTTTAATTTTTCTTAGAAAATTTATTTTATTTAGCTAGTAGTATACCATATGTAGATCTAAAAATGTGTACATTTTCATTTATTAACATAACCATATATGCTTCTTCTTTAAAAACAAGATTACTTATCTGAGAAATAGAAAAAAAAGGTCCTATAATTTGATCTACTTCAATCTCTGAATTTTTTCCTGCTAATCAGTAATAGATTTGATATCAATTGTATGAAAAGTATATAAAGTATGATAACTCATGATTTCATGTTGAAAATTATTTAAGTTCTTAAGCAACAAGTACATATAATTACATATACATATTATCTGTTTCCATTTTTTTTTATTTAAAAAAAGCCATATTGAATATTCAATTATAATGTCATCTTCACCAATTGACAAAGTAAGAATACCCCTTAATTTCAATATACAAATAATATGGATAAAGAATCTGCAAAAAGTTTACTTTTTTAAAGAACTCAACTTGATCAATTGCTTAAGACAAAAAAATCAACAATTTATCAATTTCATCAATATTGAGAAAAAATTTATTGCTATATTTTTTAGAATAAATGTATTTAAAACCTAATTAATTATTAAAAGAAACAGCATCAGCATCACTAGGGTGAAAAAACAATATGGAATTAGTTCAGCTACAATATTAAATCACGTTGAGAAGTCATACAACACATGATCTACAAGCAAATTGAACTATAATCAAAAAGAGCACAAAAATGAAAATATAGACAATATAATAAATTAAATCTTCTTTAATATAAAATTACTTAATTATTACTATTTAAGTATGCACATGACCATTTTATGGAGTATATCTGCAGTGAAGTCAATTCTGGCACTGACACAACTGGAACATTTATCACAGCTTAAAGTTTCTTGATTAGAATATCATTAGAAATAAATTATAGATGAGAAAAACTTTTTTAAAAACACTTCACAGTTTTTTCCTGATATTTATTCATTGGCTCCTGAATTGTTTATGAAGACAACAATGGCCATTACTAATATTAATAAAAAAAAAAAAACACTTAAAAAATGAAAATAATTTATATGAAATATACATGTATATTAAAAAAATCTGACCAAATGCGTATTTTTATTGAAACAGAAAAAGACAGAAAATGTTAAAATAAATTAAATATGTACGTATATAAATGCAATGGACATATAAAAATGCTATGAACTAATTAGGTGAAATTAATTTAAAGATCAGCAACTCTGATTAAATATCAAATAGCCCTATAGCCAATTTAATTAAATGCCATTGGAAAATACGGATTAGATTCCTGATAAGAATTATCTGGAAAAAAAAAAAAATTAAATATATAAGAACTCGTATTATATATTTATAAAACAAAAATGCAAGTTGGAATGTAATAACATTGGTACTACCACGTGGTATCATGGGATTCCAACCAATTAGATTATTAAAACAAAAACTTGAGCCGTGATCTTCACCAGAAAGAGGAAGAGAACATCATTAGCTAGTTGAAGCCCTTGAAGAACAGATGTGTTTCTTCCACTGGCATTTATTGTCAGCCTTGCCAATCTGGCCTCTCCGAGAAATATTTTCCAGACTTTAATTAATATTCCCGGACCGCATTACTAGGTCGCAGGACTCATATAAATCAACTGCCTTCAACTCGTTATAAAAATATATGTATAACTTCGTATGTTGAAGAGAGAAGAAAGTTTCTAAATAACTATTTAAATATTATGGAGTATCTATAATTTAAATTACCATGCCGCCTGTGATTATATTACAGTCATTTTTTTTTATTTGCAATCCAGCTGTGCTGTAACTTGGTCACTGCTGGACATAGCAACTGGCGCAGTTGACAGCAATATGTAATAAATGTTGGAAAATATTCTAATCATTAAAGACTTTTAAATAATATCCATTAATATGCTAAAAAGAAAATTCTGTAACAAAATTTAGTCATCCTTGAATGAACTAAAAGAAATCCACAACACTATTAATATAAAATAAAAGATAAAATAAAAAAATTCTTTAAAATTCTATTCATTCCATAATAACTAGATGAAAACAAATCCTATATGTATTTCAACCTGGTTTTCCATTCTATTTTCTGTTTTTTCTTTTGATTGTTTTTAAATAAATTCTATTTCTTATTTTTCTAATTTTTAATCTTTTCTTCCCTCATATTTCCTTCTTTTCATTCTTATATGATTCTTACAAGAATCTTTTTTAAATATAAATGAAATACAATTCTTTTTCTTTCCTATTTCTAATTTCATTGAACTATAATATATATTTACACATATTATTAAATACCATTTTGGCTATTATATTCTTACCTTTAAAAAACAAACAAATGATGAAGAAAAGTTATTTAAGATTTTATTTTACATAAATGAGAATAAAACAGTAGTGAATAGATAGTAAGAAATAAAATCCCTTTTTGGAAAGAGGCTAATTAACCAAACTATTATGAGAATGCAAGACAAAAATTAAATATTAATATTTCAATAACTAGAACCTATATTGACACAGATATATCTAATTATATATGAATATATGTGTATGAATAAGATAAATGTATGATTTACATATTGTGCCAACTGAAATTTGGTGTAGTTTCAGTATTTGATATAGTGTCAAGCATAAAAATTTTATTATTATTATTTTTTAATTAGTTTTAATAGGAAATGCATTAGTCTAAGAGCATTGAAATAAGTTGCTATGACAATGAAATGTTAAAGCAAGAAATGCATTATTATGGCAATATAAATTTATAAATTAATTTTATTCGTTCAAAATACATATGTAAATAATAAAATTGATAATTTTGATAAAATTGTTTTTTTTCCTATGTATTTTATTTATTGCATTCATAAGTAGTAAAACATAAATATCGGATATAAATATTTAATGTCTTAGACTTGTATGTTGTTATGTTTATATGATAGATGTAATATTTAAATTGGAATATATATATAAACTGTATATTTTCAATACTATATTATGAGAATGAAGTATAAATTGTTTTAGTTTGTGTTAAATTAAAAAAGTATTATTTGTCTTTTGAAATGTGAATATTATTTGTTATATGTAATGATTATAAAATATGTTATTATTATTATTATTGTAAAAGAGATTTTTAAGCATGGAATGCAGGATGATTTTGGTATTGGAGTGAATAAAGACTGTAACCTTAGTTTTGGTAATGAAAAATGACATCAATTATTACAAGGTTATAAATAAGACTGAATGATTTAAATTCGCTCTCTAACAGCCTGATTTTCATTGAAGCAAAGCTTAAGTTCTTTTATATACTTTTTTTATATTTATTTTAAAAGTACTTGCTTGATAACTACAAAATGATGGAGTAGAAAGATGAACACTTGTTAAAAGAAGAAAAGTAATTTATAGCATCAAATTCATTTTAATATTTCCAACTGAAAAATAATTGTCTCATGTAAACAAAACATTTTAATAATGAAACATTGAATCTGACAACATACTACTGTATATAAGAATTGTTTCTATCTATAGTTATCATTTTATAATATCGATGGAATATTTTAACACAGAATTAGAATCAATTTATTTCTATATTGTATCACTGTAAATGGATAATGACATCTGTTTATTCATAATGCCATTACAATAATAAATGTTTGATAAAGGATAAAAAATAATACTTCGATAATATTGGAATTTAACAAATACACATTGTTTTGGATAAGTTTTTATGATATTTTTATCTTGTTTGGATCAATGAATATCATTGAATCACAGCTCATGAAACAGACATTGGAACTATTGTGTTTATTTGAAGTGCCATGCAGGAGGATTGTGTTCAGATCACATGCATTATTTATGTATTTATTTATATAATATTTTATAAATATTATTGATTACTATATTTTAAGTTAGTTTTGTTTTATATGTATGAAATAAAAGAAAGTTAAATTTATTTAAAATTAAATTTATATCCTAAATTTTAATGATTAAAACTTTGATTTGAAATAATATATGTTTATCTGTTGATTGCAAACTATTTTTGGATATACATGTTACAAGTATTGAAAATCTAAAAAGATTGTATTGAAACAATTACTCATTGATGTTTTATTTGGAAAATAAAGTGAATGAATAAACAAATTTATTATTATTATAGTTTATTTTAATCAATTACTTTAATACTATTAGGAAGATGTCATTAGCTTTCTTATATTTTAACTAATGTGTGTGTGCAGCAACATTTTTGTTTTACATAAATTTTATATTTCATATATTGAAGATTAAGTAAGTAAATTTTCACTGTATAACACCTATTTTTATTAATATTAATTTAGATGGAGAATATATTTTGTGGTATTTAATTAGAGTATGTGTCACAAATGTTTATTGTCCATTTATCATTTTTATATTTAATGTTAATAAATTTTTAATTCATTTAAATAAATAAACTTGTTTTAGTTGTCAGTCAATCAATAATGCAAATCTATTTGCTAATAAAATTTTAATATGTAGTAGTTATGTATTGATTTACACCAAATATTTTCTAATAAATAATCATAAAATAGTCCAGGAATCAAACAATTGGATTGGTAAGTGTATGCATTATTATACGTTTTTTATTATAAATCAAATATATTATTATTCGAGCTAAGTATACATCTTATATGATAATAGATTAATTATAGCTAGATGTTTAATAATTAATTACAAGACACCACAATTATTTTAACAGCTATATGCAATAGTTATTTTTGGATAAAAATTTATAACTGAACTAGTTTAATAGTTTATAAAAATATAAGTATATTAATTATTTAGGGTAAACAAAGGCAGTTATAATTGGATGCCCCCATATTCTTTTTATTGGATGTATGTTATAGTGACTTATTATTTAATTAGAAAGATGGTAATTTTATGATCTTATAAAATTGATAATTGCATACATTGAAATTGGTATTTGAATTACAATAAATAGAATGATTTATTTTGATTAGATTTAAAGCTCATCAGTATAGAATATATATATTTAATTTAGATATTAAAATTTTAAAAATCTTAAATATGTAAAGAAAAGTTTTATTAGAATAATAAATTATAATACATTTTAAAGATAAATATGTTATAACCATGTGTATAAGTATTTTTAAGTGCAATGATGTATTTAGAGTTAATAGATATAGGATATCAAAAATTCTCAAGACTGATTTCATGGTTGCATGTATATATTTTATTCTTTTATTGTCAAGCTAAAATTTTATTAAGCTATTCAAATAATTTGAAGATATAATTAATATTTTAAAATCTTTATCATTATTAAAAAAAAACATTTATAAATAAATATTAACCCTAACTTTAATAATGATTACTATTTTAATAATATGAATTGTGCATGGTTAATAATTGCCTTCATTTTATATGTTAGTGAGTGCAGTGTATGCTGAGGATTTATAAATATAATCACAAAGTATAATTAAGTGTTTTATTAGAAGTGAAAATACTTATGTTTGAAGTTTTAAAAATGATATATGGTACTGTTCTATTAGATTGTGTCAGCCACTTGATGCTGCTGCTATTTATATGCAAAAACACATAAATATGCCATTTATACGGCCGTCGCCTTCTAGGCCTATATATCTATGCAAAAGCACAGAAAGAGGGTGTTTAAATGTGACAGCCAGCACCGATGGTGTTATTTCTATGCTATAAAACACAAAAAAGATTCCATTTATCGGCAACCGGCTTGCTTTAGTGTTATACACTTTATCCCAATCCTCACAGTTCAATGTTCACTACAGTATCATGTGAGGGTGTCTGGATTTCAGCCTGTCACAACTCTTCAGATTGTTAGAAGAGATGATAACAGATGGACAATTGAAATTTTAAACTGGATTCCAAGAGATTGTAAAAGACCCAGAAAGAGACCACATGTGAGATGGATGGATGAAATAAGAAAGTGTGCAGGGATGATGTGGAGAAGAAAAGCTAAAGATAAGAAAAGATGGATTGAACTTGGAGAGACCTTCATCCTGCAGTGGATTGATAATGGTTGATGATGATGAATTATTAAAAGTTTTTCTGATGCTATAATTAAATATCAATCAAGATATAAGATGGATTTATTGAATGCTTTATAAAACTGATGGATGACTATTTTAGTATTTCTGTGCAATTTATTTTTATTTCCAAAATATTCCTATTATAACGGTCAGGGATGATCTGAGTCTTACCGTATATGCTGAACAGGACGCCTCCAGGCTATTGGAATCTGAAAAATTTATATAGTAGGCAGATACGTAAATTAAGATCCAATTTTATTTTATTATAGACCATTAGTCCCAGTCACTAGCTCGCAGAGCAGCAGAGATAATGTATACTTTCTTATTAAAATATATTTTCAATAAAAAAATAAAAATAAAAGAAGCCACTGCCAGTAATAACACACTCAAACATTTATTAAACATATATAAAATTTAGCATTATTATTTTAGTATGTTTACTTTAATTTTTTTTATAAAACATTATAACTTTACTTTAGATTTTAATTTACAATTTAACTTTTTATTTTAGAAGTTCGCACAGATGAGTTTAATATTTTATTAGAGTGTCGAGTATGAATAGACTGCATAGATTGCATTTGAAAAGAAAATATTTTATCCCTTATTTAACCTTAGGCCAAAAGTTCACAGTCAAAACAACGCCAATCCATCTGATATATCGATGTATTCAATGCAGCATGAATACGA
The DNA here is from genome assembly GCA_028023455.1 of Epiperipatus broadwayi. NCBI lineage: Eukaryota > Metazoa > Onychophora > Udeonychophora > Euonychophora > Peripatidae > Epiperipatus > Epiperipatus broadwayi. Next base: position 4,317,657 of record JAQFVV010012471.1, on the reverse strand, counting down.
CAGCACAATACCATACTGTCAGGAATGCACACCTGAACAGCATGGTTATAGAGAAGAAATTGTCTCTCGATCAATACAGGAATGTTACATCTGTCTGGCAAGAAGAACAAAAAAAAAAAAACTCCATAGGAGGGGACTGCGGTCCTTTCTGCCGATTTACGATCCCATTCCATAGGCAAAAAGGGGTGATCCACAGAACGGAATACCGTCTGTCTCCGATGGTTAATAAAAAATAGGCTTATTTTGCCCAAGTATAGCATATAATGTGATCCTGCACATAGCGGATCTTCATACTACATTTACTAATTACACCAATATATCCAATCGATTAACCCAATTTAACTACGAAACAAATAACCCAAGATTAACCCTCCCTTAATTAAACTAATATAACTTTACAAATCTATGGAGCCATTCATGCCCGACTTAAGTTTAACATGATTTAATAAAAAGTTTAGCTTAACAGAAAAACAAAAAAAAATCATAATAAACCCTTAAAAGAACAGAAAAAATAAATTAATGGAAATGATTTTTTAAAAAAAAATACATTCAATAAAAATAATTATTAATAAATAATTTAGTTTGGTCAGATAGGAATTTCTATTGCTATAATTTAAATACTGGGAAAGTTTTATACTTAGTGTTCATGAATTATCTAAAGTTCTTACGGTTTTAAAATACTGGAAAAGTTTTTTTTTAGAATTAAGATTCATTAGTTAAAGTTCTTACTGTTTTAAAAAGTCCATATTTTCTAGTTGCTTGTAATTTGGAACGTGTTAATTCCCACGACATCCTGAGATCAGTATGCAGTTAGCCGTTGGTCTTTTATTGTAGCTGGTATTTTATTTCCGGGTCCTGATGTCCTGTGGTCCGCAATATAGGAAAACGATTGTCATTTCTCTTTCTCTCTCTCTCTTTTTTTTAGAAAAACTGAAAGGATTGAAGAGTGCATCTTTTCAATCCCTTCTTCAACTCTCTCCACACTAACACATATAGCACACCTCTTCTTTCACATCTCTTTCTTTTTAATTTATTTCCAAACTTTTCCTTTTATATTAACCTTTCGGATTAAGTGGACATTACATCATGATGATGATGATCCTTTCGTTGAGATCCATTTTCTGAGGGTTTTCTTTTATTGGCCATTCTGTTCCTATTGATTTTTCCCTCTCCTATCTGACCTTTAATTATACATTTTGATATGCCCAAGGGCTAGTTCACTTGGACTAATTAAAATAATCATTTCCATTTTACACAATAGAATTAATTAAATTTGTACATTCTTAAAGATATATTTTTATCTTTAAATCTTTAAGTTTTTGTTAAAAATTTAGTCTTAAAACTTTTTATTTTTTTAATAAAGTTTTCTTTTATTAATAATTTTTCATTTGTGCGATTTTATATATATATATATAAGAGTTTAAGATGAATTAATTTTCAATTTTTAAAACAAAATTTTATTTGCAAACTTTTATTTTAATTTCTAATTTTATTTATAAAAATATAATGTGATAGGCATGTGTGCCCTTTACACTATATTTACCTAGATGTTCACTCATTTATTAGTTATGTGTGCATTAATCAGCCATATTATCTGGGCATAATGTGTCTGCTGATATTACTGTATATTATGCCAGGAAAATTATAAAGATACAAGCCTAAAATAACTCAATCATTTCAGAAACATCATATTATAGTCATTTTAACAATCATGTAAAATAATCTATGACTATTAAAATAAGCAGTGTTAATGAATATATACCATGATAATCCTTTATAAATCTGATTTGTAAAGGATTATCATGGTATGCACATTAGATTATTACTTCATTAACATTATTATGCGTGCATATATATATAAAACAATAGAAATTTCTGGAATAAAATAAATAGAGAATAAATGTTTCTATTTGTATGATCAAATAATAACATTTGTCCATAATTGATAATAATTTGCCATTGCCATCCATTAAAAATGTATACATAAAAAGAAGAAAAATTAATAAAAAAATGAATCCTTAAACACTTTTCCAAATGTGAATGCCTTTAGTTCATATCATTTGTTCTAAGTAAATAATGAACTCAGTGATAATTACCTTATACCAATTATATCCACCATCAGAACTAATAAAAACATCTGGAACCACTTTTTCAAAACCATCACCAACAGTTCCTATAAATAGAAACAAAAAATGAGTAAAGATATAAAAACTGAACTGATGCCATAATTATTAAAAGTCCTAAAAAGCAAATTATTAAATACTAAGAGCAAAAAATATATTATTAATAAAATAAAAATAAATATTTACTAATTATTCATAACGTTATGTCTTCTCTAACTTTAAAAACAACAATGTTCATATTAAGCAAGAACAATGGACAGTACACTGCAGTAAAATTAGATTGTTCTGTATTTTTTGACTTTCTGCTAGAGTGATCAAATTTGCTGTAATCATACAATTCAAACCATTTGGTTTGAGTTTAAATTCTTATCATATTTGATAGTTTCAAACCAATGATTTGGATAATAAGATAAAAGTAAAACATAGTTACTGAATAATTACAATGCATATTAATGATCTACTAAAAAATGTCACAAGTACAGAAACTAATTAGAAGTTTTGCTATCTTTATGGCTTCTAGAGTTGAAACTAAGATGCTCTACTAATTAATGAATGAAAATCTGGTAGAAGCAGTAATGATTATTGATTTTTAACATCATTTTCCAAAAAAGTGCCTTCAGAAAGCTTAAAATTACTCACAAATATATATAGAAAGTGAACAAAATAAAGAGGGTTGTATACCTTTTGACAATTTTAATAAATTGTAAGGCTACCATGCATATCAAAAATTGCTTGCATCAAGCTATTCTTCCTATGAAAAAATATCAAATCCCCTAAATGATATGGAGATATTGAGCTCTCATTAATTATTCAAAAATTGGCTACAGAAGTTCAATAATATTTAAATTACATAATTGATGAGTCAGTATAAAATGTGCAATATCCTCATGTTCATCATTTTATACTTATGCAAGCTGTATAAATTGGATTACTATTGTTTGAAAATGCGACTGCTGCATGGAAACAATGATTGGACTATGAAACGAATCTAGTCCCTCAAAGTCGTTTGGAATTGTAATGTCTAGACATATTTCACAAATGAGAAAATTTAGTCTCGATTATAGGTTTCTTTTGAAGAAAATTAATATATTATTAAAATGCAATTGGTTTGTTTCTATGATTTGAATATTTATATTCCAATTAAAGTCAAAGAAATAATAAATATATAAACTATATATGATAATTTTCCCTGCATAAAAGCCCAACTAGGTCTTAGTAAAAGAAAAATATTTTCTGTAAATATATTTAACTCCTTTAAATAATTGTAAAAAATATAAAGAATGATTTATGTGATTATACTGCATGCTGCCAGTCATCCATTATCAATTATTATGCTCATGATATCATCATTTCTATGGTAATAGCAATCATACTATAAATCAAGTCTGAAACAGTAACTCAGTTATTAATGAAGCCCATGATAAATGCCAATAAGTTCTAATATATATTGATCTTGATTTAGACTACTGTAGTTTTATATATTTTTGGATAATGGACTGTCTTTGTACATATAATATATATACATGATTGTAAATAAAGTATATTACTTCTACTATGTAAATGCATGCAGACAATATGTATTAAATTACTCTAGAAAACTTGCATATATCAATCATTCATTTAAATGTAAATTATGCAAATGAGCAATTAATCATAATTGGATTTTTGTATAAAAACTCTTTCTTGAATTTATGTGCATGCTAAGGAGGTGCTAAAGAAAGCTAATGAAGAGCTCATGTGTATAATGAAAGAGTTAATAATAAATTATAAAGAAGGAAAAGTGCAAGTAAGATTAGTCTATTACAGTGGCAGTTCATAGACTGCATAATAGTTTTATAGTTAGAATGGTTTTATGTTCCTAATTTATATATGTATATTGCAGTTATCTCCAAAGAGAAATGTGAAGAACTTTTTTCAATTTATATACTTTACCATAGAATTATACTTATCTACTGAGTGTGTGCTGAAAGTAACACACACATGCATAACTTTATAGGCTATAGATATTTTTTCTTATTTATTATTATTAAATAAATTTATTTTATTACAATTGAAAACTCATTGATGCTGCATGAATGGTAAATCAATAGTCTAGTTTGTATAGTTTTCCAGTCTGTCTCAATTAGTTAATTTCTCATCACACATGATTTTAGCAGGTGTCAAACTTGAAGCATTTAAACAGTGGAGCCATTTTGGAAATTAATGCTTCAACAAATTAGGACCAATAATTGACTTCTTTAAACTTAGTTTTGTTTAGCTCCTTACAAGCTTACAAAATTTATATAACTTTCTCATTAGAAACTTCTTATCACCTCTTTGGATTCTATCTGTACTGTGAAAAAAAAAAGATAATATGTATTTCTATTTACAGTTATTTTATTCACCCCCCCTCTCTCTATATAATATAATAAAATGTCCATTGTGTGTGTATATATATATAAATTATAACGATCCAGAGGAGAGCTTAACGTGATCTGCACTACAGGGCGCCATCTAGGCATTTGAACCTAGAAAAATTTATACAGTAGGCAGATATGTAAGTCAAAAAAAAAAATTTTTTTTTTTTAAATTTTGATTCCGGTCGTTAGCCCAAGTCACTAGCTCAGGGAGTAGCAGAGATTTAGTAATATAATATCTTATCTAATTATATTTCAATATTAAAAAATAAATAAAATAAGCCACTGCCAGTAATTAACATACAAAAATTTATTTACGCACATATATATATAAAATTTAACATTATTGTTTTAGTATGTTTATTTTAGATTTTAATTTGATTTTATAATTTAAATTTACATTTTAATTTTTATAATATTATAAGTTTACATTTTAATTAAGTTCGCACAGATGGATTTATGAAAGTTTGTTTTATAATGTTGAGTATAGATCGGTTACATAGATTACACGGTTAAAAACATTTCAAAGTAAACATAAACGATCAAAATACAAAATCATTGATACCGTCAATTGCATAGGGAATACAAGAAACCCAATGGTGTTCATCATAAGACACCGCATTAACACCAATAACTTGAAAGACTCCGAATAAATACATCTTAGATACTCACCGTAAGGTATCAGTATTTACCGAATGTCTATATATTTTGATCACCTATGAAAACCAAAAACATAATTAACCGGTAACGAACCCATGCAAGCGTCTATACCAACTTAAATTTAATGCAATTTTATTTATGGGTGTCGAGTATGAATGGACTACATAGATTTGCATTTGAAAAGAAAATATTCAATCCTTGTTTAACTTTAGGCCAAAGGTTCGCAGTCAAACCAAACTTCAATCCATCTGATATATCGATGTGTTCAATGTAATATGAATAAGGCAGCACAATTAGGTTAAGAGAAGAAACTGCTTCTTGTCAGATAGGAATATTACATCTATCAGACAAGAAGAGCAATATAAAAAAAACTCCATCGAAAGGAACAGCGTTCTACATCTTATAATCCCTTCCATAGGCAAAACAGAAGTGTGCGGCATATAATAGCGATTCTGCCCATAGCGAATCTCGTACTACATTTACTAATTACATCAATATATCCAATCCATTGATCTAATTCAACTACGAAACGAATAACCTAAGATTACCCTCCCCTAATATAACTTTACAAATCTATATAGCCATTCACGCCTGACTTAATATTTATATAACTAGTTTAATGAAAAACAGAAATCATAATAAAACTTAAAGAACAAATAAATAAATAAATGGAAATGATTTTACAAAAGAAATACATTAAATAAAATTATAACTAATTAATAACTAACATTGGTCAGATAGGATTCTATTTGTATTATTTAAATACGGAAAGTTTTTAAGTTAATGTTCATTAATTATAAAGTTCTTACGGTTTTAAACAGTTCATCTTTTTCTGTTGCTTGCCATTTGAATGTGAATTCCCACGCCGTCCAAAAAAGATTGGTATTCTGTTGGCTGTTTTATTCATCCGGAGGTTTTTTACTCCAGCTGGTCCTCAATGTAGAAAACGATAGTTTATTTCTCTTTCTTCCTAGCAGAACTGAAGGGATTGAAGAGTGCGTCTTTTCAATCCCTTCTCCTTCAACTCCACACTAACACATATCTGTCCACTCATAATAACCAATTAACCCTTTTATTTTCAAACCTTTCCTTTTATAATAATTTTGTGGATTAACTCAACATTAAGTCATGATGGTGAAAACCTTTTCGTTGAGGTCCGATTTCCCGATGGATTTCTTTCATTTGCTAAAAGTTTCTATTGTTTTCCTATCTGACCGATGCTTATACATTTAAATGCCCAAAGGCTAGTTTACTAATTAAAATAATCATTTCCATTTTACAAAAGATTAATTAATTTGTTTTCCAAATCCAAAGATATATTTAAAGATAAATTTAAAGATATAATTTTATCTCCAAATCTTTTTAAAATTTAGTTTTAAAATACTTTTTCTTTAATAAAGTTTTATTTTAATAATTTTTCTCATCTGTGCGATTTATATATATGCGAGTTTAAGATGATTTTTTAATTTTCAGTTTTTAATTCTTAAATAAGAAATTTTTATTGGCAAACTTTTTTTTTTATGTTTACTAATAAAAAATAATGTAAAGTACGTATGTGCCCGTTACAATATATATATAGTACCTTAAAGTTATCAATTGATTTCTCTTAATCTGTATGATTAAATACAATGGATTATGAACGCAAAAGCTAAAAATCCCTGGATCAAAGCTCAACTCTATCACTTCTGGTCATCAAATATCATTCATCTGAATGATCAAGTATTCAATTTTTTATATTATTGATTTCATCTGCTATTTTTATCACATTTAAAATATGTTCTCAATATTAAAAATAATAGACAATAATAACATGTTATTTTTATGAATAAATATATTAGAAACAATCATTCTATTATTTAGAATAACAATAGTGAACTCAATTAAATATCAAAAAGGGTCCTATTAACTATCAAAGTCACAAAATAATATTTCAATTAATATTTAATATCAATAAATCATTTGTGATTCATTTAAGCTTTTAAACCATTTACTGGTGAATGAGTGCAAAGAGATTTATAAAAGTTATGAAACACGCATGATTAGAGGTTAATTTCCTTTTATATAATTACAGATTTTTCAGTGCTTATTAATAATAGTTATTTATATTTATTAATAATTAATATATGCTCAATTGCAGGTGGTTAAAAATGAAACTCAGTCTTTCTCCTGTGATAAACTAAATTTATACAATTCAATTGTGATTTCAACATCAGGCATACAATAAATTCAAGACTTGATATAAGCACAGTCTGTGAGAGTTGGTGTATATGTGAATATGCTCTAAGCTTAAGTGATTCACTTAAGCTTTTAAAACTTTTACTGGGAGGTGAGTGCATGGAGATTTATAAGCTATGAAATAGTGCATGATCACAGATTAATTTCCTTCTGCCTAATTACAGATTTTTCAGTGTTTTAATAAATGATTTATCATTACTCTAGCTAAAATTAATCAGTTATATGAGATACATATCAAACCTATTAAATTTAGATTCATTCTATTTGCACAATTAAATACTTTAATTTCCTTAAAATTTGCTGATTATTGCCAGATCATTAACCAATATATAAATATTATCACTTCAAAATAAGGCTGGACTCCAAGAGCTTATATATAATATAATTCAAGCTATGATTTTGTGCTAAAACCACAAAGGTCTACATTATCCATGTAATAATTGTTATTTTATCTATCCAAATTACTGTAGTTATATACAAAGTTAATCCATTATCATTATATCATAAATTATACAGTCATCACAGTCAGATTTCATGTATAAAACTAGGAGTGTTCTATTATGAAAAGATCCTTAAATCTCCTACCCCAGAAATGATATAATTAATAAAGAGAAGTTGTATGAAGGATATTTCCAGTCCTTTTCAAATTCAGAGTACAATAAAGAAGTCAAAACTTACAACTAGAGAATGAAAAAAAACTATAAGCTCTTATTAAACCAAGTGAAGAAAATGGTAAATAATATCAATTAGACATTAAACAAAAGCCCATTCCAATGTATTTAAAAATATCTCTATCTGTAATATCTGAAAACATTAATATCAAACAGGATATATATATAAAGGCCATTTGGACAACCCTAGTGAAAAAATAAAGATAAATGAAAATAATATTCTTTATGTATTTGTGTTGGATGACTTGATATTTACAAAAGCATCACACATCAGCCATCCATGTACAAAAATTTTTGGAATCCGTATGAAGATCCCTATAATAGTAATAACACATTCTTAATTAAATATAAAAAAAGAATCAGAAGTACTTAAAATAAAATGTCTAGATTTTGAAACTTTATTCTAAGAACTTGATTAAAACAATTGAGATAAATAAAAAACTATGTGAAAATTTTCAATAAAGTTGTATGGTATAATGATAAAAAACTGATATATAAATATAATTCTGGAGGACCAAATAGAAAAAATAAGACTGGGTATTGCATTAGATATATTTCTAAGATATAATGATAATTGCAGGTTATGATGTTGTGAATTCAAGATAATTATGTTTACTGTATTATTATTTTTTTGTGCACATGAAAATTCAAGCAACCAAAGATAAAAGTACCAGAGCTTAATACCGGTGTCTTAATTTATTTTATCAAGCATATAATTCTTGATTATTTCCCACATGTTTATGTCAGATGCATAAGTCATGATTTTTTTTCCAAAGGATTATTCTGAACTGTAAAAGTGATATATCTTAGTCATTAATCCCTAGAGTAAGAATAACAAATTAGTACAGATTATTTTTTAAGGACACAAAGATCTTAGCGAATCAGATTTCAATTTTTAAAATTTAATATACATGTTAATATATACAAATATATATAAGTATAATATATACAGATACATGAATTAAATGCTATTCTAATTTATATAATCCGATCGCAGTTAATGACCTTAGTCAGCTTATTGACCTTCAGAAGTTGAGATCCTGGAAATAAGACATCCCCCACTGGTTTCTTCCACTGCTTCACTCTTGTTACACAATTGCCTTGAAGACAACGAAGAAAAACACATATTGCTTTTTTCCACAGTTTATATACTTTCAGTCCTTTTGTTTTCTGGAGTAATTAAGCTCATTGGAAAAAAATCTGGATGGTAGGTGTATTATCAGTTTAATCTTACCTCTGTAAATTTAATTAGTATTTTAATTCATATTAATTAAATTTCCTCTGTTATCTGATATTTATTTTTTCCTTCTGATAATAATTACTAAACATAATATGTTTTATAATTAAATATTTTATATTAAAGCAATTCGCCTAATCTTATTTAAACTATTTATTATATATCTATTTTATTTACCCTCTCTGTAAATTAATCCCATAACTTATTAAAATAAATATATTTCAACAATCCTCCCCTTACTCCAAAAAACTGGTTACTACGTTTTACACATAATCTCATAATTGTTTAGGCCTCTGCCTTTTATATTGGGCTGGGTGATCTATATTTTTCTGTTGGTTCTATGGGTATTTTGTTTTGCATTTCTGTTACTGTATCATCTTCACTACATTCTGAGTCTGATGGTTTCTCTTAAATTTATTCATCAGGCACAGCATCAACTATTTCTTGTTTTCTGCAAGTTTTGGTCATTTCTTATCTATCTGTTAGTAATGCTCCTGGAAACTGCATGTCTTCTATGACTCATCAGCTGACATAAGATGTGATATGTTGGACTATTTCCATCATTTATGAGTGAATGTTGAATGTATAGAAAATTTTAAACTCATAAATGATGAAAATAGTCCAACATATCACATCTTATAATATACCATCATTACAAAACTTCAGACAAATCAGCTGACATGGTTTATGTGTTTCTGTTCCATTCTGTATTTGAATGGTTACTATTTGTTTAGTTTGCTGGTGATAATACCTTAATCCATTTATTTTATTAGAGTGCATACCCAAACTTTATCACCTAATTCACATATATTGTCCTCATTATCATACTGAAAGTGTTCTTCCATTGCTGGGAGTAACATTGCTAGTTTTATATGCAATTTCTTGTGCGTCAGCAATTCAGCCAGAGATTTACCTGTAACCGTCAATGGTGTAGAATGTAGATGCAGTATAATGTCATATAAAGCTTCTTGTATGTTCATATTATTAGTCTTTAGGTCGTTTGATTAAGGATAGTACAGGGCTGCACAGATATGTTGATACCTTTATTTTTAAAGAAATCTTTCATTTTTTGGGTAGTAAATCCAATGCCATTAATAAAAACAATTATTGGCCATTAATGAAAACAATTATTGCTGGTAATCCGTGGCATGAAAAAACTGCATTTAAACTTTGTATGGTTTCACTAGCACTTGTATTTTTTCATGATGCAATACCCTGCCTATTTTGAGTATGCATCTACAAGTATAAAAAGTATTTTCCCATTGATTGAATCTGCATGATCCATTTAATTGATTTAGACCATGGTGTATACACCTTACATTTCATACTCATACTGACAAGCTGTATATTTCTTAATGTATTTCTGAATGTCTAATTATCTTTGGCACCAGACTAGCTACACACTAAAGCCTTTACATGCACAATTCCTAAATAGCCTTTGTGCAATAGTCTTAAAACCTTTTTCTATCCTTTGCTGACTGATAACTTGTCATGATTTGTCCAAAAAGCAGGGTGCAAGGCATTATGATTTCTTAGATGGCCAGCCATTTCTAATTCAGCCTATTAGCAGCTGGTGCTCTTTATCAGTTTTTGTTCATTTTCTACTGTATTGCTGTTTAAAATATCTGAGTGTATGGTATCCATATAATTAATTTCTATCTTGTTACTCTGTGGTTATCTTTGTCTGAATTTCCAGACTAAGCATCAACATGTGAAATCTCTTTCCCTTTCTTAAATGTCAGCTCGTAATCATGTGATGCCAATATATCTCTTCACCATAACAGACATAGGCTCAAATGATCAGGCGCTAGCTTATCATTTGTTAATATTTCCTATAGCAGGTTGTGATTGATTACTATGTGAAAAGAGCTGCTGAATATATTTTGGCAAAATTTCTTCAAGCCAAACATAAGAGCCAAGGCCTCTTTGTCAATCTGCCTATAGTTTCTCTCAGCTTTAGAAAGAGTCCTTAATGCATAGGCTATGGATCATTCGCCATTATAACATGGATGACATAAATCCCCCCCTACCTCGTTCTGAAGCATCAGTTCAAAATGAACCAGTAATTTGTCCAAGGACAGCAAGGCTTTAGTTCTTATAAAAGCTTCATGTATTATTAACCACTGACACCTTTTATTTCTCTTTTAATAATTCATACAGAGGGTTTACTATTTTAGCCTTACCTTATCTGTCAACTGCACCAAGTTTTGCTACATCTTAGCTCACTAATCTCCGGAGTAAGAATAAACTAATTAGTATGGAATATTCTTTTTTGAGAACACAAAGAGCACAGCGACTCAGATTTCAATTTATACAATTTAATATACATGTTAGTATATATACGTATAATATATATTGAAACAGATGCATTGTTTCACAAATATATTTTAAGATTTATTCTTCTCTTCCACCTAAAGTGATTGATTGAAGGAAAACAGACATGTATGAAAGAAAACAACTTTTAAATAATCTTATTTTAAAAAAAGCAAAATGTTTAAATTTAAAAGAAAATCATTATTTTAAATAATAATAAAGAGTTAAAAAAAAGATAAATCTTCATATATGAAATAAATACATCTTTAAGCATTTAAAACTGGCATTTATTAAAATATTATATTTTTAATTTTTGAGCCAAGGTTGTATACAAAATGTAATAATCACTGCCCTGTTTTCCAAATTTGATAATCTGTTTAATTCCTCATCTGTTTCTGCTTAAATTAAATTGGATATCATCAAGAAAAGGACTCACAGGCTTAAATGAAAGCTGTTTGACAAATCAGATACAGTGGAGTCATGCTGGATTAATTCAGAGACTTTATCAGGGTATAAATAGTGGGGTTTGAAGTTTAAAAAAAAAGTTCTATCTATGTGTTGTTTAGTTGCCAAGTGATTTTAGTGCAGTCACCTTTGGAATAATTATATTTACAGGCACACAGCTCATCCCAGCTCAGAAATCTAGTTTTACTAAGTGTGAACCCTACAATTAGTAGATGTCGAAAAGAAGAGTATTAATATGGAAATCATAAGGATGATAGGCTAGTCAGTAATAGCTTTTTCTCTATCTACAGCCATGAATCTCCAAGCTATGCCTGGATGAATACCAATGGAAATCAAATAATGTCATTCAGCTTAAATAAACCAACTCCTTTTTGAAATGCAATAGTAACCTGTAGTGGATGAACACACCGGATGAAAATGAAAATAACGATTTTATGAAATATTAAATACTTATATGTTTATAATAAAAAAAACATCTTTCTTGAAATAAATCATAAATGATTATATTTTATATGCAAATACGTTTTTCTTAGGATAAATCCTAAATGCTTATACATTTTATATACCAAATACGTCTATGTGGAAATAAAGAATTAATACTAATATGTTTATAATCAAAAAACATCTTTCTTCAAATAAATCATAAATGATTATATTTTATATGCAAATATGTTTTTCTTAGGATAAATCCTAAATGCTTAGATGTCTATAATCAAAATGCGTCTTTAATGAAATGAATCATAAATAATTATATTTTAATAAACAAAATATATCTACACTAGTATAAATCATATATACCACACATATCAATCTTAATAAAATATAAACGCTATATAATTGAAATATGTCTCTACTGTATCTACAAAATACAGTTATATAATTGAAATACGTCTCTAGCTGGTGGAATAATAAATGTTATCTACAAAATACAGTTATACCTGGAAGAATTTTAAAGGCTTAAGAAAATAATACACATCTTTAAAAGAAGGAATTATAAATGTTTATAAGAAAAACACAGCTGTACATGGATCAAGGAATAATATTTGAATCACAACTAAAGAATTAAAGGACATCGCGAATAAGCACATCACCAATGAGGAGTAACTGATCCATAGAACCCAAGAAAATATGCGCATACCAGAAAATGGATCCTAAAGATGAACAATATCAAAAATGAACAAATGATAAACTTTATGGGATTATTGTCCAAAATAACTACGGGGAATTGATGATTTTAACAGATGTTATGAAATAAATTGTTATATAAAACCAATCCAGTTGATCATGTTGCATCATTTGTCATTCATTGCACTTGTTCACAAGAATCTCATGCCTCCTGAGCTATGTCTGGCATAACTAGACCTAGGTAAGTCAGGTTGTAGTGAGATGGAACTCTAGTTGCGCCATTTGGGAAAACCAAACACCTAAATTTCTAGGTGTTTCCAGTCTCTATGGTGCTACATCCTCTGATGAGCAAGAAATATTGTTGTAGGTGGGGTGACATCTGTATTGGGGAAAGCCAATCGATGGTTCCTTCCTACAATTTGCTCATCAGGAAATAGTTACAACCAAGGTAAAGAGGTTGTATGGGGGTCCGGTTATAATATAGATACATAAATTAAATGCCATTCTAACTTATATAACCTGATCACAGTTAATTAGAAATATGTCATTTCGCTTATTAAGTCTATTCACTAATATTAAAATACTAAAGGCAATACATTTAGCATTATCACCATACCTTAAGCCTGGTGGTCCTTAAGGAATTTAAAATAGTAATAAAATTGGGGTGATCTGTTACTACCCTAGTTGGCTTATTGACCTTCAAAAGCTAAGATCCTGGGAATAAGATGTCCCCTGCTGGCTTCTTCTATTGCTTCACTCTTGCTTCAAAGATGACAAAGAAGAGAAAGTGTTGCTTTCCCCCACAGTTTATATACTTTCAGTCCTTTTGTTTTCTGTAGTAATTAAGCTCATTGGGGAAAATCTGGGTGGTGGGTGTATTATCAGTTTAATATTACCTCTGTAAATTTAATTAGTATTTTAACTCATATTAATTAAATTTTCTTCCATTATCTGATTTCTTTCTGATAATAATTACTATACACTATGTTTTAATTAAATATTTTATATTAAAGCAATTCATTTAATCTTATTCTAGCTATTTATTATTTATCTATTTTATTTATCCTCCCTGTAAATTAATTTCATAACTTATTAAAAATGTATTTCAAAAAGAACCCCGATTCATTTTCAGAAATGTTTATGGTAAGTTTTATTGTATTCAGCTTATGCAATGAAATTTACCAGCTGGCTATAAAAAATGTGTAAATCAGCAGTACTATGTCAGAATCTTAGTTTTTTCAAGAAAAAATGACACTAATGAAACTTCACCAACTTGACTGAAAACACAGTTCTAATAATAATAACTTTAGTTTAAGCCAAAATTTATAGTAATTTAGGTTAAAGAGAGAACATGAAGCTTTGTGTATTAAAATATACATTTTGATTACATCATTAGGACTCATTTTATTATTTAAGTGATTTTTGAAAATACAAGAAGGATCAAATTGAAGATATCATGAATATATCTGCTAACTAAAAATTCAAGAAGTTAGTCATGAGAATTAAATGCATTTTCTAAGCTCAAAATTCAGAATAGTAGGAATGAAGGTTAAATATATCTGTAAAATAAAAATTGAGATGCTAGGCAAAATACTATAGACACAGATTAAGTATATCTGTTAATTGAATCAAAATGTTGGAAAATATAAATTCAAAATATCTAAAGAAGAATAGGATAAACTTGTAAAAGTGCTGGAATAATAACACAGAAAAAAATTGATTTAAAAATTTTGAATATAGAAATGATAAATATAATAGATAAAAATGTAACTGATTTACAAAAGAATCAACTTATTAAATTATATAAAGATTATGTATATAATCCTAAAACTATTAAAGATATATTTTTTAATTCTAAAAAATCTAGACTTTATTTTTTGATAAAAAATCTATATTAGATAACATTTCTATGCAAAATGAATATAATGATGATAGTAACAATAATTCAAATAAGAAATGGATCAACCTTTCATATTATCCTAAAATTTGTAATGCATTAATAAAAACAAAAATTATATTAATAACCATATAAATATTGAATGGTTGAATAATAAAAGTTTGGATAAATTAATAGGTAATTATAAATTAAGAGACAACATAAAACACACAAAAAAGGAATCATATATACAATTGTGACCATTGCAATATGATTTACTAAGAGTCATACAGAGAAACAATTAAAGGTAAGACTCAAAGAACCTAACAATGGAATTAACAGGAAAATGATAAATCTGTTTGACACATTCACTACTTAACATGTGGACATATAGTAATTTCAAATCTTTAAATTATGTTAAAGATCTAAAAAAAGACAAATATATAAAATAGTTTATATTGAGCATAATTTAAATAATTATATGAATATTTATAAAACTTCAATAAATTTAGTGGTAGTTGTAAATTATGCACTGTACAGCATGTGGTGGTGCTGTTTCTGTGCATAAACACCGAAATATGCCATTTACCAGCCCAAGTCACAGCGTATAGAACAGTTCTGTTCATATTAGCCGTTAAGCAGGCCTAGATAGCCCACTGATGTTGTTTGCGATACTATGCAAATAGCGCACACTTCACATATCGCTACCGTATGATGTGAGGATGTATGTAATTCAACTGGCCGTAACTGTTTTAATGTTGATTCAAAGTAATGATGTTACACCCTACTTGACGTACTATTACATAGTAATAATTGTCAGGCCAGCCCTGTGTTTCCCTACACATGTTGGAAGGTGAAAATAATTTCAAAAGAAGAGGTTCAAATAGCATTTCCCAAAACTCACGTGAATAGACACATTTTCACAAGAATAGCTACAAGACAAATCACCATTTTTGTTGAAGAACATACATTTGTAAATAAAAAGCCAAAAATGTTTTTGTTTTGTTTTTGATGTTTAATGTAGAATGCTAAGAATAACGTAAACTTATTGGAGGTTGGAAACATAAACTTTGTTGGATCCAAGTAATGCATCTTTTGGATGATCCTGTGGATCATCATAAACAGCCCCCCCATCCCCTACCCATAACAGTGCTATGCGCTAAAATTTAGTCGAATGCAATTTCATTTCACTCAGTCTGATTAGTTTGTTAATCAATTTTTTTTTTGTTTGTTTAAATGTTTCATTTACTATTAGAAAAGTAAGGTAAATTGTTTTGTAAAATAAAAAGAAAATTTGTTTGTTTGTCTTGTCCCGTACTTTTTTGTTGTAAAATAAAAAGTATTTTGTTTTGTCCTGGCCAGGAAACGTTATATTAAAATGTTTTTGCATAGAAACAGCGCCACCACCCGATGTACAGTGTATAATTTACAACTACCAATTTAGTTAATAACTGATAAATTAAAATGAATGGAAAATTATATAAAGTAACATATATAAAGTTGTATAGTGTATGTATTATTTATATTAAATTGAAGATTTTCATAGGCTAGAGATATAAATAAAATATTCGGGTACAACAGTGCATAACTTATCGAATATATATATATAATCCAACGTTTCGACCAGGTCACACTGGTCATCAACTGTGTAACAAATACTATAAAATAATTGCAGAGGCAATGTAAATACTGATATATAATGATAATTAATGTTCTATTAATAGAAATAATAATTATGAGAAATTATTTAGATTAATGAGTTTTTTAAAAAAAATTTCCAAATAGAAGGTAATTTGCATATATCATCAAACTTGTTGATATAATCTGGCCTTTTAAAGATCTCAATGGCTACTCTGATTTGACATTGTTGGAGAGTGTGTCACATCTGGATAGTATTCTTATATTAGAAAAATCAATACGATAATCTGCATCTAAAGCATGAAGAGATAGTGCTGATGATGATGGGTATCTTTTAACTACATTAATATATTCATTTCTTCTAGCAGTGATGCATATATATATATAGTTTTCAATAAATTGTACACAGATGTCAGATGTACCTAAATAATGTTTCATTTATATGTGCTATTTATTCTGTATATTGTTATGTTATTATATTGAATCTGTATGAAATCTGCAATAATTAGTTAACCTTAAGATAGATGCTTAACATTTAAAAAGGGCACATAACCATGTCTAAAAAGGGCTTATGTGTAATCATTATTCATATATATATAGCTGTTGTAGATGATTTTTTTTTATTATTTATTATAATTTATATGAAAAAACAGCATAATAGACTTCATTAATTTCCATTTTTGATAATTTAGGAAGAATATCTTCTAATGAAATAATGAGAAACTTTAGAGACTCATAAAAAAAAAAAAAATGGATTAGAAAAAAGATAAGAACTGAAGCTCAATATGGACATCCTGAGTTTGTTGCTCTCTTAATTAAGGAGATAATGAGAAAATTGATCTCATTTTATAAGATCAGTTATATAAAATGTTGATTACAATAATGCTTTACTAAGCATAAATTAGAAATTAATTATATAATAGTGTTATGGATTAAATTATTAATGTACATAACAAGATTCAAAATTACCCAAAATTCACAAATAAACCAGACTAGACAAAGAAAATAAACTCTAAAACACAATCAATAGTTTCATTGATTCAAGCAAGCTTCTCAAGTGTAAAGGACTAAAAGATAAGAAATTTATACTAAATATTACCCACAATTCCACTTAGATACCATATACCCTTAATATTAAAAGAATTTTTAAACAATTGCACCAGAATCATAAATTTTTAATAATAAAGATTCATATGTAGATGAATGATGAAGTTTAATCTGCCTTTGAAAGAAACAAAATATTAAGTTAAAAAAAGCGTATTTTCACTAGAAGGAAAAGGCGAACACTTTAAATTTAATATAAAATAAATTTTGAAATCAATTCCATAAGCTCAGAGAAGTTAAATCAGCAAAAAAAAAAAAAAAAAATAAATGTGAGTGAACTCAATTATAAGATTTAATAATTCTGTAAACAAGCAATGAGAAATTTGAATAATTTGATAATTAAGCAGTTATTTACCATTAGTAAATCTATAGACAGATTTAATAAGCTTATACAAGGATAATGTTGATATTAAAACATTCTAAGAGTTGAAAGAATGTAATAACAGTAAGAAATAAACAAACATATGACCACAATTTAATGAAAAAAATAGATGAGAAAGCCATAAACACAGACAGCTATCTCTATATAATAAGAAGTTACTAAACTAGAAAAGGAAAGATAGAGTTTAAATAAAATATGAATAATCAAGAAAAGATTTTAGTGGGCACTAACTATGAAGAATATAGAAATAAGTAACTACTAAGAGATCAAAGTTGAAAATTTGTAAGTAGCATTATAATCCTTTCACAAAGCTAAGATGAAATTTAACATGGATGCCAATAATCTTATAAGATGCATGGCTAAATAAAATCTTTTTGAAATGGATACTCTCAAAATTATGTAACTCAAAGTCCAGCATGAAATCTTCATTGATTTTTATAAAAAAAAAAAAAGTCTACAAATAAAGTAAAATTGAATTAAACTTCCTATTTGAAACAGAATATTGTTTAAATCTAGAAATATCATAGAAAATCATGCAAGCTTGTCCATGGAAAATAATGTAGAAAGTAAAGAAATGAAGTCTATAAATTTTACATAATAACCAATAATTGGATACATATCCAGATCTTTGCAATTGCAATCCATTTAGAAAAATATGTACTTTCAAAAATAATAAAATTAAATAATAAAATGAATATATGTGAAAAAAAAATGCTATTTTGAGATATTCCATTTTCAAGAATTTATAATTAATTTATTATACTTTTAATCATGTTAATATTATTTTAAAATTGTATATTGAATCAATCTATGTTACTATGTATGTTAAGATTTTAAATATTTGATTTTTCTTATATTATTGGGGGGGGGGGGATAGCACAAAGAAATGCAGTTGATTTGGTCTTTGTAAATATTTATAATCTTGATTGTGTTATATATTTTATTCACCAAATTTTATTATTAACTTAGAATAGCGTTTCTCAACCTTTTTGCCACGCGACCCAATAGACTTTATTGAAATAGTTCTGCGACCCAAATGTTTATTATATAAATTGTAATATAAAATATTACATCAGCACGGTACTGTATATATCTATATATTTGGATCAATTTAATAATATTTATAATGAACAAATAATTTGTAAGTTAAAAGTTGAGTTAAAGTTAAACTACATATTTTTAATTTAAAAGTTTAACACATTTTGTTAATTACCAAAAAAAAATGTTTTCTTTTCAAATAAGGTTTTATTTATATACGAAATACAAGCAAAAATTAATTTTCCACCACTGGCGCTGGTTGATGCTTTGGCTGCATGAATTTTAGTTGCAATTTTTTGAACAATTACATTTTAAAAATAATCGCGAAATTTAACATTATGATTATTTAAATTCAAATTTACAATTGAATTTGAGAAACAACACAAAGCATAGATAGTATTACTTACTAATTTTTTTTATTACTACTAATATTTTCTTAAAATATAAAAAGATTTTTGCTATCAGATATTTATGTTTTTATTTCTTGGTACATATTCGCAGCCCATTAAAAATTTAACGCGACCCAATATTGGGTCGCTACCCAAAGGTTGAGAAACGCTGACTTAGAAAATTTGTTAATATACATTCTTTATTCTCCAGAGGAAGCATTCTTATTCATACATGTATTATATTTGTTTCATGCAAATTCTGAGTTTGGTTTTCAATCAAATAATAACAGAGGAAAGTATTTTGGACTCCTTGTGGAATAACTCAATTTAAGAAATCAGATTGCAGTGCTTTCGAAGGATAATTATTATCCCTGAAAATATATAAATATTGACTTCATAAAGAGAAAACGAATTATCCTGTTAATATTTTAATCTTCAACTGTTACATATTTAGCAACCCAAAGGTGAAGCCTGGTTTGATGATTTCATACACATAATACATTAAAAAAATGAATGTATAAGTATATACATATGCACAATATGTGCGTATCTAAACATATTCATTTCATTTTATATCATCTATAAGTTTACTTCCTTAAATTCTATATATATATATAATTGAATTTAATGGTAGTTGAGGAGAGTTAAGGAATTAACCAAAAGTACTTCTGAAGACTGAAAGACTGTATATTTATATTTAATTACTGTTATATGTATTATTTATATGGTTATTAGCATATCTTCTTGATATATCTAATCTAGGCTTTGATTCAAGATGGAATTAAAATTTTTTTCAGGTAAGTAAGATCTTCGAATTAAATTAGAGTGCTACTTTTTAGATAATCTTCATAGGCAACTCAGCTTTCTCATCTAATTATTGATTAGTAAATGTGTATCTACTTATTATTACCTGGAAATGAAAATAAGAAAAGAAACTTGTATGAATTCTCATCCTACCAATTGTCTACCCTTTTTTTTGTCATACTTGAAAGCAGTTGTAATTTATATTTATAATGTATGGGGGGGGGGGAAGTAAAAAAATAATAAATAAATAAATCTGAGAAGTATGACTTTGTCAAAATAATACTTATAATTTTTTTCCTCTTATATATACTGTATATTGTAACCCAAAAGTCAAATCACAATCAGATAGAAGCAAAAGATGATAGGTTGAGATTGAGAGCGTTTTATGTAAATTTATGATTGGTTGCACACTTTTGATAGTAAATTAAACTGAATGCATGTTTATTTTTCCACATAAAATAAATGCTAATAATATTCCAGAATTTAATAATACATAAAATTTAAGACAAATTTCTTAAGGTATTCTTATAAATATATGATAATAATCTTACTGTACTCTTAAACACATATATTCTGTCTAGATATCTCTTGTGTGAAGAACTACTTTAGTACAAATTAATATATATTTTAAATAAGGCTAGAAAATTAATTCTTTCTTATCCCTAACTTAAATATAATGTTCAATTATTTGTTTATCTTGGGGAGGGGGGTGTTATTAACTAAATCAATCTTAATCATTCAATTTAAAGATGTATATATTTAATTTTATTAAGTTATTCTAGGTATGATGAATGTCAAAAGAGAATTTTATTGTACATCACCCTACTCTATTGATTTGTACTTCAGATAACAATAGTAATAATAAATGATGTATATAAATTTAATAAATGAATACGTAATTTAATAGCTTAGAAATATGACCTTTTTATTTCAAAATATGCAAAGACAATGACTTCATTAATGACACACAGATATATTTAAATATAATAATTGCCTTATTATAAATAACAAGTACCTAAACAAAAAATAATAAAATTATAAATGTAATTTAATAACAAATTCTAAAATAATAATCAATAAATTTTAGTATTTGTTCTCCAAGAATAAGCTAATAGATTATGCATGCAATTATAAAATATTGCAAAGACAATGGTACTCTATTGAGAGGGTTATGCAATATTAAAACAATATCTAATTTTACATGCAGGAGAATAATAATGTTTTATAATGTCCTTAATTATCTTGGTAACAATAATCAATAGATTATCAACCTCTTTCTATAAAAACTGGCTAGTTTTTTCATTCTTTTGGATTAAATAATATTATTTATTTATTAAGCACTTCTAATGATATACAAAACACAAAGCTTTATTTATTATACATTCATATTCTTTACTAAAATGACTTGTTATATTTCTTATATTATTCAAAGTTTATATAACTAGTTAGGAATATACTTCTACTAACAAATACAACTTATTTTATTTATACCATCAAAATTCCTTATTGCATAGTTTCAAAATTATACAAATATCAGAGACACTATACAAATAAATATTCCTTTGTGATTTAATCGTCTACTCAAGGATAATTAACTACTTACGAATCTGAGACTGAATTTGAGATCCAGTAAAACATAAAGTTAAACATAAATGGATTTACAAAAGTTTTTAAGCTAATTTAAATATTTTTTAAACCACTAAACATCACATGATCACTATCTCATACTAGCACATAATTGTTATTAAACAATTCAAAACAAAGCACAAGATGGCACTATATGGAGAGTTTTGCTTTGTTTTTAATTGTTAAATATTTTTATTTATATAGCATGATGTTCACCTATATTACACTTATAACCAATATCATTAATAAAATATGTAAAGTTGTTACCTTCATATCTCAACATTATCTTGAGAACTTTATTATTTATTTATTATTATACTAATAATAACTATAAACTAAATAATTCAACAATTATAAACAAAGTTTATTTAAGTAATTCTTCAAATCATAATCCTACTTTATAAATGGTTGAGAATTATTCTGTGAATATATTTACACTTTGCAGAATATTCCAACATTTATAATTTACTGTCAATATTTTAATAGAAGCATTGGATATTAGATTAAAAGCACAAGGCAATTCCTTTCATAAGTTTAATCCTTAGTGACACTTAACATAATGATTTTTCTAATAAATTT
Organism: Epiperipatus broadwayi; assembly: GCA_028023455.1. Classification (NCBI taxonomy): domain Eukaryota; kingdom Metazoa; phylum Onychophora; class Udeonychophora; order Euonychophora; family Peripatidae; genus Epiperipatus; species Epiperipatus broadwayi. The sequence continues at coordinate 4,294,996 of JAQFVV010012471.1, read as the reverse complement.
AATAACTACATTTAGTAATCCTATTCCTATTGCATAGTTAGCACATTAATCCATTTCATATTTGCTGATCAATTTATGATGTTTATCATATTTTCATATTGTGGCATTTCTAATTCTAGATCCATTATTAAGGTAATGACGTTAAATTATAGTTTTTAGGTAAAGAGAGTGGTTTAATTCTTTATACAATGTATTTTAAAAGCAGTGCATTATTAATTCTTTTGTTTAAATATACTTAATTTGTTTTGCTATATAGTTCAGGCCATTTTAATAATTAATAAGACCTAACAAATAAATAATAATCCATAAATGAATTAATTTCATTGACTATCATTAATAATTAAAAATTTTCTCCAAAGCTGCAAATTTTATATGACTTTATATGTGGATTTAGATTTATTAATTAAAGTTTTATCGTTCACTAATCCATAACAAGGTAATCCATAATTTTCAAACAAGTTATTTCACAATTATTTTGAAAGAGGAGACTAATAATTTGACTGATATTATAATGAGCATCCCGAAAACAATTTTCCAAAATTTTCATTAATAGTTAAAAGAAGTAAATTAGATTTTCTTTAAACGGCATTTAGTGATAATCCATATTGTTGTTTATCCATTTTAGTTCAAGGAGAAGACATTTTACCAGCTAAGAAAAATACTTAGAATGAGATTTGTATACTTGGACATTATGAAGATGGTCAAAATGGCCATTTTAAAATTAATTTGACTGGATCTTGAATGCACCATAATTTTATAGACTGATTGAAATTTCTCAAGCACTCCTATTTATAGTCTCTGATCAGCTGGTATCTTAATTAGTCATTATTTCCCACAAAGCTTTTCTGCTTTTAGGTATTTCCAGGAAAAATTTGCTCAATGCCATTATTATACAAAAGAAGCAGATAATCAAAATAGTCTGGTTCTATTTTAAGAGCTAAATTTTCCAGACATTGGTTAGAATAAAATAAAAATTTTTACAATCATTTATTTTTTTAAACTAATAATTTATAAAATTCCTTTAAACTTCTTTTACTAGTAAATTCATTTAAAGAATACTTTTCAATTGAACAATATAAATTAATTTACTAGTTTTATAAATTTTAAAACTGACTAAGTTTAAACATATAAATTTTCACACACGCATACATTTTAAATGGATTGTTTGCGGTATTATTTTAGACAAATGTAATTTTAATTATAATTATTGAAATATAATTATTGTAAAAGTTTTAAAATATTCTGTTTTATTATGTTTGACTTAGTGTATCCTATTCTGTACATCTTTCTACAATATCAATTTTATGTGTTTGTTTTCTATTTGTACATACAAATTCAACTGTGCTTTTCAAATATAAAAAAAAATAATAATAATACAGACAAACATATTTTATATAAGCATTGATTAATAAAATCTGCTCAAAAGACATCTTTAAATACTTTCTAATTAAGTTCTTTTAGGCAGTAATATGAGACTTTTGAATTTCATTTTGATTATATTATCTGCTATATGACCAATAATAGTGGTGGATTTACTTTGCTTAACCAGAAAATAAAGCCAATGAATTTTTTTACAATTTTTGGATATATTAGTTAATTACGATAGAAAATATAAGGTTACTACATATATATATACAATTGACATAAAAATAAAAACTTTTTGGATTGTGTACTAGTTTTCTAGAAAGAGAAATTATTTCATTCAGGATACAAAGAATCCTGTTCAAGTTTTTTAATTCTTCAATAAAATCTTCATCCACTCTTCATTTAATTAGGTCACCAATGTTTTGATGAATTCACATTCATCTTTGTTAAGAACATTTTTTAGAAATTGATCATACCACTGACTTTGATAATACTAAAACACTAACTACTTTGAAAAAATATGATTTTAAGAACTATGAGACAACTAAAATTTTAAAAAGACAAAACAGTTTAAATAAATGTGATGAAATACAGCATATTCTAGCCTTATGAAAGCCCATCATTTTACGTCTTTTCTTTTTCGAAAACCATTTTTAATTAATCAGCTGACTGTAAAACAAAAGAAAATACAGAAATTTTTGTTAATCCATCTCCTATTCTGATTGGATAACTATCAAATATATACATATGAATGAGCAGTCCTTAATTCATATGCAATCTCATTATTATTTGAGATGCAACATTTCTCCATTACAAACTTTAGCTTGAAAGGCTGATATTCGAATGTAAACTTTAGCCTTGATAAAGATGAATGTGATTTCATCGAAACATTGCAACCTAATTCAGTGAAGGATTTTTCTGTTTTGATGGATAGACTTTATTGAAGAATTTAAAACTTTAAACAGGATTCTTTGTTTGCTGGACTGAATAATTTTTTCATGCACAAATCTAATACATGTTATGATTAAAAATGTTATTTTCATCTTATAACTGTGAAAATCTTTGATAAGGTATATAATTAATATGTTATAAAAAATTTTTGTGAATAAACTTTTTGTGTGTAAATTAATCAAATAATTTTTCATTACGGTAGATTAAATAATCTAAACTTAAAAAAAAAAAAAATAGAAACTTTTTTTTTAGATTAATGATACTGAAGAACTATGTGATTAAATTTTGCCAAAGTCATTTTGAGCAAAAAAGAAATGCAGGTATATGAAAGATCATTTTGTACATAGGTATACTACATTAGATCTTTAAAAAATAAAATAAATTGAAAGTAGAAAATGATGTATTTTCTGATGCTTAATGAAAGATCTTCTAGCAGAAAGTATTATGCATAATAAAAATTATTAATTTTTAATGTTTTAATAATTTTTATTATTTATATAGATCTAAAGATGAGGGCTTATAACTTGGAGAAAAATAAATAAAAAAAGTACTATGATTTCTGTTTCAGTTTCTTATTTACTTCTTATTCATTTCAAGACAAATGATATTTTACAAATGATATAATTAAATGTAGAAAAAAATTCAAATACAAATTTCAAAATAGGCTATTTTAAAAAACAACAACTCTCAAGCGTTGGTGGCCTAGCGGTTAGCATAGCTGCCTTCCAAGAAGTTGGCCCGGGTTCGCTTCCCGATCAACGCTTTGACATATAAAAAAAAATAATAAATTTTCAGCAATTTTTTTGAGTCACACTTTTAGTTACTACAAGGTGGAATTGCAACATAAAATATGAAAAAAAAAGGTAAAGTAAAATCCGGACACAATTACTAACTTTTAATTTATAAGAAATATGTAAAAAAAAAAGGAAAATATAATTTTTAAAACAATATTTTAATTTGCGAAGCACAGACAGTTGAAAATTGAAATAAATTGAGTATTTCAATTTATTTCAATTTTTAAAACAATAATAAGTATGAATTTTATGAAATATTTTGTGAATTTGTATTTCTTTTTTTTGTAGAACATTGAACAATTATTTTCTTTCTATTACTAATGTTAAAAATAATTATAGATATTTTAGATTTAAATACAACCATTCTTATTAACTTTAAAAAAAAAAGAAATTAACTGAAAGAACTCAATCCTATGTATTCATTCTCAATAAATACTGCCACTTACAAGACAGTATTAGAATAAATAATTATATCCTCTATCCTGTGCAGTTTGGCCCAATTGGGAGAGCATCCGACTTGAAATCAAGAGGTCCCAGAATCGATTCTGGCACTCAGACTTTTTATAAACTTCTGAGCAATAAAGCCATAAGAATTTTTTTTATTTCATCCTCTACTGAATAACGCTTATAAGCTTGAAATATAGCAATACTCATATATATATATGTACAACACACATCATAGCTTATTTATGAAAAGGTACAGTATCAACAAAATCTTACCATGAACTAAGATTAGTCCTACAGCATTTTCACTACTTAAGGGCCCCATGGTGTAATTAAGCAGACTTCTACTATACTTATTATGAATATAAAGGCTACATGTTTGCTTTCAAAAAAAAAAAAGATTTAAATTATTAACATTTAAGTAATTAAAATTATAACACTAATAGATTTATTTAAAAAATTTTCTTAAGAAAAATTATAATTTTATTTCAAAAACAGTGTTTTTAATAATATATATTTAAATTGGTATGATAACAGAATGCATCCTTGAGTGGGTGAGAAATTCTTTTATTAGCAATGATAAAGCAAGATTTTAAGTCATCGAGATGTTTAATATAATGAATTGACTTGTCCACTCAGAAATACAAGTGAATACAAATACAAAACAAAACTATCAGTAAAATCTGAAGAATGCAAAATTATGTCTATTTTTTAATTCAACAAATGTTGAAAATATACTGCAGCATTAAAATAATCTTTATTATAAAAAGTAATTGAAAGGCAAGCCATTTTCTAAACAGAAAACTGGATTAATACAATTTCTCAAAACATATTAATTTATAAAATTATATGTATAAAGTTTCAGTATGTTGGGAAATTTATATTAAATTATCTTGTAAAGTAAAATAATTAGCGAAAGAAAACAGATTTTTTTTCTCTTTGGAAAAGAGAGCAACACTTTTTATACAAAGCACATTTGATTGATGCACATATTTTTGATGAAAATAGTTTTTTTCACTCTGTAAAATATGTAATTATTAAAATTAAACGTATAAAGTAAGTTAAAATTAATTGTTATCTGATTAACAGTAATCTGGCTTAAAATGCAATTAAACAAAACGAACTAAATAATCAGGTAATGAAACGAATTTAATTAGCAAAATACCAATTTAATTACTAACCTATAACTGTGCTGATTAATTAAAAACCATCTTGATCTTGCAAAATTAGAATTACTCCAGAAAACAAAAGAAACCAAACAGATAAAAGGGGGGATAGTTGAAAAGAAGTGTTAGTGCATTCGACGAATCTTTGAGCTCTAGTGCTACAAGGAAACGGTGGGAATTGTGAATCACAGGATCTTGACTCCTGAAGGATAAACAAGACAATTAGTTTCTTTTACAGATTGCTCTGATCTTACTATTAGTTGATACGCCTCAAGAGCCACTAAGAGTTTGAAGACGTTTAGATTGCGAAGGTAATTATTTATATCTTATATTGATTAATGAGGGATTAGGACAGAGAAGTTTTATATGCTCAGAATTATAGTCAGTTATTATACCTTATTGTGTGAATATATATTTTGTTTTACTAACATAACTTGGCATGCACCGGCTCAATAATATTTATATATATCATCATATGTGCAACCCGGAACAGTTGAGAACTTTACAGTTGTGTATATATACTTGGGTTAACTGCCCATATGCTAGAACAGTGTTCCGTCTTATTAGATTCGTCCCCTCATGTTAATTGTATTTATAAGCCACACGTGTGTACATTCAGACACGTCATCAGATGATGAATTGCTATCCTCACTAAACCATATGTTATGCTTAATATATATGCTAAATGAATAAATTATGTTCTTAATTAACCTGTATTACTAATTGTCATTTCTTGCTATAAACTAGTTAGTGAATTAATATTCATACCCTGTAATTGACGAGTCAATATACAGCACACTCCACACTTGATTAATGATAACCAAATAAATGGAAAACTATAAAAATTACCAGAAAAAATTTACACTATCCATATCTTACTGAATAACAGAAAAAAAAAAAAAAGTAGTAAACAAAGTATTTATCAAAAAACATTTGTGAAAATTGGTTTTAGCCATCATATCTGATATATTTATAAAATAGAAATGCTGATAAATGATTGTCCAAGAAAAGCAATTCATTTCTAGGTGAAAAACATAGCTAAAATGTTGGATTAACAAGATTTATAACATTTAATGTAAAAATAATTTTCTTTATTATGCATATAAACTAAGATAGCAATATATGTGAAAAAGGGCTTATGTCATAATGGATAATGCAATAACATGCCACTTTCATAATATAAAGGCACCTCTGAAAGAAATTTGAAATCTTTTCGGATATCCAATTCAGCTAGACATTCAATAATATTTTGTAAATGTATCTGAATATTTTGGATATATGTCAATGCACTGATATCAAGTCAAAAAAAAAAGACAGTAATAGGACACAATTTCTATTACTAGTAAAATATATGTTATATATCTTGAGTACTGAATTTACCTTTAAATTGATAAAGTGAAAAAAAAATTTTCTTCAGCCTCTAATGACTTTTCTATAGTTTTTGATGTTAATGTTCTATTTGATTTTTAATTCATTACTAATTTATTTGGAATACATTATGTAAAAAAACAAAATGTTAAGAAAAAGTAATATTGAAATGAAATTTATTGTTTTCAATTTATTCAATAATACATTTTATTACAGAAAAAAATTATATAATTACTTACATGATATTATTAAAAAAATACATTTATTTCTAAAAAAAATGAGAATAGTTGCTAGAATCCAATTAAAAGTTTTATTTATAAAATGATTATATTTAGATCTATAAGTAGTAATAATGAGCTATTTTTTCTCTACCTAAATTATATAATGAATTTCTAGTACTGCTTAATTAGGAACTGAATCTCAAAAAATTTATAACAAATCATTTGAGAAGTATATTGTTATTGACAAAGCTTATATCAATTGCCGAGTCATTGCTATAGTTTCAAATACAGTGAATTGAAATCATCCAAAAATTAGATCAGTAAATAGAATGGGTTATAATTGTTTGGAAACATTAATTTCCAATTAAAATGCATGTGTTATATATATATATGGCTTTTTTATGTATATATGTGATAATAATATTTATTGTTTTACTTAAGTTTAATCAAATTGGTATACTTGAAAATAATCCAAAAGATTATATTGCTTTTGAGAAAATGAAAAATAACAGATAATGGAATAAGATAATAATGACAAAATAGTTTAATTTGTTTGCCTAAACTGTTTCTTTACAGAATTAATTATTTTCCAAAACAATAAATCTGTCAACTACATAAATAGGACAGTTGTGACAGAGACTTATTCATTACAGCAGATCATCAGAGCTAGTGAGAGGGAAAAAAACTATATAAAAAAGGAGAGTTGAAAAAGAATGTATGAGAATCTGAATATGGGAAAAGACTCATGAACAACAAAGGATTGGCTATTGACACACTGCTTTGTCTGTTATACCAGAGATGTAGGTTGTAAAGCAAGTTTAAAGACAAGATTGCACAATACTTAACTATTATTTTATTAAGCCTGTGAGCATTAGGATTGTTTATTGATTAACACAAATATATATATAGTTAAACTGTATTATATAGACAGTAATAAAACAGAAATATGTAAAATTTGGTGTGCTCTATAAAATTTTTTCATTTAGCATAAATATGCTGAATGGGTTTAGTGAATTGAGATTGGCAGAGTAGACAAAGAATTTATATAAACAAATTTTTTTTGGCTGCCAAAAGGTTATTAAAAAAAAATAAAAAACCTTTTGAGTATTTGCTAAACTGTCTTTCACAGAGTCATTTATGACTCATCCAGACAATTGCTAATAAAAAGTATAAAGAAACCTCAAGACCACGCTAATATTTAAATATTACAATTCTAAGGAAAAGATTTAAAATAATTTTAAACAGATGAAAATCACATTGTCAGAAAGTTAAATTGATAAATATATAAATATAATTCAGTTTTAGTTGTTGTTGAATATGTTTCACTAGAAAAATTAAATTTTGCCTGAATAATGATATTTTTTCCACAGATAATAATTTGTATTTGAAAAAATAAAATCTAGTGAAAAATACTGCAAAGCTGATATTTTTATACTGGTAGAAAAGTTTACATGGAAATAGTTGTAATGTATAAAACATATAATTTGATAGAAGCTACTCTTTAACAGAACAAAATAAATGTACTGTCAATATAGGCCAAAATAAACAGAACATATATGAAGAGCAGTGCAGAAAATTAAAATAGGATTCTATAATAAATTATAGTAAACAGATGTTTTATCAAGGTGTTCAGTATAAATTTATCCATCCATAATTTTTATTCTGCTTTCTGAGCAATGCAGATGTTAATTTTAACTAAAAGCAGAGACAGATCTAATTTCTTCCATTCTGTTCATAGATCCAAATAAGAAAAAGAACTAATATTCTTTATCACTTTTCAGATAACATTTTATTGCTTTATTGATGCTAAAATTTTAATGTGTTTGATGTTAGAAACAATGTGTATAAATTAAAAAATACTTTGCACAAATAGCTTTGGTTATTTTTATCTTTGTCCTCAAATAATACAACTTTTGATAGTTAAATAGAGTTCATTTTTTAAGAAAATTTATTTATCAATATGTTATCTAATTTATAATTGACTTTAATATTCATCGGGGGGGGGGGGGCAGGCAGTAAAAATTTATTTAAGCAAAGCAGATAGGAAACAGACTCCAAAATGTAGTAAGATATTTTCTATCTTTTGTAATGAAGTAATTCTTCTGAAAAAAAAAAAAAAATCATCATTATGACTTTTTTCTGTCCTTTTCTAGAAGAAAAGCTCCTTAAACTTGAGCTAAAAATATCAATATTAGAGCAAAAAATAAATGAGAGGGGGGTGAGGACTTCTGATACAAACTTCTTTTGATTAAATTGATAGTACAGTATTAGTATTGACACAATGCTTACATGTATTCAAATCCGTTATTAACTTAGATAAATAAATTAAAACTTCATAGTTAAATAAAATCCTTATTATTATTATTGAACCACTAAACATCACATCATCACTGTTTTTTATGCTTGCTCATAACTGTTATTAAACAGCCAAAACTCTCCCTACAGTAGTGCCATTGATTACTCTGGCTTGCACTGAGTCGCACTACTGTATGGAGAGTTTTGTCTGTTTAATATTATTATTATTATTATTATTATTATTATTATTATATAATAATAAATCATTTGATTCTTTAGTTTAGACAATTTGTGATAAAATAAGGGTAACTCCCAACTCTATTGCCATCTGCAGTAAATTTGAATAATTAGTGATTACCAGATTTAAAAATCCAACTCCAGACCTGCTTTTGGTCCTTGCCTTTATCAATAAAGACTTTGGATTTAAAAATGAAATAATGCAGTCCTGCATCTAGTAAACAATTTTAATTCCATTTTACTATTCAAGACTAAAAACTTAAAATTTAAACACTTCATAGTTTAGAATCCAACTGAATCTATTTGAACAATTATATACATTTGGATCTGAGTCAGTAACTAAATTAAATGTTTTAGCAACCTCAGTTTTTTTTAAATGGAAGTAATTTTCTTTCCTGTCCAGAAATGTTAATAATAATAAATTATTTGATTTTTGTAGCTTACACAAGATGTGATAAAACAAGAGCAGCTTCCTATTCTAATTCCATTTATGGTAGGTTTGAGTAATAAATGATTATAATATTAAATAGTGCTTGAACAGCAAAATGGAATTAATGATGGTTGCTAGACACATAACTTCATGACTTCTAGCTTTGAATCTCAAATCCTCATTGATAAAGACAAATATCAGCTTGGAAATAAAAATTTAAATGCACTATGATCTGGTAATTACTGATTACTCAAGACTTTTATAAAAATGTCAATATAATAGAAAATCAGTCTTATTTTATCATATACTGTGTAAGTTAAAGAATCAAATGATTGGTTATTATTAACATTCCTGGCTAAAGAAAAAGTATCTAAAATTAAATAAGGGCTGATATTACTAAAATATATATAGTTACTGACTTTTTCAACTTTTGGGTTTTATTAAAAACCTTAAGTTGTTTAGATTTTAGCCTTTTAGTTTGAATAGTTATGGAAATAAAATTATTTCTTACATGTATAACTACATTATTTCCATCTTTGAATATCACATCTTCACTGATAAGAACAGAGATTGAAGTTAGACTGGGAATAGGGATTTAAATGCACTATGACTAATAATTAAAGATTACTCAAGTTTATTATAGATGACAGTATAGTAGAAAGGTACTTTTGTTTTAATATATTTTGTGTAAGCTAAAGAAATAAATAATTTGTTACTAACATTCCTGATCAAGAAAATATGTTGCTTATAATCATAAAAAAACAGGTTAGCAAAATACATATTGCTGAGAATCAGATTTACATTTCTGCTTAAACATGTTAACTTGGGTTCAAACATTAAGGCATTTTAAATTTCAGACTTTTAGTTCGAATAATAAAAATGGAATTAAAGTATTTCCTAGATGCATAACTATATCTCAAGTTCTCATTAATAAAAGCAAGGACCAAAAGGCAGTATGGAGATGGAAATTTAAATGGACTATAATTGGTTAATTATTAATTACTCATATCTTGTGAATGGTTTGATTTTTGGCTTCTAAATTTGAAGATTAGGGGAAATATAATAAATATTATAATAGTTGTTTAAAAATATTTTTTGTATATACAAAAATTATATAAGTTGATGTATATATGTTTATAAATAAAAATAATTATTTTAATTATAGTTTTCTAGCTTTCATTTCAGGAAATTCCTGAGTATTAATAAAAATTTTAAAAAAAATTAAATTGTTAAAAAATTTCAAAAAATTAAAATCATTAAATCTGAAAATTTAATAATTTATGTATTAAAATGATATTTGTAATCAATGTTGTTCTTATTTAATAATAACTATAATTATGAGCTAATTTTTAGTATGTCATATAAAATTAATAAATTAAAATATATACCTTGGTATAAAATTGAAGCAAAATAAAGTAATATACTACTTATAAATGTTAGTGTAGAAAACTTTAAAAAATTTTATTACAAATTCAAATAGACAATTCATCACTTTAAAATATATAAACATGTAACACATAAATGCAAAAACATATTAACTTTTTGTGCTATTGAATCACAAGATTAAGTAAAAGTAGCAAATAGAGTCAAAAGTATTTTCAGCTATGTGTCACTGGTTAAAAGCAGCATAAGCCACCACACAAATATTCACTCCTGTCTTGCATATTAATCAGTCCTGTGATTCAATCATTCAAATATTGAGGATATCAACAAATTGAAAGACCAATTACTAAACTGCAAAATAATATAATGAGCCGCCTGAACCCACTTGACACATTTAATAGATCATCATCAGAATCACATAGCAGAGTATGACTACAAAATTAAAAATTTGAAAATATTATACTTCTTAATAATTTTTTGTCAATTTGATTTAAGGATTCTCTTCATTCTGGGCTCTGTGCCTTAGCACTTCCTAGTAATAATAGTTTTTTGTTTTTTTTTTTTACATATGTTAATGAAGAATGAAGGATTTTTATATATACAGGCTAGTACAAAAGCATAAAGCCCAGAATAAAGGAAGACTTAAAATCTGACAAAAAATAATTATCAAATATTTTCAAATTTTAAATTTCAAAGCCATGCCTTGCTATGCTATTCAGATGTTGGGAAATTAAATGAATTCACGTAATCCATTACATTACTTAGTAGTTTAGCAATTGGTCATTGCATCTTTCAATCTCTCCCTCAATATATTCTGCTTATCAATATCTTAATGACTGGATTATAGGATTGATTGACATATATGTCAGGAGTGAATATTTATATTGTGGCTTACATATTTTTTTTTTTTTTTAGAAATAGCCTCTTAATGATTTAGTGCATTTGCCTGGGCTACCCATGACTCTGATTCAAATACAGTTAATACTAGAAAACTTTTTCAGCTAACTGAAAAGGCCAAATAAGAACATTATGCCTTTTAGCAAAACATTACAATAAACTTTAAAATAACATATTAAAATGTGGTTTAAAACATTTCCTCAAAAGAGTTTATTTTTTTGTTTGTGCTTTTCATATTAAATTATGGTGCAAAAGTTAGTCACTGTTTAAAAGCATAATACTTAAGAGCAGAATAAACATTAGAATATATATATTTTGTTATGCTAAACCAAATGAAAATTATGTTTTTTTCTAATAAGTTCCATATTCTATTATATCTCTTTAGTTAATTTTAAAGAGAATATAAATATAGTAAAATTTCAATCATTATTTTTGAAGAGATGGAAAATAAAAATGACATACGCAGGAAAAAAACAGTATTGGGAAACCATTAAAAATTATAAATAAAAACAATTTAATGATTATTATTCACTAGAATACATGTAAAGCACAATCTGATTTTATAAAATATTTCACAACTATTATTTACAAAATGTGTATGTATATACATAATTTTAATGACACATAATTATATATAGTGTTTAAAAAGCCAGGAGTTAATATAAAGTAATTAGATATTTTCACTTCTTTTATATTTTCATTTGTAAAATCTTGATTTTAATCTTTTAAATAACAAAATATAAGTAAAGTCATACTTCAAGATTTTATATATCTTCGAAAATTTTAAGATATTACTTATTAAAGAAAAATCTTTAACATTTATTTGTGCAAATTTTATTCATAGTATGATCATTCAAGGCTTTCAAAACCCAGTCATGATGCTGTATAAGCAATGAATTGGCAATAAAATACTTGAGTGGAGAGTTGTTAAGTAAGTACATATGTATCTACTTCTTAAGAGTTTTTACTTTTATCAGTGCTTTATAAGAATACTCTGCAAAGTTCAGAAAAATTTCAGATTCATAATCTTCTTCTCTTCTTTTTAATAAACAAGATAAAGAATGGAACTAATACACATTAATATAAGTAAAAGAAAATGTAATGAATTAGATATTAAAAGAGAACATTATTTTTGACAAAATATTTCCAAGTCTTAACTTACTTCAAAGTAAAAAATGGAAAACAATAAGTCCTAAACATACTTTCATTTTTAAAAAATAAAACTTGTTAACAATTGACATAATAAAATGACAGTTTAAGAAATAATCGATCCAGGAAAAAAGTAACATTACTTACATGGTGTTTATTTTGAAAAAAAAAAAAGTAGAAAAACATGTAGGAATGATGGCTCAAAATAGACAAATAAATTTATTAAATAAAAAATTCGAAATAATTACTTAACAAAAATCATTATTGAAAAAAATTCTATAGAAAAAAAAATGCATTGCAAATGTATATTAAGTTATTTGCATAAAGGCAAGTTGGGGTAATGAGATAACTGATAATATTTGATCACTGTCAGCAATAGTTATCCTTTTTGACAATTTATTATAAAATCTCAAGTTTAAAACTACATCATAAAATAATAAAGTCTATTATATCATTAATATCACAAATGCACCTATTAAAATATAACAGATTCCAAAAATTAAAACCCAATAATAAATCTTTTACAGAACAAAGCAGATACGATAATGCTATAATATTAGATTGCCATTGTGAAGCATTTTATTATTATTAAAATAAATAATATTAAAAAAATGCCATTAAAATAAAATATTGGAAAAATAAATGATCAGAAAAGATTATTTTATTATATATAACAATATATATTTTTATGGTTATGACATAAAATTGTGTACCTTCTCACAGTTAACATTATCTGGTTTCCTTATTGGAGACCAAATTGCTCCTCTGTTGAATGTTACCATTGTTTTGATTGAAGAATCTAATTACAGAAAAGTAAATCATTATTACATTCTAATTAAAAATTTAAAAGCAATTCAATATCAAATCAATCTAGATTACTACATTATTCACAATGAAAAAAAAAAAATCTTTTTATATTATGTATATTACTAAGTAATAAACTTTGTAAACATTAGTAGTAGTTTATATTTCTTAACATAATTTATTCTAGCATCTTAATATTTAAAATTCCATAATAACCTTTATTAATAACAATAAAAATAATAATGAAAATATATAACTACACAGTGTGTATGTTAAAAAAATCATCTTCAGTATTTTCTAGTGGCAACATGATTTAATTAGTGTAAATTCAAAGTATGTGACAGATTATTCTATAAGTAGCATAAAATCAAAGAAGAACCTTAAACTGTCAAAATGTTTTTGCATGTAATTCATTATAAAAAAGCAATGAAATGCATTTTTTTCATAATGGATTAATATAATCATTATAGTAGATACTGGAAATTTAAATATAATCAACATATAAAATTACATTTGTTAAAACAAACAGTTTCACTTCAATTGATTATAAGATGACAAGAACTGATGTTTAATTACAAAGAAAAATCTGTGAATAGGTTACAAATAGCAATAAAAATAATGCTTATCAGAAAACACAAGTCTCTAGAAAATAAAAAATTGAATTACTAATCTTGCATTTTCATAAATGTATCAGACTGAAAATTCCAACCATTTTGACAACTAATCAGATAATTTTTTGGATGGTATATTACTAGAAATCATGTTTCAAGACTTTTCAAAACAATATGCAAATTGGAGAGAGATTTCTAATTCTTCAATGACAAATAGAAATAGCAGTCTAGCTAAAGAAGAGATAGATGAAAAAAATGTTCAATTTTTATTCCTTTATTCTTATTATAGCACAAATATTTTCAAACAACCTAAGATTTTGAATCCAAGTAAATCTATTTGTATAACTGAATAAAACCTAACATTAGACCACTTTCAGGTATTCTTGAACATTTTAAAAATAGAATAAAAAACACCCAAAACAAGCATCATATAAATCCTCTTATTCATATTTATTCTGTGTTAAAAAGTAGTAATCTTTCTATTTTCATTCTGTACCTAATTTATGTTAATAGAAAGCTCAAAATATAAACTCAACTATTTATATTAATAAAACAACTAGTCAGGTTTTATCAAACAAATACTAATTTTGACTAATTATTTTCAAGCTAATTATTAATTCATGGGCCTTGCTAGTAATACTTTATCTAAAAAATAGCTACAACTAATGTTAACATTTGCCTGTTTGAAAGCCAGAAAATTAAAAAAAATAATATTCTTGTAATGATTGTTGATACCTTCCAGCAACTATTGTGGTTAGTTTGTCCAAATAATTTTAAATCCTGATGAACACAAACTGAAATTCATTATATAGATTAAACAATTGAATAAATTCCTATGTAATATTTTTTCAAAAATAAAAAGGATTTGAAAAGGATCACTTAGGAGTTTTCAGTGCTTAAATAAGCTGTAACAATTATAGACTTGCCACTGTATTCAGTTTGTCTTTGTAAAAGATAGATACTGACAATTTGCATATTACTGCATGCTTTCTTTTAAGTTTTATACTGAGCAGTGAATGAATAAATAGCTCGAGAATACAATAAATCCTGAGATATGCAATAAATCCTGAGATAAATTTACTTTGTTGTATTTGCCTTATTTTAGACATATTCATCATCATCAGTATGTTGAGTAAGAATAATATTTTCTGTTACTCTACTATTATTATTGCAGAAATATAAAATTTCATTGCCAATATTATAAATAAACATTTTATCTTATGTTCTTCAAATCATATTTTTTGCTTTACAAAAAAAAATAAAAATACAGTGTGTGTGTGTGTGTGTGTGTAAGCTAGTATAAAAAATAACAATAACAACAAAATATTGGAATTTTCAAAATTACAAAATTTAAAGTATCTAATTTCTTTTTATTTTAACTATAGATAATAAAAAAAAAAGGTAAAAAAAAACAAACAAACAATTTAAATAAATATTTAAAATTAAAATACAATAAACACTGACCACTTAATTTCTGGCTTGTTAAATATACCCCACGCATTGATTCCACTTTATAAAAATCGGTAACTGATTTATTTTTGCCATTCTAGAAAAAAAAAAAACTAAATCAATAATCACATTTACATATATAATTTTTTGTTATGACTTAATTTATAGATATATAACTCCTATACAATCTTGAGGATGATTTATTATTTTTTAAATATATATATATTAAAGTTACTAATAAATATTAATTAGGCAGGAAATTAGCTCAGATACAGATTTTAAACTCACTTAAAGACCAATATACTTATTATAGCATTGTTTTAATGTTGTCTCTCCCCCCCCTCATACATGTAATAGTATGCTTGTGCAAAAATCCTCTGCTCAATATTAATCTTCAAACAAATAATTATTTTTAAGATATCAGAGAAGAGAAAATGTTCCCTCAAGATGCATTTCTGTTGAATTAACTTCATCAACTCGTCCAGATCATCAAAATCTCTCAAACATTCTTATCATTATTCATTATTTAGCCATTATATTTTGTTACAATTTATCTACAAATGATAAAAACATTTTAAGCTTTGATGATCTGGTCAACTAAGAAGAATATTAAGCAGAAATACCTTAAAAAAAATTTTTTTTCCTTCTTCCTAATCTCTTCATTCCTTTGTTTAAAGAAAAATAGTTAGATGTCTTAGCAATAGATTAAAAATTCCATGGTCTGACTGACAATATATGATATATATATATATCAGGATATCAAAAATCATGAAGAAAAATAGCACAACAATTCCATTTAATTGAAAAAAGTAATTTTTTTTTTTTGATTCCTAATTAATGAGCAGTATAGAAATTAGTTTAATTTCCAGTAACTCATACAACTGACCCAACTACTTAAAGCAAAAAAAAAAAAAAAAGCCAATGTTTAATCTATCATTATTTCATATATAAATATATTGCATCTTATAATATTAAAAACATTACTTTATAGTAAAATCAATGGCAAACTATCACTGATGATGATTGAATATTTATTGCTTGGTCATAATACTATTTACCAAAAGCCTTTTTAAATTCACGAAATCTGTTTAACATATATATTTAATAATTTAAAACATTTAAAATTTCTCTTTTTGTTTTTAAAAATTATGATAAAAGAATCAACTGCCACAAAAAACACATCTCAGCAAAGTAATTAACTAAGAAAAGTGATATGAATAAACTAGAGTATAGCAGGCATTTAAAATATATTTTATAAAATATCAGGTTACATTTTATCACCTAATAGAATTTTTGTTCTGAAGTGATTCTCCTAATATTAAAGATACTGATACTTTAATGGAAATATTATGTATCTCAACCTTATTACGTTGGAATATTTTTTATTATCTTTTTTTTTCTTTTGGATTGCAAAAAAATATATATTATTGTATTTCTTCTAAACTAATCTGCAATACCCCCCCCCCCACACACACACACATAACTTGAATAATTAAGTTTTAAAATGTTCACTATTTTTAAATAATTAATATTTATTCATGCAAAAAATAGATGTATTATGTATTTATGAACATATACATATATATACTTATATTATCTTCAAATTTTCAGTCTTTATAAAAAACAAAAAAAAATGGAAATAAGATCGAAGAATATTGAAACCAAGTAGTGAAACTATCCAGTAACATATATAACATATTTATGGTAGGATCACTGCTCAAAAGGACAAATCATGTTTACATCAAAGATGTACATAATAATACTATCCAAAGGACCAGTTTTGTCACTTTTATGTTAAGTAGGTTAATCTTACAATACTGAGTAAATGATTCATAGTTAATCTATATTAAAATTAATAATTTATATTAAAAAGTATTTGGTCATGTGATGCAACTATCATAAAGTTTATTATGCAATTCCTACTTTTACTTTATTAACATGTTGTGGTAAATATTTTTATTTAATTAGTTGGCACTAATGATTAAAATAATCTTTTAGTGAGTAAAAAGTAGACATTTAGCTACAGAATGAAAGACAGAAAAAAAATCTTAAAACATTTAGCATAGAATTAAGATATTACAAAAACAATAAGCAGTAGTTGTGATTACAAATTTATTCTTCCAAAGCAGGTACATCAAGTTATAATTAGCATTCAAAGAAAAAGATCACAATATTGCAATATTATTAACAAAATTATCAATAAAAAGTATTGGCAAAGTTTAATACCATGAAAAATTGCAATTGATGATTAATTTCAATCATGCTAAGATGATGTAAGGCATTCTTAAATGAATTCAGCTGCAGTGAATTTCCTAGCTTATTTTTGTAATTTAGTTTGACTGTTATTTTTAAATAAATTAACTTTTAATTTACTTTTTTAAGACTTAACATTACAATGCAAGTTTTTACTTTTTAATATTTCAAGCAATCTAGAGAAAACTAGGCATTTTGACATGCTGAAATGATTTTTTACTGTAAATATATAATTATTTTTGTTTGTCTTATGAAAAATATTAAGCATGGTCTCAAATGAGCAATGAATTATGGTTTAATTTTTATGACTTGTTTCAACTTTTCTAGGTGCTATTAGTGACAATATCCAGTTAGTGAGTAATTATCATACTATTACTTTATCTGTGCGAGAAAAACAGTATGATATTTGTGAAGAAATTTGGATTTACTCTACACAGGGTTGCCAAATATAAACAAATTTTTTCATGTGAATCTAAGAAAAGACTTTGAAGTCTTAACTTGACTATGACAATTCTTATTATCTTTCTTACATTGGGCATTTAATTTTTTATATACTAAAACTAAAATAGTTTCAATAATCAAATAAATTGGTAAGTTAATTTTAAATTGTATAGATCAAGAATTGTGAATATACACAGAGTTTAACCATATTTCCATCATTTTTCAAACAAAAAACATTAAATTTCATTATTAAAGATTTAAAAATGCCTAATATTTAAATAATTCTATTTTAATTGCCTACATATAAACAAATGCTAAAATAAATATAAATGTTTTGTATAATGCCAATTCAAAATTAATTGCTACTTACAACTGTATATGCTTGAACTGGATTAATTATTGAGTTAATGTTTTAGTAGTGAGTCTTTCTTTTATCCATACTTTTAAAATCAATAAGCAAAATGAATTGTTTCAATTTTTGAAACAAAATCTATTGTATAAGGTAAATCATGTGAAATTGGACTAACATGTCACTGAAGCCAAAACATTAATTGCAAAAGCAAAAATGCAAGAAAGCTGTAACTACAGTTCAGAATATAACAGCCATAGTTTCATTTATAGTATCATTTCACAATAACGGCACAATAGAGGATATACTATACCATTGCCATCAATAGAAAGCCCTAGTATAATGCCACCAAGTGACCAGCCATCCAATATCCAAAAACACTACTCCATAAAAACAATGAAACGTATTATGAGGTTCAACATAGTGTTTCTACTGTTTGTCAAAATCCTTCACGAAGGTCTGTTAAAATAGAGATTTATTTTAACTTTGTAAATCTCCATTTACTGAAAAACAATTAAAGCCTCTTTAATATTCTTTCTTTCCTTGCTTAAATAACTATTTATTAACCATTCTTTAAAATCTATTATCTTTTGGTATAATATAAAATATTCTTATTATATTATTAAAATCTGCTTTCGTATTATATTTTAAATTATGTTTAATTAATTCAATATTAAGGAAGATTGACTATTGTAATATACTCAATCTTTCTTAAATCTGCTAGACTTATTATTTAAGAATCAGATGAAGGATGTAAAATTAGCAAATATATTTCAGTGACTCAAATATTTAATAGTCCAGTAATTCTGTCAAATCAAGACATTTAAATCCCTCCTCTCATGGATTCTAATTGGTTTTTTTTTATTTGCTATTTTAAACTTGCCTATTTAAAATGTTATTTTAAAAAAAATTCATTTAGCCATTAACACAATTACAATGGTTTATATAAACCTTTCAAATTTAAAATTAAGATTGAGTGTTAAGAAGTTAAAAACTTTGTTTCTATTTAAAAAAAAAAAAAGGACAAATATATATATATACTGCAGATACGTTATTTTAATTCTATAAAACTTGCGATATAATTAATGAAATATATATGTATACTGCAGGTACACTATTTTCAATTCTATAAAACTTATTATATAAATAATGAAATAAATGATATGATAATTTATTCTATAAAACTTGTAATACCATTTATATGTATACATTACAATTGTTAGGCTGTTGTATCGATATTTCCTTCTATATGTAAGACCTATGGGGCAGATTTCTAATTAAGCAGGGAATAATTTTATCAGCAGAAATTTTTTGAATATATAATAACTACGTAGACCCTGATTTAGCCTCATATAATAGATGTCTGCATATTATAAATTTATGACATGACTATTTACGTTTTATTTTATATAGATTTAAATTTTAAGGTCAAATATTCATTATATATAAATTTAGCATTACTGGGTTGTTTAATTTCATGTTTATTTCATTGTGTTTCTTCAGCAGGCATATATCCCTGCTTCATTCCATGCAAATGCGAGAACATTTCTTTCATTTTCAGACCCAGAAAGTCTTGTTTTTGTCTTGTTATCAGTCCAGTGGATCGTTCCTTCCTGTTAATGAGTTATTTAGGGTTACATGAAGAAGCTCATTCCTTCATTCCATGACCCATTTATTTTATAAAATTTGGATCTAACTTCATAGAAGTGACTATATTGCCATCACTGCCTTTTTGCTGGATTTGTTATTAGGTTAGCAACTCAGTACTGCCTCCCTTGTGTATAGATAAGCCTAATATTTCAGCATTTCTGGGTTATGATCACCAGAGCTATGAGAATATCTATTTTAACCAGATTTCTTAAGAGTTAATTCACAGGTTTTCTTGGGTATGCTTAATTTAGTATTAAGTGCCTGCTTGAGGGACATCTTCCCCAAAGATCAAAATAGATACATTATCAGAGGTCCCTTATATATATATAATAAATTAAGTTTGATGTCTGTATTCATTCCACAATATATGTAATATCCAAATCAATATATATATATCAAAATACAGTAAAATTCACATAAATTATATTATTTTTAGAAGTACTTTCGACTATACATCTTGTAGTCTTTATCAAAACAAGACAACCTTTGACAATACCCATAGTTTAATTCAGATTTCCCACAATTCTGTTATCTTAACTTATGATGACTGCCGATTCATTAACATTTGACAATTTCTTGAAATCAACATAGACTCTTTTATTTTACATTTATTGTGGCAACGTTCAATTTGAATAATTTTCACTTTTCTATAATCAAACCTAAATCCATATTGATAAGATTTATTATGATCAAATATAACAGATAATGAAGGTTTATTTACATTTATTCCTGATTGTTTCTCTTTTTAAATTCTATTATATAAAAGCATATGCTCTTTTATTCTCTTCTCCAATGTACACTTAGACTCACTGACATATTGTAAGCCACATATCAATTTATATATAATACAATTTTGATTAAACTTTGAATTTTAGAGCTGTTAAGTAATATATTTATATTATTTGTTGAGAAAAAAGCAATATGACACAAACCATTATAAATTTTCCTAATAAACTTGATCTACTCATCCGATATAAATGGCATTGAAATCCATTTTATTTTCATATTATTTTTATTTTTAATTTTATTATATTGTTGATTCCTTTTAAATTTTTTAATAATATTAGTAATAGCATTTTTATAATAACCAATTATCAACAAATCATTAACAAATAAATGTACATTTTTTATTTTAACCCTAGAATATTTGCACAATTTTTCATTTTGAAATAAGAATGATTTTAATCCAGACAACTTATGACATATAGGTACATGTGATTCATATGGAACAAAACCTCTAGTTTCAATTGGTTTAATTAACATAAAATAATCCAAATTGTAATCATTACATGTAACTTGCATATCCAAGAATTTTATGGAATTGTATTTCTCTTGGATTATAACCCACTTTATATCCTTAATCTGATTTAATTCCTTAAATAAATTGATTATTAAATCTTGTTTTCCACAAATAAAAATACCATCCACATATCTATGCCATACTTTAATTTCTTGATATTTCAATTGCTTTAAAATTTTAATTTCATAAGTTGATATAACAAAATTACATTGAAATTCTCGACACATGTAATTAAGGTAATTCCTACTATCTCTTATAAGTCTAGCAACAAATTAAGCAGTATTCATTTCTTTTGTTTATAATTTTATTACTAATAAAGTGTTTGTATTTTCATATGTATATATATTGCATTGAATGTCTTGTTGGCTATAGGGAAATCATATAGTTACAATCTAATTCTAAGAGTTTCTCCCTCTCTCTGATCACTGAGCCAAATAAAACAAATTATTATGTGGGGTTGGAATGTGTTGTGGTGGTATAAGTTACTCTAGTGATGATTTTTCTATTGTCCACTTATTTGGACCATTACATTATATAGATCTGACATTAGATCAGCAACTACATTTTGGTAACCTCAGTAGATAATTCTAAAGTAATATAAAAAAACTGTTCTTGAAAGCATATGTTAAAAGAAAACTGAAAAAGTTATGTGATATTTTGTTAGCATTAAGATAAACTTAATTAATTCTAAAGTAATTACCAAAATATAATTATAAACCTTTTCTGCCAAGAGGCAGAAAACAAGATGAAATGATGCTATAATAAAAGTAGATGAAAAACATTACTGAATTTTGTAGAAAAAGCAAAAACTGGAGTGAAATATGAGAAGTATATACTGTATATACAAAGATAGCCACAACAAAGACAAAAAAAAAATAATCAAAGGGAAAGCTATAATTGAATAAGTTAATATAAAAACAGCTAAGCACTTTTGAGGACTTTCTATGTCTTCATATTCATAGCATTAGAATGACCATTGAGTGTAGATATATATAGTCAATAGATATTCAAGCGTAAGCAAATTAGAGAGTCCATTTCTTAGAAAGGGAAAAGCAAGATTACTTTCGATTGATAGAATTGTAGTTATTTGCTATATCAGACTACCTTGATCTACTGTTATGAACAAGAAGATATAGGAAGCCCTCAAAAGAGCTTAGATGTCTTTATATTATCTTATTCAATTATAGCTTTTCCTCTGATTGTGTTTCAGGTCATATATTTATATTACATTAATTTAAGAAAAGTCACATCTTTTATAATAACAAGAATATAAAAAGACACTTTGGAAAATGTGAAAGATGTGCGTTAATAGAGATATTAAATTATTATTATTAATAATAATACAGTAATTCTTGTATTATATTTTTAATATTGTCTAGATAGATATTATTTTTTAATTGTTTATTTTTTAATAATTTTTAAATCAATCTCTACAAAAATTCAGTAAGTTAAAAAAACAAATAAACATTTATAATAATTTTAAAATTCAAATAATTATTCTAGAAAGAATCCCTCCCCCCACTAATTAATTATAATTAATTACAACTGTCTATTAAGCTATATTATTCATTGTGATCACATAAATAATTTTAGTTATGCAAAAAAAACATATAATTACCAAATGTCCTTTAAGAGATTGAGAAAAAACAACACCACGAGCATCAGAAATGTATAATGTTCCTCGACCTGAACCTAAACCAAATATACATACAGGAAGAGCCAAATTTTTTTAAACAAAATTAATTATTTTGAAACACATATTCAAAAAATTGCATTTTGTTTAAAATAAACGCATATTCATTACATTTTATTATTAAAGATATAATATAATCATTGATTCATACATTTACTATCATTCTCAGAGCTACTTTCAATATTCAAAAACATCTACTGTTGACAATAGGTAAGCATTTTATTAATTTTTTTATGCCTGCTCATATTACACTTTACCAAGAGATTTCCTAGAATCATGAAAGCAGCATTCCTGTTTGTCACTTAACATACACACAAACAAAAAAAAAAATAACAGTTTACCACTAATCATCAACACACCCATGTAATTATACAAAATCCTACCTGTTTCATTATATACATCCATAAAAATCATATTTTCCGACATATCACGTATGGTGTAATACTAAAAAATTATGTAAAAAAAGTATTAATAATGATACAAATAAAAACACAAATAAATAACAAAATATATTAATAAAACTGTAATATTAATAAGTTGTGTGTGTGTATATATAAATATGAAAGAAATTTAAATTTTTTTCCAGGAAGTTGAGAATTTCCAAGTAAATGGATATTTAGATAGTAAATGAGTATTTAGAAATTCTTAGCTATAGAATATAAAACAATAAAATTACAGAAACCCTCATTAATTGGTAATCGATTAATGTGAGTAATGACTTTATTATTTCTCTGAGAAGAGGTCTTTGCTTTGTACTGGACTAATATTGACTTTTTCATTTTTCTACCCCTATCTCTCTTTTTTTATCTCTATAAATATATATCAAATATAACTAATGAGTAACACAATCTAGAATTTTATTATAAGTTTAACATATGCGAATTAATAAGAAACATTACCCTAAAATACTAGCAAAAAAAAAATTGCCTATTTTTCCTGTTCACTAATAATCCAGAGTTCATAATACTAATTAGCACTAATTTATTTACTGTATGTGTTCAGTTGTTATGATATTTGTTTATATATAAATATTGTGGCAGTATATTTGGTTGGTTAAGAAGAATATGTTGTTTATTAAGTTAAAATTAAATTATATATGTATAAAATAATTCTCTAATAAGTTTATATGTATATATAGTAAGAAATAGATTCAAAATTATTAGCTATCTAGAGATATCCAATAAGTTAAAAATTGCATCTTCATTTATTTAATAAATTTACATTTTGGCAATATTTAGCATACACATGTATATACAGTGGTGAAAGATGTCCATTTACTTGAGAATATTTATTTGAAATAATTACTTGTATTATTATTATTATTATATAGAAGATAACATGATAGTGAACAAAGTGTTAGATAGGTTGCAAAAAATTAGCTCTCTTTATAAAATATTTTTTATTTGAAAACGATCTTTATGCTATAAAATATTTCAGAAAATAACAACTATCAATTAAACACACTAGTAGCTTAATATTTAAATTTTTTTTTACCAGAAAGATATGTCTATTATTTCTTGCAAGCTGAAATTGGACCAATTCAAAGTCTTTCAAAATGTCAGGTAGAAAAGTTTTATTTAAATAACTTAAAGAATAGTCACCTTTATGAAAAAACTATAGTATTCAAGACAATTTTAATCATTATAAAAGTTTCAATCTGAGCAAAAGAAAATTTTAATAGTCATCAAAAATAAAATGTTAAACTTTTATTAATTTTTAGTTACCTATAAGCAAAAAGCAGTATAAAAGATAAATGCCAATCAATTAAACAAATAAGTTTATTTAAAACACTTTCTGCTTAATTTTTGAAGTATTTATTAACAAAAAGTATTTATTATAAATCCTAAAAGCTTCATAGTCTACTAGTTTGAAATTTCTCACATTGTGATAAAGGAAGGAGAAATAAAGTCCTTTATAATATTTAAATTTTAAAATGTAAAAAAAAAAAGGCTTCATGGCATTTTAAGTTAAAATATATTTGATAATGTTTAATGCCAATTCTTAAAAAAATAATACCTATGAATTATACAAAGTGTTTATTAAAACATTAATTTATTTTTTTAAAAAATGTTATTATACAAATTAATGAATTTACAAAACCTGTATGGTACTGGTGGAGATAGTGTACTGCCACTGATAGAGACGTCATATCTGCATAAACTCGCAGAAATATCCACAGCAGGGGCCCAAAACAGCAATGCTTGTTCCAGCCGCGAGGTGGCACTGACGCATGGCAACCAGCGCCACCAAGTGGGCAGCTTTGGTGCCAGCTAGCTGGTGGAATGTTTCTATGCTTACGCATGCTGAACAGCGCCATCTCGCGGCTGGAATACATCTTCATTTGAAAATGCATTATTATTATTATTTTTTTTTTAAAAAAAAAAACTTATTCACTATATTGAACATGCTAAAAATGAGCAAAACAATAAAATATAATATAAAAGACATGTTTGTATTCTAATTATTATTAATAATATTGCACATGACCAAGTGTCAAATTCTTAAAATTAATTTTATTATTTTTCAAATGGATTATCTACCATTTTATCCACAAACATTTAAATATTGGATGGAAGTAAATAACGATATTGATAATATCTTATGCTTTATTAATGGTTGGAGATATTTAAATTATCATTCTTCATAACAGAAAAAGTACTTGAAGTTATATTAATTGATCACATACTTATGCAAAATAGTGCATTATACATTTATAGTAGGAAATCAATGACGCATGATTTATCATGAGAAGATTTTTTACATTAAAGACAGTTGAATTAAAAGTATTCTATGAGTTAAATACCTTTTATTTACAGAAGATTTAAGACAAAATTAATATTTTAAAACATTATTTTCAAAAGTATTACTAAAGGACATAGTGTTTCTTATTGGAGTTTGTTTAGAAGGTGTGAAATTTCCATATGATGGGCAGCAATAAGGGCAATGACTGTTATCAATAGGACTCCAAGTTTATTTTATAATAATACTTTATCAACATCATTATTCTATGATATAAGAATGTAGGAAGATGCAGGGATCTCAATTATATAGTTGATCTGATTAAACTAAAAATCTAAAAAAAAAAAAATCCACTTTTGAAGTCTTAGATAATACTGAATGTTTAGATTTATTATTTGTTAGCCTTTATTACTTAATGTTAAAATAATATTAAATAGTGCTATCACACTTATAACGTAAAGCTGTATAATTAATATCAATTAGTCAATTAAAATGGCTGAACGCTTTCGAGAAACTGTACTTCTCATAATCATAGCCAGTTGTGTGATAGCACTATTTAATATTATCATAATTTGGACAAGCATAAAGCATAAATCTACAAGTTATTACTTAATGTTAAGTAAATATAACATTTTAGAATAATGTCATGAAGCAAAAAAATTTGTGATAGTTATTACTATATAATTAATTATGAGCGAAAATAGGTTGTTGTTACTAAAGCAAATTTAATAAAGAATCCACTACTTAAATTTAATTTAGATGCATGATTACTATCAGACACACAATTTAAACATAATACAGATTTAGTCCTGGTAATATCCCTGAACATTTTGTTTTAATATCGTTACATAATAAAATATAAGAATTATAAATCAATTATATACATGCTAATCTTTTAATAGGAATTAGCAAATATTGATAATAATAAAAAATCCATATAATCCATAAGCCTGAAATATGTAATTTAAAATTTAAAGTATGTAGGGGTTGTTATTTTGCTTATTTATTCATTTGTTGTTATTAATAATGATTCAAGTTATAATGTTAATTAATAATATTTAATTATTAATTGGCTATCTAGTCAGATTCTTATCATCTAGGATGAAGACATGAGGTCATATTGATCCAGACTTATCCTTAAACTGATTATTTAGTCCAGCATTGAGCAAAAATAAATTGCTCTTGAAAACATACATATCTATGATGATAATTTTCAAAATATTCATACAGGCATGAAACTGATAAAATTTATTCCATTAATTTCCAAATATTTCTTAAGATTTTCTGAAATTTCTGTACAATTACAAGTCATTCATATTTTTATTTATGCACTCTAGTTGCTTATTATTCCAGAAATATATATTTTTTATTTTCAATTGCAATTGAGTGACCCTAAGATCCCAGAATATATACTATACAAAGAATTAGTGCAAATTTTCAGTGTATATTTTCAGTCAGTGATAATGGTTCATTTACACTTCAGAATTAGAAAACAATTATTTGATGAACATTATCAAGATTATAACCTAGTATTGAGGACATTGCCTAAACAATGGAAATTCATGAACTTAGAGGATGTACTTTTAGACCAATTACTATAATGGGATATTAGATCACAACCTTAGAAAAACTTCAAGTGAAGTGGATTTAACTTATAGCTTTAACTCTTATTTTTTAAAAGTCTACATATAAGTATCCTTAATTCTTATTCACCTTTTAACTCTATTACTATCATTATCTCCCTTTCAAGAAATGCATTATCATTATCAGCTTGACAGCTCTCTACAACTTGCTAATTACAGTATCATCTTCAATTTACATCCAACTAGTTTGTTTCATGACTATTCTCCCAATACAAATGTACTATCTGCATGTATTAAACAGATCTAAGAATAAACTTTATTTACATAATAAAAAATACATATACAGACAGTATACACTTCCCTTTCACTCTAGAAAAGTCTTTTAAGTCTTTCAGGTTTTCTGCAATTCCTCTAGTATCTGGGAATAGATATATTTCTTCATTCATCTCAATCTGTATTAAAATCTGTTGGTTCTTCAGATCTTGATGATCAATTATCATCGCTTAGATTTGGTACATCTTCATCAATTCTGACATCAGCTTCAATATCCTGCTCAATGGACAGTTCCTCGTTCTGCACAACTGAGGTGATATTTTTGTAGTCTTCACTCATTGTAGTTTCCAATTTGAGAGTCGTTACTGTAGGTTTACTGATCAACACAAGTGATATATCAGAGAAATGCTCATGTAAGTTTATGTCTTCTAACATGTAATCTGTTATTGATTTTAAACATTCTTATAATCTCAGATAAGATTTCCATTATGGTACCTGGGATCTATCTCTTTTCTATTACATCTCAAATCCATACTAGTTCACCAATCTAAAATTTTACAAAGTTTGCATTATAAGTTTGTCCATCAAAATTACGTTTTTCTGTTTCCTTTTTAAGTGGTAACAGTTTCTATAAGTGTAAATAAATAATCAATCAAAACAAAATTGAAATAAACAACTATTAAATATTTTAATATTTATCGAATCAGATTTCATCTTCATTGAGACCTTCTCAAGATATTATACTATACAATTCACATGATAAGATGAGATGCACTGTGACTTCTTTTTCAGAGTCAGGAATCTCTCAGTTACTATGTCCAGAAAAACCTGTTAGCCACTTTACCCCCCTTTCCATTCCCCTCCCTAAGTTTTTACCATATTCTTCTCTATTCTGCTCCATCCCATTTCCACAACATAATCTTTGTCAACTCCATGGCCTTTATATCTAAATCCCCCTTATCTTTTTCCAAATCCAGCATAAAAAACAAGAACTCACCTTCTATATAACCACTTTGTTTATATTTATTCCACAATTTCATTATTTGTGCCACTTTCTACTTGCAAGCATTTACATTAACTTAATAGATGCCTAATATTTTCTATGTCTTCCTTAAACAACTTGCAGACTAAATCACCCACATTTTCCCATTTATATGTATATTTCCCTTGTTGCTAAAGATCCTGTTCAAGCCTTAAACAACAGCAATTACTTTCCTTTTATCATAAATTAACTTCCACCCAATATTCTGTTTACTTCTATATATATTTAAATTCTTTTTACTCTCCATGTCTCCAACTTCCTATTATTTATTAATGCATTTATTCTTCTATCCTATTCCTTGTAGCTATTACCCTCAACAATTCTCCTAACACAATCACCCCACCTTTTGCATAAGTATACGGACATAAATTCTTTATCCAAATCTTCTGCATACTGCATTACCTTTCTCATCCATCTTGTCACCTGTCCTTTACTTATAACCCAATTAAATATTATTTTGGCTATTCTCTAATTATCCATAAACTGCAATCTACCGAACATTTTCATTTTGCTTTTTGCATCTCTCATATAAAAACTTGACCATCCAATTTCTCCTTGAATTACCTCCCTTGCCGTCCACACATCTGCATCTAATGCATTTCTTTCTACTTATCTTTGTACTTTTTCTAAGTAATCTAACACAACTTTACTTACATATAATGCATTGTTACCATACCCTGTTACTGCTACTCTCTTCCATACAATCCTACCCACATCATATTTATTATATGAAAACACTGTTAATTTCTTTATCAGTCCCTTTCTTTTCTTTGCTTCATTTATGATTTTTTTCTCCGATTCATCCAAGCAATTTCCTGATTACTTAAGACAATTCCCAAATAGTTATACCTATTTACCATACTTAACTTTATATCCTTCAATAAAAATTCTTTGGCTTCTCTTTCCTCAGTAGTAATCATCATTACTTTTGATTTTTCTTCACTAAATTTAATTCCCATCTCTTTACCCACCTTTATTCATGTCCTCAGTATAACTTCCATATCTTCCTTTCTTTCTGTGCACAAAAAGACATCATCCACAAATATATTCCCTTACCACCTATTAATGGTATCTCTAACCCTCTTCTAGTACCTCTATTGCTCTCTCCATTTCTTTCAAATACAACAAAAACAAAATAGATGACTTAATATCCTTGCTTTAGTCCTACCCCATTTTTAACTTTAACTGATTCTATACTTCATAATTGATTAATTATATCTACTCCATCTACTAGACATTATTTACATTAAATTGCCCTTTTTTAAAACATATACTTATATATTATAATCCAATAAATAAATAAATAAATTTAACATATTTTACATCTTACACATACATACAATTTACAATATTCATTTACAAAAATTAAAACTAATAACTTGGCAGGCATTTTACTGTTAAGAGGTTCTCGGAGTAAAATGTTGATAGATCATAACTTCTATCAGCACATTTTTTATATCTTTAATTTTTATTATTTTTAAAACAGATTTTAAACTTAGAACTGCTTTGTTAGCTATTCCATTTGAGGCTGGGTGATAAGCTGGAGTTAGAATATAATGTATACCTTTATCTGTTAAATGCTTTTCGAAATCAGCAGAGGTAAATCCAGTTCCGTTATCTTAGGATAAGCATGTTTAGTGAACACTTCCTGGAGAGCTTTAATAGTACATTCAGAATTTGTAGTTTTTATCAGCTTATATTTAACCCATTAGGAATATGAATCTACTATTAGTAAAAATACATAACTATTTATAAATCCAGAAAAATCTATATGAATGAGTTACCATGGATATTTAGCCTCTGTTCTTGGTTTGTAAGTTTTCTTTAGTAAATCAACTGTAGGTTTATACTTGCTTCAGAGTTTTACTTTCTGAATTTCAAATTTCCTTTCACCCTCATTAGGTACATGCTTTAATGGCCCTAAGTTTATGTCATATTACTACCATATAATCATTTCTACTTACACATAAAAATTAGACTTGCATTTAATTTCTATTTGTTGCAAATCCTTAATAGCTAAATCTTTTGTTTTGTTTCTTGATGGAGCAATATTTTCCACAATAGAAAAAATAATTCACTTACTGTAGATAGTGACCCAGTGCGAGCAAAATCTTTTTTTTGTAAAAAAAGAAAACAATCCTAAGTTTACTTTCTCCAGGAGAAAGATATTTTAGGCAATTCATAATTTAGAAAGTGAATGTCTGACATTTCTGAGAATCTTTATTTTCTAAATGGCCACAGCTACTGACTGCTTCAATATTTTAATTTTTACATAGCATTAAAATTTTTGTAATAGATTTAACTTAATTTTATTATAAAATTATCTTCACACTTAATTGTCTTTATTACCACTCTCTAAAACTAAAACATGTTTAACCTAAGCTTAGACAGCCAATGGATTCCATAATATGCTAAAATGAAAAGCATTAATTACCACTAAGTAGCCTGTTAAGCATAGGTTTGAAAAACTATTTCTATGCAAACAAACTGCTATGTTTTTCAATTATAAAAACAATAAACATACCTGATCTTTAGTACTTGTAGGTAATTGAACTTCATTCCAATGTAAACCGCCAGTTGTTGATACTTGCAGAATATAATTTTTCTTTTTTAATTAAAAAAATATAATAATAATATTTTTAAAAATATATACATAAAAACTAATAAAAGATAATATAGAATATAAGTAAAATTGAAATAAATAAAAAAAGGTCTTAATTTATAATAGTTAATAAAAGGTCTTAATTTATAATAGTTAATAAACTATCATAATATTTAGTTTTTTACATTATTGTATTTAAAGACATAATCAGCCAATGCCAAAGATTATCATGTTATGATTCACAATTCTAATTGAAAATTCATGTAAAATGATTAGTACTTTATCAAAATTAATCAGAAATACATAACGCTTTGTAACTGCTACAATAGATCATAAAATAAAAATATGAAGAGTTTAAATCATACTAAAATATATTTTGTCTACCCCCCCCCCCCCAGAAAATCAATGTCAGCTAATGAGCTGTATGGGTTTTTTTGTTAAAATCAGTTCTCATGGGTGGGAGCACACTATATAAACTCAATATTTCATGTCATTCCACAGTATTCATAGCTCATATTTATGTCAGGCCAACATTATAAAATGTTAATCAAATTTGGATGTTTATCTGCATCTATTCCATCAATTGCAGAAAATGCCACTACTCTATTTTATAACATCAAAACAATTTATAATTAAATAATTTATGATTACTCAAAAATATAAACATTTTGATGTTAAAAAAAAATAAACAAAATTTTAAAAAAATCAATTGAATTTTAACTGTTTTGATCCAATGGCATATTTAACTACATAAATAAAGATATTGACATTACAAATTATTTTGTAATTATCTCATTTATTTCACCAATAATAAACAAGATTTACTGCATTCAATGTACTTATTACTCTATGGAATGCACAACAACAATTTAGAATTAAACCATTCCAAAATTAATTTATTTACTTCTAAATTAAATTTATTATGATCTAAATTGAATATCAAACAAAAATTCTGCAAGATGTTCAATGAGCACTATAGAGAGCTTGCACTTATCATTTCAGAAAATTGAAGTATTAGTTACTTAATTAAAAAAGAGAACATAGAAATGATACCATGAACAAGTATAGCATTTATGTAATACATATAATAAAAATGCATTAATATTTATATATTGGTTAATATTTTTGAGTAATAAAATTTTTTTTAGGGATAATAAGCTTGCACAACTGTCTGTGTGTCAGGATTTTTTTTTTCCATTCAACACACAAGTAATTATTTTCTCAAATCCTTCTAATAAATTATTACTAAATATTTATAAATAATGGCAAAAAGCCTTTGGTAGGGAATAAAAGTCTTTAATTTTTAATAGCAATCAAATTATTTTTCTAAGAATTTAAATTATAACAAATGTGAATATTTGTTTCAATTGCTAAAATTTGATACATTCTATAAGAACAATAATAGAAGTCAATAATATTTTGAATTATTATAAGAGTAATGCCATTTGAATTTGAGTACATAAACTTTAAAAATGACAGATTAGTTTAGTTTGAAAGTTTGAAACAAAAATCAAATAATCAGTAATATTGTCGAGAGAAGTGAATAATATATTATAAGTAATAGTATTATTTTTATTAATTGAAAATTAGAAATTATTATGATTGATACAATCTTGTTTTTCATTGTCCTAATAAAATTCTCTTAAGACTCTTCTTGATAATTTGCTTTTTCATTAAAAATGGCAGTGTCCAAGGATGCAAGAAGTTTCTTGTCTTTGAAACTTAGGAAATACCATCTTTTTCTTCAGTTTTATTGTAAGTTAAATAACTATTAGAAGTAACTATATTGCAAATTTTACAATTTTCATTTCTAACTGCCAGTTTTTAATATTTAATTCAGAAAATAAAAGGAAATGACCATTTGTCTCTATTAGAAATAGAAATCATTTTTGGCAACAAAAACAAAAAATATTGTTTTAATTCATTTTATGCATTCTTTAAAGAAAAAAATAAAAATAAAATTCAAAGTTAGTACAGTCAAAAGTCAAATTCTCTATACCAAACAACACCATATTCTTCATACCTTTCTGCCTTTTGCTCTATTTTTTAAATATCTATAGCTGTTTCTCTATGATTATTAATCTTTTTTTTTTTTACCTCTCTGTATTCCCTTACCAACATTCCCTAGATACATACCCAATACAA
Source organism: Epiperipatus broadwayi (assembly GCA_028023455.1). Classification (NCBI taxonomy): domain Eukaryota; kingdom Metazoa; phylum Onychophora; class Udeonychophora; order Euonychophora; family Peripatidae; genus Epiperipatus; species Epiperipatus broadwayi. The sequence goes on along the minus strand of JAQFVV010012471.1, from coordinate 4,261,362 downwards.
TTAAAATGTTTTCCCATAATTTCCTCAATATATATCTATATTAAAGCTTTTTAAATTTATAATATTATCTTCACAACTAACTTTTTCCATTTTCCTACAAATCCATATTTCTAAAACTTCTGCCCCCCCCCCCCCACTTTTTCTATAATCGTTTCTCCTTCATACAAAGCAATACTCCAAATCAAACAATTAACAATTCTTTATTTTTTAAGATCTAATTTCAATTGTTTATATAATAATTTTCTAACAAAAATATTGCATTCATCATAATGAATCCCACATCATAATAACACAACAGTGAGTGTCATGGAAATAAATAAGTTGTATTTATAATTAAATTTAATATGTTCTATTAATTTGTGTGTCAACAAAATATTAACAACAAATAGGGATGCCACAAATTCAAATAAGTGAAACATACTGATAAAGACAGATTAAAAAGTAAAAAAATCATACCTTAGTAGAAACTAAAGAGTAGATAAAAATTCCTTGAATATTAAATGCCAAAACATTTTCACAAACAGCTAAGAACAAATAAAAACAATAGTTCAACAATAAAAATTACTAATATTATTTGTGAAAGTGTGTATGTATATATATTTAAAAGTTAAACAAATATAAAGAATTATCACAAATTATGCATATTTTGTACAACAATAAATAAATATTTATTACATAAAAAAAATTTCAATGAAAGATAAAAATTCAAATTAAATAATGTATCAGAATTTAAAGTACAGTTATAGGTGTTTCAACAATAACATATTTTAAAGTTTCTTTTCAAATTTGTACAAAGTAACTGCTAGCAAATCTTGAAAAATAAAAACAAAATATCAGTCATGGAGTGTTTACCTGTGTATATAAGTTACTACCACATTTTTATGTCTGATTAGGTTGATTCAAATAATAGTAAGCAATGAAGAATAAAGAAGCTCATACCAATAAATGATATGCATATATATGCTCATTAAAATAGTAAAATTAATATCTGGAATCTTAAATATTTTATTACTATGTTCAGGAACATATACATTTGCAACATAAAACATTATATTTTTAGGATTTATATTTAGAATCTAGAATTACTATAGGAGATTGATATAAAATCATCAAATAAAGAAGGCTAAAATTTCTATAGGAATAAAATTAATAAAATTTTATTAAGATCAGATTCCAATAAATCAGAGATATCTAATATTTCATACTAAAATGTATATATGTTTACCTTAATGTTTGGTTTTATATACAAATATAGTTATAAAAAACCCAACAAGATGCACATTAATTCCATTTGTTTCATTGATTAATCAATTTTCTGAAGAAAATAGATCATTAGTTAAAATTACAAATTAGTTGCATAACAAAAGATAACAATGTTTTTAAAATGATTGTTTTTAATTAATTACTTGCAATAACAGAAACCAAAATGTTAAAAAAAAAAAAAATGTAACCAACAAAGTAATTTAAATGCTTTGACATTATTGTAAAAAAAAAAAAAAAACAATCTACCTACATGATACTTCAACAATTTAAATTGTTTGTATTGTAATTAAAATTTTCTTTTTTTAAACACTGAAATAAATATAATTTTTTTTTTTTGTAAAAAAAATAGTAGTTTAAATCATTTAATGCTAAAATGTTTTTTTTATTTTAGATTACTTATGCGATTAATACAGAAGGTTCCTTTTGTTGGGATATTTATTATTTGCATTCTCACTGATTTGATGATAAATAAATGAAAAATTTCATTAAAAAAAAAATTCGTCAGATTTGAAGCTAAATAATTGTAAAACTACATTTTTATAGAAGTTCCTTAAAATAAAAAAAAATCATGAAACAACCTGAATGAGATAAATAAAGCAAGCAATAAAGTATTGGAAATTTATAGATTTTAATTTCATCTCAAATTAATTTCATAGTGTTAAATATGAAATAATTTTTATATTAATTGCAATGTAAAATATAGTACAAATTTTAAGTAGACAAAAATAAAATCATTATATATTTTAAAAATAATTTTTAATTTTTAAATCTAAAATAAAATGTACTTTTTATTAAACCATAAGTTGGGTAAAATGATGTTTGATTCCATTCTTTACTAAAAATACTAATTCAATTTTAAATTCCTGAAAAAATAAAGTAATATAAAAAATCTCAATCCAATCAAATAAATATTCAGATTAATATTTGGTACAAAAATGACATACATAATTAAATGACCATGTTAAATTTCATAAATCATATTTAAAGAAAAGATAACTTGTTCTTAATCATGTGTTACAAATTTAAATACTTCGATGTCAGAAAGTTAATGCATAATAATTACGCAATTATCATGTAAATATGGAAACAATTATATTTGTCTGTCATGGGTTTTTTGAAATAGATTAAAATCAAAATAAATTCTTTGATAACAAGAAAGACCATTCATCATAGATAGTTAAAAAAGATATAAATTCTTTGATATTAAAAACTATATATTGTTTATAACATGTATATATCTATGCTAATATGAAGAATCCTTATAATATTTGAAAATGTATTAGCTAAATAATTGTTACATAATTTAATTGCTAGATAATCTAGAATTATTTTTTTTTAAAAAAGATCTTATAAGAACTGATTTATTAGTGTTTAAGTCATCTTCACAGCACCAATAGTCCAGACATTCTAAAAACAATAAATAGAAATCTAATACCTTTTATAATGTATTTATATAATGAAGGTGCTTAAACTTAATACATATGATAAACAGTAAATTATTATTTATGAACAATATATTGTGATTGTGTAAGTGTTGACTGGTTTTTAATGAATATAATAATTATACAGGCTTGTCTTTTTTCTTATTATAAGTAGTACGATTGTAGTAATCTAACATTATATTTAATATATTTATATTGGAGAAGCATATTTAGTTATACATATATAAAACAATAGCTAGACAACAAAAATTAAAAAAAAAAAATCATGTAAATATATTATTCTAAATTTACATGTACATACTAATCATTAAAAATCAGTCAACACTTAGACAATCCCAATACCAATAACAATCTCAAACCATTGTAAAGGTAACCTCCTTTTTTATGTTTCAATATATTGATATAGACACTAAAGATTGCAACATGACCACACAGACCAAAATTATTGATACAAAGAAGTTTAAATAAATCTCCTTAAACAGATAAATATAACCAGTTCTGAATGCAGTCAATTATAACATTACAAATGGCAATTATAATTTTCAAATTGCACCCAAATATTACTTAAATAATAAGTAATATTTACCAAGGCTATAACCTCGAGAATATGCATGTAAAATGCGATAGTAGGGACCTCTACAGGTGTTTAACCACAAGCTTACGCTATGGAAGAAAAGAGGTGTAATAATGCTTAAGACTAAATGGGTTTGTAAGTAATCACTAAAAACTAGTCAACACTTAGATAATCCCAATATTAATAATAATCAACAACCTCGTAATGGTTATAAATAGTAAATTATTAATTCAATAAACATTTTTAAATAAATTAAAAATTTGAAAAAAAAAAAACTTACTTGTAAAATTCCTTCCTAATGTAGTGGTCTTTTTCAATACAGAATTTTCTATGAAAAATAAAAAAAATATATAAACATATAAATGCAATTGTAGAATTATATATATAAATTAAAAGTCTTTAAAAATTCCACTACAAATTAAAGACCTTATTGAAGAACAATGAACGAAAAGCATTACTCATTAAGCTTGCCAATTGCCAGACAATGAGTATTTTCCAGCCTTTTTTTATTCTTATCTAAGAATAGCTACCAGCAGACAATCATTTACCAATATTTAGTGTTTATTTTGCTTGGTTATAGATAAACAATTTGAAAAAAAAAATTCTAAAAGTGATTAAAATTTTTGTTTCAAATTTATCAAATTTAGATTCGATCCTAGATCAAGAATGGCAGTTAATCAAAGATAAGACAATTTTTTTTTTGCTTTTTTTTCATTAAATAATTAAAATAATTATATGTAATTGTGAGTTACACACTTAATCAAATATTGCTTTCTAAACATTATTAAACTAGGTGAATAATAAGACATTCTTTTTAAAATTTATAATCTCATTGACATTGTTTACTTATAAACAATGAGATAAAGATTTTTATTTAATGAAATACTTTTAAAAATTCCCTCTCCTTAAAAAAAATTACATCATTAAATTTCAATTGCTGATTCAGTATTAGATAAGTTTAATTCACTTTTAGGACTAACATTATCAAGTTTTAAGTCAATAAACATCACATGATCACCATGCCTGTTTTAATTATCAAGTTTCTTCTTACTAGTTCTATATTGTTTTTATCAAGATTCTTAGCGTCAGAAACAATTAAACTGGGAAATAATTAGAAATCTTTAATTTAACCTCTGGAAACTCCTCATTAATAGTTATCAGACATATTAATATTAGTATCCACTAAACTGCTCATATAATAGTATCAAGTATAATTTCAACAAATTCTAATTTTTGAAGTGTCCTTACTTTTCACAACTTCTGTGATAGAAACCACACCTGTCTTCTTAATCTAATTACAAAAAAAAAAAAAAAGAGGGGAGGAGTTTGATCAAAATTACTAGTTGTATTAAATCTATTTTTCAACTAAAAAATGAGCAGTGATACATGGTTCTCAAAGTGTCAATTAAAAAGATATAATCACAGATTATTAGAAGTATATCTGCTTATAAATTTTGGCAAATGCATCTGGTCATAAAACTTTTTACTTCATCATTTGTTTGAGACATTGAGACTTAGACATGCATTATAATAATGTTAAATAGGCATCATAAAATATGAACTAATTCAATCAAATATTCCCAGAATTATATCCAAAAAAAAAAACAACAACACAATATCCTTACTGATAATTTTAAGTTACAGCATTCTTTTTTTGTTGTCCAGACTTGAATATCTAACAAAGTTTTTTTGGTTCTTTCCACTTACAGCTTTGGATTTTTATTCCTTGCCTAACAACAGCAGCAACTAGGTATCCAATAAAAAACTTTCATATAATTGAATCAATCAGGCTACAGTATTAAAAAATATTCTTGGCTTTTCCATAGAAACTTATTAGTATCTTTTGACTTGAGAAATCTATCTTTCACTGCTATAGTATTTCATTTTTTTCTGCCTATTCTTAACATTTTTAACATAATACACAAGAATACTTTATATCTAGAAAAAAGTTTGAAATGAGGTTTTGTTACTATCATGATTGTAATATTTGAATGCAAACATAATTCATATACTTAGAATTTAGATATAATTATAGGGGATTTGAACACAGACTTTAAAGCTTATTTCAGTTATCCATTCTATCTCATACAACCTATATACATGTGAAAAAGATAAATGATCTCCAATATACATATTTTATGCTGAACCAGCACTCATCAGTTGGTCCATATCATCATCTCCCACACACACACATATATATAATCAGTGCTCGGTTTATATTAAAAAGCATTACTTCAAACATTAATGAATAGACTTCAATCTACTTCAGCCATCATCTATACCATTGAAAATCTGATGGCGGAACATCCAATCCTCTTGTTGATACCAATATTATTGTCATGCTCATGTTGACTTTAAATCACTCTGATTCATCATGCATGGAACCATGTTCACTTAAATGGACAGGAATCGTAATATTTGAATACAAACATAATTCATATATACTAATTTAGATGTAATTATAGTGCACTTGAGCACAGATTTTCAAGCTACAAATCCCCTATAATTACATCTAAATTCCTAGTTTATAAATTATACTTGTATTTAAACATTACAGATTCTGCTTGTATCTTACTCATCCCTCTTCTATGTATTTAAATGGATAATGTCCTATACATGAGGGGTAAGAGTGATTTGAAGTCAACATGTGCATAGTAATAATATCGGCATCAACAAGGGATTTGGGTATTCCATCATCAGATTTTTAATGGTATTGATGGCTGAAGAGTTGGAAGGTAGTGTAGATTGAAGTTTGTCCATTAAAGTTTGAAGAAATGCTATCTTAATATAAGCAGAGCACTGATCATATATATATATATGTGTGTGTGTGTGTGTGAGAGAGAGAGAGAGAGATGATAAGTTGGACCAATTGATGAGTGCTGATTCAGCATGAAATATATATATTGGAGATCATTTATTTTTTCCACATGTGTATCAGTTGTATGAGATAGAGTGGATAGCTGAAGGGAGCATGAAAGTCTGTGTTCAAATCCCCTATAATAACATGATTGCAATTGACCACTGCCAACTCAAATCTTATTATGTTGAATAAAAATAATAATAATACAACATTAAAATAAAATTAAATGAAACAAATAGAAGACAACAACATATAATAATATGACAACATACATATTCTTTGTAAATATTATTAGAGGGAAGATGTTCTGTAAATTCATTATAGATTTCAGTATAATACAAAAAGTATAATCATTAAATAAAAATATTGGACTCAGTTAAACCTATAATCATAAGTTATGAATTTATGAAAAAAGATGTGATACATACTACAAGTTCAAACCAATTTTTTAAATAAAATTAGATTGAAAAAATATATAACTTTTCTTTTGCATACTTTTATATAAAATATTATTAAATTAGTGCATCTATTAAGATAAGAAGTTACATAATAGCCAAATTTTGAATTGTGAATTATGAGAATAGAAAGCTTACAGAATTGGTTTCAAGGGACTCTTTTCATTAACTATGCCAGGCACCAACAATATAAACCTTACATCAAAATATGCCTGAATTGATGTTAGTAAAACCTGTCGCTGACCTGTAAGATGGAACCAACTATAACATAAATGACCAATGGAAAAAATAATTAATAAATTCCATATTTTTCATAAAAAATTGAGAACAAAAAAAAAAGAGTATGTTTAAAAACATAAAAATAATATAATATACAATATTTAGAAAACAAACCAATGCACAATGATTACAAAACAAATATAGTCATTAAGTATGATCAGTACAAGCAAATTAAATTAGTGATAAGGCAGAATGCAAATCCATAATAAATTAAATTACAAAACTGATACATGGATTAAATGCAAGTAAGAATTTAAAAAGCACTGATACAAAAAGTAAATGATGTAATCCATAAGAAAGTAATTGGCAATAATAAAGCTATAAGAAATTAAATTACAAAAATAAATCTGTTTATAAGACAAATGAAAGATGCCAAACCATAAAATGAACACAGTTATTGTCAAATATGTATGTTTTCATTCAGTTATTTACTTCCATAAAGATACAGTTATTATCTTAAATTTATAAAAAAAAAATGAATAAAGTGGATGCCATCAAAAGTACTTAGGAAAAAACATATATTTATAACAATAATTGTATAAAGTATAACTATGGAAGTAAATAAAAAAGTAAAAATGTACATAAATGTGTACTTTTTATAGTATCCACATTTTTCATTTTCCTGATACATGAATATCTTTTTGGAATTTATTATGAACAATTATTTTCTTATGGATTGTATGGCTTACTTTTTATATTATTATATTTTCTAAATCCTTTCTTATATATAATCCATGAATTGGTTTTTAAATTAATTTTTTTATGGAGTTGTATTTTGCCTCATTCTTAATTTAATTTCTTATGAAATGCTTCTATTGTTCAATTCTTATTGAATGTATTTGTTTTGTAATCATTGTGCATTGATTTGATTGCTAAACAAATTATTTTCAAGTTTATTTTCTAAATATAATATATTATTTCCATGTTGTGTTTTTAATTTTTTACAAAAAATATAGAATTTTTTTTTGATAATCATTGTATGGTAGTTACATATTATAGATAGCTCATTGACTCTGATAACACTGCTGAATCTTATTTATATTAGGTATATATCATTTGCTCTACTTCAAAAATGAAAGATAAAATATTAATAATTAAATGTGAGATTTTTTATAGTTAACAATTATACATATAATTAGAATATTCTGGATAAATAGAAATTAAAATCAATTTCATTTGTTTACAAATTTTATTATTAATATTATTCACTTTATGAAATTTGCAATTCTAAAAATATTTATTTGTATGTAATTAATAAGCACATACACAAATATAGTCATCAGGAATTTAATTTCATTTTACATCAAGCTCATCAAATGAATTCAATGTAAATATAAATATGGAAATGACAATTTTATTAAAAAGACTTTTTAGAGCCAAAAGACTGTAGTATATGTATTTTTAAAAAATTTCTACAATATTCAAGTCAAATTCTGAATTGTGAACTATGACAATACAAGGTTTACAGAACTTGTTTCAAAGGAATCCCTTTCATCAGCTGTGCCAAGCCCCAAAATCACTAACCATAAATCAGAAAGAGTTTGTCTCATATTTATATTACATAAATTACACTTATTTTATTTCAAGGGGTGAAAGATGAAATATGTATAATTATTAAAAAGGATGCTTTTTATAGTTAACAAGCACACATATAATTATATTTTGAATAGAAAGAAATTATAATCAAATTAATTTTTTTAAAAACCATACCATTATTATATATAGAATATAATGTAAAAAAAAAAATGTGATTGTTTAATTTATGAAATTCACAATTATTAAGATGTCAACTTTTATGCTATTAGTAAGTATTTATACAAATAGAGCAAATGAAATGTGCTTAATATAAATGAAATATAGACTTATTCTGTTTATAATTAGTAATGTTGTGGCTTAGCATTTGCAACTAATACTGTTATCTTGTCATCTTTCACAATTCCTAATTTATAAGATATTATATCTTAATTAAATTGAGATAATAGAAGATATTTAAATGCACTCATTGACAACTGAATTAATTTACATAAATGGTAATTCATCACTCTCCACTCTATCTAATAACACTGATACACTCAAGCATTCATATATGCTGAAAAGATATTGGTGATTATTTATCTTTTCAGCATATATGTGCTTGAGTGTATCAGTGTTATTAGATAGAGTGGAGAGTGATGGGTCATCTGAAAGTCTGTGCTCATATACCCTATATATTACATATATAGACACAGGTATAGAATAAACCTGTGTTTCAGTTATAAATGGTAATTCTAAATTATTAACATTTACAAAAATATATAAACGAATCAACTAACATTGTAGCAATGCTTTTAGCAAAAAGATATTCACGATAGCATAGTCTTTCTAATAATTTTTTCTGTTATATTATTCTTCAAGCACTATGAATCTTTGAGTATATGTATTTCCTATTAATATATATTTTTTTTAAATAATATTGCTTCTTAAATTTTTTTATTTTTTTTATTTTTATCTTGAACAAAATAATTCCATCAGTAAATAATATTGTTTTTTTCGTACATTTGTTATTGTGATTAAAAAAATATCAATGTCGTTAATCCTTAGTATTGTTTAGTAAGTGGTTTAAATTCATAGGCATTATTTATATTACATTGGAAAATTTGGAATATTTATTTTTGTTGTTTTTATTATTATATAATATTGGTATCCATTTTTTTTTTTTTTTAATACCATGCCTATTCTAATGTATATATAATACTGTATTCCTATATTCATTATCTAACATCTCATAAACACACTTTTTGTTACATATTATCATTTTTATCATCCCAAAGACATATTAAATTTTACATATCCAAGATAAATTAAATAATAAATATAGGTATTGCAATATATAAGTGTAGAATAAAATCAAAAATAAGAAAATAAAAATGGTATTAAGGATTAAAAGTTAGATAATATCATATAAAAATAAAAGCTACACACAATAAATAAAAAATACATTCTAAATATTATAATAAAGCACACACAATACTTACAAATGCAAAATGTCTTATTAAAAAATACTATGGACAAAATTAGCAAAAAAAAAAAATGAAAAAAAATTTTTTTTTATAGAATTAAATGTAGTAAACCACAAATGCATATAAGCAAATTGCTATTGTATGTAAATTAGTTGATCTCAGCCAATACCTCGCCTTGATGGCAGACTGATAATATTCTATTGGTTTATTTTAAGCATTGGCTACAGTCATGAAAATTAAATGATTACAAAATTTCAAACATCATATTTTAAAAAATGAGTTAAAAACCCAATGAAAAGAAACAATTAACAAATGAGTTTTAATTGTGATAGGAAGAAAAAACAATATTATTTAGCAATTTCATTAAGAAAAAAATAATAATAATTTTAATAGTTGCTATACCTAGTCAAGAGTCCAGGTTACTTGGAAAATAATGTAACAATAAATTGTTAAAAAGACTATGTTACTGAAAAGAGTTTGTACCAAAAGTATTTTACTATAGTATTAGTTGATTCAGTTATACATTCATTAAAATTACAATAATATTGTATAATTGTTAATATATGAGTGCTAAATCAATTGTATTTCTTGCATCTGCAATAGTTTAAAATAACACAGATATCGAATAAATATATATATTAAAAAAAAACTTACTGCTAGATTTAGGATTGGTTGTCAGCCAAAAAAATGTATCATTGTTATCCATCATTCCTGAGCTCCTAATCATAAAAGATATATATCAATCTTAAATATATAAAACTAAATTAAAAGTTATATAAACAGTAGCACCTATTAACTTTAAACATTCATCCTAATCAGACTATATATAAATTAAAAAAATCAACCAATCATTTTGAAGGACGTTTTAAGAAAACTTTTTTCACCAGCTGCCTCAAAGTTTTGATAATCTCTCACATATTCCAGTAAATCACATAGCAATCTTATATATTAAAGCTTTCGATTATAAGTTCAAAATGTCTTAAAATTTTAAAGACTTTTAATTAAATTAAAAAACAATTAAATATTAACTTAAATGCATAAAATTGAATTAATCAGCAACACTTATTAACTTTAAATTAATATTTCATAGATCAAGACAACCAGTAATGAAAGAGGTTTCACTTGAAACATATGTTCCATAAAATAAATGGATGACCTTTTTCTTTTTACATTATATAGTAATCAAATGATCTGTAAAACAGACAATCTGACTGACTACACTAATTCAATGTAATAATTTATTCATCTAATTTCCAGCTTAGCTTTATGCATTTATGGTTATATTTAGTGATTTATTAATTAAAGATGTTAATAAAATATGAGTTACTCAATTTTGCCTTTGTATATTATTTAAGTATATAAGTGGTTTTAATATGTAAAATTGCTATATGACTTACGTATTCATGCTTTACAATCAAGTTGATTTATACTATATTTGATATTAATATGTAATATGATTACTGTATCATATGGGAAACCAGCAATGCTCTAAGGCATCTAATAAAAGATTTTTCTTAAAACATACATCCTGCAAAGAGAGGCTGAATTTTTACATAATACAGTGATTGCATGATTGATCTAACTTATTATTTGATTATCTATAATACATAAAGTCAATAGGTGTTACTGTATAAATGAATTTTTATAAATATTAAAAATATTTCTGTATATTCATCTAAATATATTTCATCTATTTGATTGTTTATTTTGTTATCATAGCGGAAATATACCTAGATAAATACATGAAAATTATCATTATATTTTAAATATTCATAATTATAAAGTCCAAAATATTCTAATTATTATATAGCTTCTTATCACCATTTTCAAGCATTATTGATCTCCTATAAGATGAAGATCTCTCTAAGTTTAATCCAGTTTCTCCTATCTATACCCTATTTTCTCCACATCATATTAGCAAACTTATTTCATGTATACATTTCCCATTTAGTATCTTTCTAGGCGTTTTATAGTCTCTTAGAATCCTGTTTAAAATTTCAACTGTCCAAAACAATTATCATCTTTTCTAGCAATATGTTGAGACTAGATTTATTTCAATATCTTATTTCATTCAATAATGTCAATAAAACCCAAGTGTTCTCTCACCAACATTTTGCTTTTGATTCCTTCTATTACTTCTAACCTTTCCAAACTTTGCCAAATAATCTAAAATCCCTTTATTGCTATTCTGTTAAATATCCAAGTAAGAAATGGTATAATACTTCCATTAAAAAAAAATCTCCATTTTAATCATTTAAATATATTAATTTCCTTAAGTTATTTTAATTAAAACTATTCTAAATGTAATTTTATGATTAATATCATACCATTATATTTTTATCTATATTAATAATCTGACTAAAGTATATGTAGTTGTTAATATCTTTTAATTAATGATTATAAATCATTTTTTTCTTCTGGAAAAATCCACTGAACACTATTTTAGTTTTTTTAGTATTTATCTTTAATTTTACTTTCTTACTTTCATCTGATAACTCTTGCAACATTTTCTGAAGCTTTTAAAATCTAGATGATTTAAATAATTTCCATATATTCTTTTTCTTAGCTTTCCACTTTAATCCACAAAATATTTCTTGTAAAACTATTGTAAAAAGTTCTGGAGATATGAAATTACCCTGCCATACACCCTTATCAATGTTAATCTTCTTAGTGTCTCCACATAATCTTTTAAGTGTTGTTGCATTTTGATATATTTTTTCAGAATATGACAATATTCCAGATCTACATATTGATGATCCAAAACTTTAATCATTGTGGAAATGCTGTGATATGGTAATACTAAGAAGGTTAACATTGATGAAAGTGCACAATATTATGATTCCATATCTCCAAAATTTTGTAAGTAGACTACTTTCAATTTTGCTATTTAATATATATGGCTGTAGAAATTTACAAAATATATTTAAAGGCTTAAAATTGGAAGTTAAGAGACTAAAAATACATGGAGATTTTTAAAAGCATCTAGATTTTGCAGATGATGTAATTATTTTTGCAAATAATATTTCAGAGCTACAGGAAATATTGCAAAAATTATCAAATGAAAGTAAGAAGATAGAACTGAAGATAAAAACTGAAAAGATTAAAGAAATATTCAATGGACTTTTACAATAGATAGTAAAGATGAATAATCATGAATCAGAAGAAGTTATAAACTACAAATATCTTGGCCCAGATTATGAATACATTTAGAAACATAATGGATGAAATTAATCATAGAATTCAACTTGAATGAAATGTTATTAGTAGAAATAATTTAATATTTTAAAAAAAGCCTATTTGTTTTGAAAAGAAAGATGTTTTACCAGGTCTTATTTATTAAAGTAAAGACTTGAATACTTAACAAAAGAGAAATTCAGTGATTTCAAACCATTTAATGAAGTATAAAGATATATATATATTAGAAATAACAAAAAAAGTACAATACTTGGGTGAGAAAAAATAAATATTATTGACATCTTTGAAAAAATTAACAAATTGAAATGCAAATGAGTTGTGCATATTGCTATAAGAGATAATAAAAGACAACTAGTTAAAGTTTTAAACTAGATCCAAAGAGATTGTAAAAAATGTAGGAAAAAAATCATAGGTGAGATGGATAGATAAATAAGAAAGTTCTTGGTGTGATATGAAGCTATGTAACAAAAAAATTGGATTGACTTTGGAGAGATCTTTACTGCAATGAATGATAATGGTTTAAAATAATGATAATGATTTGATATATATATATATATTATTATAAAAAAATCCACTAGAATAAAACTTAAGATGGCAGAATTCGCCAAAGCTGGCTATAGCAAAGGATATTAATCTTCAATTTTATATAAGCATTTTTTAAAATTTTGTAGTTTTATCCTAGTGGATTTTTTTTTTTTATTATACTTATATTATTTGCTATTACATATATTATTGTAAAATTTTTGATATAATCTATTCAGAAAAATGTGAAATTTTAAAATATAAAAAAATCAATACAATATAGTAGCAGAAAACAGTTTCTAAGAATGAACTAACAAATTAAAAATCTTTTAGAAATAAAGTAATCATAAAAATACTTTTACTGTAATTCCTAAATAAATATTTATTGAGTACATCAAATTTAAATTTTCACGAGTAACAATAATTTAATCAATACTGATTATAAGATTATCAAAATTTAAAAATAAAAATTAAATTGAGGAAAAAATTGCACTCAAAAACTATTTTAATGACTATGTCTGAATTAATAGCCCTTTAATCAAACAAACAAAAAAAAAACCTCTTTTAAGGTTCAGAATTAAATCAATAATAGCTGCAAAGAATTAATTAATGGAATAATGATTAGTCACATAAATATTTTATTAAAATAAATCTTGAACTCAGGAATAATCACATTTCAAATGATATAGTCTTCTATTTGGAATAAACAAAGTGATTGTTATTATTGAAGAATCCTTTGTGTTATGTATTCTACAGTTTGAACAGACTTTCAGTTTATTAAATATAACACAGGAATTCTATGATTCTACTGAAGTTTATTTTTATAGTGAGGTTAAAATATTGCCTAACCTAAAAAGACATCCAAAAATCTCCTTAAAGATCTTATAATAAATGTACTAAATTATCTATGCCATTCAAATATTGATATTATTTTCAATTACTTAAAACCATTATCTATATGAGAAATTTTATTATTTTTAAGCAATCTTTGATTGAATTCTTTTATTTTCAATATTTGCATTTTAAGGTCTTAGAATTATTAACAAAAAAAATTTAAAGCATAGATAACAGCAGATCAAATTTATAAATTCTAGTATTTGGAAAAAAAAACAAAACAAGTGCATCAAACACATATACAGTCAATAAATAATCAATTTTTTCTAAAGAAAATAATTATGCTTTACTAATTTAATTCTTTAATTCATCAACGTAACAATGGATTACCGAAGACTTATCAAACACCTGAAAATAATAATGTTAGTTTGATGATTTTATCATTTTATGTTTTGCAAAAAAAACTTCGATAGACTAAATACTTGATGTTAACTTATTGAAGGAAATTTGTCATGAAATTTATTAAAACCAAAATGGGTAATGCCATGTTTTGACCTGAGTTTGAATCTGATTAAAATATACATTTTTTCCAATTAGTTAAGAATTTCTAACAAGCTAAGAATTTTTTTCAGGTAGTTAACCAATTGCCAAACCAAATACACATTCAAATATTAAATGATAATGAGTTTCTAGTTATTCTTAGTTGAAAGGTTAAAGTCCTAGATTAATCTAAGTTATTCAATGCATCAACCAAATACAAAAGAAAATTATCTATACTACCATACAGTCTTCATCATTACTGAAGAAGGTATTATACTTATCCTATATGTGATAAGCATACAGTTTAACTTTAATAAAAGACTAAATCATCTTGAAAATGATCTTCAATGTATTTGAGTTCTCTTAGTTCATGACCTCCACTACTTGAAGATGTAGTCAATATTTATAAATATGTTATGGGTTTGTTATTCAATTATATCATTGTATGCAATTAAAACAATAAACTAAGATATAATCATTCAAACATACCAATGAACTGAATCAACATAATCATCTATAAATCTCCAAGAATGTGCAAAGTCTTCTGAAAGCCATAATTTATATTTCTAAAAAATATATGCATTAACCATTTTAAATGTAAATATATATACAAATAGTAATGAAAATAACAATATTATAAAAGTATAAGTAAAAATACAAACATAATCACATTCAAATAAAACAAACAAGTTGCCACTAAAAAAAATAAATAAATTAAAGCAATGACACTTATGATAATAAAAAAAGTTCCGATAAGCATGATTATTTTTCAGACCATCAGACTTAAAAGAAAATTCATATTTATTCTTTAGAACCATCTGTCCTTCATGCTAAATTTCTGCAGTGTTAAATACTAAAATTATTAATTTGACTTTCAGAAATTTTATTGGTACAAGTAAATTTTTCTTGGATTAACTAAAAAGAAGCACAACTAGTTCTATGACAATAATATTATAACAACTTGATTTTAAAAAAATGAAATATTTTCTATTTGGCAGACTAATAAATTAAATATAGAATTTCATAATGAGTATAGATTTAATGACAGAATTTCAATGACCGATGAAAAAGCTTAAATATGATTGATGAATAAAAATGCAAAACACGTATATATAGACAATTATTGATCATGGTCATTTCAAATTCTTTTGATACATTAAAAATAATTCACGATTCTGAAAAATAATATCACAATTCTATTAAATCCATCAATGGCATTCTCTTATATGATAATGATATTTTGAACAGATGATTTTTTGAATAAGTCTCTACTCATTCAGATTGGATTAAAATAGCTCATTGTAATATCAAAAATGGAAAGATTGCATAAGTTTTAAAATATGTGATGATATGTTAGCTTCAAAAATATTGAAATTTTTTAGAAATATATGGACTCATGAAATTGTACTGCCTGATCTTAAGGATGCTTCTATTATTCCAATTTTTAAAAATAAAAAAAATAAACAATTAAACAAGTTTGCCACAAAAGAAGTTAAAAGATAGCATTATAAAACATCACATAAAATAATGAACTAGCATGTTCTACATGCGGACATATTTGTTTTTTACAGATTGGTTTGAATAGTTATTGCAAAATTCATCTCTAAGGAATTACTAAATGGCTATAGTTGATAATGATTAATAATAAGAATATGAATAATAATGAAAACACATTAATATTTACTATGGTGAATATAAGTTAGGGAAGCTAAATATAAATCATGTTTATAAAATTTTAAGCAAATTAATAATCAAAAAAAAAAAAAAAAAATACAACTAAATTATAATTAAACAATATTTTTTTTGTCCATAAGTTTCTAACTCTGCATCATTCAGCAGAGAAGTTTTATGCATGCTGATCTATGAGAACATGGCAATGTGGTGAATAATTAATAAAGATTACCTGACAAAGGAGAATATTATACCAAAATGCTGATGAAAATCTGCATCTTGGACTCTTTTTTCTTTTTTTGAATATGAGTTTCAATAAAATGACCAATAAAAATCTTGGTTAAGTCCAAAAATGCATTAGAATCTGTATATAACCACATTAATAACAAATATGTTTTACTATATCTGTGCATATGTAACTGATGCTAAAGCACATTTATTCATGGAAATATTTGAATATTGCTAAGCAAATCAATTTATTGATCCTTTTCTTCCTAACCTATTCTATTTATCCTTTCCACTGCTATGTCTATCCTTTATTTCTATTAAGCTGTTTTATATACAATAGAATAATCACTTTATAGTCGAGGCAACCTCTTTTATTGTTAAAGGAGGTTGCCTTGACTATAGGTTGAGATTATTGACAGCTTAAGGGTTGATTGGTATCATTTACATTTTAACACCTATTAAAGTCTTGAGTAATTTACTTTATTGTCTAAGTAAATATATATAATCATTAAAATCAGTCAACACTTAGACAATATTAATATCAATAACAATCAACAATCTCAACCTGTTGTCAAGTCAACCTCCTTTTAACAATAAAAGATAATATAATAGTTATAACACTGAAAGACTTAATTGTTACATTTTCATTTACCATTGTCAAACTTCCTCCACTCACAACTTTGATGCCATCCATTTCAGATAAATACAGTAATGATTATTACTAATCATTATCGAAATTAGAGATTATTTCTAGCACAGTTATTATACTTATAAGATATTACACACAGGAAAGAGAAAGGTTAATAACTCTGTGTGTGTAAAATAAATAAAAAATCAGATATATTAATCTTTAACTGAGTTTTAAAGTTTATATATGCGCTAGAGATAATCTCTAGTTTCGATAACGTTTAGTAATAATCATTACTGTATTTATCTGAAATGGATGGCGTCAAAGTTGTGAGTGGAGGAAGTTTGACAATGGTAAATGAAAATGTAAAAATTTACTCTAGATAAATACTTTTCATATAATAAAGATATATATGAGAGGTAGTGACCTGGCCAACTGATGAGTGCTGGTTCAGCATAAAATGCATCTTGGGGGTCGTTTGTCTTTTATTATATCTTTATTTAAATGAATTTAAAAAGAATAGGGAAGTATGGAGGTGTTTATTATATTTGAAAAACTTAACTCAGTGTTCTCTTGTTAGGCATATATTAAATATTAATAAACATATTTATCTCAAACTTTTAATATATATAATTATTGATATATATTTTTGCATATATATTATGAATTGGAATTTTGTATATATAATACTATTTGCACTCTTAGTATCATCTGTACTTAAATTCTCTTGACCCAATTTAGTCAATCATATTTTTACAGTGTGATCTCACCAAAATGTTAATTATTTATTATACTATTTTCATAAGCCTGTTATCATCAGCTTAGATAAGAAAATTTCTCAACATCTTCAAAATACTCACTGGTCAAAATGGAGATCAAAGTCCCATTCAAAGGCAATTAAGTGCAGATGAAAATCTGAGAAAGGGTTAAAATATTGTACAATAAATTTAATTTTTTAATCAGAATGTGGATATAAATAGTCTAATTTTATATAATACCAATAGATTTATTTAACTACATCAGAGATTTTACATATGCCCCATAAATCTTTTTGCAATTTTAATCAAAGGTGTTTAATACACTAGCGGAAAAGTTAATTAACTATAAATAAGATTTTTAATTTTTTCATAGTTCCTAGAACAAGAAAATACAATATATCAATTTGAATTAATGAATAATTTAAGAATAGTAACATTTATCTCATTCATAAATCAAAAATTAGATGATAAAAAAAATATCCAAGTATTTACAAACCTGAATACCATTTTAAAATTTTAGTTTTATTATATTCCAAATTTTTTTAAAATGATGTGAAATTGATAAATAAAACTAGATCATTTCCTTACAATAGGAATATAATACACATTACACATTGCTTTTGGCAGTAAACAGCTAGATTTATCATTAATTACTACGGTTGAAGAGTTTGAGTATGGAGTGGATTGAAGTTTGTCTATTAAAGTATAAAGATTGGTTATCTTAATATATATCTGAGCACTTATTGCATATATGTGTAGAGATGATAATCTGGACCAACTGATGATTGATGGTTTATCATGAAATAAGTATATTGGTGATTATTTATCTTTTCAACATATATGTGTTCAAGTGTATCAGTGATTTGAAATAGAATAGTGAATGGTTGGTCATGTGAAAGTCTGTGCTCATATACCCTAGATACTAAAAGTCTACTGTAAATGTTTTTTTCAATAATTTATAGATTTTTCTCAAAAATTGAATTTATTATTTAAATTTTTTTTCACTATATAGAAAATTGTATTTTTAAATATGTTGAATGCACAAATATTAAGACTAAATTTGCTGATACTCAAATACAAATGTATGTGATATATTTGACAAACCAATAAAAACTTTTTTTTTTTAGTAATCTATTTAGTGTTCATATTCAAGTAACAGTTAAGTATTACTATTCAAATAGCATTTACAAATCTTTTCCATTAAATCTTTCAACTTCATTATCACTTAATAAGAAACAATTTTATAAATATATGTCTTATATTTCTAAATACCAACTGTCAAAATCATTTAATTATGATTTAAAATATCTTCTATATTATTTATGCTTATCTAATAAAAACATTATTCACTCTCAAGGAAGAATATAAAACAACATGATATTGAGTGTGTAATTAGTTCTAACATTTAATTTTTAAGAAGCTCTCATTTTGATAATTGAATGTAAATTAGAAATTCTATAGTTATTTATTAATACAATATTTTTTTTTTTGCACTCTCTTTAATCAATAATGTATGGATTTAGTAAAAATATTTTATTAATCTATTTATCTAATGTTTAAAGTTTTTTTATTTAATCATTAAAATATATATATATATATATTTCTTTTAAAACAATTTTATTGTTAGTCTTCAAGTTGACATTAAAAAGATTAAGGCTGGATCTATCCCTTCGCTCTGCTTTCCTATTTGCTTATTATTGATGATATTATACTGTTCAAAAAATATACAATATATGTATCATTTATACTAAAACTGTATAATGTTTTATGGAAACATAACATATGTAATATAATTATTATTCAAAATATCCCTTTAGAAGAGAATGATATAACAATATGCAAATAATCAGGTATTAAAAGTATGTAAGATATGAAAATTCATACATTATCTAAAAAGAAATTTAAGAAAGGATTCAAGGAAGGTATCATATTAACAGTGAAATGTAATAAAGATTACAATGTTGTTAAGGCACATCTGAAATGAAAGATGTCCAAAGGTATCATAATCAACTTCCTTAGCAGACTTAAGTATTTAGATATATTTGTAGGCCTCATACAATGTGTATCAAAATACAGACTAGATAATGATTGCTGAAAGATATTATCATGTACTGTGAAAAGTTTGTTCATTCAGTTATATGTTAATTCACAATAATTAATCATGAAGCAAAGGCATAAATACATGCTAATGAAGATAATAAATAATGTATGGGAAAGCAATGATAACAATTATCCTCATCATAATCAGATAATAAACCAAGAATGATCAAATATAGGCACATACGTTTTTGATATTCTTGACAATGATTTCAAAATATTACTAAGCTCTAATATCAAGAAGTAATAAGTCATGATTCTAAAAACCAAAGATCATCAAACCAACATCTTGGGTCAACCACAGAGCTAGCACGAGTTATTCACAAGTGGCACATTACTCTTCTAGCAAGTATCATGTATTCTATAGCACCATATATAATAATTGGTTATTCTATGAAATACATTCCCTATATATCAATGAGTTGATGGAACATGGTTTATATTTCACAACTTTTTCAGATTTTTATGCATAATTATGCAACAATGACCAATAGACTAATTAATAATCACATAGTAATAATATTTTCCCATAGAGTTTATGAGAGATCTCAATTTTTCCATGTCCTATTAGATTTCCAGAGCTCTCAACGTTGAGCATATATGGAAATGTATTAGATGCTGCTTAAAAATGTGTATCCTTGAATGTCTTGCATGTCATGGAATTATTAGATGAAATTTATGCTGAATGTACACATATATTCAAACATTTAAGGGATTGTTTATGACTAAATTACATAATGTTTAACAACCTTATGCATCATGCAATAATGATCAATAGCATGACTGTCTTCTTGTCTGTATAATCAATATAATGCTTTGAATATTAGATGTTTATTTGTTATTCTTGATATTTGGTGATTTTCATTTCATTTGCACTATTTCTTTTGGGTAGAATGTCATCTATGTTAAAAAATATAAAGAAACCTTAACACTTAAATACAGTACTAAGTATAATAAACCTTAAGAAAATAAACAGAAATAAAAATGGTAAAATCACATGATGATAATGATGGTAAATGATAATGATGATGATGATGATGATGATGATGATGATGATGATGATGATGATGATGATGATGATGATGATGATGATGATGATGATGATGATGATGATGATGATGATGATGATGATGATGATGATGATGATAATGATAATAATAATAATAATAATAATAATAATAATAATAATAATAATAATAATAATAATAATAATAATAATAATAATAATAATAATAAACCTTATTACTTGATGATTTTGCTAGAAGTCTGCTAGCATTGAAAGGATGAAACAGAATATCTCCTACCAAATGAAATTCTAATTCTGAAGAATTGAAAGTTTTGCCACTATTTTCAGTAATATCTAAAATTGTTTTATCAGATTTCTGATTATGTCCCACTAAAATAACCTGGAAATAAAATTATGCATTTATTACATTTAAAAATACAAAATTTAAAAAAATAAGTAAAAAAATACATATTAACATATGTTGAAATTAATTATTATATTTAGTTGTTCAGAAGAATGAGCAAACTTTGAATACCAAAATGGCATGCAGAGCTCCATTCTATCAGCCATTTTGAAACTTTTTTAGAAAATTAACTATGGACTTCTTGCTCTCTAGGCAGATATATTTATCATAGAAATAAATATATAAATTAATAAATGCCTGTAAAATTATATAATATACATAATTAGCTTAAATTATGGTAATGGTATAAATAAATAATAATACAAATAATATTCTTTCTTAAACAGAAGTATTTTTGATTACTTAATACATAATGAACTGTTAGCAAATATAATCTTGATCAAAATAAATAAATTTTATATTCACGGCTAGCTGCTTGGTAAAAATACAGAAAATGCACTGCTGATTAATTTAAACATGTACCAGTCTGCCATAATTATGTAATCATTTCTTGGAACTATCTAGAGCTCAACCCTTAAATACCACAATTCTCATATCAATTAAAACTAATCTATACATAAGAATGATGTAAGCACCTGTCATTATTTGAAACTAAACACTTAAATTGTACAAATTGGAAAGATAATGGATATCACAGGATATGTACCACACTGATCAGAAATAGAAGTTTATAAGTACATGGAATATACACCTAGCTATATATATATATATATACCATGATAAGATGGTTCTTTTTAAAACTTTAACAAAAGAAAAAAAAACCTTATTAAATCAGTGTAATCCATTTATTGTATTTTATTTCTTTTATATTCATCATAAAGTTAATTATTTAGTTAATTTTTTTTGTATACTTGTTAATTTTATGAATTTATGCTGAAATTATTTTTTATTTACTTGGTGTGTGTGAGTTAGGATTATGTTCTAAATAAACTGTTATTAGTTTATAAAATTCATGTTGTCAGTGCCACTTTATACTGCATTTTCATTTCACATCTTTACTCTAGTACTTACCATTTCTGTGACTATAAAAAAATTGAATTAGAAAGATAGCTAAACAACTGAAAAAATGCTGAATGTTAGCTGGAATTGAGGAAATAGAGATGGTTAAGATTGGTCCATTCAGCATTTTTCTTTTTATATAAAAAGATGGAACCCAGATAAAGGCTGAAATGCATGCCTTTCTTACTATTTCACTTAAAACAAATTACTTCTGAATGATAAAACCTATTTTGAATCATGTTGATTTTGAGGATGTGATTGGAAAATATAACCAGGTTCAATCATCACCATCATTATCTACTTTCTATAATTGTATGAAAATTATACTAAGTAAAGTTATATTGAAAGGTCCTCCCTAGATTACTAAATACAATATATATATATAACCACATATATTTTGCAATTAACAAGTGCAAAATTCTCTGAATTATAACATCAAAATAAAAATTAAAACTAATTATTAAGTTGTACTTTACTGGTATTTTAAAAAATGATCATTAAATTGATCTTACCTACATTTTTTAATAGGTTATATCTTACTTTTTACACAATAAATAATCATGTACATAAATATATTTAAATAAAATAGCAACTTAATTCCATTTTATCAAAGTCATAGCATTTGAATTAAATAGACATTATAGACTATATTACGAATGACTGCATTTATTAATTATTTTATTAAATGCATAAAACACAACTTATTAAGAGTTAGCAATTTGATAAAATAAATAACACCTTTTTTACATATGTATACATTAATAGTTAAGTTTGTAAAAAAATAAAATTGATTATAATTTTTATCTGTTTAGATTAAAATAATAGACGAGATTATTAACTGTAATGAATATTACATTTAATAAATGGATTTCATCTTTCACATTTTGAAATAAAGTGAAATTTGATTAATATAAATAAGGTTTTAGCCTATTTTGATTTGTAATAAATAATACTGACACTTGATGAAGAGAATTATCTTGAAGCCAGTATGTGAGCCTTATACAGTCACAAATCATAATTAAGAATTTGAATATAATATTTTATCTTTTGGTTAAAATAATAATTTAATAAAGATTTAATTACTGAAACACACAGGCTTATTATATACCTGTGTCTATATATGTAATATATAGGATATATGAGCACAGACTTTCACATGACCCACCACTCTCTACACTATCTCATAACACTGATACCCTTGAACCCATATATAATAGACACAGGTATACAATAAACTTGTGTGTTTCAGTTATTACATAGTAGAGATATCTGCCCATCCCTTATATATGTATTAAAATGGATTATGTCCTGTACATGAGGGATCAGATTGACCTTAGGTCAACATAGGTGTGATAAGAATCTCGGCCTCAGGGTGGCCTTTGATCATTCCATCACCAGATTTTCAATTGGATGGATGGTTGAAGAGTTGGAGTGTGGAGTAGATTGAAGCCTGTCTATTAAAGTATGAGGATTGGCTATCTTAATATATATCTGAGCACTTATAGCATATATGTGTAGAGATGGTAATCTGGACCAACTGATGATTGTTGGTTTAGCATGAAATACACATATTGGTGATTATTTATCTTTTCAACATACATGGGTTCAAGTGTATCAGTGTTATGAAATAGTGTAGAGAGTGGTGGGTCATGTGAAAGTCTATGCTCATATACCCTATATATTACATATATAGACACAGGTATATAATAAGCCTATGTGTTTCAGTTATTACATAGTAGAGATGTCTGCCCATCCCTTATATATGTATTAAAATGGGTTATGTCCTGTGATAAGAATCTCGGACTCAGGGTGGCCTTTGAGCATTCCATCACCAGATTTTCAATTGGATGGATGGTTGAAGAGTTGGAGTGTGGAGTAGATTGAAGCCTGTCCATTAAGGTATGAGGATTGGCTATCTTAATATATATCTGAGCACTTATAGCATAGATGTGTATACGTATATTGGTGATTATTTATCCTTTCAACATATATGGGTTCAAATGTATCAGTGTTATGAAATAGTGTAGAGAGTGGTGGGTCGTGTGAAAGTCTGTGCTCATATACCCTATATATTAAAGATGTAATTATAAATATTAACTGCATAATTAGTTATGTTACATGCATATTTAACTGAACTAGCATGATTTACATAAAATGAAAGTAATTAACTTCCTATCTATATATTTATGTATGTGCTTATAAAATTTGTAAAAGGCAACACATTAATAAATTTATAAAGAAAATACCTCTTTATAGATATATATTAATGATAAGATTTGTAAAAAAGTAAAAATTACAATTTCTATCTATCTAAAAAATAATTGTGTGTGCTTTAAAGAGCACATTTGATAAACATGCAATTTTCATCTTTCACACTTTGAAATAAAACAAATAAAATTTGCTTAATATAAATAACATTCAAACCTATTATGATTTATGGTATAATAATGTTGAGGCTTGGCATAGATTATACAAAAACTTCTCATGAAATTGCTTCTGCGTGCTTATTGTTACAGTTAACAATTCAGAATTTCCATATTGTACAACAGCTTATATATTAGTTAAATAATAAGATAGTTGATAGTATTTAAACAGATTCATCCACAATACTATAAGATATTGTAATGTATTTACTTCATAAATGATTATAATATTCATGTAGACAATTTTGGATTCAATGTTTATCAATGTTTAAGTGTCATAATTATATACAAATTATGTATTTAAACATATACAGTATACATAAATGTTACTGGAAGATAGATTTACATATATTTTAGTGAGGTGCATTCACTCAAACATTCTTTGAAAAAAAGTAAAAATAAGAAAAAAAATCATACTGTTAGCATATTTTCATTCTTCAAATAAATTAAATAATGAAATATCTGACTTCCATCTGGGCAATATTCTTTTACTTTTCAGTACCTTTTTCTCTTATAAAAATATAATAGATTATTTTCTTTATCAAAAAAATATGATTGCTCTAATTGTTTTGATGTTTTTAAGTCAGTATTAACTTCAAGTATGTTCTAAAATTTTGTAAAACTTTTAGCATTACATTTAAAAATATTTTATTATACTAAATACTACACATCAAATTTGAAAAGGATAATAAAGAAAGAATAAAATGGATGTGCTTTCAATATAATCAAAGAAATTTTATTAATGAAACATGATCATTTACATGCTCAGAGATAGAAAAATGGCAGATGTCATGATTTAAAACTTACAAATTTTATTTGTATAAATGTGATTACTTATGGCATTCAGTAATAGAAAATGACTACTAGAGTATCATAAAATGTATTAAATTTGGGAATTTTAATTATTATTTTTTGTTATTTAATTACATTTTTTGTTTTGTTTACTTTTTTTTTAATAGTTATTATTGAAGTCATATACTTTGATACAAGCATATTTTGCAGTTTCATTGTTTATATCGACTTGCGTCCTTACCTCTCAAATGCCCTATGAGCGCAATTTAAGTTAGAATTTTAACCAATTACTGACTTTAAATCATGATTGCATGTAAATGATAAGAAGTACAGACATGTGGCATAGAGCCATCACTTTTGTTATTGTATCATCTTTCTAACAGTGTTTTATTTTTTCGGTATCTTAAACTTGTTTTTTATGAAGATTTTAGTAAAAGAAGATTTCTAATTTTTTTTTAAACTTCATGGAAAAGAATTAATGGCAATGTTTTTTTTTTTTTTTGCCAAAAATAAAATTTATTATTCCAATACATATACACTGAAATCAGAGGGCTTAGAATCTAAGTAATCAAAATTATATAAAACTGCAAAGATAGTCATTTCCACTAGCTGTAGGTATATATATTTTTAATATTTTTTTTTTATATAAATAATTTACAATGCTGTAAAATAAAAGTTTGTTCCAATACGTATATATGTAACTCCTTGGGTGTGGATCTTAGCCAATTATAAATATAATATTTCAGAGGTAATATTTTTAACTCCTGCAACTATATATAAATTTATAATGCTGTAGAATAAAGATTTGATTGTGTTGTAGAATATCTGTATTCCAATACATATATAAGTCCAAACGCCTAAAACTTAGCCAATTGTAATTTTATATGAAAGTAATGTTTTCTATCAGTTGTAATTTAAATATTACATATATATTGTAAATAACGATTGCAATGAAAAAATCAAATCTATTTCATTGTCATGTCTTACTCTAAGTAGTATCTCACATGACTGTTTTGTATGGATCTGTATCATACATCTTTGTCATGTACATGTATATCAATTATATATTATTTTTTGCAATCTATGGGTATTTTTTCTACTTTTATTAATATTTTATATTGCACTAAATTGGAAAAAAAAAATTCTTGTTTAGTTATCACCATGTGTAGAAATGTGATACACACACATACATCCTGACAATTTTTTTTCATCTTTCATCTTGCCACTTTTTCTCTTTACTCTTTTATATTATATATTTTATTTTTTTGCAATTATTTTATAATTACTTTCATGTTTATAATAAATTAAAATTAATTAATGTTCTGTTTGCATAATATATGTTATATAATGCCTAGTATTTGCTATACAATATTTATTGTGAAATATTATTTCCTTTTTACCTTAGAAAGAATATACACAGCAGATGGCTGCATAGAAGAACAAGATCTGGATCAGCTAGCAAAAATGAAACTCTTCAGCATTATTATCTCTAATGCTTTGCAATTAAGAATTATCTTAGACAAGTGATGTTATATATCCTTTTATTAAAAAAAATTTCATAAGAAATCTGATTAAGCTATCTAGAAAAATGTCAGATTAAATTTAACTCTCAAAATTTAGAATTTGTGAACCTATAACAAAATAAGCATTTGTAAATGTATTAAAAAATTAATTTTTCTAATATTTTTTAAGGGTAATAACTATATTTTCTCAGCATTATGACATTCCATAGTATTTGCTTCTTTTAACCACAAATAGCACTTCACATTTAGAGCATTAATTCTGAAGATATTGTACAAATTGTATGTATCTTAATCCAATTGCTTAAAATTCAAAATAATGTCCATTCAGTCTGAAGGAGATATAAATATTAGTGGAAGAAATTCTCAAAATATTATACAGTATGTTATTAGAAAAATCTTAAAAGTTGATAAGCCTATTATTCAAAGAATAATATGTACCCAAAAATTAATATATATATATATCCTATTCTTTAGTGAAAAATATTTTATTAATTTTCCTTTAAAAAAAATGAATGATAAAGAAAGAAAATAAAAGACCATTAGGCAAAGAATTCCATGATCAAGAAGCACATAAAAAAGGCATGAATAAAATAAACAAGTAAGATGTGCATTGAGACAAAAAGAATATAGATAATTAAGAAAAGCATATTGAAATAATCAAGGTTTAAAAGAAATTTACGGAGCAAGTTTATACCAGCAATGATCATTATACTATCTGTGGAAAAGTATGTAGATTGGTGGCAAAAAGATGCTTTTTCTAAAGTTTATACAAGGTAAAAAATTGTAGAAGAAATAAATTTTAATTCTTGAGAAACAAATAGGGAAAATAAGATCATACCTAAAAAAAAAATCATTCAAAAAATTTATCTTCAAGTTTTTCATATTCAGCAGAATTTTTAAAGCTTATATTTTTTATACAAATAATAGACTAAATTAACAAAAATTGTTTCAATACCTATATGAAGAAATCTTGGTTATTTTGCATGATAATATATTCAAACTTTCACACACACATATATATTTCCCAAGATATCCATAACTTAGTCACTCTATATATAATTTCATAACTATAGAAACTACCTTGAAATGCTTTGTAATAATTAACAATATAGCTAGCTCAAGAAATTAAACAACTACCACTATTCAGTCACTACTTCAATAAATCAGAATTCAGAAACTCCCATCTGTTATCCATTAATAGCATTTAAAACATGAAGATGATGGCTGACTTCGTTCTGAATAGCAATATTTATTGCACAATGGAAACTATTTCTTAAATCTGATATTTTAGTTATGTGGTATTATTAAAACTTTATATATACTCTAGTCTTTATGGAATTAATAAAAACTGTAAATATTGTGGTTAATCATTTACCAGAAGTTTCTGTAATGTTTGCAATAAAGTGTATGCACAATTAAACATAATATCTGCAGTTTTTATTTTATTCTAGCAGATGGATTTTTAGGACAATTAAATAAAATTCTAAATGTCTAATATTACATCTTCGGTCATATTTTTAATATCTCTGATGCAAGAACTGCCAGTTTCTTGAAATTGTTTTGAATAATCAATTGGCTATTTTGTTGGTGAAAATTTTCTTTTCTCCTAAACATTTACATATGGTAATTGGTGATTTGCCACAGTAGTGCATTACTTTTTTCTGAATTGTCATCACTGTCATAATGCAACAAACAAAAAAAGAATTATATTGATACTTAATGCAAACAATTTTAAGATAGTTTGCATAGCAAGAGTGTTCAATCTGGTGATTATTAATCTATCAACCAATCACAACATTAATTTTAGCTGATACATTAAAAGATATAAATATATTTTTTTAAAAGTCTATAGGTTAATATATTTATTAGATATTTCAGATATTTAAATACAAATGTTATTAAATTTCTGTTGAGAATAGATTAATATTAATGAATATCAAAAAAATTAGTTCATTCATCAATAAATCTTGAAGAGCACTGACCTATAGTAATAAAATCTTTAAGGTTTATTATGAATACATTCCAGACAACTCTTTATGTAACATTTTCGAACAATAAATTTTTTAAGTGGCATCTATATTTAATAAAAATGGGATTTTAAGAGTTCTTTGCTCCAAAATATTATACATTATTTAACATTGTTTATTTCTAATATTATATATATATATATATTGAACACACTGATAATATTTATATAATTATTAATAATCTACTTTACCCTTTTTCGATCTAGAGGACTTTGCTGTAAACCATCATCTGAAGATATACAGGAACCTTGGATTCTTTCAGACACATTTGTAAAATTTTTCCCATAATTTTCACTAAAATATTAAAATATAAATTAAATGAAAAAAAAAAAGTAAAAAAAATAAAATTAAGTTTCATAATTTGAAAATAAAGCACATATATTTTTTAAATAGTAATTTTATAACTATATCATATCGTAATGTTAAAGTTCCAAAAGGAAGGATTGAGGAAAACAGACTTATTCACATGACCAAACTGAGATGATTATTTCTTTTGCCTCAATTAGAATTCTAGAAATTTCAGTTTTTGAGTTTGTCACTATAACCACTACTTTAAAACTATTCAATATAGTTTATTAGTGAATTAAAAAAAAAAAAAAGAAAGAAATTTTATTAGGATTTTTAAATTTTTCTTAGGCAATGATTCAAAATAAACTTAATCAATATATAAATAAAGTATTAATACTTATAATTCATGTGTACGTAACAGATATAGACAAAAACATAAAAATCTATATTAAACCCTTAAAAAAAAATCATTCTGTAATACCTAAGAATTAATTAAATGATTACAAATTATTAACTCAAAAGAATATATTATGCAATTTTGTCCAATGAAAAACTTTGAAAATTCAGTTTGTTAATTAATAAAAATCTTTCTACTGCTTTATGTAATTTTATAGCAATAAATATATTTTTTTATACAACTAAAAGAGGACTGGAATCAACTGTTAATTAAATTTGCTTCAAATCTTTTTCCATTTCTGTAAGAATATTAAGACCAAGTAATGTCTCAAAATTTAAACAAAATATGTATATATACATAGAAAGAAAACAACAATAGTTTATACTATAAATTATTCTTTCTATTTTAAATTGAAAATAATTATAAATATAAGATTAATAATAAAGAGTATTAAAAGTGTGTTTACATTATTTGTTTGGACTTATGTTAATTACATTTGTACATATTTACAATCACATAATATATATATATGAGACAATTCTGTTACTTTAAAATTAGCTTTCTACAGAATTGAACAATGTTAAAATTAGATTCAAATTCACATAATTTTTAATTTCACAAAATAATAAATAATTTCATAAATGCATTTAATTTTCCATTCTACAGCATATGAGCAAAATAAGAATGAAGCACTTTTTGTAGGAAT
Source organism: Epiperipatus broadwayi (assembly GCA_028023455.1). Classification (NCBI taxonomy): domain Eukaryota; kingdom Metazoa; phylum Onychophora; class Udeonychophora; order Euonychophora; family Peripatidae; genus Epiperipatus; species Epiperipatus broadwayi. The sequence continues at coordinate 4,230,432 of JAQFVV010012471.1, read as the reverse complement.
GATATTATTGCATACAGGATTAACAATCTATATCTTTGTGTGCAAATTTAACACCAAGATTGTAGTCAAAATTATTGCAAAATTAAAAGATTGTTTTTATATCTTAAATTTTAATAAATCATGAAATTAAATTTAGTCTTCTAATTTGTACCAAATATCAATTTATCAGAATTCTGTGATGAGATTTTTTTTAATATGTCAACAGGAAATTATTTATTTAGAAGAATCTTTAAATAATCTATTAAACCTTGGTCAGAATGCGCATTTTATATAACTTGATATATTAATTCCTTAAATTGTAAGGCATAAAACTATGGAAACATGGTTTTCATTATCATGAGCTCCCTAATAAATAATAACAAAAATGAGATGTCAAAACTCTGTGAATATAAAGAAATGATCATGATTTTTTAAATAAATATAACTGCATAAGATGTATATATCTGTTTTGGAGTGATTTATGTTATCAAATTGTTTCTTTATTTCATTCTTAACCATCATCTAATTCTTTATGAGATACCAAATCTGACAGAAACAAATATTGGATTGTCTTTCTAGTGAGCCTACTAAAAGGATTGGGCAAATCTTCCATAAGTAGTAATGCTGTTGACATGTTTGTAGAATAAATATTAAATCTGAGAAGTAAAATAAAGGTTCTTATCATAAAGGAAATACAACTTATATTTTATTTTCTTAAAAATAAATGTTCTTCCTTTTGCATATTGAACAAGATTTCATAGAACAGAAATTTTAAAAAAAATCTTTTAAATAATAACTTCAATCAAAAAAATACCAAAATAATAGCTATTTGTGAGAGAGTTATTAAATCTTTTTGAAACTGTTAAATGTATCATACTTATTTAGAATTTTGAGTAATTTTTTTGATTGATTTCAAATAAGAATTAATGAGTCATATATGCGACATAAGGATTATAAAAATTGATTTTATAAAATGAGTCTAAAAAATAAATCAAAATAACATGCAAAATAAAATTATAATTTTTATTATTTATTATTTACAAAGAAATAATTAATCATGTATGAGATAGTGTTGAAGTGGTTATTATGAATCATGCATGTAGAGGCTTTCATCATTTCACCATGTTATTTTGATTATCTGTTCAATTGGATTCCTGTATCCCAAATCTGACAACATTAAATTGTGCTTCTAATGGCAGTTAAAACAATTCAGACTGTATGGATTAAAATGGCTTTGAAGTAAAAGTTTTTCTTAATTTGGATTTTTTACTTGATTTACAATCTTTTTTTCTTGTTCTAAAAGATTTCTTCTTAACTAGAAACTTTATACCAAATGAGTCAATTTCTTGATAGACATCTCAATAACTTTATTTTTTTCTCTCTTTTAGCTGACATTAACTTTTAATACTTTTAAAAGCATAATTTTATGACAAAAAAAAACAACAACATATAACACTTAGATAAAATGGTAAACCTACAGAATAAATTCAAGGAATACGACAGACTTAAGAATGGTAAACAATTAGATATAAAAGCTTTTCCTGATTCCATTAATATTTGTATTTTTGTTTATGTGAAATTCATTATTGCTAATTGAAGTACTACCAAATATTTTGGAAGCAGCTAATTCTTTTAAGAACAAATTCTCATAGTTCATAATTTGGCTATTATATATAATCTTATACATTAGTTAAACAATGAACTAATAGATGGTACTTAAATACACACATCATGGAGAATCAAAATTTTACAAGATCTAGTTATAATGCCTGGTCATATTTATAATAGCACAATGGATGAAAATTAAAGATTGGTGAAAAAAAATACTTCTAAAAAATATATTATTGTCATTTCTTGTCAATCTTTTATACATCTCACTTCTGAACCTAAAATTGATTGAATGAGAAAAGTATTATTACAGCAGAATACTCTAATATCATTCTGATAAATCTCTAGATATTAATGCTAATATTGATTATTTTAAACCAAGCAAGGTTCCAGGAGCAGATAACCGAATTTCTAAAAATTTAGAATCTAAAGCTAAAGCATAATTGGCAAACCAATAACCAGTACTGATCCAAAAAAATTTGGTCCAATATCATTATTATATGTTCCCTTTACACTTTTTAAAAAAATTACAACAAGAATTTCCCCAACAGTTGAGAACCATTTAACTATAGAAGAGCTGGGATTAGGCCAGGAAAATGCTGCTGTTGTTTTTTTAGGAACTCTCACATTGAAAAAAGGCTTTCAAAGTATTACCTTATTGATCTAACCATTGGAAAATTGTCTTATAAAAATTTCTAAAATTGTTAAATGCATGAAAATCATTTTCTTGGCAAAATGTCCTCCAATGGAAAAATTCAAATGACACTAAGTGATAATTATAGTAGATATAAAATTTTACAAAATAATTTACCATAAAGTGATTCTCTCACTTTATTTTCACCAATGACCTTCCAGATACAGAATGCAGAAAATTAATCTATGATGAAAACATTGCTTTGACTCCTCAAAAGAGGTCTTTCCAGAAATTGAAAAATGATGTAAAAGGATCAAAAAACTTTTTCAAAGACTGGGGTCTTATTCCTATTCCAATGATGAGAGCATGTTCAATTTTTCAACTAACGCAGAATAGAATGATATCACAATCTGAATATAAACTATTACAAAAATAGATTAGGATATTTAGAAATAACTTTGGATTCAAAGCCTAACTTACTTTCCTCACTTATATAAAGTTAGATCAAAATTAATTTCTAAAAATAATCTTCCTGGAAAGTAATGCCATATACTTGGCAAATATGTTATAGTTTTCTTGGCACTATTATATTCTGCTACTAAATTCTGCATCCTGCTTGAAGAAAAGATTCTCATACTAAACTTCTACATAATCAATTAAATATTAGAATGAGAAATATTATTGACATCTTTAAGACTACTCCTTCGCAATGGCTTCCTGGTTTGTTTTTTCCACATATTCCTCTGCCAGATATCAGAAAGGAAGTTCACAGAAATGTATAAAAAGCTGTTAAGGAAACCAGATCTGCTAATAATGCAAGATATAATTTCACTGCCTAAGACTTGAATGAACTAAAGATCTCCTTTTTGAACAATCAACTAAGAATCTACAATCACAGAATTATAACATAAAAAATGGGATTATGAGATTCCCAACAAATTTATTTTTCTAGATTAAATAATGCAGCCAGATAGATTTTCTTTTCTTTAACACAACTTAAATCTCATCAACAGACTCAGGGCACACCATGATAATTGTGCTTATCTTTAAAATGTTGATATATATATATATATATATATATATATATGTTATATATATATATATGTGTGTGTGTGTGTGAACAAACAAAAACCATAAATCACATAAGTTAATGACTGGCAAATTTATGACTAATGTCAGAAGCAAATGACTTAATAAAGTTAGTGAATCTATCTCATTTTCTCTATAGATTTTTTTATATTTTGTTAATAGTCAAACTGTCAAAAAAAAAAAAATTTAGTAAGATAAATATTTAGTTCATAAGTATATTTTTTACTTTAAAACATTATTATATCTCCTCAATCTAAGAGATGAAGTCATCATAACTTAGCGTTAATATTCTTTTAAGAACTAGATCTATAGATTCTTCCCAATTGAAAGTAATACAAGATTTCTTCTGTAGTCTATCTCTACCACTGTTTTTATCCATTTTAACCTCTAAAAGTACTTTATGCCATTCTGAATATCTAGTGATAGAACTTTTTATTTTTGCCCACAATATCTAAATTTCTTTGACTATTCTCAGTAAATTCTCATTCTTCATTCTGTATCTTTATGGAATTTTAATCATAATATATTAGCTATCAGATGAAAAGGATTAGTATATTCTATATATAAAGTCAATTTTCATCAAAATTAGAACTTCATATAAGTTTTTTTAGTCAGATACTTTCATTGCCTATTACATTCTAAAGACAGTTCTTTTATTGATATTTTTTATACGACATAATTATTTTTTAAATTACCAAATAAAAAAAATTATCTAGTTTTTCTTTTTTCAATCTCATAACAACTTTACTTTCACCAAGTCTTCTTTTTAATCACTTTCATATCACATCTTGCTTTTAGAAGCTCTGCTTATTTCTTCTAATGATTTTTGTTTTTTTTTATTTCCTCTTTTACCAACCTGATCTGAAAAATCAATTGTAAATTTAACATTCCATTTTAATGTTATTTTAGTTTTTGTAATTTCTTTCATGAACTGAAAACATGAGGTGAAAGTTAACATCTCAGATTTTATGTAATTCCCCCTAAATTTTGTTTTTACCAATAATTGCAATTTGATACTTTCATAAATAGAAAATTTTTTTTTTTTTTCAAAGTAATCAACTTTTAAATAAAATATTCTAAGTAAATATTCCAATTATCAAACACTTTTTTTTAAGTCAATAAAAGCAATTAGTTATATATTTATTGAGTTGTTAATGCTTTTTCTATTAAAATTCTTAAAGTAGTATTGCCTGTTTTCAAAAATCAAATTAATCCTCAAATAAATTATCTTCAATCTTTTTCTCTATTTAGTAAATAAGTGATTCTAATTAAAATTTTTGATATGTATATGATAGAAATCTCAGTCATATATTCTCAGCATTCTCTTGTTTTTTTTTTAAAATAAAACTATCACCACACTTATCTCAAAATCTGTTAGTATCATGCCTATTATATTATTTATTTATATAAATGATATAATAATAAGCAGTCACTCATAAATGAGATGGCAAATCCCAAGGAAAAAAGGAGAGAAAAAAAATTCTAGAAATGAATATCATGATGATAATACCAATTAATCTATGAAATACAAATACATACACATATAGAACATGCTAGTCCATTTTTCTGTTATCCTAATATTATGTCTTTTAATTTCTTTGACAGAAAACTTTTCTTTCTAAAATACTCCAACAATGTGTCTAATTGTAGCTCTCCAATGTATTTCTCTTCTCTACATCTTCCCAATGGAAACAATTGACAATGCACTTTTTAAGAATGTCTTTGAGATAATCCTTATAATATAGACAGGATCTACCTCTCCCATGAAAATCATCCTCAAGTTCATTATAAAACATCCTTTTAGGAAATCTTTTATTAATAGTTTAAATATCCAATCCAACAGTATAATTATATAATAGTAAACTTTATACTATTATATCCAACAAAGTGAAAAACATTGATTGGTTTTATGATATTGTTATTATATATGTAAAATTTTAGGGGCCATTCTTAAATGAAACTTCTTTAATATCTTTATACTGTGATGATAAGGTGTCCAAGTTTTACTTCCACACAATACATTAGATAAAATAACAGCTCTCTATATAATTAACTTTGTTGCAATATTTATTTATCTGTAATGAAATATTTTATCTTTTAAAAATTGTTTCACACTCAAGGCTTTGTGAGATGACACTTTGTCAGGATGAAGCTTGCACTCTTTTCTTTGTCTCAATCACATGCTTCAGAACTTGCAGATAAAATGTCTTACCATTATGAACTAAATCTGAGAGAAAATGTCACTTGCATAAAAAAAAAAAAAATCAGTGTTGTTTTGATTTTGGATTTCACTTGTCATGCTTTTAAGGAATGTTGTGAATTTAGCATTTCAATTAAACCACTTATAAACTTGTGTTTTTACAAGATCAGCTTATTTGTAATCAGTTTCAAGCATTACAACTGTTTTCCCTGCTGTTTTCTGTAAATGAAATCAGAATTTCACATTGTTTGAATTTTTCAATCATTATAAAATTTTCCAAATATGTGAAACACACTTTACAAAAAAAATGTGTTACGTGGTACCATAATTTCACATGGTGATGTAATTTTGCAGATTGATGCAGAAAGATTCCTGTAAAAAATATGTAACAGCAGAAGCATATACTATAACAGGTGCATAAACCAGAGAACGATTTGTTATTTTTGGGTACCCCCTTGTTAATCATAATTTTATATTTTTCCATAATTTGTTTTTAACCTGTACTAATTTCTACATTTTATCATTTAATTAATTTGCAACACTTTTTTCTATATGACATTGAATATTTCTACAAATTTCTCATATGTAGTTAGTATTAATGCCAATGATTTATAAAATATAAAATATCAATAATTATGCGCTTATAACGCTCGTTAAAGAAGTTATATATATATTATTAAATTTATTTAAAGCTTAGCAAAAAAATTTTTTATTTGTCTTGTATTAATATAGTCAATATACAAAGATATTTTATTATTGAAGATATTTTAAGTGCATAATTATTTATGTGTACTCTGTCAAAAACCTATACAAGAGAAGAAATTATAAAGAATAATATATCTTATATTACAATTTCTTCTCTTATATAGATTTTTGATAGAGTACTCAAAAATAGTTAATGCACTTTAAATACCTTCAATGTTAATTTTCTAAAAATTAATATTTAAATTATTTACAAATATTTTACAATTTTATCTGGTGTTTAATATATTAGTAGTATTGTTAATTTTTTCCTTATTTAATTCAAAAGTTACATATACAATTTCAATGCCATTTTTCAGCAAAAATATTTTCTTTAATAAAAATTAGTAATTTCTAAAATTTCTACCATATGTAATTTTTTTTCAATAATATATAATTAACTTCATTTTTTTTATATTTGTTTCATTTGACATTAGAAAATCAATTACATTAATGTAAGAGTGCTGCAATTAATACATCCCAATTTTTGTTTACACTTCTAAGATTTATATGAAGTATATAAATTAAATTCATTTTTTAGTTAATATCAGAAAAACAATTACATTAAGGTAAAGAGTATAGAGTTGCAATTAATTTACTTCAACTTTTTCTTATACTAAGATTTATATAGTGTATTAAACACATTTCAATATTACATTTTAAAATCTTCATTCCCCATTCTTCAAACGAATCAAAGTCCTTTGCATATATATCCTCAATGTCATCTATTTTAATTTATCACATTAAATAACATTATTTGGTTTCGTCTTCAAATGTTCTTTAATTTCTCCTGGGATTAATAAAACATTATAGTAAATGGAAAAAAAAAAACACTTTTCTATTGGTTTCATAAAGACTTTCAAAATATTCATTAACAATGATAAAAAATTTTGACATCTTTTTGTTACATTAAACGATTTAAATTGTCTAATATTTCATTCTCTACTTTTCAGAACACATTTTGGGATAAATAGTTACTAATATTTACTAAAATGACATGCTTAAAAATGTTCTACAAAATATTAGAGCAAACATCCATTATTTAAAACTCTTTGATGTGACAAGATTAATTAAAGAATATTAACAATGTATTGCCATAAGTGTTTTAGAAATGGTAAAATAACAGATTCAAGAGCTAAAAGCATTCAATTGAAGTTCAACTATCATTCCAATGCTTCCGTATTACAGAGAATCATTCAATTAAATCTAGTAACTTATTTCATTTTTATAACTTTAGTTTTTTATTGTTTTTTTTATTTTTATAGAAAACATGTATATAATTTATCCACAATTTCTTTAAATTTAAATATCTGATTTAAAATAAACTGTGCAAAGAGTAAAAGGAAAAAAAAATTACAGATATATGATAGAACTTAACAAAAATTATTCAAACACAGAAATATATCTATGTTGGATAAAAATTACTATTTTTGTTGTTGTTGATCTGTAATTATTCCATTAACTATTTTAAAAAGGTTTTGATTATTAAGATATTTATTCCTTGAAAGATAATTATATAAAATACTCTTACTAAATGAAAATACATTGCAATGCTCAACTCAGATAAAAATGATATAGAAATACACAAATCAGCAGAAAAGAATTAATAAATTAGACAAAAATAATAAAGCATGGCAAAGTCAGAGTTTTATAAAGTTATCCAAGACTGAATAAACCAAAGAAGCGAAGTTCAGCAATGTTATAGCACATTCAAAAATGATTTAGAAAAGGACTTTGTACATATGATTAGATTATACACTAAACCACAGTCTATGAGCATTGAATGTGAGAACAATTGTATGTGCTTGTGATTGTTGCATTCAGATAAGAGTCAGATTAAATAGGTTAAAATATTAGGAAAGATATACTGAAAAGAACATGTGATGTTTGAGAATCATTACAAGTTACTCCTGTTATAAGTCTAACAATGAACAAAATATTATCAGGAGCAGAGAACTTCCAAATCTCTGTAATGTCTACCATTAATCAAAAGTGGTTGCAGAATTTTATATCAAATTATTACTTGATGCATAAAAATGACATTACTACAGAACTGATTCAACTGCTTTTCAAAAGTAGTTTATTGCTCCTCTATCAGACAAGTATTCTTGCATGAAATGTCATCAGTTTGGCTGTGATATGTTTGAAATTGTATAATCTATGCTTTATTTTTTTTGAATGGGATTTAGTAATTATTTTGCATTAGAATACTGTATAACAACACATTTCCAAATTTTCCAATTCTATTTAACAAGAATCCAGATGCTTCTTTGATTATGTTGATCATGAACAATTTATTACATAAAATATATGATACTTTATTCAATAAAGCCAGAAAATTTCCTTTGAATCCTCCTTAATGCTACAAAATTATGGAATGAGATAAATGAATGCCTACATATATTCTAAGATACAACAAAAGATTTCTGTTGATCAAAACAACATAGTATGTTCAACATGATTTTTATCTGCTTGTCCATTTAACTAAAATAAAATAAATTCACATGTTAATATATATATTCTTAATGATGTTTATCTATATAAAAGATTGATCGTGGAATAATTAATGAAGTTTTTAGTCACATTCAATTCTGAAGGGTCAATTGGTACAGAAGTTAGTGCATTAGTCTATCACATTCATGATTCAGGGTCTTTAAATTCATATGGAACCTGAACATTTTTCCAAATAAACAATTACTCAAGTTAAGTTCGGGACTTTTTTCAGGTAGGCACACCATACAACACATCTATCTATTCAATATTGGTCATTATGTAGATATCTAATAATTCTTAGCTTAAAAATAAAAATACTAGGATAATTAGACTAAATAGGTCAGTATTGATAAAGTCATTACAAAAAAATTGAATATTATAAGAATCAGTCCTTCACTTTTAATTCAAAAAGTTTATAATTTTTATCAATAGTTCCTTCATAAAAACTATAACATATATATCTTAATAAGTATTCTCATTTATATATATATAGTATTAAATAGAGATGACATGAGAGCAGAAAAGAAATACAATTAAATAATATCAATTTTTCATTTTCATTCACAGATGTATGAACATACCCTAAGTATATAACATAAACTACACATCTCACATAAGTAGAGAAATGTGATAAAATTATTGCAAAAAGTAATTTTCAAGTTAACAAATATAATTTTATAGAAAACAATTTTTTTTAAAAATACACTTTGATGTAATTATTAAACAATAATGAATATATAATTTAGAATGGTGTCAGTGACAGACTTAAAAGCTAAAGATCTATGGATTGAAGTCAACTAGTCACTTCTAGTGCTCAAACATTAAAGACCTACCAAGTGGCAAACAATTCAAATATTTTATTTAATAAGCCCTCAATCATCAAATATAAATCAATTTCTTAGAAGTGGAGACAACAACTTAATTCTCTATTATCAAAGATGACTGCTGTGTTAAAAAATAATGATTTTGTAATAAAAGACTCTGCATTTTAGAAATTCTGATATAAATTCTGTGATAAGTATTTTTCAAGAATATTAGATTTCTGACATATTAACATTCTCCAGCATAAGAGGGAAATAGGAAAAAAATTAAAAAAACATATACAGTTAAATTATTATTGAACTAAACCATGTAAAATTTGAAGCATAATAGATAATTATGTGATTACATATAAATTTTTATACGCCTATTTGAATTATTTCTTAAATATTATCTCAATTGATTATTCATATAAATCAATAAGTATATGATCAAATCTATAAGATTATAAGAATACCTTCTTTAATAAAGATTAAAAACAAAGTTCACAATATATATATAATTCTGAAATTTCAAAAACATTGTTTAATAGACACTAAAACGCCTTAATACAACTGAATTCTTAGTTTAATAATAATCTTAATGACTTTACCTATGTAATTAATAGTAAATATAGACTAATGTGACTTAAAAATTCAACATACAATTTAACATTTTTTTAAACAATGCTATTAATTTTTATGCATATTGTACTTTTAAAATTCATATTAAGATATTCAATCTATGATAAAATATTCATAAAAAGTTATAAAGCAACACAATAGTTAAATTTTATTGTAATCATTTATAAATCAGGGTGAGCAAATATCCTATTTTTACACATTTGTCTTTGTTTTTCAGTATTAGATTGCACTGTCCAGAAAAAATACAAATGGAATATAAAAATTGGTACTTGTTAATTAGTCACTGTACATCCTTGGTGGCACTGTTTCTGTGCAAAAACGTTTTAATATAACGTTTCTGTGCCAGGACAAAACACTTTTTATTTACAAATGTATGTTATTCTTCTAATAGTAAATGAAATGTTTAAACAAAAATTAAAAAAAAACAACTACACTTGATTAACAAACTAATCAGCCCAAATCTTCCAAGCTGTGTAGGGAAGCATGGGGATGGGCTTACAATTATTAGTATGTAATAGTACATCATCTAGGGTCTAAGATCATTACTTTGAATACACATTAAGAGTTATGGCCAGTTGAATTACATACCCCCTCACATCATACAGTAGCGATCTGTGAAGTGTACACTAATTGCATAGTGTTGCGAAGCACATCAGCGGGTCATAATATTTGCGTACAATGCCACTTAGGCCTGCTAATGGCTAATGTGAACAGAACTGTTCTGTACATTGTAAGTTTGGCTGCGTAAATGGCATATTTGTGTTTTTGCACAGAAACAGCTCCACCAACCGATGTACAGTGGCTAATTGAAAAGTACCTAAAAATCTTGTTTTAAAAAAAATTCTTTTTTCTTATTTCTCTTTTTATTAATTTCACTAACTATAAAATTTGTGTTAAATTAGCAAACATATTTATTTTCAATAGATGATAATTCATACAAATGATTTTCAGTTTCTACCATGTAATGCAAATAAGTTTTTCTTGTGAATAAATTTGTGTTTTGTTTTAGTTCATTTTTTTTTTGCTTTCATTTTCTTTTAAAATAATGTTATTAGTTTTTTTAGGTGTGTACAAACATTTTTTATTTATTTCCTTCGATTAAATTTTTGAAAAACTAAATTAGTTTGTATTTATATGGGGTAGTCTTTGGATGCATATTCTGGCCACCAGGTGATGCTGCAGAACCACCAAGAAGCCTCCAAGTAGTAAATTGTTTGTGTTACAAGCTCAGATAGAGATACACCAAAAATAAACCTAATGTGTTTAATAGAACTTTACTATAAATAAAATAAGAAATTAATATTACTACTGCTCACACAAAAAAAAAAAATTTTAGCTTGGAATCTATTTGGCTCTGGAAAAAAAAAGTTTCTTTTTCCCAAAAAAATAGCTTAAAGAAAATTATCTGAAAAGTAATGAAGGAAATATCTTTTTAGAAGAAATACCTGTTGAATTAAAATATTTAATTCCTTATATGAAAATGAAAAGTTAACAGAGATGGTAAAATAATTAAAATAGGTTAAAAATGATGGTGATAAGCTAATAAAAATATCATTGCTTTTGTTCACAAGATGCTGAAAACAGCATTTTCAATAATTGGAGTATTTGTACTGCTATTGTACAAAATGAACTACTAAAAATTTAACAAGATTGGAAAAAAAAAGAATTTCACTCAATAAAAACAGTAAGCAGGATGTAGAACCATAGAAATAGAATAATTCAAAGATATGGGAAATATGAACAATTTACATTTAAATTTCAAGAATACAAAATAGTTCTCAATTCTAACATTGAGGAATGATTCATGATATTTTCCCAAAATTCTTTAATTTCATCTTTTAACCATCAAAATCTGTTATAATATATAAATAACTTACAATGATATATACATATATTGTAAGTATAGATTAATGATCTGCATTTGTATATTAAATAATAATTAAAAATTATTTAGCTAAAATTGAGGTGTTATTATATATAAATTCTTACCTTAAAATAATCTAATTTAGATAAAATGTGAATCCTAGTTTAAGTCCATTGGGGTGGTGGTGGTGATTTCACCAGTTTATTGCTTTTTTTATTTGATGATGTATCAATACTTTTGCAGCACTAAAAGAAGTCTGAGATTGTTAATATTATATGCATTTTATTTTGACTTGTTATAAATGTCTATCTACTTACATGTTTTACTTAGTACACATGTAAATAAAAGTACTTGGATGTAATAAGCAAATATTTAAAATGGAATTTTGGTATAATGAAATAATAAAAACAAATTAATAGCACATGTGAAGTTATTGCATTATTCTTAAAATTTTATTTTATTTTTCTGTTAAAATTTTATACTGTATAAATAAAAGGTGAGTAGAATAGTATGTGTGTAAAGTGATATGGTTTGTCATTAAAAATTATATATATATAGTTGATGGTTTAAATAATAATTATTTAGAAATTATTTATTCTAAATCAATAAAAAGTGTTATATAGTGCTTGGAAATTTTTTTAAATAAAAATGCTTTTGCAAGAAATTTATTTTTAAACTTTGTTCTAACGTTTCCATGATGTTTCTCTTTTATTATGTGATCTGTGCATAGTGATGTAATTAGTTTATAAAATTAGATAAATTTTCTTTGAAATAATCTTTTGTCATTCAATCATTACTTTCTTCACAAAATGACATTTGGGTAGATAAAAAGTATTAGACAGGATTACAAAATCCTCAAGCCTTGCAACACCCCAGAGAAACCATTATTGAATAATCATCATGCTTCAATGAAGCAAATAATTTTACCAAATGAGATCTAATAGGATCTGACTCAACTAGCAATAATATATGTTATGTTAGGAAAGGAAATTTTGACCATCAATTTGTTTATAACTATCAATTTTTACAATTAATTACAAAGTTTTAAGTAACTTTAACATTAATTGCTAACTCTCATTTATTTGATTCGTGTGAAGTAACTATTTGTACTTATTTTAGTTTTTTCATTACTTAAGAATATAGAGTTTCAAGATTTTTTTCACTATCTCTGACCTCCACATTATTCGTCTATGAGTGTCTTACACAAACAGGACATAGAGAGGGAAAAGGAATCAACAGTCAGAAAGAAAAAAAAGGATTTTTTTAATTTTCTATTATGGGAAAAAAATTACATATATGCTTAATGTTTGTTACTGTTAAAAAAAAAGATTTTTTTTTTTTTTAGCTCTCAAAAGCTAAGTCAGACTACATCATTTTAAAAAATTATTTTATTTATATACTATACATAATGCTGCACTATATTTTAGTTGAGGTATATTTATATATTAAATATGATTGAGTCATTTAATGAATAGCAACATGCCATGATAATTAAAATATTCACTTAAACTTAAGTTAATAAATTTTATGTGTATATGATGTATGTTTGCATGAAAATACAATTTATTAAATTTGATTGTCTTTTATTTTTGAATATTTGGCCATTATTATTATTTTGCTAAAATTTTAAATATTTATATTTAACTTAGCATAGGGTGTTCTTGTAGTTTGCAAGGCGTTTATTATATTAATGATATATGAAAGGCATTTATTAGATTTATGATATATATACTAAGTGAGAATTAAATAGTCTTATATTTGTTTGAAGAAATGATTTTTCTTCAATGGATCCCAGAGAAAGAAAATTCTATCATAAATAGGGTATAAAGTTCCTTTGTATATATTTCATTGTAAATGAAATCATATATATTACTTATTAAAAATTGTATTCACAGTTTTAAGTCACAAAGTCAATAAGTCTGAACTAGAAATGTTGCATTAATCCAAAATACCTTGAGGAAACTTAGATTTTTAAAGACTGATGATCAGATATATATTCTTCATGTACTTCTGAAATATATATATATTATAACGATCCGGAGAAAGAGAGCTTAACGTGATCTGCACTACAGGGCGCCATCTAGGCATTTGAACCTAGAAAAATTTATAAAGTAGGCAGATACGTAAGTAAAAAAAAAAAAATTTTTTTTTTTTTTAAATTTTGATTCCGGTCATTAGCCCAAGTCACTAGCTCATTGGAATAGCAGAGATTTATATTTATAATAAATTCTTATCTAAGAATAATTTAAAAAAAGAATAAAATAAGCCACTGCCAGTAATTAACATACAAACATTTATTTACGCACATATATATAAAATTTAACATTATTTTAGAATAACTTTTACTTTGGGTTTTAACTTGATTTTAGAATTTAAATTTACATTTTAATTTTTATGCTATTATAAATTTGCACAGAGGGATTTATAAAAGTTGTTTATAAATGTTGAGTATAGATCGGTTACATAGATTACACAGCTAAAACATTTCAAAATAAACATAAACGATCAAAATACAAAATCATTGATACCGTCAATTGAATAGGGAATACAAGAAACCCACTGGTATTCATCGTAAGATACCGCAGTGGCACCAATAACTTAAAAGACATCCAAATAAATACATTTTAGATACTCACCGTAAGGTATCAGTATTTACCGAATGTCTATATATATTTTGATCGAATATGAAAACCAAAAACATAATTAGCCGGTAACGAATCCATGCAAGCGTCTATAAACAACTTAAGTTTAATGCATTTTTATTTCGTGTCGAGTATGAATAGACTACATAGATTTGCATTTGAAGATAAAACATTCTATCCCCATTTAACCTTAGGCTAAAAGTTTGCAGTCAACCTGGCGTCAATCCATCTGATATATCGCTGTATTCAATGTAATACGAATACAACAACACAAAATAGGTTAAGATAAGACATTGACTCTCATCAGATAGGAATATTACATCTATCTAACGAGAAGAACAATAAAAAAAAAAACTCCATAGAAACGGACTGCGGTCATTTTGCCGACTTACGATCGCATTCCCTAGGCCAGAGGAAGTGTGCGGCGTATACAAGCGATTCTGCCCGTAGCGAATCTTGCATTACATCTACTAACTACATCAATATATCCAATCCACTGACTCAATTCAACAACGACATGAATAACCTAAGATTACCCTCCCCTAATATAACTTTACAAATCTATACAGCCATTCACGCCCGACTTAAGTTTATCATTGATATATTTTAATTTATCGGAAAACAGAAATCATAATAAAACTTAAAGAACAAAAAAAATATATAAATGGAAATGAATTTACAAAAGAAATACATCAAATAACATTTTAACTATTTTAGTCAGATAGGAAATTCTTATATTTATAAATATTGAAAAGTTTAGTATTTAGAGTTCTTTTGTTTAGAAATGTTCATAAATTATTTATATTTAAAGCTGAGAGTTCAAAAAGTTCTTACGATTTCAAAACGTTCCTTTTATCCGTTGCTTGCCATTTGGAATCCACATTAAATCCCCCGATGATCCTGTTGTCCTCAGTATAAGAAAAGCGAAGTTTCATTTCTTTTTTTTTTAACAACTGAAGGGATTGAAGAGTGTCTTTTCAAACCCTTCTCCTTCAACTCCGCACTAACACATATAGTCACATCTCCTCCTTCTAATTAATTAAATCAAATCACTTTTTATTTCCAAATTTTTTCTTTTATATATAACTTTAGGATCCAATGGACGTTACGTCATCGTTGATGATGATCCTTCCGTTGAGGTCCGATTTCCCTGATGGATTTCTTTCATTGGCCATTCTGTTCCTATTGTTTTCCTATCTGACTGTTGCTTATACATTTTAGATGCCCAAGGCTAGTTTACTAATTAAAATAATCATTTCCATTTTACAAAAGAGTAATTAATCTGTTTTCAAACTTAAACATATATTTTTATCTCTAAATATTTTCTGAAAATTTAGTTTTAAAATACTTTTTCTTTAATAAAGTTTTATTTTAATAATTATTTATCTGTGCGATTTTATATATATGCGAGTTTAAGATGATTTTTTTATTTTTAATTCTTAAAAAAGAAGTTTTTATTGGCGAACTTTTATTTTTTTTCATGTTTACTAATAAAAAAAACAATGTAACGACGTCTGTGCCCGTTACAATATATATTATTCTTAAATATAGTTAAAGATGAGTGATCTGCCAAGCTTAAGCAATTTTTAATGCTCACTTGAAATAATCAGGTTTTCTTACCCTTATTTTAAAGACATGTACACAATTTAAATATAGTAGTTTGTTCAAGACACATGCGCCTTTTTCAAACTTCTATATTTTTCAAGGAATTCAATATTGTATTTAACTTTAGAAAATGAATTACTAATAACTTACCTGATTTCAATTTTTTATTATTATATCCTATATAAGTTAGATCTGGTCAGAAAAGAATGTAGAGCTTTGTGCAATATTTATTGTGAATGATTATTAATCAATTCTTTATATTTCTTGTTAATAAACATATCAATTTTTTAAATTAAATTTGACTTCATTTTTTTTTTTAGCTAAGAATTAATTAAAACTTGTAAATAAGATAATTCATTGATTTGCCTCATATATCATAATTGCAGAGATATTGCTCGATTTTATAGATTACTGGGGAGAGGTAGTAGATCTGCTATTATGGAGTATCTTGTTTAATCCAGATGCCCAATTGATAATTTTATAGTAGTAGCAAAATACTCGCATATACATAATGGATATACATTTAGACCTGATATAGAAGATTAATATGCTATCATGAAATATTAAAATAGATTTCGCATGCATTTAAATAATTTTAATTATTATTATTTGAGTCAAACTTAAATTCAAACATTGTGACTATTAAATATAATCAGGTTAAATGCAGTTTAGATGCAATAAAATGTTTCTTTTACCTTCTTGATGTCTGCATTTGATCTGTACCACTATCCATGGGCATCATCACAGCACCATTGAACTGGCTTTATTTATTATTACCTTTGTTAACCTAAATGCGTTGCCTTGATGCATGGCCTGGGCACAACCAAGGCCTTATATTTATTTACTGTTATAATATATATCACTTATGATACATACGTATATGCTCAAGCTATCGACAGGCTCCACAAATGGTGGATAGTGGAATGGCCATTAAATAGGAAGGCCAACTGTGACTATCAAATAAATAGTGGTTGTCCAAGAGCTCCTGCTACCTTTTAGGATAGAATGTTAGTCCATCAATGACAAAATACTGTTTTTGGTAGTCTTCTCTATTTCCTTTTTCAATCACTTAAATTATTGTAGAGCACACTCATCATGAGCTACTCATGTCATCAGATATCTCCTTGTAATAGCTGTGATAATGGGATTATGTGTGTTAACAACATTTCCATTCTTTAACTACACTCACAGCATTCCTGATTCTTTTTTTTAGTTCAAGCCCTCAAGAATTAAGAAGCAATGATGGGACAGGCTTAGTAAGCTGTCAATCCTCAGTTGTGATCTTTGCCTGAAGCAGTCTATACACTAATGAGTTGGTTTGGAACTAGATTTAAATTGAGGCAGGAGTTTTGATTGACAAAGATTGTACCTTTAGGCAGCTCTATTAGAGATAACCCGCCTACTACAAAAGAGGAAGGGCCTAAAAAATGTATTTATAAATGGCCTGTTTCATACAGTTTGGAAAGGTTGTCATTCCTTATGAATTACTCATTTCAATGGTAGAATAAGAATAGTAAAAATAATAACAGTTGTATTGGCATAGTAAGTGGCAGTGGTAGTGCTAAAAGCGTCACAAATATAAATCTATTTTTTTCTCCAAATATAGATACATAGAATCTATTAGCTTTACTTGATGCAAATTCTTCAAAACCAGAACAGAGCTACACTTGCGGTTAAGGAACTATCAAGATTTAAGATTGATATAGCTGTTCTTAGTGAAACTAGTCTCCCAGAGTAAGAAATTTTATTAGAACAAATGGATGGATACATGTTTTTTGGAAAGGTAGGTCAGTCAATGAAAAAAGAATGCATGATGTTAGATTTGATTTAAATCTAATTTAGTATCTTCTATTATTGGAATTCCTATTCTATCAATGAAAGGTTAATGATCTTAAAACATGCCTCGTTTAATGGTACTAGAGCTCATTTTATCAATGCCTGTGCTCATTCAGAGAACTTTGAGAAGAAATTTTTTTTATTATTTATTGACAGCATTATAACAGCAATACTATTAAAAGATCAAATAGTAAATAATGACCAAAAGCACCAGAATTGATCCTGAAACCTCTCAATCCCAAATCAGATGCTCTACTAACTGTGTCAAATCACACAAGGTAAAAACAGCTAATGGTTTTACTGTCTGGTAGTTCATAAGAAGTTTGAATACCAAAACTGTGAGTGCCAGAATCGATCTTGGAATCTCCTGATCTGAAGTGGGATGCTCTCCCAACTGGGCCAAATCATGCAGGTAAATAAGGCTAATGGCTTTATTGTTTTGGAGTTCAGGAGAAGTTTGAATGCCAAATCTGCAAGCACCAGAATTGTTCCTGAAACCTCCCAATTCCAAAACAGATGCTCTAACAACTGCACCTTTCAGCTTAGACCTTATCAACTTGAGAATGTAAACCAGTTTAAATACCTTGGTAATTTTATAAAGTAGAAAGATGGACTTAAGATATTGAGATCCAATACAAACATATTATCCTGCTTTTAATAAGTTAAAAGATAAAGTATTTACCATAAGGAAATAATTTACTGCTAGTTAATTGTATATAAAGCTGTTATTTTATCTAATTTATTTTATGGATGTGAATTGGACACCATATCACTATAATATAAAAACATTAGAAAAGTTCATTGAATGATATTCCTTAAATTTTAAAAATACAGGCAAGATCATAAAAGCAATCAATATTTTCTTCAGCTTGCTCTATGTGGTACTACTGAGTCCACTATTTTAAAATCATACTCTCATTGGATTGAACATATAAAATGGAAGAATAATGAAAGACTTTCTAAAGGATGTTTTATGATGTACTTAAACATGAGTTTCGAAGGGCGGGGAGACCCTGTCTACATTATAAGGATTATCTCAAAGACTCCCTTCTAAAGAAGTGCAATTCAATTGTTTCCATTGGTAAGATATGGCAGAAAATAGAATACATTGGAGAATTACAATTAGGTGTGGTGCTGAAGTACTTTAGAAAAAAAAGTTGTCTGCTGGGGAAACTAAACAACAACAATGTAAATTAACAAGTAAGCAGAACATTGAACCAGTTCTATATGTGGATGTATTCATGGTTCATAAAATGGTTTGTATACTCCCACAAAACTTATTTTTAAAGTAGTTTTTTCTCTCTCTCTATCTCCTTTCTTTTCTTTTTGGAATTGTAATAGCCATACTCATTTCTGAGAGACTGTTAATTTCATTAATATGATGATGAATGCTTTAAAATATTATGGATATAAAATCTTTATATCTAAACTATCAAGCAAATATTCATAAGTACCATTTCATCAAAAAAACTAAATATTACTCAATTATTTTTTTTTTTAAAGGTGTACCAAATAGATTCAATTTCTCTATTATTTTTTAGAAATTTTATAAAAAGTTGTTAACATTTAAAATGAGGTATGTTGGTTTAAAGATAAATAATAATTATCTAATTGTAGATATTATTTTTGCAATAGACAATTAATTATGATTAAGAATTTGCAAAGTACATTTAAACCAATATGAAGAAAAGAAACTAAAGTTTATCAAATTCATATTGCCAGAAGATATAATTATTAAAAACAAAATTAAATAATAAGGTAATTATTGTTATTTATAAAATATTAAAAAAAAAAAAGTTTTAAAAATGATTTGAAATGCATTTGGTAGTCTTAGTACTATATTTTAAAAAATACTTTAAAAAAAAAAAAAAGCTTTTAATCATAGAGTCTTGTTTGATTTACAGTGAAATGAATTTTAAATTCTAAAACTGAGGAAAGAACAAGGAGGGAATTATGTTTGAAATAATAACAGGAGATAATAAAAAAATAAATATACAATAGCATCTTACATTAATGTACATGCTTAATACCTGTTTATAATAACAATGCTTTTAATTCATACATGCATATGCACATACTATTTTGATGGCAAAATGTACTATTTTCTTTTTTTTGTATAAATATTTGTAATTTTTCAATTGTATATTGTATACATAATATTTTTGTGTTAACTAAATATAAATGGGATTTAGTTTTAATAATTGATAAAAAATAAAAAAACTGTATACATCTTATTTTAATTTTTCTAAATATTGTTACTTTATTGTAAAATAATTTTTCTTTACTATTTTATAATTTAAAATATTTGATATACAATGTGTGTCTGTGTGCATAGAAAATAAAATATTTTACAAACTAATTTTATTACTTTATTTCTACAGGTTTTTTTTTTTTAAAAAAGGGCTTTCATTTGCAAAAAAAAAAGCTTAAATATTAATTTAACTAAACAATACAAAAAATAATGATAACCTTTAAAACAAAAAGATGAAAGTAAGTTTTCATTTAAATAATTTTTAAAACTTACAGTTATTTTAATTTTATGGTGCTTGTCTTATAGATAAAGATGCCGTTGGATGGCGCCGTTTTCATGCTAAAACTATAAAATATGACCATTCCCGGGCCATTGATTATAATAAATGTAAAATAAAATCAACAAATTACAATTTGATTCGTGTTTTTTCTATCGTATATTTTTTTAATTGTGTTACGGCTTTTTTTTATCAATTTTCTATCGAATATTTTTTTACTTGTGTTACAGCTTTTTTTTATCAATTTTCTATCGGATATTTTTTTACTTGTGTGACGACTTTTTTTGTTGTTGTTGTTTAACTAAAAAATAATAATCATAATAAAAAGTAAAATTTCTTAGTCTATTTTTTATTTTTTTAGTCTTCGTTTTACTTTCTTTTTTTTTACAGACAAAGAGATATTACGACTGTTTTTTACTTCAAACTGAATGACAATAAAAAGTATAAGTTGTTACGGTTAGGTTTAGGGTTAGTTTTAGGGTTAGAGTTAGTGTTCTGTTGTTTGTAATGCTAAAATAAAAAAATTCAACATCGTAACTGTACTCGGACAAAATAAAGAAACTCAAACTTTTTTAAACAACAACAAACACATATAAATGTCTTCTTTATTTATTAAACATGTTTATAATATTTGCTTTTTATGAAATTTACAAAAAAATTGTGTATATTTGTATTTTTCTTACTGGATATTTTTTTGGTACCACTCTTTTTTACTTCTTTCTCTCGTGGAATGTTATGAACAGTACGTTACTTGACGCGTTACCTAATTACAACTCACTAAAAATATAGATATTTAACATTTTCCCAATTAAAACTTCAATACAGTATGTTGTAAAAAGTCTTAGAATTATTACTTTAAAAAATCTAAACATTTCAATACTTTAAAATAAAAAAAAATTCAATGAAAACAACATTTCCATCAAATTCAAATACAAACTCTCTCATCAAGCCGTAAATATTTTATAAACTGTGCGAATTTGGAAAATGTATTCACTGCGATGCAACATACATGCTGTGCTACGATGCGACCTGCATTCTGTAGCAAAACAAAAAAGTTGTATTATAGAAAACGTGGGTTTGAACGTGTCTGCCGCGGAAACAGCATTTTTATGTGTTTTAGTGCAAAAACCACACCATAGAGCGGCGTCTTTAGCTATAAGATGAATACCAATTTTATTAATTCTAAAATTGTTAATTACAGGGTATCCATTAGTTTAAATATATTAGAAATATTTAGCAATAAAGAATAACCTATAATTAATAATTCCAGACATAATTTAAGCTTTATAAAAGTGTTGTCAATTTAATAATAATCTGTAAATATAATCATTTAAAGATGTGCTTTAAACAATTTATCAAAAAGTTTTCTTTCCCTTCACATAAATCAAGTTAAGCAAAAAGTTGTAAAACAGTTTTGGTTATTTTATCATAATATTATTGTTTATAAATATTTAATTGCATTAACAAATAATTAATAAAATATAAATAACTAATGAAGTATAACTGTGTTAATAAATATTACAAGAACTTTTAGCCTACTTTGTTTATCACTATATACATTTATGAGTGAAAAAAGGCATGATTCATTTAATAGCAAATTTTTAAACCATATTATGAAATCATTATGAGTTTAAAAAGGCATAATCCATTTAATAGCAGATTTCTAAACCATATTATGAAATCATAAACTATATTTGAGTCTAGACTAGTATTATTGACAAAGTTGTAAAAATTAACGAATTTAAATGGAAAACAGTTGAATACATAAACAATAAGCAATGATAATTGATAAAGTCCAATGATTTTTAATTAATTACAAAAGATGGTCTGGCTCCCAATATGCTGATTTGCTTAAGTAATTTAATAAAATTCTAAAGTTTTTAAATCAGTTATACTCTTTATTCAAATAGCATAATCAGCACTTTCTTAATATTGAATTTATATATTAAAATCTAACTAATCATGAATGACTATCAAGAAGACTTCTGTTAAAAAAGTGCTCATTATGATATTTGAATAAAGCGTCATCAAACTATAATGCCTGGGATAACATAATAATAAGACAAAAAATTATAGCAAAAGTGAGTTATCAGTATGACTAAAATCCATCAGATAGTGGATCTTTCAATACCTTTGGCAGATAAGAAAATTTTATATGAAGATTTTGACAAAATAAATTGGCTGAAAATTTTCTTTATTCTTTCAATTAAAACTAATAACATCTTTGAAGTAATAGCTACCTTAAGGATTAATGCCATAGTGTTTATACTATATAATTATCTATACAATGACTTATTTAAAATAGTTGGCAATAATTTTATATAAGATTTTTAAAAAAGGCAAATAATCATTAAATGATCTGATACTGAAATATAATATGAATTATCTTGCTGATTATTAAATTAAACATTATTTTAAAATTTTTTTTTTTTAAGTTTTAATAAGTACATTTTAATAAGTTTTTACTTTACTAATTTTCTTGCAATTTTTGAAATGGAGACTTCATTAATCAGCTGTAGTTATGTTAAAATGTGGCTACTGTTAAAATCAACATATTGTCTAATTCATATTTTCTACATGGATTTGTTGTTTTAAATCCAAACAATTTATATCCAACCTATTATTATTTGCAGATGGTTTCTAACACTGATGACATTAATTTAATTGGTATCATAATAAACAAAAGCCATTACAGCAAAAACTAATTATTTAAATATTATTTAAAGAACATCCCTATATCTATAATGACATATTTACAAAAAATAAATGTTTCTAATAAATTATCAAATGTCTCTGGGAATATTAAAATTATTCTAAAAATGTACAGAATTAGCAAATTAAGGTTTTTCATTAAAAAACAAAATATGTCAAATAAAAATGCAATTTGAATGATATAATAAATCTATGATAATTTAGAGAGATAATTTAATATTTTTTTTTAGTTTCAGCAGAGATTAGTAAAAAATTTAAGCATTTAGCAGAATATGAATTGAATTTTTAATTTTTGTTTAGCATTAGTGCTTTAAAAATGTAAGTTGAAAATATTTTTTAAAAATACTTGTATTGATTTAGAAATTGCATTAAAAGGTGGCAAGGTTAAAAAAAAACATTTTAGCTCTAAATCTGTATGAAAAATTATAGGTATTATCTAAAAGACTTCCAAATAATTATTCACCCAAGAAATTTTAGCTTACATTTTTATTACTAAATAGGCAAATATCTTGTTAAATATTTACATAGCCTTATAAATAACTTTAAATATTTCAAATGTTACTGCAAGAGCAGAATTCAATTTCTGAACTTAAATTGATTACAAATTATTAACATTTGATTATGTCTCAGAAAATATTAGATGATTAACCATCATTTGATAAATGTATTGAAGTTTTAATGAAATAAAATTTAATAAATATATTTTCAATTTACTAAACATTTTAGCTAGTAATAAATGACTCTGTTTAACATATAGAAATATAACTATTTATATTAAGATACTTTTATATATTATAATAAATAATAAGCTAAACTTTAAAAAAGCTAACTGTAGTTTTTAATATTTCTTTTTCAATTCAATGATAGTAAAAATATATTATTCAAATACTAAATTTATTGAGTTGGTAGGGGGGGGGGTAATCTGGACATATTTTAAATATTGTTTAAAGTATGCCCATGAATATCTTATACATATGATTCATTTAGCAAATAACACAAATTTGAATCAGCAAACATTAAAAAATTTAAAGATATAGAATGATTTAATAGTTATAATTTTCAGTAAGACTTTGAGAACTTGAAAATTAAAAAAAAAAACATACACAGAAACAATACTTAAAATCCTTCAGATTATAAATTGGAGAAAATTGTTTATTAAAAAAAAATTGACATTTTTTGATGACTTGGCAGATACATTCTGTAATTATAAACATGCAGAATGATTAATTATTGATCAGATTCTATAGTTGCCTATGGCTGTTTTTAATAATGATTATTTTTTAGCTGATTATTCATTATAATTTCTTTTAACTTTATATTGGTTTCTTCTTCTTACAACTATAGCATTATGAATAAAGTCTATAAAATGATTTCTTTACCCATTCAATCAATATAAATAGTCATTGTTTCTTATTCACAAGGGCATCTGCTAATAATAATCCATTCTCCTGACACTCAAAGAATAAATTTTGCCCCAAATCTTCTTGCAGCTATTTTCAGTGATGTTTGACATTTTGTTACTAATTCATCTTTCATTTATGAATATAAAATTTATTTTGAAACACAGAGCACTAGTTGATGTTGACAATGTTTGATTATGAAAGTTGAGAAGTTTATAAATTCTCATAGAACAATTAGTTATTATATATCCATCTTGAAAACAAAAAAAAGCTGAACTTCATGACAATAATATCATAATGCTAAGTTGATATAACTTTAATTTTAGTATTCAAATATTGGTCTAAGTATTAATCAAGAGACATGGATAGAGAACATCTACATATAATAATATTAACCTACTCCTAAATGATGATTTAAATCTGGTAAAGTAATAATTAACTCTGCTGAGGCTAATAAAAATATAGTTTGGTTGCATAATGTATACCTGTTTATGATAAAATCTATAACTAGATTTTCTATTGTAATTGTCTTTTTATTTTTATTTTAAAAATTTTAAATGACCAATAATTTACAGAGGATATATAATAAACATAAACATAATTGTATGAACATTAATATATTTTATTTTATCTCTTACAAAAAAATATTTGATGTTTGAAAAATATATTGAAAAATGAAAACAAAATTATATAAAATTCTGTGACAGCATTTGATGTTTACATTTGGTGGTGTAAAATGTTAAGACTATTTTTAATATGAATTAAATATCATTTCAAATAATATATCTAAATTAATCAAGTTGTATAGGGAATAAATATACCAGACAGATATATTATGAAATTTAACTTCAATATCATTTTCAGCATTTACTTATAGTTAATATAATATCATTATCATGTACTAATAAGACACCAACAATACTTAAAAAAAAAAAACGGTTTTTTTTCTTCTGATAATGCTGACTAAGAGAATGTTAAAATCTTATAACAATCTTTCTTTCTAAAAATTGTGATGTTTTTTTTATATATATAAATGAATTAACACTGTATTTTGCTGTTGCAAATACTAATCAATGTTTTAAACCCATATACAAAATAAAATAGAAGTGTAGTTCATTAATTTTTTAGATTAGAATGATAAATGAGTTGACAAAAGATTTAAAAATTTAAACATTTTTTTTCCATTATAAACTATTTATAAGTAAATATCAATCATATTAATCAATTTTTAAATGCACACATATATCAATATATATATATAAAAGCAAAAAATATTTAGATGCTGTTATTAAATTGCTAATCTTTTTTTGCCTTTTTTTTTTCCAAAGGGAACAATTTAAATATATTATACTCATTTAATAATAATAGAAGAAACTAATATATAATTATACACAAATACAATGATAATTATTATTAATCACACTGCATTATACTAATACAATTCTTTTTTAAAAAAGTTATTTCAAAATAGAATTTTTGATTTTACAATTAAATTAAGAATTAGACTTCATAATTGTCTTTACAAATTGCACAATCAACACTAGAGAAATTATGAATAAACTAATTCATAAATAAATACTTATGCCAACCTTCAAGTGTCATAGCATTGAATACAGGAATATAAAAAATATAGATCTGAATTTATGATAAAAACTTTTCAGTACAATATCTTTGGAGCTATATTTAAAGTGTCATGTTATGCTTCACCTCTACTTGAGCTCTATCTGATCTATGCAATCTGAGAATAGAGATTAATATGGCTATTATCATTATTAATAAAGATGTACTTAGAATGAGATTATAAAAATATATAAATTTAAAAGTTTATCTTTTTTTTTTAGTTATAATTTTATATGTGATATAAAATTTAAACATAAAATTTAAGTTAATGGCTGTAGAATCTATGGTTAAAGTGGCAGAATTGAAGGATATAATAAAGTCATTAGTAAATCTGGTTGGATTTACCATAGATTCCTTTGTGGTTTTTTATTAATAAATGTGCTGTCTAATCCCTCTCCCCTATGATAAATAAATATATAACTATTTCTGAGAGATTGTAATTAGATTTTAAAAATAATTCTGTATATAGTTTTCAAATTTTTGTTTTAAAACAGTGATTATTGAGCTTTAACTTATAATAAAATTTTAAACACAATAATAATTATAATATTTTTAAAAAAATTGAATAAATAAATAAAAATTAATGATTTTTTTTTTCATTTTAATGAACTATTACAAAAAAACTATCTTTTATAAAAAAAACAAAACAAAAAAAACCCAAGATATTTACATAAACAAATCCTTTTAACATAAAAAGCATATTTTAATGATAAAGAAAATAAATTTTAATGGAATTACAAAAAAAAAAATATTGAAATAGATAAAAATTCAATATCATCAATAGCATATCATGATTTCTTACTTAAGTCAACTTTTATAAAAGTTGAATTCATAATTCCATGTATTTCACAAGAGATGTTTGTAGAACAGGAGATAATAACTTAGGATTGTATTTTTAATTTTTTGCACTTTATATATGCCAGAAATTTTTTACATAAATCCAGATTTATAAAACAGACTATGTATAATAATAAAAAATTAATGTTGACTATATTTGTCTTTCAGTGCTAACTTTGAATAGGAAACAGACATAAACATAATTAGTAAGAATGTAAAATAATAAAATCATCTTGGCATTAGAATTTTAATTATGTATTTATTTAGAGAAATAAAAAATAATCAATGAATTACATAAGCAAAAATTTCAGAAATTTTGAGTGAATTAACAAAAATTCATATGTTCTATTTGCCTAAAAAAGATATGGAACATTTGTTTATACATCTACAAATACATAGTCAACTATTTTTTCTTATTATTTATAAATTAATGCAAATAAATCATTTTATTTCATTAATGATGTAATGGTCAGGCGGAAGAGGGAGTCACATCTCACTACAGTCAGACCTAGGGTCTTCAGGTAGGATGCTGTGAATGACACAATGGAGTACCTAACCAATGATCCTATCTACCTGCAATGAGCTAGCTCTAAATTTACACATTAAATTCAGATCAATTTAGGCTAGTTCATCCATGCCTCACCCCTCTTTCGGATTTTGGTACACATTAGTATTCAAACTCAGGCAGAATGATGCCTTCAGTTCTCTTCAGGGGTGAATTTACTTTGCATAGCAATTATCACACCTCTATACAGGTTCCCATTGACTTAAGATGCATCCTACCCTATTACTGAATCATTATATATATATGGAAAAGATGTGAGTGCACATATATATAGTCAAATAAATTGATGTATGTATGTATGAATTATTCTGATAAACTAGAGACCAGTTAAATTTTAAATCAAATTAACAACTTTTATTAATAACAAATAAAATTTAAAACTATTTAACATGATAAAAAGATGCAGTTATATATGTCAAGTAAGCATTTCTACCATATCATCGATTAAAAGTATCCATTATTCCAATCCATACCCATGGTAGATATACATAACTCAGCACTCACTATTTATAAAGCAAATTAAATTAATAAAAAAAAAAAACATGATTACATCAACTGCAAAGCTGACTAACTAATTTACAATGTTACACGAACATATATATATACAACATCCTCATTATTGAATTCCAATGATTGACATTCCATCTTCTTTGGGACCCCTACCTAAGTATGGTTGGTATAGTTGACAGAAAAGAACACCCACATGGGAATATTAGTCATTCACACAGAATTAAATAAATATAATGACTGTTAGTTAAAATAAACAAATAACAATACAAACTCTGTTCTGTAATAGTGCATGTAATTAATATGGCATAGTATCAAAACTCGTACCTTATTCCATTATTACATGGTGGTGATCCAAATGTCAAGTCACTATGGAGGGAACTGACCTAAATTTTATTTATATAAAAAAAATATCTAAGTTAATAACACCCCCCCCCCATATTATGTTGATTTTAAACATATAGACTCTTCCAAGTGTAGGCACACTGAAATTTCTAAGTGTAGAAATGAAATGAGAATAGAATTTTACAAACATATGAAGAAAAAAAATCTAACACTTAAATAAATCAAATTTGTCTTCAAGCATCCAGATTAAAGTCTATGAATCTAGCTATAATGCCTCTCATGGATATAGTCTATCACCCCTCTTTTTATTATACTCTAGGTAAGTCCTTCCTTGATCATTCGAATTCCTCAGCAATGTACTTGGAATGATGTTGTTTCCATTTTCTGCAGCTATTTTCCTCCTGATCCATTCAAACATTTTGTATGGGATGTTTGATGTTTCTTTAGACATTTTATAGATGACAATTAAATCATTATGCTTCTATGGTTGAGAGAATAGCATTCAAGTCCTACGGTGACTTTATGTAGCCAGAATACATTGCTTAGTGATTTAATTTTTTTCAGTTTGTTATTTGGCATTTAGCAAATTATATAAAAAAGAAATTTTACTTTGTCATTTATCTATATAAGCTGATTATGTACTCTTTCCTTTTCTCCTCAATCAAACAATAGCACAGTCTTTTATTTTTAATTGTCAACTCAAAATCAGTTCAATTTTTTTGTTAAACTGCTAGAAATTATCAACTTTTCTTATTTCAAAAGTTGATTATGATTTCTTTCAACTTTTTGTGATGCAAAAATTATACAACTGATACGGAATTTTGGAACAAATTGTCCATCTTTTCTTGCATTCTAAGATTCGATCTTGATATACTGGTAGTGTGTGGTTATCCTATTTTTCGATAAATAACAAGACAACGGAAATGAACTGGGTTCGCTTTTATACCATGCTCAATTTCCATTGTTTAATATACGAGATTTCCATTTCCTCTTTCATTGCTGTAGTTGTCTATTGTTGCATGTACTAAATGGTTGTAATAAAATTAAAATTACGTAATAAAATTCTACACTCATTTTCTAACACTTGGTTGCCTACGTATTGACCTGATACTAGGTCGTCAATATGTCTACTAAGTTGAAGTCATAAATCATGACATCTAATATATTGACAAATACCTTATTGTTAGTATATATATGAAAGATCTTATTAAATAGTCTTCTTTTGACTTTACTTTGAAAAAGATAAATTATTCCATTGTGACATTATTTAATTTAAGATTTAATAAACAAACTTTTGTCATGTGTGTGTGCATATATGTATGATTGCAAAAGTCCATTCATTATTTAAAAAGTTCTTACGCTCTTATTGCATAAAACTTTTGATTTTTTTTTATTAGTCATTTATTAGACTAGAGATTATCCACTTAATGAGTAATATTTCTGTAGTGTAATTTTCACTACACCACTACTCTCATGCAAGGTAGGGACTGGTTTCTATCCACTTTTAACACCTTGTAGGGGAATGCAATCATAAACATATGACCAAAGATATGTGAAAAAGATGTATGATCTACAAACTTCACATTTCATGTTGAACCAGCACACATCAGTTAGTCTAGATCATACTCTCTTACACATATCTTTATCATTGTTCAGTATATATAGATAGCATATTGCTATAGTTTAATTGATGTGTCAAACTTATTGCTCTAACAATTTGACACAAACCTCTTGAAGGAAGTATATTAATAATTTTTATTAATCATTCATTAGACTAGAGATTATCCACTTAACAAGTAATATTTCTTTAGTGTAATTTTCACTAATTAAAAAAAAAAAATTAGCAAGCTATTTTCTACTTCTCCCTTCCATGAAAATTTTATTCCCCGCACTTATAAATAATCCAACTTATTATTTTTATACATGTTAGAATAAGAGGTACTCATCTTTTAGCTAAAGATGCCGCTCTATGGTGCGGTTTTTGTGCTAAAACACATAAAAATGCTGTTTCCGCGGCCGACACATTCGAACCCGCGTTTTCTATAATACAACTTTTTTGTTGTGCTACAGAATGCAGGCCGCTATGTCGCGTTGCAGTACAGCATGTATGTCGCATAGCAGCAAATACATTTTCCGAATTTGCACAATTTATAAAATAATTACGGCTCGATGAGAGAGTTTGTATTTGAATTGTATTGAAATGTTGTTGTCATTGGATTTTTTTTTATTGTAAACTATTGAAATGTTCAGATTTTTTAAAACAATAAATATAAGACTTTTTACAATGTACTGATTAAACTTTTATTTAGGAAAATGTTAAATGTCTATGTTTTTATTGAGTTGCAATTAGGTAACGTGTCAAGTAACGAACTGTTAGTAACATTCCATGAGACAAAGAAGATTCTACCGTCTGTATATTTTTGAAATAAAAAAGAGCGGTACGAAAAAAATATACAGTAAGAAAAGTCCAAATATACAGGTTTTTTTGTAAATTTAATAAAAAGCAAATATTATAAACATGTTTAATAAGTAAAGAAGACATTTGTATGTGTTTGTTGTTATTTAAAAAAGTTTGAGTTTCTTTCTTCTGTCCGAGTACGGTTACAATTTTGAATTTTTTATTTTAGCATTACAAACAAACAGAACACTAACCCTAACCCTAAAACTAACCCTAAAATCAACCCTAAATCTAACCGTAACAACTTTTACTATACAGTAAGAAAAGTCCAAATATACAGGTTTTTTTGTAAATTTAATATAAAAAAATATTATAAACATGTTTAATAAGTAAAGAAGACATTTGTATGTGTTTGTTGTTGTTTAAAAAAGTTTGAGTTTCTTTCTTCTGTCCGAGTACGATTACGATTTTGAATTTTTTTATTTTAGCATTACAAACAAACAGAACACTAACCCTAAACTAACCCTAAAACTAACTCTAAATCTAACCGTAACAACTTTTACTTTTATTACGATTATTATTTTTTAGTTAAACAACAACAAAAAAGTCGTAACACAAGTAAAAAAATATCCGATAGAAAATTGATAAAAAAAAAAAAAGCCGTAACACAAGTAAAAAAATATCCGATAGAAAATTGATAAAAAAAAGCCATAACACAATTTAAAAAGTATACGATATAAAAAACACGAATCAAATTGTAATTTGTTGATTTTATTTTACATTTATTATTATCATTTAAATTGTATACGTTAATAAAAAATAATATTTAAAAAAGACTATTTTGTTTTGTTTTTATTTTCGCATTACAAAAAAGCACAGAAAAATTATTAAAATCAACGGCCCGTGAATGTTCATATTTTATAGTTTTAGCGTGAAAATGGCGCCATCCAACGGCATCTTTAGCTATAAGACAAGCACCGAATAAGAAAATAAATTATTTTATAAGATAAATCATTGATTATTTATTTTATTTTTAATAGAAACAACTTTATATAAAAAATGTATATAGTGAATACAAGTTTATAAATAAGATTCTAAAAAAAGATTAACCCTGAGAAGACTTTATTCAAACATACGTGGGATGGTCAACATATTAAAAGTTGTTACTGCTATAGTGTGTTTTATTTGTTGAGCAGCAAGAAGTTCAGGAACTTCGAAAGTGCTTAGCGCAGATAAACATATAATTTTCACAATATTAAACTTCTTTAACCTAAGCATATTAGTGCAGAATTATTGATAAACATAAGTATATATACTAAAAATATCATAATATACATAAATATTTTTGCATAAAACAAAATGATTATCAAAAACTTGAGGTGTATAAAATATTAAAGTTAAAAAAAAAAAAAGATTTCTTTATTGAAAATGAATGCAGGATTGGAAAGACGATAATTATTTCAGGCATTACTAAATTTTTTTTTTATTAAGATTCAATACATATATATATATATATATATTGTAGATCTTTATTTGGGAGGGATTAGAAGTCAATTTTAAGTATACTAATCCATAATTTTTTTTTTTAATATTAAAATTTATCATCGATGTATAATAATTTCCTTTAATCATTTGCTCTCTATGATTCTATTAATGAAAATTCTAAACAATTATTTAAATTTAATAAAAATCAATTTTATTTGAAGTTAGAAATAGTTATTTAATTTGATTAAATTCAATTCTAGAAAATTTAATATTTTTAATGTAATTGTGAATAAATTATGACTGAAATACATACTATGATTTAATGACTTAAATATTGGATAACATAAAATATATTTAAATCTACAAATATGATGCACATTGTCCAAATAAACAAAGCCTTAAGTAAAGGAATTTTAATAATAAATAGTAATCAAATAAATAATTAAATTTTCATAATAAATATTTAAATTTGTTAAAAAATTTCTATTATAAATATATGAACCTGTAATATTGAAATAGAAGTATAATGTGTATACTTAATCTATAGGTAATTAAAGGAGATTTGAACCCAGACTTTCAAACTCCTACAGTCATACACTCTATCCAATATAATTGATACCCATGACCACATACATGTGAAAAAAAAAAGATCTCCAATATACATATTTCATGCTGAAAGTCTGGGTTCAAATTCCCCTTAATTAAATATTTGAATCACAAAAACAATTACAATTAATTTTAATGTTTTGTGTTAAAACATTTGCAATCATTTTTTAACTGGCATTATTGATAATTAGTAATGCTAATAAAAGCATACTTTTCACAATAATGCAGTTATTTATAAAGAATTTTTTATTGCTACAAAGGTATAAAATTTCTAGAGGCTCCTATTAACTTGTTTATAAAACTGAATAGGTCAGAAATAGTTCACAAATATATCATTCACATTCTAATAAATAATGAACAACTGTCAGTATAATATTTACCTAATAAATAATTGTGATGGTATATTATTTCCTGTCGTCACAACTAATATTACCTAATAAAAAATACAAATAATATAGTGCATTGAAAAATCATACAAAAAAAAAATTCAATTGACAAAATGTAAAAAAAAAAAAAAATACCTACAGAATCATCTTCTTTAACCCATGTAAATATAATATTGCTCACATTAATAAACTGGTTCTGAAAAGTGACAATTTATATATATATTTAAAATATTATTTTGATTTTATATTTAAAAACATATTTTATTTATTATATATATATATATAATCAAAACATGATATCCCAATGTACTGAGTGTAAAGTTACAGTAAAAATGACAGATCATAAAAGGTGTAATTTTCATAAATATTTACATTATAGTTAATAATATAACAATTTCAGTTTCATTAAAATTTATTTTCAATATCTAACAATGAATAGTATTTAACAACATATCTATATAGTATAAGTCAAATTTGAGTTATTTATAATTTATTTCTACAGAATCAACAATCAAATATAACAAAATTATATTATGGGTCCTGCTACAAAATAGGATTCTAATTAAAATATTAATAAACTAAAAACAAAAAACAAATCAAAAATGCTTAAAATATACAATTTAAATTATACTTGTATTCAATAATAAAACTTTCAGAAACAGAAATATGTTATTTCAAAGAGTTGATATATACAATTTTAATTCTGGTT
The DNA here is from genome assembly GCA_028023455.1 of Epiperipatus broadwayi. Taxonomy (NCBI): domain Eukaryota; kingdom Metazoa; phylum Onychophora; class Udeonychophora; order Euonychophora; family Peripatidae; genus Epiperipatus; species Epiperipatus broadwayi. The sequence goes on along the minus strand of JAQFVV010012471.1, from coordinate 4,196,201 downwards.
ATAATAAATTGATTTTTTTTAAAAAGTTACTACTTAAATTCCATTTATATTTGGTAAAAAAGTTCATGTGTACAAAATAATATTTACTTTAAAAAGTATTTATTGCATGCAATTTTATAAAATATTCCCCCATGCACTTTATACACCATAAAAATAAAACAAAAACTACTACAGTAATTGAAAGTTTTTAGTCAAGTTCTGCCAGTTGATAGACTATATGATTATAAATAGATTACATAATTCTACATTGCCAACATAGCAGTGCAGTGCATATAATTAATTCATTAGAAATCATTTCTCCATAAACAAATAAAAAAATATTTGGAAAACTAAACTTGCTTCATTTGTTTTTATTAATTTTTATGCTTAATTATCAGTGTATTTTAATACACTTGATGACAATTTAAAAATTGAAATTAATTAAACGTACTTATTAATTGTAACTCAATATAAATGATAAAAAAAATATTTTTTTTACAGCTTCTAAATTTTAACATTCATGCTCTTTCTTAGAATGCTAACTAAACTATAATAACTTATTAGATAAATGATGCTAAATTAAAAATAAATTCCTATAAACATTTTCTATTATTTAAGTCAACAGACAAATAGTTAATCTTGATAAATAAGCAAGTTTAAGTACCTTGACTCTCTCTGCTTTGCACCAGAATATTGAAATGTGGTATGTTAAGAAGACTTCAAATTTTGCTTTTAAGGAGAAGCAAATGCAGTCTTTCAAATATTTATTTTATTTTATGAACTATAATAATATATTTACATATAAAAGTAACTAATATATTGAAAAATGACTGTTTCAAAAATTTCAATTTGGAGAACATATAACGATATATTTTTAAGTTGCTTTTAGTACATTACAAAAAAAAAAAAATTTAAAAAGTGAAATTAATTAAACATGCTTACTTATATGTGATTAAATATACACAAGATCTATTACTCATTTAATAGATCTATTTTTACAACTCATACATTTTAATGGTCATATTCTTGGCTTAATAATTAAATGAATGATAATTATTACTATAATTTGTTTATAGATTTTAATAATTAAAATTAAATATATATATTTTTTCTCTCATAGATTTACAAATATAAAATGTGATTCAGTAGATACTTCACATGATCAGTGGCAATACTGTATGGAGAGTTTTGCCTGTTTTAATATCAGTAGATACTTGTTATCTGATTTAAACTTGTCATAAAGACTCACAATATTGTATAAGTATTCTCTTGTTTATTATAAGAAAGTTTACAATAATAGGACATAATGAGCAGGATGCAGGCTTAATGTGTAAATATTTGAAATACAGGCACTCTTCACATACCTGAAGAATTGGAGGTCGGAGTGGATTGAAGTCAGTCCATTAAAGTATGAAGATTTGCTATGGTTTGATTTCTTCTGGTATAAAATTAACAATATTTTAACAAATTTAAAGCTTTTAAATAATTTACAAAAATATTGTAATAGACAGGGTATGAGCACAGACTTTCACATGACCCACCACTTTTCACACTATCTCATAACACTGATACACCTGAACACACATATGTCGAAAAGATAAATAATCACCAATATACGTATTTCATGGCTGTGTTAAAAATTTGGATATTTAAGAATGTGATTAAGATTTGTTAGCTATAAATTCTATGCTAATATTAAAAGAAGATATAATAATAATATAAAAATGTCCTTACTAATTATAAGCCATCAAAAATGATGGCAGAAAAGATTAAAAACTACATTGTTGCTCTCCAATATTGCTTTTATTAAATATTTATGCATGTAAAATATAACAAGCCCTACACTGTAAAACTCAACAGAATTTCAATTTATGTAACTGAAAATGTCCAATTAGTTCAGGATTTTTTCCATAGATAATTTTGAGTTGAAAATAGAATAATTTCCAGATTTGTGTCAATGTGATAACTTATAGAAACAAACAAACAAAAAAAAACTGAAACATGATATAATCTTTATTTCATAGAAAAGGACACCTGATACCTATAATTAATGAATTCATGGCTCACATTACTATTCAATAAGCCATATTAGGAAAAAAAAATAGTAATTGCTTATAATCATATATATAATGAATTCATAAATGCTTCATTCATAATAAATATTTTTAGTAATTTATTAACATTTTAACCATTTTATATGGTTGTCAAAGTATTTATAATATATATATAAAATTAAAACATGAAATCTATAAAATTCCACAATATACCTATCTAAAATTGAAAAAAAAAAAAAACTATTTTTTATATTAAAAAAATAAGTATATTATTTTTAATATAAGAAATAGGTATTAATTTTAAAAATTTTTTTTAGATAAATATAGTGTGCAATTTTCATGGGGTTCATATTTTGAGTTTGTATATATTGTAGATATCTTGACAATAGTCATATAAAATGCTCAAATGTTCATAATTTATATAAAATATTTGTTATGAATTCAATTGAAATAAACAAGATTTGATAAAAAGAATATGAATGAAGAAGTATTTATGAATTTAAAAAATTGAATTATATTTGGAAAGAAAAGTGAATGACTGAATTTTGTTTTTAATTCCATGTTATATACATATGTAATATAGATTGAGAAGGCTAGTGAACAATAGAAATAATTATAACATTAGGAACATACTGATTTCCTTTACTAAAAGAATCAGTTTCTGTTTTTAGATTCTTAATATTCAGTTGAGAGATCTTTTGACTTTTTCAAATTTTCAAAATATGATAATTAATATTTCAGAATTTGTTAATTTTAATGCTACTGTTGCATTGATTCATTTTGTAGTATGAATTCACAATGAAACACACTTTTATTTTCCCCATACCATGCTCTCTCTTGTGTTTCATAAATTATACTGATATCAGGGCAAGATGCATGGTCAATGACCATTTCATAATGAAAATGAGATGAATTAAAATTAGATATAACATTTTAGACCAATCAAAATTTTATATTTTGGTATTTGAGTTATGTATCCTTGAGAAAGCTACTGTACTATATAAAATTAAATATTCTGGCCCAATTGCTTTTTGGAATATAATGGGGACTCGGGGCAAACTGAAGTGTCAGGTAGACCCAGCATAAACATTTGTACATCAGACTTAAATCTTCTCCCAATTATAATTCAATTTTTATTGAGATTGAAATGGACTCTGACCATGCATTTTGCCTACATAATATCAGCATAATTTTTGAAGAGAGGAGGATGCTAAGAAAAATTTTTTAAAAAAAATGGTTCATTATGAATTAGAAATATACAATGAACAAATATTACAGTAGCATCAAAATATATAGTTAAAATCTGATGAATAAGCCTCATTATTAAATAATTTTAAAAATGACATGAAAATGTCGAAAGGATTCAGGAATATTAAAAATCTGAGAAAAAAAAACAATGATTCTTTTAATTAAGAAAATCTGTACATTTTTACAATTATAAATAATATAAAAACATGTAAGAGTAGTATAAATTTGTTTATCTGCATCAGACAAAAAAATTAATGATTATAAATAAAAACACTAATGACTCTCTGCATCAACTTTAGTAGCACAAAATTACTGAAGATTTTATTAATTTTTCTTTTCCATTTTGCAAATTTTAATGCCATATATTATTAAAATGATAAATGAAGAAAAAGTTCCTGAGCAAAAAAACATATACAAACAATCTCTAAGAAATTAAAAAAAAAACAATAAAAAAAAAGTTTGGAGCAAGGATAATTGTGACCTTATTTTAAACAGAACATTTAAAATAACTCATAAAATAGACATTCTAATAATTACACAGAAGAAGCTGACTTAAACCTTCACAAGATTTCATTACTCAATCAGATGAAAGTGACTCCAAAGAGCAAAATATATAGCACAATATTATACAAAATGGAGACAAACTTTTCTCTTTTAAACATAGTGCTGCAAATAAAAATAGCATTGATATGCTACTAATTTAAAAAAAAACTAGAAGTGAAGAACTAAAAATACAATTTTCATTGTTAAGAAAAATGATAATCTAATTAAAAATAAATAACTCATAGTACCATATAATACCTAAAATTTGAAATTGAATATGACAGATGTATTGAAATAATTTTAATGTTTAGCAAGAAAAATTGTAAAACATATGTATAATAAAATGTTGTAAATTAACAAGTCACTGATCTGATAAGATTTTTCAAGGCAAGTCATTATTCAATTAGCTTTGTACACCAATAATCAACTTAATTAATGATATGGGTAAGAATAATGATCAATTTATATTAATAATGTCCATATCTTTTAAAATATTTAGAAAAACTATATAAATTAGACACACAAATAGAAAAAATTTCTGAATAGGCTTTTGTAATAACAGAACTTCACAAGTGCAGTACTAAATGGCTAAATCATTTATAAAAGTATTTAATAATGAATATATATTATGCATCATAAGTTACTAATTTGCCAGTTTAAAAATATATAATACAATCCCTGCTCTTTCAGCATGAATAGCTTTTACATACTAATTAGCAACTTGATGAGTTTAATGACCATGATGTATCACACATTATACGATGCCATTCATGGAATTATAATATTTTAGATGATAATATAAATTGGATAAATTGATGTCTTGATAAGCTTAACCATCACTATTTATTTTAAAAAATAGAAATAGTCTGTCACTAAGAATAGCAACATAACAAAGTATGGAATAATGATGATGTTAATAAATTATATATAAAGATAAAATTATTGCATCCTCAATAAATATTTTAGTATTTAATGGCAACTCCTTCAGGAAAATATTGATTTGCAAAAAACCAAGTGATTATATTCATGTTAATTTTATTTTGATTCAGTCACATCATTGGATTTGTTCAATCTTAGTCTCATCAAATCAAAAAAAAACAACTAATCTACATATTTTATATAATCAAAGAATTGAAGTACTTGTCCAATCTTTACCAATCTGGATACTAAAAAAACACTGATATTGAAATAATAATCTATTCAATAATCAAACAATAGATTACCAGACTTCTATCCAAAAACATAAATATGGCAATATTAAATTGCCTTGATACATCAATGCAATTTAAAATTATATTTTTGTTATTAAACTGTGTATTTTGAGTTAAGAAATAATCTCTAGTCTAGTGAATGACTAATAAAAGTTATTATTGTGTATTTTGATATTTGTACATATATATTATAATGTAATATTCTATTTTTCATTAAAATCTGAATATGCTCTCATAATAAGTCTTTGTATTAGATAATTATAATTACTCAATACTATTTTTTTTATTAAATGCTTTTAGTTAAAGTGCAGGTGGAATAATTATAAATAAAGTTTTTAAAAAAAGATTAAACATAATTAGAATAATTAAAGAAATTTATATTAGGATTCATTTCTTTTTCTTGTAAAATTTTTTATTCAGTTGTTGCTTTGTTTCATTTATTAACTATTTTCTTCTATCTTGCAATCCTTTGCTTCCATATTCCTATGTTCTACTAAAGCAAATAACTTATTTTAAGTCTAATGATACATGAGCTATTATGGGAATCACTTCACCTGGATTCTCTATCATACATTCCTAACTAGGGAGTACCTGCTAGTTGCTAAGCTTTTGCTAGTATAGTTTTGTTTAAAAAGTAGAAAACTCTCCATATAGTAAGTTCCACCCAATGCAAGCTATAATAAACATTGGATGCTAGAATATTTGTGCATAAAATCCTTACATAGTGCCTACTGTCCAATATCCCCAAACTAGTTTCTAGTTTGTAGCTTTCATAGGTGAGGAGCCATTGCACTGCACCTAGATCTTTGAATCTAATGCAATCCTCCAACAGCCAACTTTTACCTACTAAGTTATCTATAAAGTTATGAGTCCAAAATAAAAACAATAATGTTTTCAATTGAAACTAATTCGCATGTATATTCACACAGATCTAAACCAGTTCAATAACTATACATTTTGATATCTTTGATTTAATAACCTGTCACCATCATCCTATCACTACTGTAAGAAGTTTGTTACTGTTTTAACAGCTTGTGTATGAGGTGATTTGTTACATTTTTATTTACCATTGTCAAACTCACTCCACTCACAACTTTGACACCATCCACCTCAGAAAAATACAATAATGATTATTACTAATCATTTTCTAAACTAGAGATTATCTCTAGCACAGATATAAACTTTAAACCTCAGTTAAAGATTAATATATCTTATTTGAAGATTCTAAATCTTCTATCCACACAAAAAGCACTTCAATAAAAAATATTATTTAAGAAGAATAGTTAATTTAATAACTAAAATTACCTTTAGAATATTATACAATTAGTAATTTATAATTATTCTAATTTTTCATTCTGATACAAATGTTAATTTAAAACAATAGGCAGACTAACATAAGTTTTAGATATCTTAAAATAACTAACATTGTATTAAATTTATAAAGTAATTTATATCCATTAATAAAAATAATGAAGATCTTAAATTATACAAGATTGAAACATTTGTGTTAGCAATTGATATATAAATGATATTAACAATAGAAATATTTCATAAATATGAGTGCATCTATCATTTTTAGAATATACAGAATGAACTGAGACTTACTAAAATAGCATTTATTTCATAATTCTAATTGTAAAAAAGATATTTGTTTATACAATATTAGTCTCATTGTTTTATTTTTGTATCATCTTGGTTTTAAGAAGTAAATTAGTTTATGCTGAGAAATTTAGTTATTATTTAGAATCAGCTGCTTGACAGATCAACTAATATTCAAACAGCAAGTAAGAGATGGTAAATAAGTTCCATTCTACTAACTATACTTTTTTAAAAAAAATTTCTTGGTTTGAATGTATTCAGGAACCCTTTTGTTGTTTAGCTAGCTATCTTTATCACTGAGTAAACTGTTCAGGACATATGATACATTAAAAAAATATATGAAAAAATAAGATGAAAAAAAAATTGTAAAGTGAAAATATGAATCTTATTTTTGTATGTTTCAATTAGAATTGTAAATAAAAAAAAGAGAAATAAAAAATACAAGATTTTTTTTTTTTTTAAATTTACCATTAATTGGTTAAAAATAAGTGAAAACAATTTTCTTGGTTTCATGGTAACCATATGCTTCAAATTTAGAATACAAAGCTCTTTTCAAACAGGAAAAAAAAAGAAAACCAACCAACCAAACTTAGTTAAGAAAAAAAAACCCTCAACTACTTGAGATCTGAGATGAATGAATAATTTAATTTTGTTCTTAAAAAAAAAGAAATGCATTATGCAGCCATATTTATTGAGCATCTTAAAGAGCAAGTTTCCATATTTTTTTAATGTAATTTAACATCTGGCATCATATTATCATTTAACATTTGTTATATAATCAGTTGAATAAGTTTGATATTCTTTATCTTTATTCGTATCAAGTTAAAAGAAATAAAAATTAATATACAATCAAATTTATATTTAAATGTTTTTGTTAAAAAAAAAAAAAAAGATACTTTGATGACAAAAAAAAATGGGGGGATTTAAAAACAAGATAATCTCAAAGTATAAAGATTAGTTTATATCTTAAAATAATAATAATAAAAACTATATAAATATTACATTTCAAACATCCTAGATAAGTTTACATAAATATCAATCAAATTATTTCATTGATGAAACCTAAGAAGAAATTTAACATTTTACTGGAACCAATTGTCTTAATTTCATAATACAATAGCCAAAATTTTTGGACTCAAGAATCTGCATTATTTGTTTAAAAATCTTTCATCTACCGATTTACTAATGTCATAATGTGCCCCCCCCCCCCCCGTAGTCATACATACCTTTTTCCTTTTTAACAATCAATTCGCATAACTTAGTAAGCAGAAAGTCATTTTGCAATAAAATAAAAATAAAATTTTTATCACAAATGATAAGTGTTAAAAAAAAAAAAAGGAGGATGCAAAACAATGAAATGTATAAATACAATATTACTGGCAAAAAAAAAAAGATTGTTCAGTAAAGATAAGTGTGTGTGTTTGGCACACAGAAAATGGATATTTACCTATTCTAACAATAATAATACATCAACATTAACAAATATATAATGCATACATATGCATAAATAATAATAAAGGGTCAGATATTCAAATATATTTAAACATTTGACAGTTTAAAACTAGGTTTAAAATATGTAAAATATTCAGGATTATAATTCTAAATATGAACTGTATTCGTAGGAATTTTCTAGATTTTTCAGATCAAACTTTATACATATACTTTTTTATTTCTTTTCATCTTTGATGATAAGAATAATTTTCTGAAAGTAAATAATACAGGAATGGTATAAATACTGTAAAAACTGTTCCCATTATCTGCAGAAAAAAAGATATATCATTGAATAAAACTATTTATCATGTTAACCAGTTACTACATATGCATTTAATTTTACATAATGAACCAATCTAGTCTGATGAATTTATTGGAATTAAGTAATCTTATCTTAGAATGAGTTCTTGCTCTGCATGATTTGGTGCAGTGGTCTGGGGTGTAAGTACTGGTATTCAAATTTTTTATGAACTCCCAAATAATAAAGCCATTAGATTATTTATTTATTTAATATAAACTCTATTATATTAAATTTGATAATCTAGATATATATAATAGAGATGGTTTGGTTTCAGGGTATATTATCTGGTGTGTATATGCATATATATTTAACCTTTTTAAGAAGAAAAAGTAGTCATAAACTTAGAATTTACAGAAAATTATTTAAAATAAAACATGGAATAACTTAAATGTTGATTGATTAAATACTATTTCTTGATATTTTGAAATATTATAAATGTTTAAAATCAAATATATATATATTATCTATTTTAATACAAATATTTTATTTAATCTATTTCTGATTTTAACAAAAATCTCAATTTTAATGTAACAAAAAAAATATTTTATTTTTGTCTTTGTCTAAAACAAAAATGTTTTTGTTTTTTTTTTGTAAAATAGTTTAATTATAATTAATTATATAATTTGTTTTTAATTAAAAGAATATTTAAGATGAAAAACTTACTTAATCATCCTGTTTTTAATTTCTTTTGCATCTACTATAGTGGGTTTTGATTAACTGGTTATTATTGGAATGGAGAATACAGAAAGCCAGTTTCTAAAGATAGTAGATAGTCTCCATGTAGGTTGAGTTTGAACTACCAGATATTTAGCATGATAGCTTCTCTAATAATTCATAACCCAATATGTTGGAAATGAACTTGTCTGATTACATTTCCTCAAATTATATATTCTGAGGAGGACAGCTGAGGATCATTAATGTTTATCTTATATATGTGCTATCTGGACATGACACAATACACTTTCTAATTGAGACTATATTTTTTCATATGATATTTTAAAAATGCATGGAAGCACAAATGAAAAAAATCTGCCATTTCATATATGAGTCCAGTAGTATGTCATTTATTTATATCAAAAGACTAATATTTTACACTCTTACAAAGCATAGATGAAAGAAATTGACTAGCAATATATATCTTAATATTGATAGGTTATTTCAAATACTAAAACTTTGCAATGGATGAAAATATTTTTCTTTCTAATGACCAATTTGTCTTAGAAAGTAAACAAATATAAAATAAATTAGTCAACTAAAGAAAAATTAAAGAAAATAAGTGATGAATTAATTTAAAGTTTCCAGAAGACAGAGACTCTTTCTTAAAATTCTATTATATCATTCACAAAAGGTAAGTTTTACAATTAGAAAATTCCAAATGTACTTAGTTTTAATGAGTCAAAATGTAGGTTTTTGAGTCAGTTAATGTATTTTCTATAATTAGACTGTAAAATAATTCAAAATTAAGGGTTAATAATTAAAATGTTATTTTTATATTAGAATATGCATAAATGTGTGCGCTTCTTATTTGGAAATAATTAAAATAGAATATTTATTGGTTTAATAATGATTGAAATATTTTGTATTACTAGACATGCCCTTGTATACATATAGACATATGTTTAGTTAATACTGCTTACAATTTATATGAGGGGATATCCAAAAATAACCAGAATTTTATAATAAAAAAATTGCTTATTTATTTTTAAGTGTTACAAATTTAATCATTTTCAAATTACTATCCATTTGATGCAATACACCAGTCTAAACATGTTTTTCATTTTCCAAAGTATTCTGGAAACACTTGTTAAATAGTGATGCCTTGTAATGCCTGTGGCATTTTTTACCATCACTAAATCTGAAAAAAAAAAAAATTTACACATTTTTTTATTTGAGACATTAAAAAAAAAATTGCATGAAGTGAGACTGAGAAAATATGGCTCATAGATAAGCTGGTTTATGCTGAATTTAATTAAAAATGTTTTACACTCAAGGCTTTGAGAGATCACACTTTGTTGGGGTGAAGCACTCTTTTTGTCACAAAATAGGATGTTTACATTTTATCTCATCATATAAATGTTTCAGAACTTGCAGATAAAATGCCCAATCATTATGAATTAAATCTTAGAGAAAAATGCAGTTTGCATCAAAAAAAAAAATCAGCATTGTTTGGACTTCACTTGTGATGCTTTTTAGGGTCATAGTGAATTTAACATTTCAATTAAATCACTCAAACTTATGTTTTTACAAGATCAGTTTGCTTGTATTGTGTTTCAAGCATTACAACTGTTTTCCCTGCCATTTTCTATAAACGAAAACAGAATTTCACATTGTTCAAACTTTTTAGTCATTATAAAAACCAACAAATATGTGAAACACACTTTATACAAAAATATGCTATATGGCACCTCAATTTCATACAGCGATATCATTTTGTAGATTGATACATAAAGATTCCTGCAAGAAATGTGTAACAGCTGAAGCATATACTACAACAGATGCACAAACCAGTGAACGATTTGGATTATTTTTGGGTGTCTCCCTTGCATATTTGTAAACTATAAATTAAATCATTTATTACTTTGGTGTTTTTTTAATCTATAGAAATATTTTTTTGAGAATTGTAAATAGTCAATGTAAAGTTATTATCAGATTTTTTACTTTTTATTATTTCAAAATCAATACATTTCTTAGTCATTATTTTTAATTATTCCAAGAAAGTTAGATTAAGTAGTGCATATTTTCTCTTAATCACAGTGATCAAAGTCCTTGTAATCTCAAAGCTAGTTGAAAACTTACACTATATATATATGTGTGTGTATGCTATATAAGTATTTTTAGAATTATTTAGATGGTGTAAAAGTTACCTTTAAAGTTCATTCACTTTACATATTGATTTTATTGATGGCCAGTCCACACATGGTACCAGATGGCCCTGAGCATTTATGATTATCAGCACTGATGTAATGATCACAGCATTTTTGATAAATATTTAATTTTATAATTATTTTAGTACTTCTGCATGTGGATAAAATATTGATGATTGTATTTATAATATTATGCCCTAAGTTGATGATTAGCCTAAGATTTTATAGTGTACTTCTTTTAAATCCAATCACAAAGAATGACAATTTTCTGCTGATAATCTGACTTCTAATAATAATTTCTGATGTCTTATTATTACTGTATAATTAATTATATTGGCTTCTAATGCTGATTCTTTGCTCAATTCTGCATTCATTTGATGATCATTATTCATTTATTTGAATATTATTTGCATCACTACTAAAGTCTCCTCACTTCAGCAATTTGTATCAGTGGTGTAAATAGTTATTCTATGTTTAATCTGTCAATTTTAGTCTAATCCTGTCTTTAAATATATATATTGTACTTTCATTATTCATGTCATAAGTAATAATTATTATAAGAGTAAAAAAAACAACAACATAAAAGTTCTGAATTATTAACATATACATTAAACACTCACCCATTATTACAAATCTATTGATATAATGAAACTGAAATAGTCTTAAATCATTATTGTTACATTAAAATGATTACATTTTGTTTAACTTTAAATAGATTTTAAACCCTATTAAAGATCAAATATATCAATCAACCTTTATAATCTTATATGAGTTGCTTTGATATTATCAAACCTTCATTCAAATTTAGAAATGCTGGTTAGATATATTTGATTATTATATATGCTGGCTAGATATATTTGATTATTAATAGTGCTTACAATTTATATTTAGTACTAATTAAAGGAAATGTAATAATTTTTAACTAATAAAAAATGATTTAAGCTCATATATATTTATAGAAAAATTATTATTTGAAATAGACATTATATGAAAGCTAGGGCAATTATAATTTACATAAATACACAGCAGAAGTATATTTATTACATATGGTAGCAATTAATTTTGCTTAATGATACTGATCAAACTGATAAATTTATTGAATTAAGTATCCCATAATGTCAATCAATGGCTAAGCTTAACTGATGAAAGTTTTATGGTTCAAATGCATATTAGGAATCACTTATATATTTTTGCTAATTCTACATGTTTGAAATAAAATATAGCAATGGAAATACTTTGTAAAGATATAATATTTATATAATTCATTACCAAAGAACATGGTAATCAATCCAAATAATTCAAACTAATACCTTTAATTTAAAATACATAATTCTCAATGTAATCCTTGTTTTTTACTTCAACTTTGAGTGGTAAGTTTTAAATTGCGTTTTACGCAAAAAAGTGAAGCTTGGTATTATTAGAACAGAATTATATGACTGAGTGCTTTCAGAGAACTTAAGTCTCCATAGTCATAGCCTATTTTGGGAGTGTGGGCTTACATTGAGATTTTAAAGCGAAGTTTAGCAGTAATTTATGCATGCTTTATTGCAAATGACAACTATGCAATAAACCGAAAAGAATAGTGCTTTGCAATCTCCAGAAAATGGTCTTTATGAAAGAATTTAAACAGAAAAGTGTAATACAGACTTTAATATATAATTACAATATTTAACAAATTAAAAAATAGCATATTTCATCATAATAATAATAATTGTATAAAATTATTTTTCATCAAATTTATTGACTGAAAGATAAACCATTCCCTTCTATCAATATAATATAAAGGCATTTAAATTTTTTTATTTAAGAATGCTTCATAATTCTGTAAAAATTGGCAAAAATCATAAGATCAATCAGCATGTTATTCATTTTGTTTAGAAATGATTTTATTGAATTAACAACACTTAGGATACACCTTTGTTAGAATGAATATGTGAAGCAAATGACAAGTGACACATTTCTAAAAAAATATTTTATGGTAAAACAAAAAATAATTTTCATGGGAGAATGATGACACAATTACATTATAAAGACTATCTGAATGATGTAACATCATTTGTTTTTATGACTAAGAATAGAAATGAATGAAAAGCTATAATTAAACAATATGTCAAAGTCTTTAAAAAAAAATAAAGTTTTCTGTAGAAGACAGCATCACAAGATGTCAGATACACAAGTGAAGGACCAGCATACATTACATTTCTTGTTCGCTAATTGTTTATTGTTATCATAAAAATAATCTTTAAATTTTTGTTCTTCTTTACTTTTCTTCTTTCCTTTTTTTTTTTGTTGAGGGGAGGGTGAAATAGCCATATTTGTTTACAAGTGGTTGCTAATGATAATGGAAAGCAGCATCAGTTTATCAATAATTAAAATAAAATATTTTCTGTCAAAAACTTTTTAAATACAATTTCACAACAAAAAACAAAAGCAGATGTTTCTGTTAATTTTTATGCATATGTAGTGTCAGTTTAGATATTAGTATTCAATAACTATAATTCAAAAGTACCAAAGTGAAAATTACATTTTTTATTCATTCACTCTTTTCATTTTTGTCAATTTGGAATCAATTCCTAAATATTTTGCTTTGCCACTAACTCTTACAACTAGGCTAATTGTTCATATTTCTATAGCCATTGATATTCTGGACATTATTTAATATAGCAAAAAAAATAACCATTCTAAAACATCTATAAATATTTGATAAAAAGAAAAAAATGTTTAATATTTTTAATATATATATCAGCATGTTATTATGAATTGACAAAATTATTATTATGACACTTTGAATTAAAGCTAAACCTATAAAATATTAACCCAAATATATTTAATAAGAAATGCTATCATTTTCATTCTAATATTATTAGGACCAGCAAAATTCTTATCATTAAAAAGCAAAAAATTGCTATAAAGATAAATATTCATTCTCTCTCTTCTGTAATATATTATTATCCAATGTATATTACATATTAAGACATAAAGTTCCAGCTATAATTTCAGATCAGTTTCAAAAATATAAACTTGACAAATATGTCTTTTACAATCAATGCAGCACACATTCTCACTTCTGGGATGGCAATTATAAACTGATGATGGTCTGAACAATAAAATTTACTTTCATATAAGAATAAAAGGTCTACAAATGATGCTTTCTGGTTCCATTTTAACTACAACTGTTCTGCAATTTGCATGCATCAAATTTTTTGTATATTCAGTCTCAATTTTTAGTCCTTTATATATATATCCTATTCTCAACACTTGCATATACATACATAACAGCTAAATTATGTGAAGATAAAAATGATTCCACTTCTACTATTAAATTTATTTTATCCAAAAAAAACAAAAAACAAATTGTAATTTTTCTATATCATATGAGTTTTAGTTACTTCAATTATCATACTAATCATAAAGTTTCCTTCTATGTTTAAAAATGGATTGTTTTATCTTCATACTTTTCTTGCATACATTCTCCCTTTTGGACTTTTCTAGCACTATGTATATCTCAACCACACACAACTTTTTGCTGAAAATATATTTTCTTTGCACTAATTATGGTTTCTAAATTATTTTCAGTCTTAAAATCAGTAATAACACTGCCAATCATTTTTCTACAGTGACTTTCATTTATGAAAGTTATTAAACTACTATTTCAACATTTTCTTCCCCTTAACTACTAATATTGATTATTCCTTTTATTTTTTATTATATTTATTTTAAAGAGTAAAGATACTCTTAAAATGGAAGCACGCACAGAGGCTAAACTCTTTATACAGAAGTACCACTCAGTGCAAGCCAGGTTAATCAATGGACGCAAGAAGGTTTGTGCATGAAGCCTTAGATATGAGATATGGGGATATTGGATGAATAGGCATTAGATAGGGATTTTATGCAAAACCTTCTTGCATCCATTGATTTCTCTGGCTTGCACTGAGTGGCGCTACTGTATGTAGAATTTAGCTTTTGTGTAAACAGTTTGTTTAAGCATAAAGAATGGAGATCATATGACATTTAGTGGTTTAAAATGGAAACATCAAATAAAGTTTGCCCATTCCATGTATCTAAATTTAGAAAAAAAACATTTATAATATTACTTTAGTACTACCATTGCCTTCTGATTTATTTGTATTAATACTATTATATCTATCATTTTAATGAATAATTCACCAGATACAACAATCTAGTCAAACTATACAACCGGCTATTTTTAGACCATCTTTCCTAGATCTCTTCTACTCTCATGAGATGCAGGGAGATCTCTAAATAGGGCTATATAAATGTATAATTTTTGTCTAGATAAAATTTCTCTCACAAATCCAATTTCAACCCAATCCTTTAGCATTTGTATGACTCGAGCAAAGGTTATAACTAAGGATTCTTGTTTCCATCATTACTGTCTTAATTCTCAAGAATTTATGCTAGAAAAAATGAAAAAGCAAATTAACGAACAAACAGATCATTGCAAGCTTTTTTTGAAAGGCAAATCAATCAGTTAAAGAAGATTGCATGATGTTGGATGTGCTATAAATCTAATTTAGTATCTTCTTTTCTTGGAATCACTTGATGTATCAAAAAAAAAAAAAGTAATAATATTAATACTTGGTTTGCATAATAGTGCCTGTGCTCATTTTATTAATGCATGTAGTCAAATATTAGATTCTAAGCATTTAGAAAATTTATTTCTTGCTGAATAGTATTATTTCAGTAATACTATTAAAAGATCAAATTTGTCCTGTTGGATACTTTAATGCATATGTTGATACAAACAATAAAGTTTGCTCAAAGGCTATTGGAAATAATGATATTGGTTCTGTAAATTCAAATAGTTTTATTATTGCATTTTTGCACAATAGATTGGCTATCACAAAATACTTTCGATAGAAAGAAAAATCACTACTGAAAAATATGGATCCATTCATGGCTCAAAATAATGGCATTTAATTAGGAAATATTACAATTAGGAATCAAAATACAAGAGCTCATGTTACACAAGAGCTAACAAGTGCAGTTGATTTGATGGATCATAATTAGACTAATATATTCAAAAGTTAAAATAATAACAGCATTAATAATAGATATTATTCCAATCATATTTGCAAGAAACTTTGTTTATTCTTTAAAATAATCTTCTATTCATAATAAATTGAACATTAAAATTGTTCAACTGGACTTTCAGAATCATATTATTGAGGCATTGAATTCTTTTTAAAAATGTGCTATGTATTTTAATCAGTTTTTGCATGTATTAAAAAAAATCATTATTTGATAGATTCTCTAATAATGATTATAATATTAGAAAACTATGGCATGAAATTGGATATAGTTTTATAACCAAAATAAGAGATTTAAAGGCAGATGTTCAGCAATTGACCAAAAGGTTTAAACATGACTGGTGTATTAAAATTGCATAGGAGACAAATTTTTGATGACAGTGATCAGTTTAGATCTTTTTGTTTGGTGCACTGAAAAAATACATATCTAAAAAACAGTATTAAATTTATACAATTTATCCAAACTTCAAACCCTTTTTAGAAAACTTTATTTGTACATACACCTACGTTTCGACTGACCTGACCTGCAGTCTTCTTCAGAGCTATGATATAATGAACAAAAAACATAACTATATAATAACACCATAAAAAAAATTTTTAACAATAAAAAACTAAAAACAACATAAAATATATATATTAAAAAACTGAAATAAATAATCAAACCCAAATAAAACAATTAATATAAAATAAAATGTACTATATAAATAAAAAATAAATATAAATTATACATGAGTATTCTTAATTTTATACATATATACATTCAAGAACAACTATTAATCTAAATATTATCTATTTTATTATTATTAACAATCTACTAATTATCTGTATTCTTCATAAACTTAAATTTTATGATTATTAACTAAAATTCTTTTAATTTTAAATCACAATATTTATTATTTTCTTACTCATTCTTCTTTTAAAATTAATATTTTATATTTATTATTATTGAATATTTAAAACCTATAAACTTTATAATCTCTACACTTACTAAGGTTATTTTGATCTTCTTAATATAAAAAAATAAAAAATGGTTTTTTTCAAAAAATTATCTTATACCCTAGCTCCCTCTATTACATATTATTTAAACTAAATATATATCCCCTACAACTCCATATTTTTTTTTATACTTTAACTTTTATTATTATTATATAATACTCATAAATTTATATTATACTTCTTTATATGTTTTTATATATATATATTCCCTACAACTTTATTTACATATATATTTTTTATTTTATATACTTTAACTTTTATCATTATTTTTATATAATTCTTATAAATTTTTATTATACTGTTTTATATGTAAATATTATGCTAAGTTTATTAATTTATTTATTTATTTATTTAATATCTATAAATATACCCAAATTTATACTCCTATTTAACCTAACCATGTTTTATCATCCCCAACTTATTTATAAACAAGTATCTCTTTACATATTTACCTCTATATATCTTATTTAATAACTATAACTATACCAATCTCATCCTAATCCCAGAATCTCTATTAAAGAGTTGTAGGGGATATATATTTAGTTTAAATAATATGTAATAGAGGGAGCTAGGGTATAAGATAATTTTTTGAAAAAAATGATTTTTCATTTTTTTGTATTAAGGAGATCAAAATAACTTTAGTAAGTGTAAAGATTATAAAGTTTATAGGTTTTAAATATTCAATAATAATAAACATAAAATATTAATTTTAAAAGAAGAATGAGTAAGAAAATAATAAATATTGTGATTTAAAATTAAAAGAATTTTAGTTAATAATCATAAAATTTAAGTTTATGAAGAATACAGATAATTAGTAGATTGTTAATAATAATAAAATAGATAATATTTAGATTAATAGTTGTCCTTGAATGTATATATGTATAAAGTTAAGAATACACATGTATAATTTATATTTATTTTTTATTTATGTAGTACATTTTATTTTATAATAATTGTTTTATTTGGGTTTGATTATTTATTTCAGTTTTTTAATATATATATTTTATGTTGTTTTTAGTTTTTTATTGTTAAAAAAATTTTTTTTATGGTGTTATTATATAGTTATGTTTTTTGTTCATTATATCATAGCTCTGAAGAAGACTGCAGGTCAGTCGAAACGTAGGTGTATGTACAAATAAAGTTTGCTAAAAAGTGTTTGAAGTTTGGATAAATTGTATTTATATGATATTACGGCAAACATAAAGAAAAGTGTGATTTTGGTAATATTTATGAAGTATTAAATTTACTGAAAGCATCTCTTATATAATGACAATATTCCAAACAGAAGAATTTTGATCACAAAAAATGATATAAAAATGGAGATGATGGCTTTTAATAATATATCTATTCCATTTTAATTTAGATTTGAATAAAGATATACAGCTTAGTGAAATTAAAATGGCTCTTTGTAATCTTAAAAATGGAAAAGCTGAAAGATATCTAGAGAAGTTTTAAAATATGATAAAGATACTGTATATTAGTTTCAAAAATATTAAATTTTTTTAGAAATATATGGGTTCATGAAGCTATGCACCCTTACTTTAACTTCAATTTAAGAAATAAAAGATATAGATAAGATTGCACTAATTAATATGGAATATCATTATTATTCATTAAAGTAAAGGTACCTTTCATGGACTTGATTGAATAGAAAGTTTCCATAGATGAATAATTATCATAGATTCAGTTGGGGATTAGAGAATCAAAAAGCATTACAGACATGGTTTCTGTTATCAGATAAGTGCAAGAAAAGTGTCAGGAGGGGAAAAGTGATTAATCATTGCTTTTACTGATTTGATCAAGTGACTTGTACAAGTCTGTGGGAGTGTTTGAAATTAATTGGTTGTCTACCAAAATTTATCTGTACTATATAGATCCTACATGATGGAATAAGAGGGAATATTATTATAAAAAAATCTGAGACCTTTGAAATAAAAAGTGATGTTTAACAAGGAAGTTGACAGATTCCAATTTACTTTTTTAGTTTCTATAACAAAGATCTTAGCAACTGTTTATAGGTGACTTCATGATTCAGGAATCAAGATATGATAAGAATGAACATTTTAATTTGAACAGATTAAAAATATAATACTGATGATTATGCTATCCTTGCCAATTTAAAAGTTGATTGATGATAGAATATATGTAATGTTTTGAAAGCAATATATAAAGACTTCAGTTTAATAATTAATGTTCAAAAAAACTTAAGTTCTTTATAAACAAATGAGAGAAGAAAAATCTTTGCGGAAATTTTTTTGCTTGATGATTATCAACTTGAGAACATAAGCCAATTTAAATATCTTGATAGTATTTTAAGTAAAAGAACAAACTTGGATGTTGAGATGCAGAACAGATAGATTCTAATGTGCTGCTATTGCTTTTAACAAATTTAAAAGATAAAATATTTTATTACATATAACTACTGCAAATAAACTAGAAGTATATAGAGTGATTAAATTTATTGTATAAAAGTAAGACTTGGAAACCTTATTGATGTAACATAAAAGAATGCTCTACAATTCTAAAAATATCTAATAAATTTTTAAGTAATAGCAGAAGATATAGTTAAATTTTTGTAACAGGTATGTATAAAATACAAAAAGATATTAGTAAAAACACCATAAATAATTTTCATTTATAAATATTGTGATGGCCAAGAGATCAAGAGTCTATAATGTTCAAGCATTAAAACCTATTGCATAAACACATAAATCTTATAATGGTGCATCTAGAGATATTTATCCATAAATACATTGTAAATATAACCAAGTTGTATGTGTGGTGATTGAGTAAATTACTGTTAAGTTAATCACTATTCAATACAGGAATCTATGATACAAGCTGGGAATTTAAAAAGCAGTTGTGAATTGTTGATATATATTTTTTTTAATAATGGGGAAGGAATGGAGATCTTAGTGTTAAGTATTTTGTTGTAATCTGGATTGGTGCTATTGCAAGTTTTGTACCCATTGTATTGAGTCAGCTTAAACCTAAAGTGATTAAATCCTCATCATGGACTCATGTAATAACTAGAAAGGTTGACATGGTACAGGGTTTGGACAAAAAAGAAAATCATTCACCTTGTTTGATGTAAAATGAATCTGTCCAGAAGTCTAAATAAGTTTCCAGAATTTGCTCCATTCAAGATGACTCATGAAAATACTCCTAAGTGAATAAAGTAAGGGAATCATGAGGAAGAAAAACAGTTTGTATTGATAGTGAAAACCATTTAGCATGCATTTCAGGGCTTCATCAAAGGAGAGAATGATGTGATGGTGTTGATGATGATCGAACTCCATCACAAATTTTGATCAGCTAGCACTGTATTCAAGTATTAGTTGACTCATAAAATTTAAGTGCAAATGTAATTCAAAAACCAAAAGGATGTTTGTGGGCAACACCCACATATTTATATTATAGTCAGATAGGTAATATAATATTTGCATAGTGCAACTATTTTTTATTTGTGATATTAATTTTTAACAAAAGTAAAAAAAGAAAAAAAAACTAATTAAAACATATGTTATTATGGATTAAAAAAAAATTCTAAAAAGATTTCATTCATTTTCTTTGGAGTTTAATTGTACAGCATTTATAAAAATTCTTGGTCAGGATTTATCTTTGATATAATTTTTTTAAAATTACTTTTTTTTTTAAATGTACCAAGAGATTCTATCAAAGTTATACAGTTCATGAAATTCCCTTTTTGTAAATGTTTAGAGGATTCACCTGTAAGTTGATTTTTTTTAAAAATTTAATTGAAATCAAAAATAAAATGATTTATGTTTTGTTATTTTGTGTGTGTATTGTATAAAAAGGGGATTTTGCTTTAAGTGCAATCAGTGAACTATCGAAGTTTGTCAGTGAAGAGTGAGAACCCGAGAATAATCAGAGTCAGTGAATGGTTAGTGAAGAATGAGAGTTAATGAGCAATCAATCAGTGAAGAGTCAGTGAGAAATCAGTCAGTCAGTGATTAGTGATTAAGATAACTCAGTCAATGACAGAGAAGACAATATATAGCCAAGACAATAATAAATTATTGGAGAAATTTTGGAAGCCATTTTTATGAGACTGGATACAAATTTGAATTTGTAAATTAAAAAATATTATTAAATAAAAGCTACCACTTAGTTTTGATCTGATAAAAGAAAAAAACAAGAATGCTGCTGGAAGTTAATTAAACTAAACAAAATGGAAGAAAAATTCACGAAGTGCACCAGATCTAATCCTCAAGTAAACACCAGGTGACCTGTACCATTATGCTGAAACTTGCCTAGTAAAAAAAATTAGTAAAATCAAAATTGTCTCTTTCTACTGTTTGTTGCTATATATTTGAACAAAGTCTTGTAAATTGGAGCATACTAGGGAAGTTTTGTTTTGGCTGAAAACAGAGGAAAATGGTCATCACAGAATCCATCATTATGTACAATTGGTTTAAATGATTATTGCAGACGAGCCTTTTAAATATCTAGAGAGCAGAAAGGAAATGTGTACCCCCCCCCCATTTTGGTATAAATAAGAAAAGAACCTTTATATATATATTTGCCTCATGTTTTCTCTTATTTTTAGAAATATATCAATTTAAGAAATTAATATCTTATCTAAATTAAGCTATATGCATCAGAATGTGTGTATGCATATAGAATTAGCTCAAAATGTATATATTTTTATTTTGTTAATGTGTAAAAGGCATGAATTAAAATATAATCTATCTTGCTGATATTTTTTTGGGTTGTGTGATATCACTGATCAGTATGAATAATATATTTTTTTATTTGTTAGTTTATATATGTGTATATTTATATATCCATAATCTGCTGTATTTGATTATACAATAAAAAATGAATAAAAGAAAAGGAGTGTTATGGATTATACTTTTTTTCTTTTGTGTTATCATTATAATTTTTGTTGTTGTTGTTGTTGTATTTAGTCAATAACTGGTGTTCAGTGTTTTTACTCATCTTACTCCATAGTTAATATGAATATGCATTTATTGTAAGATAGGCTATTCACCTTGAGAATTAGTGTAATGGAGCTAGAATATGGGATAATCTGTAAGAGAATATTGGGTATATCTCTCCATAAGAGTCTTGTAGGCATCTTTCTATAAAAGTGGTGCTTAAAGCTCATGGCTTTATAAAATGCTTTACTTTGGCTAAGTTTGCCCGACCCTAGTAGAGATGATGATCGAAATAGGGTGATTAGGAAATATAACTGACAGCTGTCAGCTTAATCCCCATTTTAACAATATAATTAGTGAAATTAATTATTTTGTTCTGCCTGATCAGTTGAATTACAGGGTTTGAACTTGGTAGTAATGGGTAAGGTAGCTCCTGTTACAATACATAATCAACCCCCCCCCCCGCCACTAAATATTATTTTTAACAATTTGAAAGAAAATATATATAATGTAGAAGGAAAAAAAAACAGAATTTAGGGGGAAAATAACTATTAAAAAAAAACATAGACAGTGTTTATATTTGAGTGGTAAATTCTTAGATATTTCAACATATTTCTTTTTTAAATAACAATGAAATGTATTTCTAGTGATAAATAATAAAATGAATTCATAATTGTCATCAAGTCAATATCAATAATCATATAAATACCCTACTCTAAAATCATAGTTTGATTTTTCATGTTCTTAAATGGTATATTTATTACTGTGTTGCAGTCTATCATCTCATTGCTATCATAATATTTTTTCAATTTTAAATAACAAAGATCCAAAAAATAATTTATATTAACACATTTTCTTATAAAACTTGTTTTAGTTTTCTTATTAAAATAATATTCAAAAATCATAATTTTCTTTAAAATTTATTACTTCTGAAATCAATCAAATATCTCCAATATTTCACTTATTTTTTAATGACTTTCTAAATTGATTAATTTTTATGTAAATTAGTAAAATATAATATTTCCCTCAATTTTCAGAAATATTATAGTAAGTTCAAATTAAAATTAGATTACTACAAACTTTAAAAAAGATTTTAAAAAATGGTCAAAATTCTCCAAGACAAAAATAATGAGATAAATTCGATTTTTTTTTTTTTTTACAGACAATTGTGATTTAGGAATGTTTTTTGAACTCTTCTTCCCCTTTCAACATTTCCTAGAATTATATATTTATTTCATTATAATATAACAAAATAAGACAATTTCAACCAGCTTGTAATAAATATAATGTGTTAAACAATTTTTGATAAAATATAAATTTGCGTGTTTTTTTTTTTTTAATTTAAGAACAATTAAAGAACTTAAAAGTATATGCTCATTATTAATATCCTTGAAGGGGGGAGTGAACATAATTTAAAATAAAAGATGCAATTTTGTCCCCTATTCCTTTCTTTCTAGAGCTAATTATTATTTAATACTTTATGTTGATGTAATGGTTTATTTATCAAATATTTATAATCTTTATAAAGTTACTAATAAGCAATTTATATCAGAAAAATTCTAATGACAATTACTAATTGTGTTTATGATGATTTGCTCTTTTAAAAGTAATCAGTTTTAAATTTTTAATTTATTACCACTTTTTGCCTTAATTATTAATTAAAAACATTTCCTTCATTGAAATTTTCTTGTTGTTATTGTTATTACTGCATTTTATCTTAACAATACCCAATTAAAAACGAAAAGCTAATTTTACCACCACTCACATCAGCTATTTCTAATGTGACATTTGATCTTTAATAACAACAAACATAATAATACTGTTAAGAGTAGCTGCTAATAAAAAAAAATGGTATTATTAATAAATATGTTTATATACATATGTTACAAATGTTTTAAAAAATATGAAAATATTATTTCTAAACTTAATCCATGACTATAAAACATTTTTACAATAAAAACATTATTATTATAATTAGCAGAAATTTATTTCACATTTGAATATAATTGGTATTAACTTATTTAAAATGTATAATCATTTAAGTATTTGTAAATAGTAGTATATTGTGAATGTATATGATATGAGATAGTATAAATAGAATTTTAGGAATGATAAGCAACCCACCAATAGATATTATTGAATTCAGTGTGAGGAAGGAAAAGAGAGAAAATAAAACTTAAAAACAAAAAATTCCATAAACAATAAATGAGACCTAAAATCAAAATCACCACATGTAAAAGTGATGATTAAAATTACAAAAAAATCAAGTCAGATGTCACACGACCTAATTTAATAAGCTTGTATTTACAAATGTTATATAAAGAGCTCGCAAACTAAGCTCTTAAAAAACTTTGAGAATATCTCCAACCCCAGACCGGTGATGCCAGTAGCAGAAAATGGTCTGGGGTTGGGAATATTCTCAAAGCTTGTTAAGAGCTTACTTTGCGAGCTCTATATATAACAAATGATGATTAATTACTTAATTGGCCACTATCAAATCATTTCATAGAAGTGATTCTTTCACTGCTTCTCAAACTAAAATAAATAATTATAATCATATGTTCTCTTATTAAACAGTGTTTTAATCCAATATAAAACAATTCCAACTCTAGTGCCATTTTTATCATTATTAACAGAGTTTTAACCTGGTATATAACAATAATAGAAGATTAAAAATCTACTTATAGTGAAAATTGTATATGAGTTGAAATATAAAAATAAATAAGTACAGTATATAAACTTACATGTATAACTAATAACTGTCCTGTGAAACTAGCTCAATTAAACAGCAAGCAATGGAAAATTCTTGAGTGAGAAAAATGAAATAAAAAAAGTCATAATAGTTATATTCTAAAATTATGGTGCTTTAAATAACTTGATTTCATAAATAACTTACTGTATAAATATTTGGGGGTTTGAGAAGTTGTCTCAATATAAAAATTGTTTATAATAAATAAAAGTTTCTGAACTGATTTTTGAGGAAATTGAAAAAAAAAAAAAAAATCATATTCTAGTATAATTAAGCTAAATCTCCAGGAATTGGATTAAAATTTATTTTTTGATTTACTAATAATTTTACTATATGTATGTTATATATAGATTGAGTACCAATAAACTATCAAAAATTATTAATACCTTTAAGAGTGTCAACAAACATACAGCCAATAAACAAATTTATGAGATTTTTAGTCTACTAATCCAATTATTTATGAAGATAGACAAATCATATTGCATCAAACCACACAACATATTTTTGTGGAAGAAATCTCAGATATATTTTTTTTAAAAATCCTTTATTGATTAACAATAATGAAAAGAAATAGTTCAAAAAGATATTCAGATACTAAAATTCAGAAATATAAATGGGTCATCTATGCTACGAAATATGGCAAATAAAATCTTATTACCCAAGAATTCATATACTAAAAGAACAAAATGGTAACATTCTAATTGGAAGTCAGGACAATCATGCAATTTGAAAATATTTCAAACATATTTTGATAATAACTTATCGTCATGAGCTTGATTTAAAAACTCAGTTTTACCTCAACCTTCTTTGAGTTCCCTTGAAAATATGATTGGACAAATAGATAAACTAAAACCCACAATAACATTAGGATTTTCAAATATTCCACTTTATTTATATCAATTCTTGAAATATCTGATGGTTAATCACTTGAGAAGTTTATTTAACTCATTAATAATTGATTATGTGGATAGACCAATTATTAACAAACATTATTTATGATAATAAAGAACCCTAATTCCATAAGACCATTTATGACTCAAGACATATAACCAATGAAGATTTACATGTTAAAATATTTACTAGAATATTGTTAGATAAACCCTAGTCCTTTTTATCAAAAAAACTATTGCCTATTTATTATTCTATCTTTGTAAGATATATTTATTATGTAATATTGGCATACCATGAGGTTATAACATAAGTAAAATAGAATTTATCAGATGTCATCATAGTAAAGATTAGATTTGAAAATGCTTTTGACTTTGTTAATCTCAATTATCTAGTTAAATATATATCTAATATTACTTTGGAAAATTCAATTCTTATATGTGGACTACTAAATTATATAAAAAATAAATCAGCAGCAACAAAAAAATTTAATAAAACTCCCACAAATATTTCAGATTACAAATGGTATTGTCTAAGGATCACCATTTTTCTTCTGCTCTATTTGCTGTATATTGATCCACTCTTATAAGAGATCAATGGTTTTATTCATTGAAAAATGATCTACATTTAGGAAAAGAAATAAATATATTTCTCTATGTCAATGATGTTATAATTACCAAAAAAATCTCTTAACATTTTTATTATTGAGAATTGCATAAAAAAAATTTCAAGAATAACTGGAACAATTATATCAAGAGGTAAATCTTCAATATGGCAAATATTAATGGCAAGAAATATTCCATTAATGTTCGAACTAAATTCTTTGGTATTCTAATATATATTTCAATTGTCAAAACCAATTTAAGAATTAATAAATTAATCAGCAATAAATTTTTGACTAAAATTATTAACTTTCAATCTAATTAAATGCCATCTGAGAACAAAAATCAAAATAGAGAATTTTATTTTCAAAGATTTATTGGCATACTATGTATCTTGTAGTGATACAACAATAACAAACATTAATAAATAAATAAATATTTATGGGAACAGGATCAAAACTTTTATTACACAACATTCTATGAATGCCAATGGAAAATAAGTTTTGAATTAACTGAAGTTGTTTGTAAATTCATCAAAGATAAATAATTTGACAGAATATGTAATAACTCTCTCCTTGACATCAACTTTTCTAATTGTCAGCCAATTAATATGGTAAAATTGGCAAAAATATCAAACTTGCTGAGATGGTAATTAGCCTACTTAGATATAAGAGCTCAGATGAATAGATTTATTTTAACTCAAACATCATACAAGGATCTATCAATGATGCTACATGATAAAATTCAATCATAGTGCCAAATGAAAATTATAAAATTGTTGGAAAATATGTTATTGAATAATTCACTGGTGCATACAAACACCAAATTTCTATATAGTGCATTTTCAACTACAATATTTCTCATGATGGTTCTTGGATAAAATTTGTAAACATGAGAGCTACTTGGGCCACAATCTCGATCCATTTAATACCAAACTTGTTTGTGTTAAGCACAATGATCGAAGGAGCGTGGTTTATCACAAATAATACCCAGGCAATAAACAAAAAAAGACTCATTAGCATGCAGATGGTATATTTAAAATTACAAATTTGCATATTAATTAATTTATAAGCTCTCTCTTCTATACACTCATATTAGTGCTATGAATATGACCAGCCTGGTCAAAAACAGTGCTGAGTTGTAGATCATTAAAGGAGTCATAAGTTTATAATCTTTCCAGCATAGTGGATCTTCACTATATATTGATTTACAAACAAGTAAGAAAATAAAAAAAAAGGTAGATTGATTTACATATTATTGATTATTGTCCCTTTTTCAATTTTAAATCAAATTTAATATTGTGCCAATAACCTATTAAGCAACATTTTGATATCAAGTTTTTGATAAGTGATAAAGACAGTAATACTATTATTATCTCTTGAGATTTATATGGCTAGTAAGGTGTAAGGCAATTTTTCACAACAAACATTATTATTCTGTTACTAAAAAATACCTACCAAAAAAATAAGATTTATAATGTGATGACAGAGATTTATTTAATTCATTGGGATCTACTATGATCTAAATGAAATGCAGACTCACAATTACACCATCATCAATAAAGACCTGTTTTGAGTACTTATGGTGAGTATCATACAACAAGAATAAACTATCAGCAAAATATATCACTATCTTTTCTAAATGTAAAATATTAAGTTTTTATTTTAAATATGAAACAAATTTTTACCTGAGTTGTATAAAATATTGTATATAAAAAAATAAACTAGTTTTAAATTAATTATATATATGACTAGAAATGTTGAAATAATATGAGTTTTTGTTAAAAAAAAATTCATGCAAACAATGTTAAAAAGATCACAAAAACAGTGAACTACTACCAACGATGATCAAGTGTTGTTATTTGACTGTTATATAATTTTCTTTCACTATGCCAACCTGCACTCAGCTGGGAATTTAACTTATGAACAAACAAAATTCATTTTATAAAATTCTTTTCGTTTACTTATTTTTTACATTGTCAATATATCTAAAAAATATTTTTTAAAAAAAGAAATGGATATAATAACAAAATTATTATTATTTTTAATAATCTTTTTTGAGATTCATGAATGTATTATTATTTTTTTGAGAGAAAATAATTTATTCTTGAATATTTCTGCATAAAACTAAACAGAAGCTTGACGAGAATTAAACACAGCAAAACTCTCCATACAGTATTGCCACTTGTGCTAAACAGAGTAATCAATGGATGCCAGAAGGCTTGTGCATAAAATCCCTATCTAATGCCTACTCATCCAGGGATTTTATGCACAAGCCTTCTGGCATCCATTGATTACTCTGTTTAGCACAAGTGGCAATACTGTATGGAGAGTTTTGCTCTGTTTATCAACAATTAATGTGCTAGTATAGGAAATGTGATCATGTAAGAATTAAACAATTTAAAAGTTGGTGATCCAGTTAATGAAAACTTTAGTTTTATTTTATTCAAAATCAAAATGAATGCCATTAGTTAAATTTCAAAATTCCAAAACAGAATATACAATTATTAATCCTAATGTAATTGTCACAAATAAAAATGATAAAAAATTTAGAAAATGACTATACGAAACACCAAAATGAATGAAACATCAAACAAACAAAAAATATTTAAACTTTAAAGATAATGCTATAATAAGAGAATCTGCAAATAATCAATTTGATATATTATATGCAATCACATGCAAATGAAATATCAAATATATGTAAAATTAATAACATTAATTCCAATGATTTTAGAAATAAAAATTCCAGAATAGAAAATTAAAAAGACTAACATAATTCTCTTAAATAATAAAAAAAAAAAAGGATAAAAACTTTTCATTTGGAAAATGTCTAAAAGTAAACTAGAAACCAACTTTTTTTTTTTTTAAATTCTAATTATATAAAAAAAGAGACTTCAAAATTTGAAAATAAGCAATATATTAAATCTGCAAATAAGTAATCTAATCGAATATATGGTAAGATACAAATTCACTTATAAAGAACAAGAACAATAATTAAAAAAAAACAACTGAATATATATACCTGATAAAATAAATTTCAATTATACAAATTAAAATCATTTCTTCTGACACTCAATTAATTATTTGTTATTTAAAAAGCATAGACCTCAATTGGACTAAATTTTTGATTACGACTAGTGAGAAAATTACTACTTCATCAATAATGTTCTGTCTCATTATCAACCTCCATAAAAATCAAAGAATTTTCTAAAGCATTTAAATTTCACATATATGTAAGCAGTCTTATCAATGTTTTTCACTTAAAGATTTACTATATATATAATTTTTTTTTTGCAGTGAATATTTTTATGCATTAATCATAATAAATGTTCTGATATATGAGCTTCTAAAGCAGGGGTGGGGAAACTCTAACCCTAGGCTAACTTTGGCCCTTGAAAGCTTTAATATAGCCTCTGGACATTTTCAAAAACGTATATAAAATGACCCTATATAAAACTTCTATTTAAACACACATGTAGTTCAAGTATTAAATTAAGAGTTAAATAAAATAAAATATTCCAAAAAATTATTTATATTGTGAGGTCTATTTGACTAAAGATTTAATTGACAATGCTGGACACATTTTGTTTGTTTTTTAGTGATTTTCACAGACTAATTATACATTCACCAAAACAGAATTAAAATTTTACTCTGTATTATTATTATTATATAGCATTTATTTTTTTTATCATGATGGCTACACCAAGTAAAATAAACTGACACAGAAAATTGTGTATTTCAATAGAAATGGATCAACACATATTATTTTTTTATAAAAGAAAACAGTAAATTGATTTTCCTGATATGTCTGAAAACTATTTCAGTTAATACAGACCACTATATCAAAATATTCTGATTACAACAAAATAGTTGGAAAAGAAAAAAATATTAAAATAGAAAACTTGAAAAGGAGCTTTATCAAGTGACTGATATGTCTCATAAAAAGTCTAAACACATCAGAAAATTCTATAAAGACAAATTATTTTTTTTTAAAAAAGCAGAAACTTCAAAAATTTGCTGAAGGGAAATTATAAATGACTATATCCTATGCTATAGAATTAATCTGTACAAAACGTAAAAAGAAATTTAAGAATATAAATATATCGTGAATAATGGTTACAAGACAGATTGGAAAACTGACATTCAATGTGAAACAATCATTAATAATAATGATGTTACTTTATTTTTAACTCACAAAAAAATTATAGCCCTTATTTAAAAAGGAAAAATTGAAATTGGCTTGCTAGTTAAAAAAAGTGATATCCCTAACGATTAGGGGTAATTTTTATATCGATAATTCTGTAGGGCCTGTGAATGACATTATAAATATCCAAATAGTCCTTGGGAGAAAAAAGATTCCCCACTCTTTCCAAAGAATACATAGCAAAAAAAAATTATGAAAAAAAGAAGAAGATACACCTTATAAATTAATTTTCCAACCTATTTAAATATTACACATCTAGCTATATACATTTTCCATTCAAAAATTTATTATTTGTATAACTTTTTTTGTTCACAATTTTTTAGAAATATCAAATATTTTAATAATTTTTTAGTTTTCTAGTTTATATTTAGAAATAATTTTTTTTATAAATATTTACCTCATCAGAAAATAAAATAAATAAATTGAATATAAAATATTAAATATCAACATAAGTAATACATTAATGATGTCTACAAAAATATAACAAATATAAAATAAAACAATGTTTAAATGAACAATAAAAATACAAATGAGTATGTATATATTTGATGTAAGGTTAAAGAAAAAAATTAATGTATATATGCACATATTAAAACAGGCAAAACTATATATATGCGCATATACATATATATTATAAATGATTTTGTCAAAATGGAAATAATTAAAAAATAAGAAAATAATTATTGCCTGTGGATGATGAGATATTCAAATATCAAAATAGTAGATTAGGCTTTTATCTAAAAATTATTTAGCTCTTAAGTTTATTGTATTAGCAGTGAGCTAAAATTTTGGCAAATTAGATTGATAATTAAATAAATGCAGATATATAAAAAAATCTTTGAGCAAACAATCTGACATAATTTTAATAGAGATCAGGTTAGCAGAAAAAAATATTATTTTATTAACAATTCATTTTATAAAAACCAATCTTTTAATAATTAACCTTTTTATGTCAATTTATATGAATTGCTCATAATATATAAAATGTTCCATAAGAATTTTATAATTCAATCATTTTATATTTTTTATACATTCAAACTAAATATTCATGTTTAACATAGTAATTTTAACTGAGCAACCAAAAATTTGTTAACTTTTTCTTTAAAAAGGGGCATAGCATTCTCTGATGGAATATACACATACAGATACTAAGGAAGTTATCTGTAAATTATTTGCATCACAATCTCATGTAATGCCAGCTGGCTTTCCAGTATCATTTCTAGAATTTACAGTATCATTTCTAGAATTTACAGTATCATTTCTAGAATTTATTTTAGATCTAATCTTAAATAAATGAGAAAAATAAGGATATGATCCAAGTACTCCTAATTAGCATGAAGTAGAATTGAGTTTCAACCTATTACTGCAAAAGAGTATATTCAGATTACAAGAAGTTTCCTATTGCTTAGATGAAAAGTTGAGAATACTGTTCTTATTGAATTAGAAATAAGTCCTCAATCTTCAAAAAAGATTTTCAATCTTATCATAATATTCTTATTGAAAGACTTTTCTTAGTTCAGAAAATATGATCAATATATATGAATTTACTTCATTGTTTCTGAAAGATCATTAATGAATATATTAAGTAGGAAAAAAACTGAATTCTGTGACAGACAGTTCTTTAAAATGTTGTACCTAAAATACATTAAATAGATCTGAACTGACATCTTTTCTACTTATTTTTTAGTTATCTTCTTTAGTATGTGCTTGCATCATTTTAGCAATCTGACCAAATACATCACACATTTAAAAAACCCATAAGTCTCTATACAATTCTGGTTTTATTACTTATATTAAATTACCCCAAATTATTTATAATTAAATTCAATAAGATTGTGTAAATTTATTGTTGATATTAAATAATAGTGAACATGAAGCATATTCATTTATAAATTATTTATATATAATTATTATATTAAATTTTTTATAAAATAATTATATTTTCATCAAAATTAAAATTATTTTTATCTAACATTATAAAATATATATTATTTAAAAATAAATAATCAATGTGATTATACATAATAATAATAATAATATGATTTTAATATATATTTATCCTTCTTAGTTTATGATCTATTTTATCATTTCCATTGCTTGAACTTTTCATGAATTCCTAAGCAGTAAATAAATTTGAATATTTTTGCCCAAATTGCAGACTCTGGTACTAAAGATACATTGATCACAACTCCAGTTCTTTCATTTCCAGTGCTTGAACTTTTTACAAACTTCTGAGCAATAAATCACTTATTTTATTTATAATGAATATTTCATATTCCTTATTAATAAATAATATTAATAAATATAAGCATAATCTTAAAAGAAATATTAAGATAACTTTTATCAAATAATAAAAAAATATTTAATTCTTCAGTATTTTTTTTATTATTTCTACATTTGTAATATATCAATTCAATTTTTCATATTCATTTTGTCCAAATCTATATTTCAAAATCCTTTTTAATCATTTCTCTTTCTAATTACTAATACATTCAAACAAAACAGAACCCATTTGATTATACCAATTGTTAATCATTTTTCATTACCATCATCAGAACCTCATTAAATCAAGAATATGCATTCTGGTATTTTATACAACTTTTTAGAATACAAGATCATACTGTTAATTTCCATTTGTTATAAATAATCTTACATCCTGTACCAGAAGAGTGATTAGTATGGCATCTGTCATTTCAATCACTGACTAGAATATGTAAATAGTAATATAGGCAAGAAGATTGCTGTTTGCATTATATTAAGTGAAGTAAAATGAATAATAAAGAATAAACTTTAATAATAATACAAAATTTTAACATATTCAATTGTTTATTTAAAACAATATACAAATTGTTTTATTTATGCACTTTTAAATCTTTGACTTTGCAAAAACATCAATTTAATTAACAAATAGCTGATATTTATAAAATGAATAATTAACAAAATATTTGTTTTATTGACTTTTATTCATATGTAATTTCTCGTAAAATTAATTTTATACTCTTCATAATGCAGTCTCTTTTTTAATAATAGTATTATCATGTTATTTTTACTTTGTTAAAACATTATTCCTTTCAATGTCAAAATGTGATAAACTTTTTTCTTTATCAATGATCAGAAACACTTCTATCATTTTACAGAATTTCAGATATTCCTTTCTAAATGGATTTTTTTTTAATATTTTCATATTCCTTCTTTTCTTCATACAATACATTGCTTTAACAAATTAGTGCCTTTTTGTGCCTGATATATCTTCTTACTGATTTCAATCAAGACTGAATCATCTTCAAACTCTATTACTATTTTAAAATAATTTTCAAAACTCTAGCTTGAATTTGTTGGAATATTTTTGAATGTTAAGGATATTAATTATTAATACCATCTAGTTTATGTCTCTCAGGTCTTGCATTAATACTTATTTTACATCTCACTAATCTAAAAATTTACTTTTCTGTTTTGAATCTATTAATTACACTACAATCTTGAAATATATATTTTCTATTAGTTGAAATATAATTCAGTTCTTCATCCATCAACTTAATGTTTCCATGTCCATTTTGAATTTTTCTCAAAAAACAAACAAACCCCTATTTCCAAATTTTTTTCTGCAAATTATATAAGATCTTATATAAATATAATTTATCCAAATTACTTCAAATACATTTTAGCAAAAACTTTTTATTGTACATATATACATACACCTACATTTTGACTGTCCTGCAGTCTTCTTCAGAGCCATTTTACTTTAAAAGGAATTAAAGTAAAATAGGCTCTAAAAAAGACTGCAGGATAGTCAAAATATAGGTGTAGGTATATATATATATATAATAAAAGGTTTTTGCTAAAAAGTGTTCCAAATGGTTTGGATAATTGTATTTATATAACATATTACAGCAAAATAAAGAAAAGGGTGATTTTGGTAATATTTTACATAAAATCTCATTCATTTCCAATTCCATATTCCAATTTACTCATAGCACTTTTAATATTCAATTATCTTTGAATTCTAACATGAAAATTTCCCATAAAAACTTTTAAATGCTGTTTGGTTTGATCAAAAAAATGATGTACTCTATATAAAAAGCTTTTACTTATCAGAATAAGAGTTTATTATAGCTAGAGCAGAATTTTCTATATTTGGTATTCTTCATTAAGTTGAATAATTAATCTTATCATCCTATGTGATATATCACCAATCTCTATAATCTTGTTAATATTTTTTTTTATTTGTAATAAATGCTACTCTACTTATGAATATTTGTGCCTTTATAGTAAAGTGCATATTCACTTCTCAAATCAATTATCTTTTCATTGTCTAATTCCAACAATCTCCCATTTATATTAATATTTTTTCAATTTATGCAATCTTTCTTCATTTAAATATTATCTACAATTGCAAATAAATTAAAAGGTCATCAATGATTTGTAGTCAGAAATTCTTAACACTCTTGTCTTTCAATCTTGCATTGGCTAATAAACTTTAGAGCTTCTATAATATAAAAATTATAATTTATTATTATCTAACATGATTGTAATATTCAACACATTAACACAATTATTATTGTGCTTACAAGAAAACTTTAACTGTGACTAAAGTTAAGAACTATCAAGCAGTCTCAAAAGAAAGACCAAGAAGATTCTTGATAAAAAAAATCAACAAAACAACAAAAGTGAATAAGAAAAATAGATTTACTATATGTTTCTTAATCATAAAACTCATATGTAAAAATTAACAAACTCAATATGCTGCCTAACTCATACATTAGTGATAAGCCTAATCATATCTACCAGATGAATAACCATATAGTAATAACAAATGAATGGATATCATGAATTTTCTCTGTCCAATTTCTTTATGACATCAAAAAGATTCATAGAAATTCATTATTGCCCAATTGAAAAAAGCAGTGGAGGAAATTGGGATTAAGTATTTCTATTTTTTTCCTTAAATATAAAAGTGTGGACTTTGTAAGCATTATTAAATGTGGTCTCTTCAAATTCCAGGACAGAGCATAAATTAAAAAGGTATTATTGCATAAGATTAATAAATATTTCCATTTTTTTTTTCTAAATGTAAGTATATGGAATTTGATGTGACCTCTTCAAGATGCAAACAAAGAATAGAGCTTGTACTAAAAAATTATCAAAGAATATGATTAAAACAAAAACTCTTCATGAAACTTGTCTTGCAAAACAAATAAAGTTTAACTGCCCAAGGATTGTTTTTTTTTAAAAAAGGTAGTTCATGGAAAAAAAAACCCTATCTGGTTAATATTTCTGAGTGTAATTTTCACTACACCATTCTGGTTTCTATCCACTTTTAACAAATTGTAGAGGAATGTAATCATAAGCATATGGCCAAAGACATGTGAAAAAGATTCCCAAGATTAACATTTCATACTGAACCAGCACTCATCAACTGGTCCAGACCATAATCTCTTACATATATCTTTATCATTGTCTACTATTGTTGCCCTCACAACTTTGACAGAAATCACTAAGTCATTCATTAAACTAGAAATTATCCAATAATGAACAATACTTCTATAATATAATTTTCATTACACCAATCTCTTGCAAGATGGGAACTGGTTTCTATCCACTTTTAACATCTTATAGAGGGATGTAATCATAAGCATATGATCAAAGTCATATGAAAAAGATGTAGATGATACTGTTTCAGCAAGAAATGTGTACCTTGAGAATCATAAATTTTTCCAAGTCTTAGGTCATAAGCTTATGATTACATCCTTCTGCAAGATATTAACAGTGGATAGAAATCATTTCTTACCTTGTGTGAGAGTATTGCAGTGAAAATTACAGAAATATTCAATATCGAATTTTTAGTATAATGAATAATAAAAATTATTAATATAAACTATCTGGTTGTTAATTTGGATGTAAGGCCTAACTTGGCATATTTCATATCCGGAATTCCTAAATGTATTAATAAAAGGTCAGTGATGTAAAACATTGGCTTAATGAAAAAATATTTGTGCCCATTTTATCAGTCCAGCATTAGATTCAGAAAATTCAAGAAAAAAAAAATTATTCATTGTTCAATAGTGTAATAAAAGATCAAGTTTTTTTTTTCTTAAGAGATTTGAATGTATATAATAGTATTAATAGTAAACTATGATCTAAAATCATTAGAAACAATAGCATAAATTCTGTGAATATAAATAGATTGCTATTACTATTTTTTTACTCAACATATAGATTGACAATAAATATTTTGTTTAGATAGATAAACAATGCTATCTCATGGTTTATATTATAATTAGAAATAAGAATGTAAAAGAAAGTGCAGGCTATTGCTCATCATAAAATAGTATATAAAATTATAGCAGCATTAAAAAATAACTCTTATCCCAAGTATATTAAGATGAATTTAATTTTTGTTCTTAAAAGCAATTGATACATGTGGCAAATGTATAACAGCTGTTAAACATTAAAAGTATGGTTTTTGAATTTCAAACAGGCTATTATTAAAGCATGGAATTCTCATAAAGAATGTGTTAGGCATAAAAGTTACCTTACTACTGAATTTTCTAGAAATAATATTAAAATATTGATTGACTGATTCTCTGACAATAATACAATCATTTTCTGATCATGGACTCTTTACAAATATATAGCATATAAATACGTAGATGTATTCATGATTTATAAATTGTATGTACAGTTATTCAAACTCATTCAATGCTTTTGACAGTAACATAAAAACAATAAAGTTCAAAATTATAAATCTTTATTAATAATCATTTAACACAGTATTAGCTGATGGAAGTTGAACCAGAAATTAATAACAAAAAGAGTTTTGTTATAATTTCATAATGATATTTGACTACCAGGATGTAACCTAGTTATGTTGGAGATTGACTCTATGTTGTAGTCAAGTAATGATAGCATTTATTAAAGAATGGAATACCCTGGATGTAACAACAACAACAGTGTGTTGACAATCTTGAAGAAATCAGATTTAAATTGTTTTATCTTTCTGAAATTAATTTTAATACCTTTGATTTCTAAGATATAATCAAATTACAGTGAAGTTTAATACAATAAAGGCTTGTAAAATAAATAATTAATAGAATACTTTCTCACTACATTGTAAGATTTTTACAACAATTGCAAAGACATATAATGAACACTTGAATGGCAGACATTTTTGATGTGTAAAATTTAGTTATCAATTTAATTTGTTTACTGTAATTTCTAGCAATAAAAATGTACAAATTTTTATTTAAAAGCATTCTTCTATATATAAATATTGTAATAAGTTTAATCATGAGCCATAACAGTAAAATTTGAAAGTTGATTAAAATTTATATTAAAAAAAAATTCAAAACAAAAATACTGTGAAAATGGCAAAAATCTAATTAAACATAAAATCACTAAATTTGAATGCTATTGACTGAAATAAATGTTACGATAAGTGCTAGCAGCTAGTATAGCATCCATGTGCATTACTTTTAAATTTCAGCTCAGCATAAAAAATCAGACATACCTATTACATTTAGTGAGATTATTTGCATTTAATTTTTCATCTGCAACTTGCTCAATTTTGGTAGTTTTTTTTTGTTTTTAAATTTTTTTCATACACACGCAAATATTATCTTTAATAATAAACCATGAAAAAAGTATCAAAAAATTGATTAGTATTGAAATAAAAAATAATATATATATATATTTTATGAAAAACAGTTATTTAATTTTATGAGTAATGCATTGAAAACTTCAACCACAATTTTGGTTGTTATATTTCAATGGGCTTTTTGTAGCAATTCATATTTAAATTTAAAAACTGAGAATTTAACAATGTCATCATATATTCAGTATGTGAAATGAAATTCACATGCTAAAAATCATTTATAATTTTTTTTTGTTTATGAAGACAATATTTTAAACAGAGAAAGTTTTAGTTAAAGAATCAAAAGAAATTAAAATTTCATCTTCCATTTCTCATTCTATTTTAATTAACTCTAAAGAATTTTTAGTGAATTAATCATGAAATTTAATGAAATATTTTTAAAAATATATTGCCAGCTATTATGCATCATTGAAAAATTTACTATATCGATATCAATACGGCTGGATGTATAGGTGAATAACCGTTAAACATTGCATTGTCATCAATATCCAACACGCAAAATTTGAAGCAAATCTGTTTGAAAGAAATATATTAAAAATTGATTAAAAGATTTGGCCCCAATAAACACACTGACAGACAGGCAGAATTTCTAAGTTAAATAAAGGTATTTAAAACAATTTCTAAAAAAAAAAAATTTATAAAACAGTCATTGATTTAAGTTCTAAAAAGGAGATTGATTAAATGAATGATCTACAAATTAATAGAAATTCATTTGCTAATGTGGAATGATCAAAAGCAAGTGATAAGTGATAGCATTAATGAGCCATGATCATTTGTGAAAAGAATAAACAATTATTTGAAGATTTTTTTTAAAATTCCCTTAGCACAGTGCTATTCTTGCAAAAAAATTTATAACCTAGATTCAGAAAAATAAACTAGATTGCATAAATAAAGCTGCTAGTACACAATAGGACTGCTTTTGAATGTTACCTGGGAAGAAACAGGAAATTCTGAAATCAACAATGAGTTAATTTTTATTGGAATATATAATGTTATTTAGGTTTAAATTTTATGTTATTAAAATATGAATTTTAGTTTTCATTAAAATTTAATTGTAAAAGTATATATACTAATTATTTCATATATAAATTAAATTTATATTTTTA
The DNA here is from genome assembly GCA_028023455.1 of Epiperipatus broadwayi. Classification (NCBI taxonomy): domain Eukaryota; kingdom Metazoa; phylum Onychophora; class Udeonychophora; order Euonychophora; family Peripatidae; genus Epiperipatus; species Epiperipatus broadwayi. The sequence continues at coordinate 4,156,761 of JAQFVV010012471.1, read as the reverse complement.
TTTCTACTTAAATAATTGTGTTGGATGGTAATTTTGGTTCACAATAATTTCAACATAAACTACAATGAATGGATGATTCAAAGAATGGCATTCTGGAATCAATTTGTTTCAGCAAACACATGGATCACAAAAATAATCTCTAGTTTACCATGATTAAAAGCTGCATTTTAAATTGGTGACAAATGATTATGAAACAATTAATTAGTAAAAGTTTATACTTTGTTAGATTAAATAAATAATCAATCAAAATAAGATTAAAATAAACAACTATTAATAGTTTAATTAATCTTATTTTGATGATATCATTATGGACAAATAAATTGTATTGGATATTAGCTAAGTTATACATTCCTTCTTAATGATACAACTTAAGTTGAGATTGTTATGATTCCAATTCTTCAATATCTAATGCTACTTTCATCAGTAATATCTCTCTGTTTTCTTCAGCAAAGTCTGAATTAACATCTTCTTTGTCAATTGTCTACTAACATTTCAGTTTCTTTCCTTCTGCAATTAAGTCTTAGTTTTTAAGACATCAACACTGTAAAAGTTTTTCATTGCTTTGGTTGCCTTTTGCTGATGATGATATAAAGAATTCATTTATTATTACCAAATTACATGAAGCATAGCATATTTGAAATTTATAATTAATGGACTAATCTGAAATGTTGATCTCTTTTTCATGAATTGTTTTGAGGACAGGCTTATTGTCAAACTTATGTGGACATCAAATAATATTTTATCCAAAGCAAAATAAAGAGTAAGTGCTGAGATAATAGCAATCTAGCTTGTTTACTACTTTCAGATTAAAAGATGATATTAAAATTCATTCAATATTGTTACTTGAAATTTGAATTTGCTTGATGTGATGTTGTCATATTGTTAGAAATAACATTTCTGAGAAAGTTATAAAAACAAATATTTTCTCAAGGTTTAATAAATGCTATGGCATGAAGTGATGATATGTCAATAGTTTTGAGTTATTTATACAATGCATCAATAACTATTAAAAAATTATTTTCAATACCAGGAACTCTATACCAACAATTATCAGTTTATGTCCATGGCTAATATTGCTTTTTAACTAACATGTTATAAACATGTATGATTAAGTATCAGAATCTTTATTTGGCCACCATAGATATGAATGAGCCAATATTTTTATTTCCTGATTATTCTTAAATGACTATAGTATAATAGGTTTAGCATTTTATTATAACTTCTAGAAAAGTTAACACTCCATACTACAACTCGTAGAATTTACTAGATTTTTTTTTTAATTAGGTAAATCTGTGTAGATCTATTTCACCAATTTTTTTAAATCCTGAGACAGTAGTAATGCAGTAATTAACAGATTTACTATCAATATTTTCAAAATCATATTGATAAAACTACATTTAAAGTTGTAATTATAAATTTATTAAACGCACATTGATTAAATTTGACCCATATAACTTAAGAATGGTCAACTAGCTCATGGTATCAATATGCAGAATGTTCTTGTTGCTAAGTGTTGTAAATTAAAATCATACATTACCATAAAATTAATCTGTCTTAGCATGTGAGAGATGTATGCTGAGAAAATTCTTTATCTTCAAAAAAATATCCAGCAATCATTTATGATCACTTTGAAGAATAAATATCCAGCCATGCAAATAGTAATGACTTTGTTTGTTTGTGTAACAGCTCTTGAAAAAATAATGGGCATGCAGCTACTATCTTCTTTTTCTATGATCTAGAAAGATATCATTACCAACTGGTAAAGTATTAAATTTGTATTAGTAAGTTTTCTATTATTATAATGTGTAAAGTTATTTAATGACAGTTACAGGTTGGAGGTTGGAAAGCTTTGTCTAAATTAGGTCCTCATACACAATTTTAATTTTTGTTAATCCCAATGGCTTGATTGTTTCTATCTGTGATAGAGTAAAGCCTGAAAATCCCTTTTATTATCAAAAGCCCAAGCTTCATATATTGCTTTTATCTAATTTCTTTGGATTTTAATTATATTTGTCAAGGCTGATTTTGATATCAGAAGCTTTAAATTTATCCCAGTAATTTTCTATTGAAAGCTAAAATTTGGATCAGTATTTTGGTCACCAGCAAAACAATATGATAACATGATGAAATGGCTGGTTTATCAATAGCTAATACATTTATGACATGCTGAAATATCATAGTTGCCACTGAGACTCCAAATAGTAATCAATAATATTTAGTAAGCTTTATAAATTATTATAAACAATATCCTCCATGATTGACCATCAAAAAATAACTGAAGGTATGTATGATACAAACCAATTTTCATAAAGATAGTATGGAAGAATTTGTTTGAATTGATGGGGTGGGTAGTTATTTACTGAAACTGCTTTACGTTTTCCATAAATTCTGATTTACTATTCTGCTTAATAACTGGCGATATTAATATTGCCCATATAGTTCTGTGACTACATCCTCCAAATTCTTAATTCTCCAATTAACATAATATATGAGATGAAATGTAATTCTATAAAACTTTGTAACATGCATTTCTGCACTAACTGTAATTATTTAGTAAATGTTGAAACATTTAGCAGCAGACCAGATTTGTTTTATAATAAAAATATTTATTTTAAAGCCAAGCACTTTCAAATACTGGTGAGTATCATAATCATAGCATTATAATAATAATAATATATAGTGATTTCACTATACCACTTAATAATAGATGCTACTGACATTATCTATGTAGTGTGAATTGGTTTTATGACTACATCTTCTAGTAATCTAATTGCCCAGTTAACTTAATATGCAAGGCTACATGTGGATTTGATGGTCTACTCTAATATCTCAATTGATTAATAGAAACTTCTGAAAATTCACTTTTGAATTTTGACTTGCAGACATTGTTTATTTCAACTACCACATACATTAAATGGCTGAACCAATCTTGACTTGTTAGATTTCAATACTCGTGCTTAAAACAACTATCTTTTGAAATAATAAAAATTGTCCAATCAGAATCGAATTCCATTATTAGTTATAATTTAAACCCTCCAATGTGATTTATTTCCAACACTTTTTTAATGTTTTTGAAATCTAATCTATGCACATTAAGATAATCAATTTGTTTTTGCTTTTCCTTCTTTCTGTGAAACAACTTGGTTCAAAATGATCAACATGGTAGTAATGTCAACAAATTGATTTTTGAACGGAAACAGTGAATGTTTTTGTCAGGGATTAGCAATGCAGTTCACTAATTTATGATCAAAGTTTGATTTGAGAACTAAAGTTATATCTCTACTGGTCATTTTACTTTCAGAACAAAATTTTTAAATAGTAGTTGACCAATCAAGAATATTTGACTATTTTCAAGTCAAAAGTAGTATCAATGTCCATTAAGAACAATCTTTCATACCACAAATAGTACAATCTATCAAAATACCATTTAAGAATTCCTTAAAAATTACAGGTTAAGGCTTATTTTCTAAGTTCTTTGGCATAATCCACTGCCTTCTCATTATTTCTCTTATTAAACAGACTAAAGCAATACTTTAGCATTCTGTGTAAGATTAAAGAGAAAAATAAGCTCCAAATAAATCAGTTACTTACTCAAAAGTCATTCCTAAGATGTTCAAATGTGAGAATCAAGGCTTCAACCTTTAAATGAGCTTCATTTTTTGGATTTTCTGATATAAAATTTTTTAACCTAATCCAAATATGTAAATTAAGTTTTAGGGCATCATATATAAAATTCATCAAGTGACTTATTTAGCCATTGCAACTTCTCTTTCCCTTTATACAAAGTTTTGAATGCAATAGAGCAGTTACAAAAGATAATTTAATAACCCTTATTTTATTCCTATTTCATTATTTAGCAAATTTTTTTATTCTGTCAATCTTGTTACTAACTTAAGTTTAAAGAAAAGGATTGAAAATAAATTTTAGTAAAATAATATTTAATAAATTTGTATTGTTTTATATTGTAGAAAGCAACATAACTCCACTGATTCCATATTTTAAAATTATAATATCTTACCAAATTTATTTATTTTCATTGCTAAGAGCTGACCCAAATAAATATAATTATTCATTCCTATATTTTTTTACTTCATAGCCAATGATTGATGATGATTTTCTATATACATTGAAACTATTAAAATCCAAAAGCTAAATTAATTTAAAATAATAAACAAATTACTCCAAATTCAGAATTAAAAACTAGCCAAAATTAAAAATTCACAATCAATGGTTTCAATTTACACTTAAGAAGTCTGTCTTGGCAGTGAAACCATTAGTTGTGAATTTTCAATTTTGACTAATTTTTTTAAAATTCTGAATTTGATGTAATTTGTTTAATATACAATGAAGTATTATTCTAAAACAAAATGAACTATGACAAATTTTGTTATTGACAGTTTTTTTTTTAAGTTTTCTTCTCAAAAAAAAATTTAACATATATAAGCCACTGTTTCTAAAAATTTTAATTCAATCTCTTATTTTGTTAGATTAATATTGAAAATATCTGCATATATTATAATGATTTCTCTCTTACTATAGTAAATCTTTATATAGAATAATGAATTTTTTTAAAAACATGATAGGACATAGTAGCAAGTTATCAATGATAATGGATCAAGTATTTATTGATTATTACAATATCTCTTGCAAAAAGATTCTTTAAAGTTACAATTTTCAGCAGATTACTTAATATACATACAAATTTTTGATTAGTAGGCAAATTTAGTTTTCTAATATAATGAATTCATTTAATTATTAAATATCAGAATAAATAATTTTACTAACATCTGAAGGCAAACATAAACTTTCACTGTTATGAATTATAACAACCAATGAAAATTAAAAAAAGAATAACTTCCTAAACTAAAACAATTTTTGGTATAAACAAATTCAATTGTTGACAAAAATAGAATTTGTTATTTTTGAAGAGAATTTTATGATCTCAGTATCTGCTCAAAATTATTAAGTAAACTAATTGCAAATTATAGACTCTTGTTAAATATACTTTTTAAAAAATTACATCATTTTATGCCAGCAAGTAGTTTAAAACTGTCCACAATGAAAACATATTACTGAATTTCAAATTATATGTGAGATTCACAAAGAGTTTTTGTATTTTTTACAGATAAATAAAAAGTAATAGTTTTTAATTTAAAAAAAAAAAATCATTTTTAATAGCTTATTGAGATTTTACAAATTTCTTTTAAACTAGGATTAATGAGAAACAAGTTTGCTCATATTTCTCATCTAAGATATCTTATTGAGAAATCATTGCAATGAATTTGAAAATAATATTGTCCAACAATCTGATCATATGCTACACAATTATCTTTTTTAAGTGTTATCAATATATTTGGTTTAGATCATGTCAAACTTCTCAATTTCAATTTTTCCCCATTATTCTTAACATCTATTTTTCATTTTTTCTATATTTCTGATGGTACTCACTTATATATATCTGCTTTAATAACCTACTATCATCATTCTTTGTAAATGACTATAGCAGATTTTCTTATCTCTCTTTATATATATATCATTATTATTCTGTTAATTCAATTCTTATTTGTTGCTTAATGTCTTCCTTTCGATTTCTATAATTTTTCCATGATAATTTCACATCTTGAAATCAGATTTATCTTAACAGTCTCAATTTCTTTTCATTCTTTGTTCTCATTCTCTAGATTTAAAATCTACTTTAATCAATGTATTTATTGTACATATATAAAGCTATGATTACATACTACTTTATTTTTATTATTTAAACTTTGCAATAGATGCAATAATTCTTTCTATTTATTCTATTCCAAATCCATTTATATGCAAGCTTCAACTATCAAAAAATGTCAAGAAGTACCACTATATCCATATCTCCAGTTTACTTTCTGGCTGTTCCATATATATAAATATTTTCTTTGCCTGAAAGTAAATTAAAATAATTTGACCAAAGGATACTTAACAAACTATAATATTAAATTTTTTGCCAAACATAGTTTGCCATTGTTTTTTACCAACTTAAAATATATTTTTTTCAGTTAAATAGGCATTTTCTGTTTAAGTTACTATTTCAAACCTATTTATCTATATTAATTCAATATTTCTGGTACTTCTACCTAAGTAAGTTTCTATTCAGGAATGGGATAGTATCATCAAAAATAGATGTTTGGACATGAGTCTTTATTGAGTAAAAATATTGATAAAACAAAAATGAATTGAAATTATGCTTTCTTATTTTTCATACAACCAATGTTTCAATTTAAAAATATTTTTCTTTCAAAAGAAATTACAATTATTGTTTTAAAGAATTGCCCACAACTTTATATATGATTAAAACAGGCAAAACTCTCTATACGTATTGCCACTTAAGCCAGAGTAATCAATGGATGCCAGAAGCCTTGTGCATAAAATCCCCATCTAGTGCCTATTCATCCAATAACCCCAGACTAGTTTCTGGCTTGTGGCCTTCGTCAGTGAGGAGCCTTAGATCTGAGAGCAGCTAGATCTTATGATCTAATTCAACCCTCCTCACTGACGAAGGCCACAAGCCAGAAACTAGTCTAGGGATATGGGATGAGTAGGCACTAGATGGGGATTTTATGCACAAACCTTCTGGAATCCATTGATTACTACGGCTTGCACTGAGTGGCAATACCTATAGAAAGTTTTGCCTGTTTTAATAAGTTAGAGGAAGTACAAGAAATAGTGATCATGTGATGTTTATTAATTTTATATATGGCTATCATTTGTGACTTTCTTCTAATTCATATTTTTTTATGTGATTTTATAAGATCTGGGATTTTTTTTATTTTTCAAAATTCATTAGGTTTTGATTTCATCTCAATGATATATTTGAATGAACAGTGGATTCTCTGTTTTGAGTCAAGTGAAAAAGGTAAATTACAATCACATACTATAATGGCATTATTCAAAATATTGTCTTATTCGATACCATGCCTAATCCAAGAAGACTTATAAAAAATGAGTATGCTACTTTCTGGCAAAATATAAACATGCATTATTGTATTTATGCATGTATTTTAATAGCCAATGGATTCGACAGCAACTAATAAAAATTACAATGAAATATTGTTTGTTTTAAAAGAACTGGTGCCGGTACTTTTATATAAGTTAGATAGACAAAATGTACCCTTTAAATACTATAATTAAAAATATATGCAGAATTCTGAATAAATGAAATACTGTACTATAAATACTGGAAGAAAAATACATTTTCAAACACTATGTACTGCATTTTTACGGATAAATATATATATATGGCAAATAAATAAAATAAATGCTGTCATAAATAATTAATATGATTAAACTTACTTGATAAATATTATCTTGAATAATTTTAGTTATCCTTTGATTTTCACTAATATTAACATTAACGTTGGAATTACATGCGGGCTTAATTTGCCGTATAGTTCGATAGTGTCGCAATTTATTTTTTTCTTCGGTTACCCATGATTGGGAATTGCTAAGGTAATGTAAATAATCCTCAATATTTTCTTTTTGTTGTTGAAACCTATCTTTGGAATCATTTAAAATTACTCCAGTACATGCTACACAAAAGACTATTTGAAGAACAGTTTCTATTCTATATGCCGCCATTATTGTTTTTATTGAACCGGCAGTGACATCTTGTAACAGAAATCGTGATAACAAATAAGAAAGCTATATTCAGAACTTTTTTCTTTCGTAATGAATTAAAACAGGTTGGTGTTGTCTATTTATAGTAAGAATCTATTTAAATAAAGCAGCATATGGAACATAAATAATGAGGAATAGATGGAACAATTGTATTGCACGTCTTGTATCCATAACATATATGACAGGTGAAAACAATAATATTATAAATGAATGACTGAAAATGTTTTTTTAATTTAAATGAGCTGATTTGATGAAAACAGTCGTTCTATTACTCATTGTTTATTTTCTACCGACTTTCTCCAAGTATTGTCTCTCCCCATAATCTTTACTTTGTTAAAAAAAACAAAAAAAAAACGAACTTTACCCATTTGTAACAAACAGTACATACACAAAGCTATTGTTCCAAACTAATTTGTCAGTTAATTTAATTGGTGATCTGCAGCTTCATACCCCTCTTCCTATTATCTGATCAATCAATGCATACTGGAATTTTTAGAAATTATTTTCTTTCAGATTCAGTCTGTGCAAATAAAGTACAGAATAATAATGATAGAATCAATCAAAACTTGGGGAAATGAGAATGATTCAGTCTAGTAAATGAATCATCACAATGATATGACCAAACCATAAGCACAAAAATAAAAATGGAAATTTAATATTAGAAATATATTTTTTAAAAGTTAAATTACATTAAGAATATAGTTTTTTAAAGTAAAGTTCCAAGTATTTCTACATTTGGAAATAAAATTATTGAAAAATGTTATTGCAGAATATTATGTATGATGGGATATATAATATTTCTCTCTTGTAAATGTAGTCTAATCATTTCAGTAATATCATTGAAAGATAGCACTGATTAGGCACACAAATATACTCAGTTTAATGTAAATTATTCTAAAGGTTGATTCACTATACATAAATTATCTGGAGAAGTTGTTGCAAATTGTATTTTGAAAGAGTAGGAAATCACCAAGATCTGATTTAAAAATATAGACAGCAAATAAAACTTAATTTTTATTGTGGTGATTGCCCATAAGGCAAGACAAATACATTTTTTCAAGTAATTACCAAGTACATAAAAATAAATAAAGATCAGGCCAATTATTATCAAGAACTAATTAGTGAAAGTGATCATGTAAATTTCATAATGCCAAAAGCACAAATCTTTTATGGTAGTTTTATAATATAAGCTGTTAGAAACTCAAAGGTTTTTTTAAGTTTAAAAAATACATACATCAATGGAAATAAAATATGATATTGAATTGCAAATACTGATTTATGGATCATTTCAGATAATCATTAGACTGGAAAATAATCTTCCAAATAATTTTTTATAGAAAAAATTATCATTTTTATACTTTTAATTCACACTTTTTACTTGCTTTACACATAAACAAATGATTATTATAGTAGATGAAATTTACACAAGATTCAAAAAATTTATTTGAACCAAAATCAAGTTTTTTACCACCTATGAAACTACTCTAAAAGAAGAGACACCATAAATAGCATGCAGGCCCACAAAACACTTATACTCTGAAAGAGACCATATCTGCATCCCTAAAGGATATAGTTTGAAAAGGGAGTGAAAAAATATAAATGAATAACATTATATTATTACTAACCAAATAAAAATATTCATATATGTAAAGACTACTAGATAACAAGTATTTTAAAAATATATTTTAGATACTCAATATTGAAGCTGTACATATATATAGCCATATATGTGTGCTTCACCGTTCACTGTTTATTTAACTACAGACCATAAAGCTAACCACAGTGAATGGATATTAAAATAAATGATTAATAATATATGTGTGTATATAATGTTAAAATAAATTGTAAATTATAAAAGAAATTTAAATGTATATAATTTGGAAATTATAGAAAAAGTTTAAAGTAAAATAAATTATTTCAACAGCAAATATAGAAAAGTATTGCATCAGCAAATAAAGAAAGCAGCTGATGCACAAAATAGATTAAGTAAAATAAGTTTAACTTAAGATCCATTAAGAAAAATGAGGTAATATAAAATCATTTGGTTAACAATAGTGTAAAATCAGATGGTGCTTTTAAGAGCTGGTAAACAATGGAAGAATTGGCAATTAATTAATTAATGTGAAAAAAGAGTTAAAAGGTATAAATACTAAAATTCTTCTTTGTTCAAAAAATCATCTTCTTGTTCTAAAGTCTGGACCGATTCATAAATGTCTGTACAAGTCATGCTTGAGTAGAAAATTTTTTCTCCAGCTTCCTTTCCATTCTTAGAAGGAATCCTAGAGATGAAGCCCAGCAGAAGACCAGAAAATAAGCCTGATAACTATCTACCTTTGCTACCAGAAAGAAATACCTATCTAAATGGAAACAGGAGCACAGATGTCTGATGTAGACCATAACAGCCATCAAGAAATAATAACTGCTTCATGAGGCTTAATTCCCATCCATTAAAGCATAATTCATATATATATATGTGCATCTGAGTTACTGGTAACTTTTATCTTTGTCAATTTTTTTTATATATTATTGTTCTGCTTAACATATATTTGTACCTTACATATACTTAAAAAAAGTTAAGTTATGTATTTTAACGATCAACTAATTTTTTTTTTGTTATATATCGAAACAGATACATTTCATGTATTGGTGGGTAATGAAACAGACACATTGTTTCTTGTATATATGTTTTGAGGATTTCTTTCCCCCCAATTTAAAGTGGGTTAAATTAAAATAAAACTGACATATCAATTAATGGAAATTTAGAAATAAAGAAGTAATTGACCATTATTTACAAAAAAAATCAGCTTCTCAATGATATTATAAAAGTCAAAATGTTTAAATGTAAGAAGGAAAAATCAATATTTCAAAAGCTACAATTAAATAATGAAAATATAAATCTTTCCCATTAAAACCCACAGTTTTCAGTTAAAAGTTAAAAGAATACTTAAACATTTGAAAAACTTGCATTTTAAAGTATTATATTTTGTAGAGCTGAATGTTTTCGAATTATAGAATAGAAAGGCTATAATTCTTTTCCTAGGCAAAGAAAGTCAATAAATTTTGAAAAATGTGAAGATAAGAGATTAATTCCTAATTAGAAAATCCTTTCCTGTTCAAAGTGAACTGCCCAATGATCAAGGTGAATGAACACACAGTCCACAATGAAATCATCATCACCAATAAGATCACTATAGAGCCATGCAATATCAATTTGGAGACTTGGTGATAAGAGTATCAGGAGAGCATAAAAGGAGCAGAAAAGTAGTTACAAGTTAATTATCATCAGTTACAAGAGTAAGTTATTATCAATTAATAAAAAAAGAATGAACATCAGTTATAAGTACAGAGTTGGAATAGCTGTGAATCAAGAATTAAAAGCCACGTAATAAATTTCTGAAACAGTACCTAGCTGTTGGATCGCAAAGAGTGGCCAGAATCTTGTATTGTCACTGCGGAAGAAAACAGAAAAAAACCATCAACCCGCACAATGAAGAAGTCTGTATATTCAGTAAAGCCTAATATGGTTGGATAAACAAATCTCTCTCTGTCTGTCTGCATCATGAGAAATCTTCATGTCATGTCTGGATGAACATCGATAGAAGTTATATATGCCATTCAACTTCAATAAACAAACCCCATTTATGCAAGAGTTACCAGTAATGAAGAATCACCACCGATAAATTTTGAGATAAGGATTTTTTTAAAAAATAATATTTAAATATTCTGGAAAATGTAATTTGAAAAGTGTATTCATGATTAAAATATTAAGAATAATATAATTACCATTATTGTCATTGAAGAGGAAGAACTTAATTATATTGACTTGAAAATAAACTCTAGAATAAAGCTATAATTTGAATAATATTTGAAATGTTCTGGAAATATAAAATGAAAAGTGTTATGAGGTAATAATATAATTGCCATAATGATAATTATGATTACATCCACTGCTTTCAATAAAATTGACTAATATTGACTTGAAAATACATTTTATAATAAAGGTATATAATTCTTATTAAGCGCAATGTCAGCATGTAATACTTAAATAAGGCTATAACCTTAGTACATGCACTTTGAGTGCTTAATTTATTACAAGAGAGACCTCTACAAATCTAAATGCAAGGTTAGCAATCATTAATGTTTAACAGAAATAGTGGACTTAATCAGTGAAGAATTTATTAGCTTCACAATCCCAAATCAAAATGCTTTAGATTTGCCTATATAATTAAAAAAATATGTTGAAGATAAGAATGGGCCGCTTTTATCTTTATAAAGTCGAATCTTGCATTTAGATTTATAGAGGTCTCTCTTGCAATAAATTAAGCACTTAAAGTGCATGTACTAATAAAGGTATATAAATATGGGTCAAACTTTGATATACGAGTCATTTGAATTAATTTAAAATAAACATTTCCTGATTTAAATATGTGTTTGTTTATGGAATAATATTACCTGGATTTATAAAATAAATGAATGATTCTATAGTTTAAATTTTAAAGAAACATTTGATAATTCATTAATCAGGTAATTGTCAAATGAATGCTGACTTTGTTTAGTTTAAAAAGGAAACCTAACTGTTATTATACAAATTGATAGCTGGTTTTTTTTTATCTATACACACATGTAAATATGTGAATTTTACTAGTAATTATAGGAATATCTTTTATTTTTACAAAATTAAATAAGTATTTCTGCTAACCTGGAAATAAAAAATATACATCATTGAAATTTATTTAAAAGAAGCATACTTTGATATATGTGTGTCCTGCAAATGGATTATGTTAATTAAGGAAGAGTTAATAATTTTACCTACCTGGATTAAATATATGTGACTTAAATCTACTTCTATATAATGTGTCCATGTACCTGCATCTACACCTGGATTAATTAAATGCTTATATGTATTAATTTAAAATTCTTCTATCTACTTTTATAAATTATATTTCTACATATCTGAATGCTTATACATAACCAAATTGATTAAGTGAATTAATAAACATGCTTCTACTACTTTTATATATGATATGTCTACATACCTGAATGCTTTTATGTACCCAAATTGATTAAATGAATCAATTAACATGCCTCTATCCATTCTTATATGCTATATGTCTACAGACCTGAATTCTTCTATGTACCCAAATTGATTAAGTGAATTAATTAACACACTTTTATCCATTTTATATACTATATGTCTGCATACCTGAATGCTTCTATGTACCAAAATTGATTAAGTGAATTAATTAACATGCTTCTATCCATTTTATATACTATATGTCTACATATCTGAATGCTTCTACATACCTGAATTGATTAACTCAATTAATGAAAATGCTTCTACCTGCTTCTATATAACATATGTCTACATACATGAATGGACTGGAATTCTTCTCTACACATGGATTAAGTATACAGTTACATACTCAAATGAGGAATCAAGCTAGCATAGGAGTTCACTGCCCTATGGAATTAATATAGACATCTGTGACCAGTAGTGACTTATACGTGAATACCATGGGATATTGAACAAAGAAGGACTATTTCTATCATGGACTATGAAGAAAATATCCATGATTTACACACGGATATGTGAGGTGACAAAGTATAAACTGTTAATGAGCTTTTTAGGAAGGATTTACTATCCAACTCATTATTGAATAAATAAATATTGTTACATAAAATAATTTGTCTAGTCACTTTCATTTCACATCAGTCGTCATTCATTGCACTTGTTCCAGGAATCTCATGCCTCCTGAGCTATGTTCGGTATAACCAGATCTGAGTAAGTAAGGTTGTAGTAAGCTGGAACTCTAGTGGCATCGTTTGGGAAACCAAACAGACAAATTTTCTAAATGTTTCCAATCTTTTTAATGCTACATCCTCTGATGAGCAGGAAATATTGTTGTAGGGGGGATAAGATAAACATTGGGTAATACCAATCTTTATTTTCATCCTGCAATATGCTCATCAGGAAACAAAATCAACCAAGAGAGGGGTTGGTAGGTCAGTCTGGTTACAATATATATCCAGTGACGGATCATTGCCATATATATGAAATTAACAAGATCTCTCTTTTTTTTTTTTGGTATTTATAGTTTCATTGGTAATGTGGAATATATATATAAGGGAGGCGCTGGGAGATATTGTAAATAAGTTAAAACTTTTATTTTATTTTCCAACCCACTAATAAAAGATGGACACCATTTCTCAATAATTTGTCAAAGTTATTTTGATATTTTGAAAGAATTCCCTCCACCTTCTCCTACAGTTGTTTTTTTTATTAAATGTTTTTAAAGGAGCGAGAAAAGAATACATTGCCATTTAGTTTAACTAAATTCTATATTCACTTTATAATTAGACTAAGAAAGATGTTCATATCATATATATATATGTAGAGATGGTAATCTGGACCAACTGATGATTGCTGGTTTAGCATGAAATACGTTTATTGGTGATTATTTATCTTTTCGACATATGTGTGTTCAGGTGTATCAGTGTTATGAGATAGGGTGGAGAGTGGTGGGTCATGTGAAAGTCTGTGCTCATACCCTGTCTATTACATATATAGATACAGGTATATATAAGCCTGTGTATTTCATCTATTATATATTGTACTGTTTATTTATATATGGTACAAATATATTGGCATTTAGTAGAAGCTAAAAAAAAAAGAGTAAATTTTAAAATATTTTCAAAAACACATTTAAAATTTTTTTTTTAGTTAGGGTAATTTATATTTTTAAATGGGCAATAAAAGTTGATTTTTTGTTCCGAATTATTTGTTCAATTAAATCTTAAAATTGGAAGGAATGATTACTAATCCAGATAAACTAAAAAAAAGAGAATTCCACACACAGTTTCAATCAGTAAAATCTTTCTAACTCCAATTAAAGATGGCGGAATTATGCTATATGATATGTAAATTTAGAAAACTTGTTGTATATCGGTAATGTAAACATAAACCCACAAGCTATCAATCTCTATGAGTGATAATATCCCCTCCCATGTTTTCTATATTATGATATTAAAGAATTTAAATTAAGATTTATTAATGAATATTATTTGTGAGTGGGTTATGAATCTTATCCAAAACTTGTAAATATCCAGGGAGACTTTAGTTAATAAAATAAAATAAATTCCTGATATTTCATAGAGTAGGTGGAAGGTTTTTCTAAATATTATTTATGTTTATACCTTTTGAATTCCTGCTCCATACCCACCTTCTTAGTTATCATCAGTATATACCTTCATTACCAGTGTATGTCTTATATGGTTCACGCATCATATGGTCAAACTATGTAAGGGCAGACCAGATGCCACGTGTCCGGGTTCCTAATCCATGATTAGCATTGGTCTAGGTTTTGCAGGGAGCTGGAGATTCCTTGCAATTCCAAATCCTATATTTAGCACATCTTCACTCTCTCCACTGAATGTGCTCATTGTCAGAAGCAGATACACTTTTGCAGCCAGGGACCTCCACTTTTCAGCAGCAAACCATACCATTTGTTCGTCAAGCAGATCTTAAATATTATTTTTATCTATTATGACCATAAACAGTGATTATAGTGAGAGTAGACCCACAATATTTTAATTATTCATTTGTTTTAACCTTCAACTATGCTCATGTTTCCCTGGATGACTGTAGAATCAAACCCATGCCCAATAGTCCCTGCCATGATATATTTCAATTAATTAATTTTTCAAAAGCCAAGTGACTGATAGTTAGGTATTAATATTAATCCTTGGTTAATTTGGTTACATACTCTAATATATAAATTGCCATAACTTCCACCTGTAATAATGTAAAGGCCAGTGAAATCATTTTTTGTGGTAAATTAATGTGTAAATTCCCTATTCATTATATTCAATCCAACAATAAATTTTTTTTATTATCATAACAAAATACAAATATGTTTCTATATGTTGGAACCATAGGATAATTATTTATAATTAAATTTTGTTTGGTATTAAAATGAGCATCCCAAGCTTTGAACCTAATCCATAGTAAGGTATACCTACCCATATCTATAAAATTAATATAAAGATTTGATTTCATAGTATACCTAAATAGGGTTATTAAAATGTAATATAATGTGTAAACTTGTATACTAAGGCACTGCCCCTGCATTGTTAGAAGAACCCTGAGAGTCCAAGTTTGAATCCTGAGCTACTTCATGATGTATGAAGAAGGGAAGCTGTGTGATATCGGATGTTAATTAGGTGGTTGAGACTAGGAAGCCCATATAGGGGTTTAAACTAGGAGCATGGAGGTAACCCTGTATCTGCTGGTTGAGAGTCCCTGCTTGGTCTTTCAGTCTTGTTGACTGATTATACAATCTTGACCATTACAATATATGGGATCATATATGTAATTATATAACTGAATATTTGTAAATATACAAGTAACTAAATAATTCAAAAATTTTAACCATATATATATATATATATATTAATGTTAATAAGGCTTTAATATTTATGGTCATTAGACCTTATTCCCTGTACTATATTACTTAGTGATTATATCATGTCTATACTACTTAGTGATTATATCATGTCTATACATGTTTTATTGCATTTTTCAAATTACTTCATCCAGCCAGCTCATGAATACTGGACATATCAGTTGCCTGGAATAGTGAATCCTGTTAAAAGAGCAATGAGAAAAAACTGGACATTAAGCTATCACAAAACACTTCATTCCTGAACCCAGGTCATGTTTCTGTGAATGGATTCCCTTCTCTAATAAACAATTAGAGGCAAAGTAGCTCTCCATTAATCGAAATTGGTATCAAGATGAAGATTTTTCTATATTTTAGAGACACGCATTTAATTGGTATCAAGATGAAGATTTTTCTATATTTTAGAGACACGCATTTAAATATATAAATAGTCACTGAGTACCACACTGAATCTTACTCTTTTGTTTTATAATTATGCCTGTTAATATACTCTATGCAAATCTATTGTATAAATGAGGCTATGTTCTATTCAGTCTCCTGTTTGTTTAGCTAATTCTAAACATGTTAAGTTTACCCTGTTCTCACACCTTAGATTAATTTCTGCACTTCCTTTCTACCTAGTCAAATTTATCCCCATGTTTAATAATGCATAACAAATTTTTTGTTTTTCTTTTATTTCAAAAATCTAAATGCAATTGAGTCTTATATATATACACGTGTACTTTCTTGTTATTTGTAAATAATTCTATTAAATGAAACATAAATAACCTTAAGCTAACAATAAACTATAATTTATAATAGTAACCAAGTTGTAGATGTTCATTATTATATATGTGTAAACCTGATCATCACAGGCTAGGATTCCTAAGAGTTTTGTTTCCACCTAACCACCAGGCTGCATTAGAAAATTAACTCTTGTGAGGTTAAGGGAGTGAATCACTTAATTAGGATCTAGAGGAGTTGGTGAAGTTTGAACCCCCTTTATCTATGCCTCTGGGTCCAGTTAAAGCAACTATACTTTCTGACTGTTACAGATTTTTTAAAATCTGGTGCCCAACATTCTAACAATCAACTAATTCTGTTTTTTTCTTGTTGTGTATATATATATAGTGATGTGCCATTAGCATACATATGAAATTAACAAGATCTTTTTTTTTGTATTTATTCTTTCATTGGTAATGTGGAATATATATATATATAAGGAAGGAACTGGGATGTATTTTAAATAAGTTTAAAAGTTTTCTTTTACTTTACAACCCGCTATAATAAAAGGCGGACATCATTTCTCAATAATTTGTATTTTGATTTTTTGAAAGAATTCCCTCCATCTTCTCACAGTCTCTTTTTTTTATTACATGTTTTAAAGAGAGAAAGGAATACATTGCCATTTAGTTAACTAAACTCTATTCATTTTATAATTAGACTAAGAAAGATGTTTGTATCATATATGTATGTATGTATATTTAATTTGTTGATTTATATTTTTTTAGAGAAGTATCTTGCAATTATTATTATACACATATACTTAATCAAACAAAATGCTTATAAAATAAATACATATTGGGAAATGCAGTATATATAAGTATGTTATTTACTATTTGTAATAGAAGGGTACAGTGTGATCTTTTTCATATAATTATCTATTCAATATTTATCAAATCTATATGCATAAATTAGTTAAATAATGAAAATTATTGATTAATCAGATTAAGAATAAATGCTTGTATAATGCCTGCATATAAGTTTATTTTATGACTTTGAAGTGAGATTTTTATTATTCTATAACAAATTTTCTAGCATAGTAATATAAAGGGTCATATATCTGTTGTAAGAGATGGTTTATAACCAACCTTCACACTTGTCCCAGTTTCTTTCACAATGTTTGAATGCAGACCAAGTGGTGGGCAAATAATTTATTCTACATACCTACTTATACACATGTAGTATATACATATATAAACCTACATATAAACTGATATGTTTGAGAAATTAATTCTTATTTTTTTATTCATTTAATATCATTAACTAAAATAATTACTTGACTTATAGAATGGACATAATCAAAGATCAAAATTATATGAGGTCAAAATTGTTTCTAAGTGATCGAATTTGGAATAATGAAGATTAAATAAAAATAATAATAATGCTTTATAATTTTTTTATTAAGTTGTAACAATACATTTTAGCTAGTGCAAGACAATCTAGCAGCTTTTCTCTTTACTCGTGAATTAACAATTGAACTGTCAGGACAAAGGGGGGAAAAGGTCTTTTTTTTTTCTGTTTAAAAAAGGACAAACTATTCGGCAGCTAAAAACAGTAAAATTTTAATATCTGTAGTTTCAATATAATATAAAATCTTTATTTTGGATAGAAGATTATGGAAATGATGGAAAAGAAATGTGAAACTACTAAAAATTAACTTTTTTTAAGTTAGTTCAATATATATACATATTGAAGCCATGTTATAAATAACAGTTTATAATAAAGGAATCATTACAATGTGATGGGGTAAAGAAACCAGTACTGTAGGACTTTCCAACACTAGCTTCAATGTCATTATGGAATTACGAAATTATAAAATTTTCCATCAAGATGTCTATTTAGAGAACGCTGGTGTACATCAATCTTCTGTGGATTTATATATGTTCAGGAGAGATCATTTGTATGTGTTTGTTTTAACCAAGCAGCATGAAAAATATAAATATCAACAGAGTTGTAAACAGGAATGTTATACAGGGAGATTGACATTTAAATTTATAAACTCTTAGCTGGAGATAAAATGCTTGCTTTCCTCAAGATAAATATATTTTGTTTTGTTTCATGTGATTATTATTTTTTTTTTGCTTTTGTCGTTTCTATTTGAAAGTTTATGTATTGTAATTTTTTTTTTATTGTGTATTCAAGATTCATTTTCAAATTCGATCACCTGCAATTTAAAAGTGGGAGCAGTGAATAGATGTATCATATGTTGATGTATTTTTAAAAAGGAATCATAGTCAATTAATATGTATTATTTTTAATAAAAGTAAATTTACGGATTCCTCTGGAGATTCAACATTGATCCATCAAGGTGACCTCATGTAACGTTTTTATATATTTAACATTGAGGGCAAACTTTAGGACAAACTCAAACTATATTATTTACTACTAAGTTTTAATAATATTTACTTGTAATTTTGTTTTATTTCTGAGTGCACAATTAACCCACTGGAGTAAAAGGTCTTTTTCGTATCTGTCATTAATTTTACTAGGACTTACATGCATATATATATGGGAGTGGGGCTATATATATATATGTTTTTTAATAAAAAAAATAGTTATAAATGTATTTACCCTAGCCTAAAAATATCATTCTAATAATTACATTAATGGGGTAGTTTTAGAATTAGTGAACTCTCATTTTGCTTTTCTTTTTTTTGTTATATATATATATATTGTAACAGGATATATATATATATATGCATTACATTTAAATTTTAATACTTAATTTTTTTGTAGATATCTAAGACTGAATTAAAAGCACAAACGTTCAAAATGCACAAATAACAAATTATTAATTTATTAATATGTTTGATTTAAATATTAAAATAAAATAAGCTTTAAATAATTATAGAATTGAAGCAAAGATTCTAATCTTTAAATAAAATATAATAAAAACCTTTTGATTTAAAAAAAAAAAATAACGAAGAGAGTTTTTAACCTTAAAAATAAAAATTACAAACAGATCCTTAGGGCAAAATGACCATTGAAAAGAAAATGATTACAAAATAGCTAAGAGTCGAAGAGTAGAGACAAAAGACTTGCTTTTCCCACCCAATGATATAGACACAAACCTCAGTGGAAAAATTCACGTAGCCAAAAACCCAAAATCTACTTAGCCATAAACCCAAAAACTACTTGGCCACAAACTCAATGAACCAATGAAATACAGATATGGAATATGTTTGATGGATCCATGCATTCCAGAGATAAGGTGCCTGAGGACTATAAAAAGAAAAATCCAAAAGAAATAATTAATTAGAGAATTAGAAATTAAAATTTTAAATTCATTCATTTTTGCTGAAAGTAAAAATAAAAATTTAAAAAGCTATTATCGCCATCACCAAGAATGTAATCAGCTTCATCATGCTTCCTTCGGTTCGGCTGGTTGAAGGCAGCTTTCATCTTCACGGATCCCAGGATCGAACCATTGGTGCCATACATAGAAATCCTCATCAAACTTCATAAATCATCATCGTCCACAAGAAAAGGGTCTTTGCATAAATTAGATCTTCATCGCAAAGAAACAAGCACAGACGAAGGAAGGTATAAATTTATAAATGATAAAATTAAATATAAACTCTCTTAAACTTAAAAAACTTTGAACTCTATTTGTCTTTAAAATGAACTATAGACTTTCTCTCTGGAGCAAACCTGAACTTTACTTCTTATTTTTTTTAAATCTGGCAATGTTAAAAAGATAGCTAAAGTTTTAAACGTAATCTCTTAAAATATGTATTGTTTTTTTTTTTTCATGCTTAATTACTAAGGTCTGTTTGTAATAGGATAGGGGTTTGTGATTGCAAACTTAAATTTAAAGATGAAAATACTTATCATTATTTGTGCATTATTGAATTTAAAAGGAAGGAAAAGTAGGTTAAATAGTATTTAAAGTAAAAAAAATAAATATAATGTGTCATCGTAAAATGATTTTAAAACCTTAAACTAAAGATTTTTTTTTTTAGAATTAAATTAATAAATTGACTTAAATGTAAGTTGAGTGTGGGTAGCCGTTTAGCCTCGTATGCATTAGGGGTTTGACTATGGAATATTTGTTTCATAGTTGTGTCAATGCTGGTGGAGAGATATGTGGATGTTTACATCAATGTAGTGTGAAGTGTGTTAGCGCATAAGGGCAACGAGTCCAACTGAATGCATGACCCCAAAGAAGTAGTCATACCATTGCAATGGACGCAGATGTATTTCCTGTGCCATTGACTCATTCCAGCTCTATGGATTGGGATGATAAGCCAGCAAGATAGACCACTCTCCCATCCATACAAAGTGTTATTCTCTTTATTATATTACATGCATGATTCCTTTTCTAGACAGATGTACTTTTCTGTACTGGATGAAGGTCATGTTTTCTCAAATAATATCACGCTGTCAGATGCACCTTCCTGTCAGCGTGGTTTGATGTTAACATGTTCACATTGCAATGGTTGCGGATATATATCTAGAAATGAGCATTGGCATGGTTGCGGACCTTTAGCCTGGAGTCAAGTGCCTTGAAGATCTTTTAAAGGCTTGTCTGGGTGACCTACCTACGCTCGACATTCTAAGATTAAAAATTAAAGTTAAAACAAATAAAATAATAATAATGAAACAACATAAAACATAATTTTTTTAGAGCAATTATTTTTTTTTAAGTTTGTGTCTTATTACTTATATATACGTAAATAAAATTTCTTGTGTGTTATTAGTACTGACAGTGATCTCATGATTGTTTTTATTATTCTTTATAAAGAAATATATTTTAATAAATATATTGTTTCTGCGACTCCTTGAGCTAGTGGCAAGGGCTGGCGGTCGTAATCTTAATAGCATGTATCTGTCTACTTTATAAATTTTCTAGGTTCAAATGGCCTAATGGTGCCCTGTACGGCAGATACAGGAAGACTCCGTTGATCTCCCACTTTCCGACCATTATAATTTATATATATATTTAATGAATTATATAGTATAATTTTATATATAATATGCTTCAGATTATTTTGTTTCTATTGTGTGAAGCCATCAAAATGACAGAAAACTATTCTTGATAATCGAATATTTATTTATTTTATTGTTTTTTGTTTGTAAATATTTATTATATATGTTGTTAATAAATGTATTTAGTTGTTTAAACCAGTCTGATCTCTGTTTGATCATTACCATCTTCATTGTGCATTTATACCATTAGATGTTTGATCATTACCATCATTATTGTGCATTTATACCACTAGATGTTTGATCATTATCATCATCATTATGAATTGCTCATTTAAATAATTGATCATCATTAGTATTTTTCTATATCTATGCTTATATATAGGCATATTTGGTTTATAATTGAGTGAGTCCATCCCTGAAGAGAGCTGACTGCAAGAACTCCCTGAGATTGAATTCTGTGGTGTAATGGGGCCTAAAAAGGGAGTTGTAGTGAATATGCATTAGTCTAGGTCATATTGAAATATTGTAAGTAAATTATGAGTTAACATACTAAAAATAGATGTGATTTGGAACTGGGTATTTCATTATGATATCTTTAGCATCCTATTCGAATGCCTAGGTCTGACAGTAGTAAAATGCACTCCCTTTATTATATGCCATTTGTGATTCAGTAATATCAGACACACCCAGGTATGCCGTCGAATCATAGATTTTGGATATGACTTGTACTTTTATTTAAAACAAATTTTATTAGGTCTAATAAAGGTTACACTTTGTATAAAACAACATAATTAAAGGAATGAAAAAAAACCCACACATTTTAAATGATTGAGACAATTGTTAAACAAATGAAATTTGAAAGACTCAAGTTATAATAATATTGTCCAATGTTGACAATTGATGTGATTATCCATGTGTATTTGAGTGGTTGGGAAGTTTGTATAGCTTCCAAGTCTCTTCTAAATAAATTTTGATGACAATAGTTGATCTCTATTTTAATCTTTTCCATTGTTTTCATAATACAGGCATTTTGATTTGGGTGAGGCTGTTTGTATGTCATTTTACTCCTCACAAACCAGATTGAATATGTTATAAAAATTGATAATCTGATGATTGGGAATTGTTTAGTTTTGATGCTTTTTTGCAGCAAGATTATAGTGTAGTAGTCTGTCTTGATGTTATTATATATTATTTGTCTCACTGTTCTCTTCAGTATGGCATCTGGGGCACATCGGATCTACTTTTGTGATATGCCGTCTATGACAAAGGAAAGGATAGAGTTGGCATAGCTTCAAGATTTAATTTGATTACGAAATCAAGGTACTTGGGCTCCAGAGCCCAGTATTTAAATAACAAGATTATCCTATGGTTGGTTAAGCCCAGTTTTGGGTTTTGGATGTGTGGCTCTGGGTTTATTAACTGATGCGCTTTCCAGATTTTTTTTTAAGCCGTTCTATTGTGATTTCAACATAACGCTATATATTATGAGCTTTTATATAAAGCCAGCTATTTCTTTTTGGAGGTGGTGTATCTTTTGGATGTATTGCTACTAGTATTTGTGTGTAACCATATTTGATTCCTATGTTGTGTAGGAGGGTGTGTGTCTTTTGTATATGTATGGCTGGGATGGCATGTAGTGACATACCATTGTATTTGCAATGGTACTGCATTTTACCTATATTGATGGCCACTGTTTTATTCCTGGAGAAGAGCCTTGCACATAGTCTGTTAATTTTTTTTATGAAGGAGATTGGTGTGGACATGACCTTCATGTTCAATAAAGCCATTTTTCATTACCTTCATGTTCAATAAAGCCACTTTGGTGTGGACATGACAGGAAAATAGTAGGCGATTTTACTCATTACCTTCATGTTCAATAAAGCCACTTTTCCCTGTAGAGAGATACACTCCTGACAGGGTATTTGTTATTTTTTCGGTTGCTTGAATTATGTTATCTTGAAGTTTTCTTGACATGGCTGTTTGGGATTTGTATATTGGAAATCCCAGAAATTTTTGAGGGTCAGCATGATAGTTTGATAGTATTTTTCCCCTGTTAAGATACACCAGGTAGATGATTTTCTGGTGTTGATTTTGAGGCCGGAGATGTTAGAGAAAGAGTTGATGATGTGATACAGTCAGGGTAGCTATTTCTTGGATGAAAGGATGCCAAGTACATTGTCCATATATGCTATCACTTTTATATTTTTTTTCAATTCTGGATATGACTTGTTGTAGGTTGTTTGACACATAGTATTCAAGTCATCCAACTACTTAGCCATATTCATGTCGTCGTATGGTGTACCTCATGGTTCTGTTATATCTGATGCCATTAGCTTTGGGGCAGTGGGTTCCATTATATCTGGTGCCCAAATGTTTAGGCATAAACATAGTTTAGATGCAAAGCAGGTTCTGCCATTGGGCTGGAATTTTTAAAAAAAAATTTTTTTAAATTTTTTTTTATTATACCCTTAAGCTTTAAATCTTAAATCTATATTGGATATACTCTCATATATTAGACCAAAAGATATTCAATAGGAATGATGGTGAACAGATATATCAATATTTTTTTTTTCGAAATTTAAAATTCATGTTAAAAAAATAAATAACATTAAAAGTAAGTGGTGAATGCAATATGTGGTGGAGTGAACAAATAGAGATCAACTTGTAAATAAATAATCAATAAGTGAAATTAAAAATAGAGGAATTAGGCAAACTTAAACACCAGTTAAAAAAATAGACAGTAAATAAATAAATAATGGCATGAAGTGGTTAGGAGTCCTACGGTATTGTATTTTGACATTTGTAAGTATAAAGTTTTTTTTTTAATAATTACTTAAATAGATGTTATTAAGAAGTGAATTAATATTTAGAAGTAAAAGTATAAAGACTATGGAATAGATGTTAGATACTAGTGTTGTTGAAGGGGAAGGTGATATTAATAATAGTAATGGGGAGGGGTCTTTATCGATCCAAACTCCTGTGGAGTCTATGATGGAGGAGAATGAATCACAGAGACAAGGAGAAAGCAAAGAGCTTGTCAAACAAGAAATCCTCACTGACAAGATTACTCAAGCACCTGGAATTGAAGTAGTGCAGATATCTGAAAATATGACCATTATGCAAATGCTTCAAGACATGAGGGCAAGTATGAGCAACTTGGAGGCAAACATGGCAACTAAAACTGATATCAATAGCATGAATAAAAAATGGACAGTTTGGATTCAAATATGAATAGTATGGAGGCAAAAATAAATGCTAGTTTAGAATCAAGCATGAGTAGTGATCTAAACAGTATGATGGATAATATGAAAGCAGATATGAATAGTATAGAGATGAAAATAAATGCTAATATCGAATCCAGCATAAACAGCATGGAGACAAAGATAAACATTAGCAATCAGTAGTATGAATAAAAAATGGACAGTTTGGATTCAAATATGAATAGTATGGAGGTGAGAATAAATGCTAGTTTAGAATCAAGCATGAGTAGCATGATAGTGATCTAAATATTAAGATGGATAATATGAAAGCAGATATGAATAGTATGGATATGAAAATAAATGCTAATATCGAATCCAGCATGAACAGCATGGAGACAAAGATAAACATTAGCATGTGTAAGAAAGTGGATGGTATGAAGGAAGATATGGCCATGAAGTTAGAGAGTAGGGCAACTAAAGATGCTGTTAGCAAGATTTAAATAGAGCTGAAAGAAAAAATATGTTTGTTGAGAGAAGATTTGAAAGGAGAGGTGAATATGGTAGAAACAAGAATGAAGACAGAAATAGAGAGTTGAAGATAAATTGATTGAGAACATGGAACAAGTATCTCTAGGGTTGGAAAATGTACAGAAAGATAGTGTTGAACTAAAACAAGGGATAGAGAGAATGAGAGAAGAAAATGGATGAAATGGATTATACAGTGTTATGAGCAGTATACAGTATTTACAGATGATATTGTTGTTCAGCTAGATACAAAACTCAAAGAGGTTTATCAGACCCATGAAATTTTCAGGGAAGAGATAAAAGAAAGACACAAAAATGAAGTCAAAGAGGAACTTCAAGCCATCCATATGAAATTGAGCCATATCTCTATTAGACAAAATGTGAAAGTGGAAATTTTAGACCAAGAGCATACTATAAATCTTAGTTCGGGAGAGATAGTACTGAACATATATCAGAATAATCTAAGTACTCCATTACCAACCTCACAAATAAACTCCATGGAAAGGAAACATGAAGGGAACAACATCTCAGTAACAACTTCAGTATTGGATAAGGAGGTAGCTGAAGAACTTATGATTAAATATGGAAAAGAGATATTGCTGAGTAAACCTTATTGTAAGTGTTACTGGTACAATGCGCATAATTAACATCACCTTTATATTTGGAGTGATATTCCAATTTTTGAATTATCCAATGGTGATATTGGTTGTTTTACGTTCATGTTAAATAGGAAATTTATTACGATGTATTCTTGCGATAGTTATATGGATGCCTCAGATAATTATGAAGCTTGCAAACAGTTTTTAAAAAAATTACAGAGTACATGCAATCAAGATAAGCTTGACACTTTTAGTCAACCTGTTCTATTCTCATCTGGTTCCACATGTTTAGCCATTGCTAAGTGGTCTATTACCTGTGAAGGAAATGATGAGGTTATAATTCACAGATTAGATAAATGATGACAAGCCATTATCATATGGAATGATTTGCATGGTTTGATTTTTGAATCATCTCAAAGTACCAGACATTCTTACATTGCAGAAGTCTCATTTGACCCTGAATTGTCCACTGATCAGACATCACAATTCTTCAAAAATGGCATTGAGAATTAATTTTTCAAGCCTAATTTAGAAAGGTTGATACCAAAGATGAATCAAGGTGGCACTAATGTTCACATGGTGATTCCATCCACAAGAAGTGTGAAAATGGTTAAACCATGCAGCCAAAGCACTCAGAATAAGTTGAATAAACACTGCTGGAAATTTAAGGCAAGCCATCAATTCAAAACCTATAGTCATGATGATGGTTCCAAAAATGAAGTATAGTTAGCTCAAACCATTTCAAGGGATAAGCACATTTTCAAAATAATTAAATTCAATTACAAGGTTAAAACATATATTTGATCATCTTAGTCATGCTTTGTGGAAGTTTAAACTTTTTAATGATTCTGATGATGATCTGGGTATGAAAGATCCCAAGATGGAAAGGCAAACCATCATGTTATGGTCCATCAAGTGAATGGATAGACGGTTTCACAAGTTGTGCAATACATATGAAGGCTCATTCATATACATTAGGCATGTGAATAACATTGCTTAAAAAAAGCACATGTTAGGGAAGGACCTTCAGAGATTGCTGACCATTGAAACACATAGAAGAACTATGGAGAGAAATTGAATCCATTATGATTTTGTATAAAAAAATGATAGGTTCATATGTAAATAGAGAAATTTGGACAATGATAGATACTGACAAAGAAAAGACCTGCCCAAAGATATGTTATAAATGAAGACATCCATTGATATATTAAACCTTAATTTTTTATTATTATTCCCTTAAATGTAGAATGATAACCTACTCAGTCATTTAAATGAACATAAGTTAATTTATTTTAAGCTAACAGAAGTCTAAGATTAAGTAATAAATTTATTTAACATTCCTTATGGCATGTTTTCAAATAATTATGGTTACAATAAGTATAAATGTATAGCTATGAGAATTATAATAGATAAATAATAGGATATATTGCAAGCTTGAAAGTAATTTACTATGAAGTCAAATCAAAGAAATCAGAATGTAAGAAGTCTAAATATGAATTTCAGAAGTGGAGACAGAGTGCTAATAGAAACTCCACATCCTAGTAAACAACAGGAAAATAAATATCATTAGTAATACATATGAGGGACCATATACCATTGTTAAGCAATTAGATGACAATGCATTTTGGGTATACCAAGGAGGAGAGGTCCAAGGCACATATAATTCCTGTATCTTAAAGCCTTATTTTGGATGTTAGTAACAATTCAGTATAATATCAGAAAATGTTTAACATAGCGGAGATATATAAATAAATAAAAAATGGGTAAACTTTGTAAAAATAATAGGTATAATGTATAATAAAAAACTATATGTATATAAACACATATATAGTACAGGGTTAGGGATATTAAGTTTGATGAGGGTATTTCCCAAGTAACACATAGATGCAATCATGGAAATATCTAGAGGCTGACTTAAACAGATATGTTATGATATTTGACTAGACCTTCAAAGTCCAATAAGCCTCAAAGGAGCATGGAGAAGATTAGCAAATAAATAATTTCATGTGCCTTCTGTAGCAGAGACACATTCTTGGTTATGCCTCAATTATAAAACCATCAAAGCTCTAAATCCAGCATACTATTTGAACTTCCCAAAACCAGCTGTTAAATAATAAAAAAAATGTTAGAAAGTAAGGAAATTGATGTAGCAACTCTTTACCAAACCCAAAGTAATCATACATTCTTAACGTATTTGTGAGTGTGAAAATGGAAATCTAGTTTAAAATTTTAACTGTTTAGGAGAGGGGTGTTGTAAGAGATAGCTTACAACCAATCTTCACACTTGTCCCAGTTTCTTTCACAATATTTGAATTCAGACCAAGTGGTAGGCAATATTTGAATTCAGACCAAGTGGTAGGCAAATAATTTATCCTACATACCTATTTATACACATGCAGTATATACTTATATAAACCTACGTATAAACTGATATGTTTGAGAAATTAATTCTTATTTTTTATTCATTTAATATCATTAACTAAAATAATTACTTGACTTATAGAACAAACATAATCAAAGATCAAAATTATACAGTCAGAATTGTTGCTAAGTGATCAAATTTGGAATAATGAAGATTAAATAATAATACTAATAATAATGTTTTGTAATTTGTTTTTTTATTAAGTTGTAAGAATAGGTTTTAGCTAGCGCGAGACAATCTAGCAGCATTTCTATTTACTCATGAATTAACAATTGAACTGTCAGGACAAAAAAAAGGTCTTTTATTTTTTTTCTATTTAAAAAAAGACAAACTATTCAGCATCTAAAAACAGTAAAATTTTAATATCTGTAGTTTCAAGATAATATAAAATCTTTATTTTGGATAGAAGAAAATTGGAAAGTTAAACTTTAATTTATAATTAGTTAAAAATGAACTAATGACTTAATTTATTCTGCAAGCTGGAATTCATTATTATGAAAATGATAGAAAAGAAATGTGAAACTACTAAAAATTAACTGTTTCTTTAATCTAATTACATATATATATACATGTATTGAGGCCATGTTATAAATAACAGTTTATAATAAAGGAAGCATTACAATGTGTGTGGGGTGAAGAAACCAGTACTGTAGGACTTTCCAACACTAGCTTCAATGTCATTATGGAATTATGAAATTATAAAATTTTCCATCAAGATGTCTATTTAGATAACGCTTGTGTACATCAACTTTCCATGGATTTATATACATTCAAGAGAGATAATTTGTATGTGTTTGTTTTAATTAAGCAGCATGAAAGATATAAATATCAATAGAGTTGGTGAACAGGAATGTTATACAGGGAGATTGACATTTAAATGTATAAACTTTTAGCTGGAGATAAAATGCTTGCTTTCCTCAAGATAAATATATTTTTTTTTGATCCACATGATTATTATTTTTTTTGCTTTTGTTATTTCTATTTGAAAGTTTATGTATTGTATTTTTTTTTATTGTGTATTCAAGATTCATTTTCAAATTGCAATTTAAAAATGGGAGCAATGAATAGATGTATGATATGTTGATGTATTTTAAAAAAGGAATCATAGTCAATTAATATGTATTATTTTAATATAAGTAAATTTACAGATTCCTCTGGAGGTTCAACATTGATCCATTAAGGTGACCTCAAGTAAGGTTTTTATATATTTAACATTGAAGGCAAACTTTAGGACAAACTATATTATTTACTAATAAGTTTTAACAATATTTACTTGTAATTTTGTTTTATTTCTGAGTGCACAATTAACAAATTTTTTTTTTATAAATCATAATTTTTACTAGGACTTACACACACGTATAGATGGCAGTGGGGTTATATATTTTTTTTTAAATAAAAAAATAGTTATAAATGTATTTACCCTAGCCTAAAAATATTCTAATAATTACATTAATGGTGTAGTTTTAGAATTAATGAACTGTCATTTTGCTTTTTTTTTTGTTTTATGTATATATTTAATGAATTATATAGTATAATTTTGTATATAATATACTTCAAATTATTTTGTTTCTGTTATGTGAAGCCATCAAAATGACAGAAAACTATTCTTGATAACTGAATATTTATTTATTTTATTATTTTTTTTATAAATATTTATTATATATGTTGTTAATAAATGTATTGTTGTTTAAACCAGTCTGATCTCTGTTTGATCATTACCATCTTCATTGTGCATTTATACCACTAGATGCTTGATCATTACCGTCATCATCATCATTATGAATTAAATTGATCATCATTAGTATTTTTCTATATCTATGCTTATATATAGGCATATTTAGTTTATAATTGAGTGAGTCCATCCCTGAAGAGAACTGACTGCAAGTACTCCCTGAGTTTGAATTCTGTGGTGTAATGGGGTCTAAAAAGGGAGATGTAATGAATATGCATTAGTCTAGGTCATATTGAAATATTGTAAGTAAATTATGAGTTAACATACTAAAAGTAGATGTGATTTGGAACTGGACATTCATTGTGACATCTTTAGCATCCTATTCAAAGGCCTAGGTCTGCCAGTAGTGAGATGCGCTCCCTTTGTTATATGTCATTCGTGATTCAGTTACATCATTTGACACATAGTATTCAAGTCATCCAACTACTTAGCCATATTCATTTCATCGTATGGTGTATCCTGTGATTCTGTTATACTATATATTAATGTTAGTAAAGCTTTAATATTTATAATCATTTGACTGCATTCCCTGTATTTTGTTATTTAATGATTATATCATGTCGTCAATTTTTATTGCATTTTTTTTGAAGTATTTCATCCAGCCAACTTGTGAATACTGGACATGTCAGTTGTCTGGAATAGTAAATCCTGTTAAAGGGGCAGTGAGAAGAAAATGAACATTAACTTCTCATAAAAAACTTTGTTCATGAACCTGGGTGATGCTTAAGTGAATGTGTTCCTTTCTCTAATAATCAATTAGAGGCAAAGTAGCTATCCATTGATCAAATTGGTATCATGATGAAGACTTTGCTATATTTTAGAGACACACATTTAAATATATATCATAATCACTGAGTATCACACTGAGTCTTACCCTTTTGTTTTATAATTTTGCCTATTGATATATGATCTATGTGCTGCCCTCAGTGATCAGAAGCTACTGGTACAACAAATATTAAAATTTTAGGGCTGCCAATGTAGGTCTTTGAATTGAAAGCCCATGTGAGGTTTTGTTCAGACAATTGAGAAATATTTCAGGTGTGGAAGGCAAGATTTAGTATTTAGGATCAGTTTGTGCTAGTTGGTGTGTATTGTTGGGGCAGCTTGGAGTAAAGGATTCATCTTTTAATATGATAAAAATAAATAAATAAACATCATTTCTTTTGGATTTGTTTTTGAATGTAAGATAAATAAATATTATACATATTTTAAAGTAAAAAAAATGTTAAAAGAGAAAATAGAAGTTTAATATTGGATTTAATTTTGTTTACAAAACTGGAAGCCAGCTTAGAAAATGATAGGGAGGTAGTGTTGGAAGAAAGTCCTGTTTCTTTCAAAAATCTACAAATTGTTGAAAAGAACAAAGAAGTGTCAGAGACCCAGATAATGATGGATATGATGAGGGAAATGCACAAAAAAATTAGAAAACTCAAACAATGTCAACAGGCAATGTTGGCAGAGTTTCAAGCTGAAGTGATAAAGAAAATGAAAGAAATAAGACAAGTAATGGAAAAAATTGAGAAGAATCAGGAAGCTACAGAAACCATAGAAAAAGATCTCAGTAAAGAAATTCAGGAAGTTGAGATGGTAAAAAGTGTGAAGGAACTGAGAGTTGAATTAGAACAAGATAGTATTAGAATAGGTAACATAGAAATGAAGGTAATACAAGTAGAAGAGATGTGCCAGGAGTGGATAAACATTGAGAAAATAACACAAGAGGAATTAGATATATTAAAGAAAGGAGGGGTAAGAAGGAAACAGAACAGGGCATAGATGACTTGGTAAGAAAGTTTAGAGGGTGTCTCATGATATAGAAGAAAATAAACATACTTTAAAGTCTGAAATACAGCAAATATGTGTTGGAATAACTAAGAGCCTTGGATATAGGATAACAGGAATAGAAAGCAAATATGAAAGCTTCACTACTGAAAACAAGAAGTATGAAATAGGCCCTATGGAAAATGAATGTAGAGTCAGGAAGTAAAAGACAAGAGGGACCAACCAGCAGATGTTTGGAGAAGCAATTTCTAATAGAAACATTCAAGGCAGAGGTAGGGGAAAGCTCATTGAATCACCTGGAAACTTTAGCCAGTTTTTGTCAAGTCCAAGACTGGTCAAAAGGGGATAAAGTTAATGGCACTAGTAGCCACATCCAGGAAACAGTTTTGGATTGGTAGCATATATTATATACCAAACTGTGTACCTTTAAAGAGTACATATGCACCATTTTGAGGACATTTCTGAAGTGAAGTCAGACAGGATGAAAATACCCTATTATCCATGGTAAAATGAATACACATTTTTTTTTAGGTAGGTGGCAAAATGTAATATCATTAACCATGTTTCCACTCTCATATAACCAGATCATACTGCAACTGGCCTGGGTTTAAACACTGTTTCAAGAAAGGGAAATTTGTATACATCTAGTTCAATATTTAACTGAGTAATAAAGTAGATTTATTTTTATATATATTTATACGTATAGATAGGGAATTGAAAGGATTAAAATAAACAGGAGGGGTGGAGAATGTGTGCTCTTTTATTTTATGGAAAAAATATTTTAAGATGGAAGCTACTGAAGTTTATTTGGAGAGATTAAATTAAAAAAAGATCTTGGAAAATAACTTGATCAATATCTGAGAAATATACATTGCCAAAGTTTGTTTCAATTCATTTAAAGAATTTCAAGCAAGCAAAAATACAAAAGGGAAGGTAAAAATAACTTTCAGGTGCTAAAAGCTTTTTACTTTTGTTTTGAAGAATCCGGATTTGAATGACATGAGTGAAATAACAGAACTTTCTACAAAGGGGTAGGGGTTGGACTATAAAAAGAAAATTAAAAAGAATTAATGCACTCTTTTTCTTAACTTGTTGTTGATAATTTAGTTGAGGTTGTTTAGAAAAATATATATTTATTTACCACGTCCATAGTGTTGTGGGAACAACTTCAGAAAATAAAGAAATCGAAGAATTGGAAATGATAGAAGTGCTGAAAACATTTTTGTCAACTATGAGCAGGCTGGGGTAAAAGTGTAAGCATGCTGGGCTTTACAATGTCATCCCACAAATATACTAAAGTTGCTGCAGAATGAGTCAATTCCGGTAATGGAAACAATTGCTTTGAAGTCTCTGAAGCCAAAATCAAATCCCGATGAATTTAGTAAACAGAAAATCAATCAATCATAGTGAACATCCAGAATCACCAACTTTTATGGGCATTACACCAAGTGCAATAAAAAAAAAAAAGTTTTACTTTTAGTAATCTGCCATTTTCCCCAAGGAAAAAAAGAAATCCAGTAATGTGCATGTTTAACACATATATTCGTTTAGTATTTTAAATATTAGTGCGTCTTGAATGATACATAAACTTTTCTGCATAAACAATATCAATTAACTCATTATGAATTTAAAGTGATCTTTCATATCCAGATGAATCTGATTTTTTTTTTTTTGTATTTTCCATTGCATTTTACATATCTATGCAGTGTGTGTATGCATGTATTTATTTGAATTTTGAGCACAAGATAATGGGATCATACTAGATAGTGTAGAAATAAAAGTATAATATTAAAGTTAAATGAAATTTATGTATAGTTGTCTCATTCCTTTATTTTTGAGTTCATGAAAGTACTAGAATTTTAAATTAGTTTAATAATTATTTGGTTTAATAAAGCATGTCTTTGTGTCTTGTAACTGTGTCTTGTAACCCCCTGTATATTTCCCACAATTTAATAATCACTCACCCTGAGTGACCTAGTTAGGGGCTACTGCCTTATAATTTTCCATATTGGTATTCCAGCATAATTCTTATATCAATATAAGATTGGTGCTTGAGTCAGAAAGTGACACTCATAAATATGCTGGGTGTGAAACAGTTGGTCTCCAAATATTTTATTTTATTGTTTTCTTTGAATTCTTATAATCCCAAAGGGGATTGCATTGTACTAGCAGTTAAATGCATTAATCTATTCATGAATACAGATTTACTCAGCTTGATCAGACGGGAATGTTACTGATTCCTAAAAATAAAAAGATATATATATATATCTGTGATCTTAAAGGCAGAAAATGGTAAATCAAATACAGACCATCTGACATAATATGCCACCTATAGTACAACAAATGACGTTGAGCAGCAGTGGTCGGTTGATCAAAGAAATGGTAGAATTATTGTTAATAGATTATGGTAACATAGGGACAGAACCCATAGATAAGTTCAGAAGGCTGGACCACCATAGTGATCAAAAATTTAGAAAGAAGGAATCGCCTGACAGAGGGTAGATTTGGAGTAATTGGACAGATTTTTTTTTTAAAAAAAAAAAGATTTGTATTCATGGATTATGAGAATGGAGAAAATTATTTTAATAAAAGTAGACAGAGTGCAGGGCAAACATTCAGCTGGGTTTCTGAGGGTTTTTGTTTTAATGTTTAAAGATTTAAAAAAACAAATAGCATGAAAATGCTTTTTTTGTGTGTGACATGATGAGGCAGTTTAATCGATACTTTATCTGCTTCAAAAATTCCATCACAAAATTGAAAGTAATTTTTATAAAGTTTTGAAAGAAAAGTATTTAAAACTTTTGTATATTTTTTTATGCATTAAGATTGTGTGGAATAATACACATACTTGTTTTTATGTTAAAATTCTATGATTTTTGTTTAAAATCTTTTTTTTTTTTTTTTTTAACTATTTGAAAAAAAAAAAAAAAATCTAATTTACCAATTTTAATCTTTGGAAGAAAAAAATTTTAATTTTGAAAGTTTTGATTGCATTCTTGGTTCTTTTATTTTTGGTTGTAATCTATTTTTAATTTATTTTAAAAAAGGAAAAATTTCGCATTTGTTTTTTTTTTTTTTTAATTAATTTTGAATAAGATAAGATGGCTAGTCAGATTTTTTTTTGGAAATTAAGATTGTCAGAGATAGAGATTTGCCCTGGATAAAAACTTCTCATTAAAGATGACACAGGAGATAAGAATCCACATAAATAGCTCTGGGATTTCAGGTTAATTATGATTCGGCTTATCATTTCTATTCTGCTTATTACATGTATTGATTTAGCTTTGAATACCTACTAGTGATACCTATTCGATATCACCATAAATTTCTAAGATTGCTGCCCGCATCTGTACATGCCCAGCTGTAGGCTAATAGGAAATTCTGCTGAGATTATATTATTGATTACCATTTGCTAAATTGGATCATTTCTGCAGAATGTCAAAACTACATACTATGCAGAGTCTTATTTATGACATACTGTACTAAATCAACCCAAAGATGAACCCTGGATCCCCAAGTGTTCCTTCAAGATCATGCCATAAAAGCTTAAACAAGAACTGATTCAAAGCTTGCCTCCATACTCCCTACCAAAGAGATATAAATCAAAAGCCTTCGTGATGAACTCAAATTAGAAAGAATCTTATATACCCCACTGGAGGAAATCCAACAGACTTTATATTAGGCCTCGAGGTAAAAGATTTTCATATTTTAACCAGGATTAAAACTCTGTTAAAGTCTCAGCTTAATCTTCAGAGCAATGTCTTTAGTATAAGTTTTGAATTTTTTTTTTAATATTTTATGTATTTTCTTATTATTGTAGTTAGAGTGTGTATTGGGATTTTAGTTTTAAGATTCCTTTTTTTTTTTTTTTAATTTATTTATCCGGGAGTGTATTGTGAGTTTCTATTTTTATATGCTCAGTTTACCATTGATAAATGCTTTGGCATACATTTATAATTTTCCTTTAACTCACCTGTCCCCTTTTGTTATACTGTAATTTATTTAGCTAAGCTTGGTTTACATTTTCAGCAGACTGTAAATCTTTTGGATTACGGTTTATCAAATATAGTGTTCTGTTTTTCTCAAATCAGAGATTTTGTTTTCTTCTATTTAAGATTATGTAAAATTGTAATCTTTTTTTGTTATGTTTTCCAGTCTTGTATTGGAGTTAACCTTGATAATCTTGAATGTTGTTATCATGGGCTGTTCTGCAGACATATGATGTTCTTGGTTACGATGATTCTTTTCCAGACCAAGGAAAGCTCGCTTGCACTGTTTCATTGTACTCCCTACAAGATCCCTTTTGTTTTACAATTTCTGAATAGGAAAGCTAGAATTAGTTTTTATAAATTGCTGGCACAAAGATATTATAAATCCCCCCTTTTAAACCTTAGGTTGAGAAATGTACATATCTGCCATGGTGTTTAATGTTTTAATACTCATGTGTACTCTCTAATAAATATGCTAGAGAAATCTAGAACAATCTTTCATAATTTGTTTGCTTGGAATTTATTATTGTAAATCTAATACCCTATGAAATTAGTTAAAAAATATTTTGGCTGACATTTGTCTCTGTATTCTTTTCTTAATTGTGTAAATAATGTTAAAGATCTCTTTTCCTTGATCTATCTGGTAGCATTAATCATCATCAACTTGTGATCACCGTAAATTAAATTTTTTAGGTAGTAAGTGGCACCCTCGGTGATCAAAAGAAGTGAAGAAGTGACCGATACAATATACATAACCATATCTATGTGTGCTTCACCATTCACTGTTTATTTAATCATAGACTATAAAGCCAACCACAGTGAATGAATATTAAAATAAATGATTAATAATATATATGTGTATATAATGTTAAAATAAATTGTAAATTATAAATGACATTTAAATGTATACTATTTGGAAATTATAGAAAAAGTTTAAAGTAAAATAAATCAGTGTTCTTCAACCCTTGGTCCACGGTCCGGCACCGGGCTGTGGAACTTTTCTGCAGGTCCGCATGCTAGACGGGCAATAAAAAGTTTGTAATAATAAATAATGAGTTTAAACTTTTAATTAATATAGCCAATTTTTATTTATTTTTTCATCTCATTTTTACTCAGTTAAAAAAAAAAGAAAACAGAATGAAAACAAAATCTAATCAATCATTCATAAATTAATTTGTTTTTCTAGTTATCACAGATGTTTATGGGGGGGGGGTTAGAATTAAATTTTTTATTACTTTTCTAAAAAAATTTAAGAAAAAGTTTTTTATTATATAAACTCCATATATATATATAAAACTTTATCTTATATATTTAACATTGTTGTTTTGATCAGTTATAACAATTATGCTTATCTTTAAGAAAATTTATCTATAGACTTCCGCCGGTCTGCGAAATCTTATCCTTATTTTTGCTGGTCCGTGGAACCTTATTCTTATTTTTACCGGTCTGCAGGTGTGAAAAGGTTGAAGACCACTGAAATAAATTATGTCATCAGCAAATAAAGAAATCAGTTGGTGCACAAAATAGATTAAGAAGTTTAACTTAAGATCTATTAAAAAAAAGTGGTAATATAAAATTGTTTGTTTAACAATAGTGTAAAATCATATGATGCTTTTTTTTCCATATGTTATAGCATTGGCCAGGAGGCGAACACACAACAGCCGTTTGCAACCAACTGCTTACTTGCAAGGTGGCTGTGCTGACCTCTTGGCTAACAATGCTTGACCTATGATGCTTTTAAGAGCTGGTAAACAATGGAAGGATTGGTAGATGGCCATTAATTAATTAATGTGAAAAAAGAATTAAAAGGTATAAATAGTAAAATTCTTCTTTGTTAAAAAAAATCATCATATTTTTGTTCTAAAGTCTGGACTGATTCATAAATATCTGTACAAGTCATGCTTGAGTAGAAAAGTTTTTCTCCACCCTCCTTGTCCGTCCTTTGAGGGAATCATAGAGATGAAACCAAGCAGAAGATCGAAGAATCATGTCTGATAACTGCCTACCTTTGTTACCAGAAAGAAAGACCCATCGAAATGGAACCAGGAACACAGACAGTCTGATGTAAACCGTAATAGTCATCAAGAAATAATAACTGCATCATGAGGCCTGTAAAAATGGACTCTTAATTCACCATCCATATAAAGCTTAAATCATATCATATATATGCACATCTGAGTTATCTGTACTTTTTATCTTGGTCATTTTTTAAAATATATTATTCTGCTTAACATATATTTTTACCTTACATATATTTTAACTAATTTTTAAACGCAGTAGATATTATTATTTGGTATATTCCAAATGTTCTAAATAGTCTGCAGTCATAAATTCACGAGACAATTTAAAATAGTCGTAACAAATCTAATAGTAATAAAATTTACGATTGTTTAATAAGGAGTTGAAAATAATTATTTCTTAATTGATAATTAAAATAAGTGCTATCCAGTAATGAATAGAAATATCAATTTGAAAAATAAATTTTATAAAGACAGGGTGATTATGTAAACAGAAAATGATTAACAGTTGATAAGCAATATCTTAATATCCTATTGTCAACTGTCAGTCAATTATAAAAATACATTTTAAATCTAAATAATCTTTGTTGGGTAGACTAACATCTAATTGTTATACAAAGAACAATTGCCTCAAGTTGTAAGTGTAACGAAAGTTCACAATTCAATTTCTGAAGAAAATTGAAAAAAAAAAAAGTTAATGCGACTAATTGAAATGAAGTTATTTTATCTAGTTCTTTAATTAAGCGCTATTTAGTATTTGGGAATTTATAACGCTATGAAAAGTCTATAGAGATTCCACTTAATGCATTTTGTGATGTCTTTATCAAACTCTTCAGAGTTTAATAAAGACAAATCGATCAGTCATTAGCTGTGTGTTGCGTAGTTTGTTTAGTGCTAGTTACACATAACATATACTATATTGTTTTATTTCAATTGTGTTGATTAACATAAATTGTGTTATTTTAAAATTAGACAACGATAGCTGTTCTATATATATATTTAAGAGTTCTGTAATGACATTTTAAATTCAGATTTTTTTTGTCAATTGTAGAAAAAGAAATGAAACTTCTAGATCGCTGATGTTTGTTGCAAGAAGTTATTTTGCCTTGTAGTTGTATATGCTTAATTTATTTAGCAGCAGAATAGTATATCTTGAATAAGTTACACTTTCTTGCTCTATTTCAGTATATTTCAGAATTATATGATTTTTTTAAAAATTCATTTTTGCACAGTAATTTATCAGCAATTCAATGAATTTTCTGGTTGATCTCTTTCAAAGAAGATTTTCAAATGATTAAATTATATATATGTTAGATGGGTGTTAAGACTTATCTATTTAATAACTTTTTATGTATTTGTCTGGAGAAAAAATCTCTCACGATATTTGGTGAACGCATATGTCATAAATACAGAATTCACGGCAAGGAAAATGAATTTAAGTATTCGCTTTAATATTCGAACACGATTTAATCTCATAATAATTGAGAATATGAATTGTGGTTGTGAAATTAAAGCAGTGCATTAGAATTGTTAAATCAATATTGTGTTTAACTTTTTTTATTTATAGATAGATTATGTATATATATAGATTAAAACCATAATAATAAAATAGAGTTATTATACTATCAATATAGATGTTTTCCTTTTTTTAATACTATGATTTCAAAATAATTTACATTAAGATGAATATAATAATAATAAGGGAGAATGTAATAAAACGAGAGCTAATTATATTTTAAAAAGAAAAGCAAATGTTTTCATTATTCTTCCCTCTTTATTAACCTAGAAATGAAATATTATATTGATTGAAATTCAGATATTCTTATTTTTAGCTTTCTTGAGTGTAATCAATAAATTATTTACATTAAATTTAGGAAGTTAATGGCAAATGCAGGTGAAATAAAGTAACAAAAAAAAAAAAAAACATTTGTTGGAAATGAATAATTTAAAATGTTACGTAAAAAATAAAATTGATTATGCAAAATTTATTAACTAGTTGATAAATATTTTGAATAACTTAATTATATTCTCACACGCATATTTTTTTTCCACATATATTAATGTACATATATAAATAATTTATCCATCCATATATAAATCTACCTGAATACAAATAGTATATATATAGATTTATGTCCGTAATATTGATTTTGATTGACCATTCTATATTATAAAGATTTTTTAGTCGATTATCAAAAATGTATTCTTTTTTTTTTTAAACCACAAGAACGCAATCGTTTAAAAATTTATGGCATAGAAAACAAAGTGCTGCAGGCATTCTGATAAGATTATCAAAAATCCATTTTCACAAATTTTTCGGAAAAAAATATTTATCAATAATATATATCTCTTGCAAAAAAGATTTTGATTTTATTTTACAATTATTAATTGGTAAAATTAATATTCAGTGCTTGTTTTTTAACGTTTAATTTTCTCTTTATGTAAATTTTGAATTTCTAGAAATAACTACATTTTTTAAAATTAATATTTAACTGCCTACCAAATTACATAAATTAACCAAACTATGACATTAGACAGTAGCTTATTATTGTTACCCGTATTATTTAAAGAAATGCAATATACCCTGCAAGTCTAAATAATGTGAAAAAGTACATTTGTTTTAAAGGTTATTTGGTTTCTTAAAATTCTGAGTAGTCCTTTATATAATTTTAGTTTTTCTCTTAATTAGTATTGGCAAATAATTAAAAGTTTTAAATAAAAATAATTAAATCTATAAATTTAATAAATCAACTTCAAATGAAAATTTATTAGAGAACAGGTCTTATGTAAGAATTAATGGGCATCATTAATATATATTATAACGGTATCAGATTAAGGGGCATATAAGAATAATGCAAGGGTGATGAGTAAATTATCATCATTCTAAACAAAAGCATGTGCAAAAACCAGCATTGGAAGTAAATATTAAGCAACATATAAATGATACACATGATAGTAACACCAGCAATAATTATTAATAATCAACAGTTATCTCTTGTGATTGGATTTAAAAGTGAAATAATATAAATGTTAGGGAAATCTTTAGCTAGCCATTGTCAAATTTAGGTTATATTATAAAAGCAATCATTATAACTGCATGCATATTCATAAGTACTAAAATAATTACAGTAATTAACATATCAAAATATGTTGGGATAATTATATCAATATTAATCATCACCAATGCTCTGATCCATCAAATATCATGAGTGTCCTAGTTATCCATAAGTTAATTATCAAATCAATAAGTGAATGGACTTGAGAAATGATTTACTACTTTTTCATGAACCAAATAATTCTAAAGAAAACTATTTTTATGACCAAATACACATATACCCATATGCGAGGTGTGACAATTTAATTCCTGAAATGGCCATATGGTGTCTCCCATAATCTAATTGTATCGAAATCACATGAGCAGTTGTGCTTGAACATGTTTAAGCTAGCATATGTAAATTTTAACCTGGATAAAGGTAAATTGAATTATATTTTTAAAAAAGATTTGGGGAGGGGGGGATATTAAATTAAATTAATTTTTATGTTATTATTGTTATTGACTTTTGGAAACATAAATTATAAAAACAATTGGATTTGTAAGTATTTGTGGAATTATTAATATTATGAAATAATAATAATAATGTAAATTTTTGAATAATTTATAGATCTGTATATATTTGTAAAAATAGACTTTGAAAATAATCCCAGAAAAGAGTTGAAACATGAATGGAAAATTATAGTAATATATTGGATTAAACTAGGAGAGACCTTTATCCTACAATGGATCAATAGTGTTTGAAAATGATGATATCATTATATGCATATAGAAAAAAGTTTGCATCATTAAATAAAATTTATAAAGAAATTGAGTACGAAAATAATTATTTACAAAATATAGCAATTAGCAAGTTGCTAATTAGCTATTGAGAAGATAATAAATATATATGCATACGGTTTGGCATAAGAATGGATGATCAAAGTTTTGAGCAATGTATTAATATAAAAATTTGTAGAAAAATCAACAAGTATGCTACTGAAATTGTTATAACTGTTAAAGTGGCATATGATGAAGGTGCTATGAAGAAATTGAGTGGCTTAAGAGATAAAAGATAGATGAAAAAATGTGATGGATGATCCCAGAAGTGGACATCCAAAAACAACAATGACTGATGAAATGCAATATAGTCTGACAGATGATTAAATATGAGATTGATAGCTGAAGAATTGCATATTAATCAAGAAACAGTTAGCTAATTTTAAATAAAGAATTGAGCATGAGAAAGATTTCTGTGAAGTTTATGCCAAGTCATAGTGTACCTATTGTTAAAAACATTTTGGCTAAAAAATTAATTACACAATTAGACCATCCTGTCTATTCACCTAATTTAACTCCCTGTGATTTTTTATTATTTCCAAAATTAAAAATTGCACCAAAAGGACTAAAGACTTTCTACTATAATTAATATTCAACAGAGTGTGAGATATCCACTCAACTGTATTCATGAAAATGAGTTCCAGATATGCTTCCAGAAATAGGAATGCCATTTTAATCAGTGTATAGATGCACAAGGGGAATACTTTGAAAATGACAGTAATCACTAATTTACTCTTCTACTTGTATATTTTATAAAGGTGCATTCTGAGAATTAAATTGTCCCTGTACATATATGAATATTATTATTGTCCAGGACCCTAGATATTATGACTGTGAACAAGAGAAAATACACATATGTAAAACTTACCTTATTCTATTATTAAATAATTTTAATAGAATAACTCAAAGTAATAATTAACAAATTTATTAATTAGAAATAACAAAAAGCAAAGATCTGAAAAGTATTCTATAACACAATTCTCATTTTGGCTATTTACAAAGACATTAAACATATTTCAATAGATTTAAAAAACAATAAAGTAATAAATGATTAACATAGTCTAAATTAGTGCACAAATACACAAATTTTAATGGATATTAAATAATCATATATAAGTATGTACATACGCAGGGCCTTTCAGGAAAAATGTGAGGCCCAGGACAATTAATATTTTAGAGGCCCTTCAAAATTTAATATAAAAACATGGGAGGAGAGAAGAAATGAGTTTTTGCTTACAGGGCTGAAACAGGACTCTGGGAACAGTTAGTTATCAGTTATAGAAATGAGCAAGCAGATCAGATCCAGATAGGACTTGGATAGGGTGATTCATTCTAGCACTGTTAGTATGAGGCTGAGACTATTAGTTCTGCCAGTCATCGCAAAGTCATCAAATTAGTGTCTCATCCCTAAATTGCCTTTTGTTTTTGACTTGTGATATGCTTGCTTGGAAAAATTTTTCTCAAATATGTTTTGGGGGAATTTAACTGTAAAATTAAGGCCATTTTACAAGCCATGATATCAGTTTGCCTTCTATATTTTTGTTTAACATATTGAGTTGCCAAGTTGAGGCCCCTAATATTGCAAGGCTTGCAGCAGCTTCCACTTCTATTCCCTGTCTGATTGGCCCTGTACACATATTATGTTTGATAACACCTTACTTTATTTTAATATATAAATAGTGAATAATTTTAAATATACATGTATACTCAGATATTGCATACATACTGTGCATGCTAAGATCTAAAATAATATTGCATTTATTAATAATAAATTTCATTAAATGATAAACATATGCAGAATATATGTACACATATGTGCTTATTCTAATATAAAATATTTCTAATTATTGCTTCTTAATTTGCAATGAAATTATTTTTAACAATATAGAGTTTCATTTGTCATTAAAAAACATATTGGTTAATCTATTATAACTTTTTCTAAATTTAAACAAATCTTATGATTTGCATAATAGACTTCTAATTTTTTTAATCTGTTTTCTATCCTTTGAAGATTTCACAGCTTGTTCAAGTTTTATGTTTTTTTTTTCTTTCAAAATTCTGTTCCTCATTAACTAGTTAGTTAATTCAAAAAGTTGTTTAATTTTAAAACAAATCATTATAAAAGAAAATCTATTACACACACACACACACATATATATATATTGAATTAAAATCAAAACTACCCCAAATCCAAAATTAAACAAGACCAGCATAAAAATAATATAAAAAAACACAACCTAAGGTTTCACTGCTACAAGCAGACTTCTCAAGTGTAAAGAACTACAAAAACTACACAATATATATAATATTAAAAACTACCCACAAATCCATTCACTTCCCATCCACCCTTAATATTAAAAGAACTCTTAAATAAATTAATTGCTTCAGAATAATAAATTTTCAATAATAAAGACTCTTTAATTCT
Organism: Epiperipatus broadwayi; assembly: GCA_028023455.1. NCBI lineage: Eukaryota > Metazoa > Onychophora > Udeonychophora > Euonychophora > Peripatidae > Epiperipatus > Epiperipatus broadwayi. Next base: position 4,112,401 of record JAQFVV010012471.1, on the reverse strand, counting down.
TCTTTTGATTTCATTTCTCTCAAAGAAGACAACCTTAGCTTCATCAAAATCAATAGTGTGGCCTGTATCTTTTTCATGGACATACAAAGCAGAACTAAGATATCTATTTTTAACTCTACTTTTATGAACCTTTATTCTTTCATTTAAACTCAAACTACTCTGACCTATGTAAACCTTCTTACAAAATAAACAAGGAATAAAATATACTACACCAGGAATAGTCTTTCTATCAAAAACTTCTTTTGTATTATTTAATAAATTATTCAATGTAACACCCCTTTTCCAAGCAATTTTCTTATTTCCAAACAATATACTATTTCTACACACAATTTTATAAGAAGACAATTTAAATGGCAAAGAAATAAAATCATATTTTTCTTTAACCTTTACATCCTTACAAATATTACTATTAAATAAAATACTTTTAACAAATTTATCAGAGTATCCAACACTCAAGTAATCTTTATAAAATTGATATTTCTGAAACAAAGCAACCCCACTAGAATTATTTACATTTAATATTTCTATGACAATAATTCCTTAAAGCAGCTACTTTATGAGATACAGACTGATAGCTATCAGGTTTAATTATAGATCTTAATTCTTTACTTTTAACTAAATGACTGCACAATAAACAATTAGTTTCTACATTTCTAATCACCAAAAGATCTAAATTTTTTTACATTTCTAATCACCAAAAGATCTAAAAATTTTAACTTACCAAAATCTAACCCCCCTCCTTCTAACACAAATTTTATAGAAGGATCAAAACAATTAAACTCATTTACAAATTCCTCAAATTTATCATTCTCAACTACAAATAAACAATCATCAACATATCTGACAAATAATTTTACATATAAACAATTCTTTTTAATAATAATTTCCTCTTCCATAAAACTAATATAAACTGAACCTTACTAAAGGAGAAATAATATAACCTATTATCCAACCTTCCTTAATCTTATAAAAATTACCTTTATAAGTAAAATACATAGAATCTTCCAATAACAAAAGAAAATCTTTAATTACCTTAATTTTATTTTTTGATAAAGAACTTTTCTTAATCAATACAGACAAAAGAACATCAATACTGCTTAACCTATTAACAGACTGATACATATTTTCAATATCTAAACTTCCAAATACCCAATTACTTTCCATTTTAAAATTATTAATCTTATCAAAAGCCTCAAAAGAAGAAGAAACTGTGTACTGACCAAAATCAACAAATTGTTTTAAAAAATTATTCAAGAATCTAGAAATACCCATACCTGTAAAATCAAAAATAAATCTTAAAGGAAAACCATCTTTATGAGTTTTAATATTCACAAACATCTTAGTTTAATTTTGTTTTAATTTTGGATTTGGGGTAGTTTTGATTTTATATTGACTAATTTAGCTTTATGCTTGTAATGTTTATATTGAATTAAATATTTCCTTGAATTGTTATAATAAAGAATAAAAATGAAAACACATCCATGTAAACAGAGATAATCTTTTGATGTTGCCCAAACTATCAATTATTAATATAATCCTTGAGACTAAGCAAAAATCTTTTAGTTCTTTGTTGGAGTTTTATTGTATATTAATTCTAATATTATCATGAAAAAATGATGAATATATAGTATTATTTCCAGGAGTTTCCATGTAGTAAAAATACAATAACAAGTACTTTCCTCAGAGCTTTCTTAAATCATAAGAATGAGTGCAGTGGGATTTTAAAATATATTTTTTTCCTTTGTTATTTTTATCTCACTCTCAAATTCTATTGGTTGAGAAGTTTTAAATTTTTTTTTATTCTTCAATAGCTTTTTCCAAATGTTGTTAATTTTCTTCAATTCATACTTTTCATTTATGCTCTCGGACTTTTAAAAATCTCTATAGCATTCCTTAGCAGTTTCTGGCCATAATTTTCTTCAATTCATACTTTTCATTTATGCTCTTGGACTTTTAAAAATCTCTACAGCTTTCCTTAGCAGTTTCTGGTCATATTGTTTAATTTTTGCCAGAATACGTGTTTTATTGACATTGATGTCATGCTTAGTTAATCTAATGTATGAATAAATAGTAATGAATTGGATTTTTCTCTAACTGCCAAAATGGGTTTTTCCTTTCTTAAGTTTATTTTGCAATTGGTCTGTTCAATTAATGTATGAATGTCAACAAACTCCACATGGAATTTCATATACATTCTGACACTCCAAAGGAATTTTCTTATATATATATATATATTAATAATTCAAACAAATATATTTAACACAGTATTCAAAATTAAATAATCTATTCTTTACCAGAAGTACTTTCAATTGTTTCACTGACAATCTTTATCAACTGTTAATACAAATGTATTTTTTGTACGTTTGTATTAACAGTTGATAAAGATTGTCAGTGAAACAATTGAAAGTACTTCTGGTAAAGAATAGATTATTTAATTTTGAATACTGTGTTAAATATATTTGTTTGAATTATTATTATATAATTTAAAAATACAGACATTTAATGGTTGTAGTTATATATATATATATATATATATATATATATAATACAAATAAAATGTTCTTTAAAAACTATTGTAAAAATAATAAATATAATGGTAATTGACTATTATATACAGTCACTTCTTTCAGATAATTCCTTAACCTGCCTCAACTGCTGTTAAATTAAAAAAACAAAATGGAAGCAAATGTCATCAACTCAAATCCCATGAATATTGAATTTTAATGTTAGCAGCTTAACTATTAATTAAATTCATTTTATTTCTATTTATTATTGCCTCCTTAATTTTTCTTTTATTATGATTTCTCTCTTCATGAAGAATTTTAATACTTTCAATATCAAACTTAAATTTATATTTACATGACCTTTAATGATCCATAAAACTGAAACATTCATTAAATCATTATTATTTTTACTTTTCACATGCTTAATATTTTTTCAATACTGCACTTCAATTCATCTATATGTGATAACATACATCTACAATAAATTTGATACTCAAAATTACTTTTCTGCTTGACAGATATAACTTTTTTAAAATTATTCAATAATTTATTAACAGTGCCTGATAAGGCAGAATGAATGTTTGTGTAAATGATAAATATTTTTCCAATACATATATACAATTATGACAGACAAAAATAAAGCATGGCCCTTATTCCCAGGAGGCTGTAAAGTCACCAACCAAGGCAGCGGTTGGTGGCCGAAGGCGGAGGATGCTAAGAATCCCCTGATTGTGGACCCAGGCTGCCATTTGATGATGACTTTTTATTTAGGTACTTACAACTGCAGATCACTTTCAAGTGAAGGAAGATTGCAAGAATTAGAAGAAGAATTGTCTTATATTAAATGGGACATTATTGGACTTTGTGAAGTTAGAAGAAAAGGTGAAGAAACAATTGATTTAAAAAGTGGACATATACTCTATTATAAAGGCACACATATTGGAAATACAAGTGGAGTAGGATTCATTATAAATAAAAAGTGGAAGAACAATATTGTGGTGATTGATGGTGTATCGGACAGAGTTGCAAGATTAGTTATACAACTTAATAGCAGATACCAAATGCAGATAATTCAGGTTTATGCCCCAACAAGATCTCATAGTGATGAAGTAGTAGAAGATTTTTATATGGATGTACAAAACGCTTTTGATCAGAGTAAACAACATTTTAAAATTGTTATGGGAGACTTTAATGCTAGAATTGGTAGACAAATGAAAGATGAAATTGCTGTAGGTAATTTTGGTTATGGTAATAGAAATGAAAAAGGACATAGACTTGTGGAGTTTGCAGAAAAAGAAAAACTTTATATTATGAATTCATTTTTTGAGAAAAATGTTAAAAGGAAATGGACATGGAAGCATCCAAATAAAGGTACAGCAGAATTGAATATTATCACTAACAGGAAATACATATTTCAAGATTGTAATGTTCTTAATAAATTTAACACAGGAAGTGATCATCGATTAGTAAGGTGTAAGTTACGTGTTAATGTAAAACTAGAGAGACAAAAATTATTGAGAAAAACAATATTTACAGTTGATATTCCTAATCTTCAGAAACATTCTAATGAATTTAAATTAGAACTTACAAATAGGTTTCAAGTGTTAGGAGATTTTGAACATGATTCAGATTTGAATGAAATTAATATGAAAATAACTGATACACTTTTAAAAACTGCAACAAAGATAGCTGGTAGAAAAAAGCATCAATTGACTAATAAAATTTCTACTGAGACTAGAGAATTTATGAAGAAAAGAAGGAATATGAAGATATACAAAAATGATGTATTAAAAAGAATTGAATATCTCGAATTTTGTAAAATGGTACGGAAAAAAGTTGAAAATGATATAAGAAAGTATAACTGTGAAATAGCAAGGAAAGCTGTAGAAGAAAATAAAAGTCTCAAGAATGTTAAACAACATTTTGGTATTGGTAGGAAATTTATATCTGCAATAAGAAAAAAAGATGGAATTATTACTAAAAAGAGAGATGACATCATGAAATTGGTAGAAGATTTTTATCAAGAATTATATAGTAATAAAGAACAAGTACCTCCTATATCTATTACATCTTCCGAATTGCCCAGAATTTTAAATGAAGAAGTGAGACATGCAATTAAATGTATGAAGAAAGGAAAGGCTCCAGGAAATGATGGAATTATAATTGATATATTAAAAGAAGGAGGTGAAGAAATAGAAACAATTTTAGCAAAGTTATATACCAAATGTCTAAATGATAAAGATGTACCAGAAGATTGGAAGAATGCAGTAATAATATTAATAGTTAAAAAAGGTGATAAAGAAGATATTAGAAATTACAGACCTATCAGCCTTTTATCAGTTTTATATAAAATTTTTACCAAGATAATTACAACTCGTCTACAGAGAACTTTGGATTTCCACCAATCAAGAGAACAAGCTGGATTTAAAAGGGGTTTTAGTACAATAGATCATATCCAGGTATTGAGAGAAGTCATAGAAAGGACAAATGAATATGAGTTGTCATTATGTTTTGGATTTGTAGATTATAAAAAGGCATTCAATTCTATACACATTTCTTCAGTGATTAAAGCATTGGATCATCAAGGTATAGATCCAGGATATTGTCATATTTTAAAGAACATTTATAAAAATGCAACAGCAACAATTAGATTACATAATGATACTAGAAAAATCAACATTGAGAAAGGTGTAAGGCAAGGTGACTCCATATCTCCAAAACGTTTTACAGCAGTGCTGCAAGAAGTATTTTGTGGATTAAAATGGGAAACTAAAGGAATGAAAGTAAATGGAGAGTATTTAAGTCATTTAGATTTTGCAGATGATGTAGTTGTTTTTGCAAATAATGCTTCAGAGCTGCAGGAAATGTTGCAGGAGTTAGCAGATGAAAGTAGAAAAGTAGGACTAAAGATAAATGTTAAAAAGACTAAAGTAATGTTTAATCGATTTGCTCAAAATATGAAAATAAAGATTGATTATGAAGAATTAGAAGAAGTTAACAGTTACAAATACCTAGGTCAGATTATTAATACAGATGGAAACATAATGGAGGAAATTAATCATAGAATTAAACTTGGTTGGAGTGCTTTTGGTAGAAATAACTTGATACTAAAAGGAAATATGCCTATGTGTTTGAAAAGGATGGTTTTTAATAAATGTGTTTTACCAGTTCTTACTTATGGATCTGAGACTTGGACACTTAATAGAAGAGCAATACAGAGACTTCAGACCACTCAAAGGAGTATGGAGAGATGTATGTTGGGAGTAACAAGAAGAGATCGAAAATGCAATGTATGGGTAAGACAACAAACAGGTGTTATTGACCTTATTGAAAAAATTAAAAGATTGAAATGGAGTTGGGCTGGACATATTGCTAGAAGAAATGATAATAGATGGACAATTGAAATTTTAAACTGGATTCCAAGAGATTGTAAAAGACCCAGAAAGAGACCACATGTGAGATGGATGGATGAAATAAGAAAATGTGCAGGGGTGTTGTGGAGAAGAGAAGCTAAAGATCGGAGAAGATGGATTAAACTTGGAGAGACCTTCATCCTGCAGTGGATTGATAATGGTTGATGATGATATATATATATATTGTAACACTAGTAAGATAAAGAAATCATTATTTCAGAAGTAGTTTTAAAATGTAGTTTTGTAAAAAATAAAAGATTGTGGTTATTAAAAGTGGGTGTGAAAAAGAATTAGAAAAAAAAAGATTTAAAAACTTACTCTCCTTTTTATAAATTAAAGATATTCTAAAAGAATAAATATCTAAAAATAAGTCTTAGTGAAAATCTAAGATAAAAAAGATTAATTAATTAATTAGGGAATGCCAGTAAATCTCATGGCTGATGATATTGAAATTGTAATAATTAAAAACTATGTAAGCTATCTCTTCAGGATAAAAGCAAGACATAATAGATTAATCTAAAAAAAATCAGATTAAAGAAAAATGTGAAAATCAATTAAATTAAAGAAAAATGTAAATTTAATTTAAAAAATAAATTTAAAGCTATGATAAGCAAAAGAACAATGGGAGAGAAAAAGTCTACAAAGTCACAACTAACTATTATTATTCCACTCTTGAGTCTGTAAATCATTCTGGTCTTCATTCTGTTATACTTGAATACATTATTTATTGTTCCAGAGATTCAGAAATCTAAGGACAGAATAGATCCATTCATTACAGCTGTGGAAAATATCATTGCAGAAGCCATAGGACTAACAATATATATTGCTAGACCAACTTAAAAGTGTTTGACTGGGCTTCAGGCCCCAAAGTCCTCTGCTAAAATCAATTGTCCATGCCTGGAACCAATGTTTAAGTTATGAAATAGACACTGCTATTATTTTTTTTCTCTCTCTCCCCTTGTCAAGCCAAAGAATGTAAGTCAAGCCCTGAAACCATTGATGGAAAACAAAAAGCCAATCAGTTGAAAAGTAACACTAATAAAAATCAAGATCAAATGAACTGCGTTATCTAATCATTAAAAACCTAGACAAATATATTTTGATCACTATCTATAGACACTTGATATGTTTTTTTTAATGAAATGAACTCTAATGAAGGACTATGTTAGATATGCCTGTGCATGAATGTTTGCTTAATTATTATTTGATCTATTCTCTATCTCTCTTGTCACTGCATCACCATGAATTTAAAGTTATAAATACTTGTATATGTTAAATGTGGATAGACACCTTGATTAAGAGTAGGATGATGGGCCTGTCATCCAAAGTATGCCAGCTATATAACATATGGTCATCTGGTGCTGAGTTTGATGCTCAAAACAAATAAAATGCTTTGGATGGCAGGTTTTTATTTCAGCAGTCGAGATGGGCCAAGGCTAGGAAATGTGGTTGTATTATGCCTTATATAGCCCGATCTGACCATGGGTGTTGTTGATGGCTATGCTATCAATGGTATTCTCCCCTCTTCTTGAAGTGCTGGTCCATTCCCATAGTATTAAAGATATAAATAATAATTAACCAGAGAGATATGTAAAGAAACTATTAAAGTTTAGATATTAAAACATAGTTAAAAGCAAAAATATTAAAACTTATTAAAACTTAAATTAATAGTTAAGATATTAAAACTTACTAAAGCCAAAAGATATTAAAAGGGTTATGTTAAAAACATTTAAACCCAGCAAGAGTAAGATTTATTTGGAGGGAACAGCTACAATAGCTATATATATATGATAATAGTATTATACTGAACCCTACTGTTTGATGGTGTTGTTTTTCATCAATGCACATGGTCCATCTGTTTGTTTACATAATATTATGATTTTTTTTTTTCAGTTTCGTCTGTTTGGTTTACATAATATTACGGTAAACCAAAGGTTTTTTTTTGTTTTTTTTCTTCTTCATTTTTTAATAAACAAACACTTTGTTTTTAGATAATGTAGGGATGTTGGTTTGCTTTTAAATTATCAACTAATGGTCCGTCGATTTCTTTACATAATATTACGGTAAACCAAAGTTTTTTTTTCACCTGGTTTTTAATTTGGGTTCATTTTTTAAGAAATAAACACTTTGTTTTTAGATGGTGTAGGGGTGTTGGTTTGCTTTTAAATTATTGACTAACGGACCCATTTTTTTTCATGCGGTTTTTTTTTTGGTTCATTTTTTAAAGAAACAAACACTTTGTTTTTAGATGGTGTAGGGGTGTTGGTTTGCTTTTAAGTGATTGACTAACGGTCCGTTGGATGCTTTTATTTGAAAGACTTAAACAATTCAATACTTTGGAATAAACCAACACTTGCTTTTTAGAGAGTGGAGTGGAGGGTTTGTTTTGATTTTGAATTGTTCTTTTTTTTTAATTGATTACGAGGCTTTTTTTTCCCAAATATTTATTTATGCTACAGAAACCTTTATATGATAGCAAAAAGTTCTTCCTTAATTTTTTGGTCTTTTTTAAAAAAGACATAAACAGTTCATTTTTAAAGAACACTTTTTTAAGGGGGAGGAGTGAGGTAAGGGGGAGGTTTGTTTTGATTTTTAATAATCGACTTCTTTTTTTATTTTCTTTGTGAACATTTATGTTACCGCACAGTTATTTATTATTATTTTGGCCTTTTGAAGAAACTCTTAAACACTTCTTTTTTTTTGGAATAAAATATTACCTACCTACTCTTTAAAATCATATGAACAACAAAAACAACAACAACACCAACAAGTTTCCCATGAAATAATTTATTGAATCGAAAATAAACGAAACTTTGGACAAGTTGTGACTAAAACAAGTAAAAAAAAAAACACCATTTGGGGGCATAATATGCAAATAAAATAACAGGGAACCAAAAAAACAGACACTTCACCATGCTCATCTCATCTAGTATGACCCAGAAGAGGTCCTGTCCCTGTGGCCAGCAATTCACTCAGCTTCAACCAATTTTGACAACTTGCGGATGACATTTTACTGTTCTCACACGGATTCACATGTAAACGTGCATTTGCACAGGAAATCAGCAAAACCTCTGCTGAAAAGAGTAATCTTTTGAAGTTGTTTGCAATTCAAAATTGTAGGGAAGTGTCTGTGATGAAATGACATTTCTTAATATAAAATACACATTCCACTACGCTTTCTAAAAAATTACCGACAATGAATTTTTGAAGAGTTTCACTGTAGTGAGAGTTCAATAGCGCTCACTTGAGGAATACTGTCACAATGCAATGGGCATAGTATAGTGATTGTAGAATACATCACATCTCAGGTGGCCTGTTATAGCTCAAACAACACCTATTGTAGGGTCAGCCATTGTAAGTTAAGGCTATTAAAATGGTATATTGATGTGCGTTGTGTGAAAGCAATGCCATCATGCAGTGGGTTTCAGATTGGTTAGTAAACAGAAACAAATCTTCACTAATTTGTGAAGTTATAGTTTTTGAAATAATGTCAAAACATTTTTACTTACTAGCCAATTTCTTCCATATGTACTCCATGCAATGGTAAAATAGATTTCATGCATGTGTACAATATATATATATGACTAATAAAAAGTTTTATCCATCTTTTCTTCATGCTTATATAAAATAGTGTATGCATAATGCAGCATGGAATTTTTGCAGTAAGCTGGTCTCCTATACTACTGGAATCTCTCGGTAGTGGTAATGGAATCTTTCAGTAAGCTGGATTTTTATTAGCATATTCAGGATAGTCATATATAAAATAAAAACTGATCATCCTTAGCTCCTTTAATTTCGGAACTTCCCATCAGCCAGCAGTCTACTTCTTATATAATAGGATCTAAAGTATATCAAACAAGACATCCTTACTTTTATGAAAATTCAAATTCAAACAACATGGTAACTAGAAGCAATTATGCTTTCATTGAAGCTGGCTTGCACTCTCTTTAATAATCTAATAATCAATTTATTTAACCCCGATTTTAGTAGATGCAAAGAAATCTAAAACAGGGGAATTAAGTCAGTTATTTTCCATCTTGATTAATAAAAAAAATTACAGTTTAATTATTTCATCCTGTTTTTCATTTTACATTCATTAAAACTAATTAGTTTAAACATATTTATTAATCCTTAATCTAACAATAGATTATATAATTATATATGAATCATAAAGAAAAAAAAATTTTTGTTACATTGAAATATTTTACATTTTTGTCAAAATCAGGAAAGTAAAATAAATTTAAGAAAAACATCTGTATCAAATATACAACTTTATTTTTATGTATTTGATTTTAAACAATATGTAGTATTTGCAAAAATATCAACTGACATTATTAGTCAAAATTTTTTGGTTGACATTCCAGGTTTTATAATTATATCGGTAATTTTGTCTACTAAAATAATCAAAATTTTGAAATAAAAAATTGTATACTTATTTTTATATGTTGCAAATTGAATCACTTTCAAAATATAGTCTATTTAATACAATGCACTGGTCTAAATATATTTTCATTTTTCAAAGTAGTCGGAAAACACTTGCAAAGTGATGCATTTTAATGCCTATGTCATTTTGTTCTTTACCACTTCTAAGTCCACAAAAAAGAGAGACATTTTTTCATACACAGCGAGATTAAAAAAAAAATCACACAGAATGAAATTAAGTGAATGTTGCTGAGGATAAGCTGGGTCTTGTTGAATTTAATTAAAAACTGTTTACACTCAAGTTTTATGCGCTAACTGCACTGTAATGATGAAACATGCATTCCTCACTTTGTTACAAACAGGATGTTTACATTTTTATAACATCATGCAAAAGTTTCAGAACTTGTAGGTTTAAATGCTTGATCATTATGAACAAAATGTGAAAAAACAATCGCCATTTGCATCCTAAAAAAAATCAGCATTATCTTGACACTTGACTTGAGTCACCATGCTTTTTTGGGATATGGCAAATTTAACACCTTTATTAAACCACACATAAACTTGTGTTTTTCACAGAGCAGCTTGTTTGTAATCTGTTTCAAGCATTACAACTATTTTCTTGTCATTTTTTCTAAAAGAAAAAAGAATTTCACATTCTAACTTTTCAGCCATTACAAAAATTGATAAATATGGGAATTGCACTTTACAAAAAAAATGCTATGTTACCATGATTTCACATGATGATATCACTTGGAAGTTCATGCAGAAGGATCCCTGCAATAGATATCTAGAAGCAAAAGCATGTACCACAATAGATGTGGCTAGCAAAAACAATTTGGGTTAATTTTGAGTACCCCTCATATATATATATATATGCATACACACTAAACTGTGTGCTGTTAGACCAATTTGTCACAGTATATAAATATATTTATAGTATGTGTTAATAATCTATTTTAATAATGTGATTGTATTTAATAATGATTTTAAAAGTTTAAAAGTAATGTGCTGTATCTATGTCTATGGCCATTTCAACTCTAAATGGAAAAAGTTAGTAAGATGAAAAATAAATTAATCAATATTGCACTTTTTTTAGAATGTCTTTGAGACAATCTTTATAACAAAAATGGGGTTTGCCTTTTCTCTTCTTAAATTCATCATTCAATTTACATACTTAATCCAATAAAGTTACGATCTTGCAGTAGTGAACTCTGCAAAACTCTCCATACAGTAGTGCCACCCTGTGCTAACCAGAGTAATCAATAGATGCCAGAATAGATGAGATGGTGATCATGTGATCTGTCAAGTTGATAAACATTTATTAGTCTTATGATCTTGCCATTGTATTTTTAAATTATTACAGAATATCCTTAAATGAAATGTTTTTAATGCTTTTTTTTCTTTTTTTATAGGTTCCAAATCTCATTTCTATACCATATGCTAAATAAAATAATACTTCTGTATACAGTTCATTTATTTCCAGTAAATATTCTATATATTATTTTGATGAAATATCCAATTTTTAAATTTGTTAAAATTAGAAGCATCACACTGGAGTCTGTGGTGTACATCCACATCTAAGATCACTTTCTACTTAAAAAGCTATTAAGACATTTAAATTAGATTACATTTTCAAGTTGATAATCATCTAAACTAAAAGTTGCTTCAGATTTTTCTTTCTTAATTGATAGATGGAAAAATTATGTTTTTGAACATTAATTATTAATGTCTTTATATATTACATTCAAAACGTTAAATACATTCTGTAGACCATCTTTTGAATTAGTAAAGGTAGAACAGTTATCAACATAATGTAAATCCAGAATCCAACAAATGAAGTTCTTGTTTATGTTTTTACTCAATTCAATTTTAAAAATTTCACTATTAAATTTGTATTGTATCTTGATGTCTGATTCATTAAGCAGTCTGTAATTAGCTCCAAGACCTATAGTCATAAAAATTAAAAACAATATTGGAGCAACTACAAATCCTTAATTTAATATCAGTTTCCATTTTAAATGCTATAGATTTTCCATTTGTAGTACTAATACTTCTCATTTCATTATGTAGAAGTTATATAATACAAATAAACTTTACTAATTTGAACAGTGCCATAAAACTGATTGATTAATTGTGACAATTATCGTGATCAAATTAATAAAAGCAATATATAAATTACTTTTTTGTTCCTCATACTTTTCTTGCATTTGTCTGGCAATAAAAAGCATGTCTGTAGGCTTTTTGATTCTCTAAAATCATAATGAGCCTCTTATATGCATTCTTCTATGACTAGAAATAACCAATTCAACAAAATCCTCAAAAGTTAAAAAAACTAAACATCATGTGAACACCATTTCTTATGTTGCTCAAGCTGTTAAAACAGACAAAACTCTCCATTGATTATTCTGGCATGCACTGAGTGACATTACTGCTTGGAGAGTTTTGCCTGTTTTAATCCTCAAAAGTATGCCTGTTTTAATCCTTGAAAGTATTTTTTCCTTAAGTAAATAATAATGGTATTCCATGATAATTATTGTAATCTTGCTTATTACTTTTATTTTAAAACTGGAACAATAGAAATATTCTTAAGGTCAGACAGCACAATTCCATGAATTCATATATTCTTTAAAAAAATCCGATATTTTTAAAGCTATCACCACTATAATTTTAAAATTCTTCAGAGATTTCATCAAGATCTGAAATCTTTTTATTTTTAAGATAACTGAGTTGTTTTTACTTTAATTCAGCTGAACATCTTTATGCAAATGAATAAATAAAATGGATCATTAGAAATTATCATCTCAATTTTTGAATCATTTTTTAAAAGACAATCAGAAATACTCCCTCCACCTGTTCAAAATATCATTGCCATTATAATACCATTAATGGATTAAACAGGATTGTGAAACCATTTTCCATATTGCTTTCAATGTATTGAAAAATTCTAAAGTGATCATGATCAGTCATTCTTCAAATAGCTGACTGTAGGGCAAAAATCTTTTCTAACTTCCTACTCAAAAGGAGTAAATGAAAATGCATTATTTACCAAGCTTGCCAATCACTAGATAGTATATTGTGAACAGTTTTTGCAATGTTCTTAGCTTCTAATTTCCTTATAAGAAAAGCCCTGTGTTATTTAGGAGTAAGAATGCAACTAATTTTTGTGGTATGATTGAGGGCACAATAAATCAGTGACTCAAAGTGCTTACAATTACACTATTTTAATTATAAAATATATGTCAAGTTAATAAACTAACTACTCACTGAATTACTGTCTAATATTGTATATATACAAGTCAATTTAATATATGTACAGTACCCATTTAATTACTGATTAGCATTATATACCATACTAGATACACATAGAATACTAATAAGATTTCTACTACCTTATCTTTGAAATCAAACTGAGAGACTGCAAACCTCTCATGCCCACCAGCCAATCAGGTGTTATTAATAGTGATCAAATAGTAAATACAAGACAGAGAATTTAACAAGAAGAGGGAGTCCACTCTCCTCTTTACTTGTCTTTCTATATATCCAAGCCAGTCTGAAATACTTAGATTTGAAAGGGTGAATCTTCAAGCATATTCACATTTAATTCACTGAGTTTAAATTACAAACATACAGCATAAAATTCTACGATTTACTATGCAGTAGTTTTTAGATGTTATAACTTGCAGTAATGTATGTAAACAATATTTAATTTATAAAGTGCAAATAGTATTTGAAATCAAACTGAGAGACGCAAACCACTCGCGTCCACCAGCCAATCAGGTGTTATTAATAGCAATCAAATTGTAAATACAAGACAGAGAATTTAACAAGAGGGCATCCACCCTCCTCTTTACTTGTCTTTCTATATATCCAAGCCAGTCTGATTGGCTGGTGGGCATGAGAGGTTTGCAGTCTCTCCGTTTGATTTCAAATACTGTTTGTGCTTTATAAATTAAATATTGTTTGCATACATTACTGCAAATTATAACATCTAAAAACTACTGCATAGTAAATTGTAGGATTTCATATTGTATGTTTGTAATTTAAACTCAGTGAATTAAATGTGAATATGTTTGAAGATTCACGCTTTCAAATCTAAGTACTTCAGACTGGCTTGGATATATAGAAAGACAAGTAAAGAGGAGGGTGGATGCCTTCTTCTTGCTAAATTCTCTGTCTTGACATTTGATTGCTATTAATAACACCTGATTGGCTGGTGGGCATGAGAGTTTTGCAGTCTCTCAGTTTGATTTCAAATACTGTTTGCGCTTTATAAATTAAATATAGTTTACATACCTTATCTTTGTGGCACTTGAGGCATAATAATTATGACCAGAATAATCTCTTTCAAAGTCCCTAGTTGACTTGTTCACCTACAAGATCTGAAATACTGGAAAAAAGATTTCCCCAGTTATTTTTTTTTCACTTCTTCAATATGTTTCCATATGAAGAAAAAAAAGTGTTTTGTGTTCTGCTACTGTTTTTATCCCTTTCTTTTCTTTTGTTATTTCTGGAATATTTCAATCAATGGGGAGGTTATATGTGATGAATTTATTCTCAGTCCAATTAGTTACATTTTAACACAGTAAATTTAATTATAAATTTAATTATAGTATCTCATGTCAATTAAATTCCTTTTGTTATTAGAAATTTTTCATTTGGTAACAATCTTTACTTTTAATATAACATTTTAAATAAACTAAAATTATTTCATTATATATATTTTGGTTTTCTCTTCTTTCTTTACTTTCTCAAAACCTAACTTTTCTGTATTTTTGCTAACTCTTTCTTGTTACTTTCTCCAGATTTTAGTTAGCATAAAGCATGGATATTGAGAAATGGTGATCTCACACATTAATTACTCTATTTCTTAATCATGGTGGGAAAACATATGCATATGTAAGAATAAGAATAAAAAAAAGTGTAATAAAATGAACATAGTGTGAGGTAACAAATTGGCAACATATTATTAATGCAAATGAAATAATGAAATCAGTTTAATTATAGCAAGACTATATATGTATTTTGTATGTAGCTTGAATTTATACATTTATTAAATATATGTTTGCTCTTCAGTTAAATATTAGTTTTACTTTTACTTAATATCATTATTATCCACCAATATCTGTAGACGTTAAGCCAATAAACATCACATGACCACCACTTCTTATGCTTGTGTATAACTGTTTTAAAACAGGCAAAACTCACTATATGTATTGCCATACACAGTAAGCTAGAGTAATCAATGGATGCCAGAACACTTGTGCATGAAGTCTTCATATAGTGCCTACTCATCCAATATCCCCAGACTAGTTTCTGCCTTATGGCCTTCATCAGTGAGGATCCTTGGATCTAAGAGCACGGCACCTAGATCTTAGAATCTAATGCAACCCTCCAGCAACCACCTTTAATCTCCACTTAACTATAAAACCAGGAGTCTTAAATTGAAAACATCGGCCACAAGCCAGAAACTTGTCTGGGGATATTGGATGAGTAGGCACTAGATGGGGATTTTATGCACAAGCCTTCTGGCATCCATTGATTACTCTAGCTTGCTGTGTTTGGCAATATGTATAGTGAGTTTTTCCTGTTTTAAAACAGTTATACAAAGCATAAGAAGTGGTGGTCATGTGATGTTTATTGGCTTAAAATCAGTCCTGCCTAATAAGATAGTGGTGGCTATAGTTATTAAAGAACCAAAGACACCAAAATGTATGGGTACTGAACTGGGTTCAGACCCATATCACTATATAAGTTAATGGTATTGTATTAAAATCATTAAGGTGTTTTCAATTTAAGACTCATAATTTTGTAGTTAAGTGGAGATAAAAGGTGGTTGTTGGAGGGTTGCATTAGATCTTAAGATCTAGGTGCAGTGCTCTCAGATCCAAGGCTTCTCACTGATGAAGGCCACAAGCCAGAAACTAGTCTGGGGATATTGGATGAGTAGTCACTAGAAGGGATTTTATGCACAAGCCTTCTGGCATCCATTGATATTTCTAGCTTGCTGTGTGTGGCAATACATATAATGAGTTTTTCCTGTTTTTATTTGTAGAATTACAATTCATTGAATTATTGTTGGCAATATATGACAAATATTTTAGATTTATCTACTCTACAACTTAAATGTGGGTGTAAAAAGTAATTAAAAGCTAATAAGAGAGAAAAAAAATTAAATTCCCATATTCACATATGAGATCTCAATTTGTCCTTGCAAGAGATAAGTAACACCCAAAAATATTTTTAAAAAAAACTACATTAAAGCTATAAAAGAATAAATCGCATATAAATTTACATAATTATCCATATTTCATAATTACATTTCCCCAGTACTGATTACTAAAAAGTTTTGTGCCCATATAACTATTAGTACCCATATATTTTGAATCTTGAAAAATGCTTCCTAAAACTTTTGCAGACTGAATTTTTTTCATTGAATTGGAAGGTATGCTATTAATTTACAATAGGATTCATTTTTCTAGCAATGTTCTCTCTAGATCTATGTATGATTTATTTATTGGTAGCATAGTGGATTAGTTTCAATAAGTTATTGATATTCTTCAGTCTTAACTCATATGTCAATACCAGGACATTAAACCAGGCATCAAAGCAGTTTAAATCTGATCATGGATAATGCATCACTTGGTACAGTAGACAACAGGTTACTATTTTGGACTCCATAACAGAACTTGGAAAGTTATCTGTTTTATAGAGACTACATGGTTGGAAAACAATGAACTCTTTCACATCTAATAGCTTTTAACTGGCTATCTTGAATACTCGATAGGCATAAATATGACTTATTCTTCTATATTAGACACTTTTTCATATCTGAAAGGTAAGGTTTGCTTAAATTTATTATTAGAACCAGCTAATAAACATTGCTGACATTTTGTATTACATTGCTTAAATTCTGGCTTGACTGAATAAAATGAATACTAAATTCATTTTGAACTCTTATCTGTTCTCTATATTCTTTAAACTGTCTTTTATATATAAGCTTTAGTAATTAATAGATACTAGATGATAGTGCTTATTTATTACTATTCTGTAATGTCCTATCTAATATCTTCATACAAGTTCTAACTTATGGCTATCATCAGCAAGGAGTTTTGAATCTTAGAACAATGCACCTGATCCTTTAAAATTTGACACACCTTATTTCTAGCAGCTATCATTTAATTCTTTGTTTAACTATCAAACTATTAATCCAAATTGAAAAGCATATAAATGTTTTCAGTCAGTCATATAGATTTAAAAACAGTGTCTATATATTATGAGGTCCATAGGTTTTTTAATAACCATAGGCACCTTTATTCTGTGGTTAAGTTTGGCATAAAACCAATAAAATATCAAAACTCCAGCTTACACATTACTGTTCAACTGCACATTCTTTATGCTGATGAATAGTACTGAAGTCCTATTTTAACTAGTTTTATATCATACCTTCCACAGAATAGAGGTGCTTGTGGTTGTTAAAATACCTAAGAACACTATGATGAGTAGATACTGAACTAGTTTTAAATTTACATAACTATACAAAAAAAATCATAACTCCAGCTAATATATTGCTGTCATAAAGAGTATACTGTTGCACATCAATGTCTATGTTGGGATCATAATATTGTATTGCTTTTATACCAATCCTGGTCACAGGATAGAGATGCCTATAATATTAAAAAAAATCTAAGTACACCATAAAATATAGATATTAAACTGATTTCAGATCTGCATGACAGTAAAACAGAAAAAAACAGATGGTTGCTAGAAGTAAGGTACATTAGATTTTAAATGTCCAAGTGCATTGTTTTTAAGATCCAACCTCCTCACTGATATAAGCTTTAAGCTAGAGAGTAGTTTTTGGATGTTGTATAGAACCACACAGGATAGGGATTTAATAAGCACTAAAGCATACATTGGATGGCATAGCAGTTGTGAAAAAGAAATATGCTACCAAAACAGCAATGTGTAAAGTGGAATCATGTGATAGAATCAAGTGATATTTTATTAGTTTAAGTTGTATTTTATAATGTTTTTATTATAACACCCTGTTTTTTAAAACTCAGGAGCTAATCCAACATCTCTAACTTTTTACTTTGATTTCAAAATCCTTAACTACTCATGGCTTCTGAGAACAATAGGTTGTTTTCCAAATTGTAGTATTTTACAAATTAAAATTTTATTTATTGGGAATTATTTTTTAACTATGGCCTAGTTAAAACTAAATTTTCTAAAATTAATTTAGACTATAAATTATTTGTTTCATCATTAATTAAATACCTTTCTACATATTTATTTGGCAATTATATTTTTAATTGACCAATCTTACAATTATCATATGTTTTCATGAAAATTAATTTCTTATCCTTAATGAAAGATAAAATTAAAACTCCCTGGTTTTTCGTGAATACACAAAACAAAACTTATATAGCTTCTACAAAATAAAAATTGTTTGAATTTTGGGTTTGAATAATTCGAGAAATCGCTTGTGTCATACTCTTTTCCATTTTTCTTATAGAGTCAAAATGATCTAAATTCTAAACACTAAAATAAACAAGCAATGGAAATTATTCAACACTATATGGGCATTTGTCCCTAACACTTACTTATATGGACATATGTCTTGACACGTTCTAAACTGACATATATTTTATACATATTTCATTCAACATTTTGGGTCTGTGATGCTATAACATCAAAACTTTTATTCTTAAATTGGTTTTTTAACTTAAATCATGCACATTGTTGTTTCACAATATCCTTCTCGCGGATAGGAAACAAAATACGGCCACTATTATTAACTCTGACCAGCTTTATTTCTATTTTCTCACTTTATAATAAAGTAGGACAATCAAGTAATTATTGCTTGATTGCTATGCTCTTTACTAGTAGATATTTTGAATCATCAAAGTTGATTTTAGAAGATCATTGGATTATAGATACAAGAAATAATAAAATGTTTGGATTAGACTTGCTGCCCGTGTCAGCGATGACAAAATGCCGTACATTTCTCCAATGTCTGGGGGGTGCGAGACAGAATTCCGTATTAAAAAGTCACAATTACGGCATTACGCCGTCGCAAAAACCTCGCCACCGCTAAAAAAAAAAAAAAGTACAGCATTCTACCGTCGCAGCTGAACTAATACGTAAGTACCTTCAAATCGTAAAAAGTTTTTTTTTTAGAGGAGAAAAAAATGATGAAAAACACGTTTATTATTGAAATGTTTTAGTGTACGTTAATACATTTTATAATATATTCTTTTTAAATAATTTGTGTTGACTTAATTGATTCATTAACTAATCAAAAAGCAGATGTTGTAATGATTTTTTTGTTTTTTAATTCGTGATAAAAATTTATTTTCAACATTTTTTCTTCGATGTTTAAAAAATGCAATTACATTTTGTTAATTATTGGAAAACAAATGTTTTTATGATGATGCTATTTGAAGTCTGCTGGGGTTTTTTTTTTTTGTATTTATTTTGAAATGAAATTTTTTTATTCTTTATTCATTCTTTTGTTTAATTATTTTATTTTATTAAAAGAAAAAAAACATGAATATGTTGTCTTAGCATTAGCTTGTGTTTTAAATTTATTACTGTTATTGATGCTGAAAAAGATCTATTATTCTTTGTTTTATCGTGATATTAAGTTAGATTGATATAACGAATGATAGTTTCATTAAAGTAAATTCAAGACAATGAAGTCTTTATTTTTATATAAAACTTAATTCTCTATAATTACGTTTTGCATATGTAATAAAAAATTCAATTAGTCTTGAAATAGATTTGTTATACCATTATATTATTCTGACTCTTATATATTCATTAGATATATAAATCGGATGGTTAATGATTATAAAATATACAATATAAGGATTTCACAGTATTTTGACATTTGCTTTTCAATCCCAAGATCTGGGATTTGAATATATCTAATTGAATTTATGTTAAGCCCCAAATAGTTTTGAGATTTTTTTTTTTTTGCAATTAAGCTGGTTAGTACCCATGTAGATATCTATCAGTAAATGATTATTTAGATGTTTTTTGACTAGAAATTAATTCAAAAAAGGAACAGCATAAAATCTATTGGCAAAGAAATAAGCAGCATTCATTAGGAATGGATGGCGATCATATTAGAAAAATATACTGTAATGATACTAATTTTTTTAAATGCTAATTGTTATTTGTAAAATATTCTGAAAAATGGGGGGGGGGGTGTGTCCTAAAAACAACTTGATCATTAAAAATAAAATTTCTAAAAAATAGAGGGGAAAACCCCCTAAAAAACAATTTGAATATTAAAAATAAAATTCTAATATTTAAATATATATATTGCTTTTCTAGAAACATTTACTATAAATAATTTATTAAATATTAATTCCAATTAAACTTTCATAATCAATTGGATTTTTTTTTTTTAGCTTTTATTATTAAAATCTGTCTTATGTACAAATTATTTTTTTTGCTATTTTAGATGCAATATGATTATGTTCTAGGCAGTGGATTCCATAGATTTTGGCTAGCTGAAAAATAATTATCATATATGCAACTTTATCACGTCTGTCGAAATTTTGAACAATTAACTGTAAGATTTAATAAATTAATTAAATTACTAAAAAATTAAAATGCTGAGATCAACGATAAAAATTAAATCAGTAGTCTTCATTGGTGGTCGAGTGGTCAGCGCGACTGCCTTGCACTTGCAGGCAGTTGCCCAGGTTGCGGGTTCGCGTCCCGGTCGATGCTATGACACTTTAAAAAAAAAAAATTAAATCAGTAAGACATGACTGAGCAGATGTAAAGATTTCTGAATAATTTCTAATGGAAGGGGAAAAAAAATCTGTAACAGAAATATGCTTGTTACAATGGCATGAAAGACATATCATGTCATAAGCACTTAGACATATTCTGTATAAATTATTACCTAACCCTGCAAAGGACTAATCACACAAGTGAATATTTTTAAAATGCTAAAATTTAAACATACTAAAATAATATCTTCTTGCTATATTGAGCTTGTTATGATGTGATCATGTAATGATCATAAATTTAAAGATTTCTTATTTAATAATGTTAAAATAGTTCATAAAATCTTCATTAATATACAGGCAATAGTCTTGTGGAGTTTGACATAGAGTATCAGATTCAGAACCAAGATTTCTGGATTTATTTTCAATTAAATAAAAAAAAAAAAACAGTTTTGTTCAACTAAATGAAATTATTCTCTTGAATATTTGAACATTATGTCTTCTAAGCTATTAATCATATTATCAATTTTATTTAATGTAAATAATGCAAAACTTTATTTTAAAAAGCTGTTATACTATTATAAAGAAAATTCTTGATATTCAAATCTACATTTACTAATTTTCTAGAGATAATTTATGGAATTAGAAAGTTTCACTCAGATCTGATGCTAAATTAATGGAAGTTTTATATTTTTATGAAACCTCAAAAATGTTTCACAATTATCTACCAAAAAAAAAGGTAGGACATATTTCCCAAACCTTTTTATCTTTTTTTTTCCATTCTTCAAGAACACATCATTATTTTCCTCCCAAAGATTATCAAAGTTTTTCTTGCAATTTTCTTTACTTTCTTCAAAGTTTTGTTCAGCATATCTTTCATAATTTTATGGCGTCTAATTATCTATCTAATCCATTTTTGCTTTTCCAAATTTTCTTTTTCCATTTACTTCATCAAAATAATTACATTACAAATTTTATCTTTCTAACTTATCTTTTCATTTTTCTTACTAATACACTTTTTCCCACTTTTTTTGATTGCCCGTGTTTGTATTGGAATAAAACTATATATTTCAAACAACACATCGTTTTAGACCTAATTTCAATGGATTATATAATTGTTTAGCTGTTACCATTTTCATTCTGATTTTTTATTGCAATTTTTATTATCAATACTTATCTGTATTTATAACTTTTTTGTCCAATGATTATTCTTAATATTTTTTTTAAACTTATTTTCATTTTTTATAGTTTATTTCATCCAAATACTTAATAAATTTTGTCAATCCTACTTAACATTTTGTTGACTTCATGCCACATTATCAGAAAATCTGGTACAATGAATTTTCCTATTTCCAATGCTATTTTCATTCTTATCAAAACAAAAAAATTGTTTAAATATTCAGTATTATAATCAAACATCATCTAACTATATCAATATCTTCTGTAAAATAATGTAAGTGTTAGTTTTGAATATTATATCTTTGCCCTTAGTCAGCTTAATGGTAGTCACAGCTGAAATATAGCATCCCAGTTTGTTTTTTTTTAATTTAAATATGTAGACAATAAAGTTTTATGAAATTTGATAGATGCAATGCTCAAACATTTTTATTAATAGATTCATATGTTGTATACTCTTTATATATTGGCAATAATTATCTTATAATAAATTAATAAAAATCATATTTGTCATTGAAGTTTAACTATATACAGAACTGTGCAATAGATTTAAGCAGTAGTAGAAAAATGTAGATCCAATAAACTTCAAAACTGGAAAATATTTTATTTTTATTTATTTTTCATTGACATGACTATTGGGGAAAAACAAATAAAAAATACTGTAAAAATAAGTATATAATGTTGATCATTGATGATGAATTTATATTGTAATACATTTATTAGATATCTTAAGATTATTCATGGGATTTGTCCAAATTTTCAATTAATTAAATTATGTTAGTGTCTAGCTAATGTTGAGCATTTAACAATGTGATTATATGAAATAGTTTAATTAAAAATTAAATGTGATAATTTGAAGTTATGAAATGAGTAAGTAACACAATATTTATTGATGCAGTATTGTTTGAAAATTAATTGACTTGAAGATAATCCATAAAAACATTCTAGTGGAAAATTATGGTGAATTTACATAACATATATTCAGTTTTATTTACTAGTGCAGAGATCATATGTAATTTAAAAAGAAGGGATTTACACTCTAAGCACATGTGAGTATATGTTTTATTCCCCAATCTTGCATTGCCTCTGTGAACTTTTCCAATGTGAAACCTGTTCCATTATCTGAGACTAAAGTTTCTGGGAACCCATAATGAGCAAAAATCTCATACAGAGTGCTGTTACCTCTGTGCTGGTATTTTTCACTATTTTATACTCAGCCCATCTGAATATGAGTTGACTACAACTAGAAATAAATAGCCTTCAAATGGACCTCAGTGGTCTATATGGATTCGTTGCCATGGGTTGTCTGCTTTTGGCCATGTTTCAAAAGTCGATGAGGGTGCTTTAGCGCACTGTTGGCAGTTCTCACATTTCTTTATATATCTTTCTATATCTACATTGATGTTTGCCACCATATGATGCTATGGGCTAGGGCTTTTGTCCTCACAATGCCCGGATGTCTCTCATGAAACAAGTTTAATATTTGTTGTCTCCTCATCACAGGTATCAGCACTTGGTTGCTCCCCAAAATGCATCCTTTACATACGGATAGCTGTTCACGGGCATTCCATAATTGTTTGTGGAGAAAACTTGGATGTTTGTTTGACCATCCTCCTCTGATCTTATTTATTATCCACTGATAGCTGTCGTCTTCTTCTTTTCATCGAGCTGCAATTTTGCTATTTAGGTTTTGCTTTTGAAGTACATCTATATAATTTATTTCTCTTTCTAATACTGGTGCTTCATCAAGATCGGGCATGCATGGTAGTGTGTTTGCATGCCCAATTTGTTTTCCCTTTTTGTATTCCAGACTGTAATCATAGCTCGCAAGAATGTTAAGCCAATGTAATACTTGTGGGCTTAAATGATCAGGTGTATGTTTATTTCCAAATATTCTCACCAGTGGTTTGTGATCAGTTATAATAGTAAATTTCCTCCCATACAAATATTGGTGGAATTTTTTCATTCCAAACAAAATTGTGAGTGCTTCCTTGTCCAACTGGCTGTATTTTTTTCCTGCCTTGGACAATGTGCATGAAGCAGATGCTATGGGTCGCTCTTCTGACTGGGCTGGGTGACTCAGTACTGCCCTGACCCCAAATTCAGATGCATCAGTGGTCAACATAATTTCCAGATCACTGTTATAATGTACTAATAATTTCTCTGAAGTAAGCAGTGCTTTAGTGCAAATAAATGCCATTTCTTCTTGCTTGTCCCATTTCCATTTCTGGTTTTTCCTCAATAGATTATATAGAGGAGTGGTCACATGGGATTTTTCCTTTTAAAAAAGTTTCAGAAAAATTCACTAAGCCCAGGAAAGCTTGTAGTTGCTTCACATTTGTGGGTCTTAGTGCTTCTGCTACTGATTTAGCCTTTTGGGGAGAAAGGAATATGACGCTTCTTGATATAATGTGGCCCAGGAATTTACTTTTCTTTTCCAAATGCATTTTTCAGTATTCAGCTTTGTGCCAAACTCATTTAGCCATTCACATATCTTATCTACTCAGTTTCTAAGTTTTTTGTCTGTGGTCACTGTTACGAGTATGTCATCAAAATATAGTATGATGCTATCCAATCCATTGAGGAGGGTTTCAATTTTCGACTGAAATATGCTAAGGGTTGACATTATTCTGAATGGTAGTCTTTTACATTTGTATAGCCCAAAATGCATAGTAATTGTCAGTATTCTGGATGCTTCCTCTGTAACTGGTATTTAATGAAATGCAGCATTAAAGTCTAACTGTGCAAAAAATTTAGATTTTTGCAATGAAGCAATAACTTCTCTAGCATTTGGTACAGGGTATGCACCCTTCTTTAATGCTAAATTTAATTACCCTGTAATCCCCACACAAGTGTATCTGACCATTAGGTTTAGTTATGATGACTACTGAGGTGGCCCAATCTCACTTTTCCGTGGGTTCCAACATCTCTTTCTTGATGAGGTCATCAATTTCTTTTTCTACTTTTATCTTCTGAATGAACGGTACCTTTCTAGGTTTGAAAATTATGGGTAGCATTGATGTGCTCATTTCTAATGATAACAGCACAGTTTTAATAATTTCTGGCTCCCCATTAAATAAATTTGGAAATTTATTTTCCATTTCTTTTTCAAACTCGACATTGTGTACGAATGTCAATCTAATCCCTAATTTATTAAATCACTCATGGCCGATTGATTTATCGGGGCATGTACTATATATAAATGGTAAATTGACAATTTTACTCTCTACTCTGTTTACTGGATCTTTGACCATGCCCTTTATTTTAATATTATTGCCATTTACATCTAATGCTTTCATGTCAGTTTTTACTATTTGGGGTTTTTGCTTACAATTTTCTGTAACAGTCTGCCAATTGTGTAGTGAAATTAGGGTTATACCACTTCCACTGTCCACTTCCATGTCTATAGGGTGATGGTATATTTTAACTTTTATAATTATTTTATCATTAAGATTAGTTGTTGTATTGTTAATCATTGTAAACTGTTTTTCTTTTCCCTACAATTTATGGTTAGAACTGTTTTTTGTGTAGGGTTTCATTTTGTTCTCTCCAACATATGATTTGCCTATGCCCCTTCTTATTACATAATTTATATTGTTTGCATCTAAAATACAATTAATGGCTTTATGTCCTTTATTTCCAGAACAAAAACAGATAACATAATTTCTACTATTATTGCCATCTTCCTTGTTATTGCCATTACTTTCATTATTTTCTGTGGACTTCTGTTCCACTGTTTTGAAAGTTTGTAAATTTCGGTCTACTTATTTCCCTCATTATTGAATTCTGCATATTTTTTGGACTGTTCCAAGATGAGCTCATAAGCTTTGCTATGTTTGATTGTCTCTGTATAATTGAGATTCATTACTGTCAGTAGCTGGTGACATAAGATGTCACTGTTTATGCCTGTCAGGAAGTGTTCAAGGAGATCTTCATCTAAGTAAGACTCATACATGCAGTCTTTAGCTAACACTCACAATACACAGTCAAAATCCTTAGTCATTTCATTTCTAGTTTGCAGACAATGGCGGATCTGCAGTCTAGCAATGTGGCGTGAAGGCATGGGATTAAAATAATTACCCAATTGCTATTTGAAGTTACTGTACAAGCATTGCTCAGGGATTAAAGGTGCTACTAACTGATTTGTGATTTCTATAACCACTTTACCCGCAATACATAATACGGTGGCTATTTTGTACTTATCGTCTTCGATTCTATTAATGAAAAGATATTTTTCTATGTCTTCAACATACAATGGCCAACTGCTCATCTCATTTACATTGAATTTGCCAATGGCCATATGCAATTTCTCCATTATACCCAAGTATTGTACTTGAAAAATGTCTGCTTTGAGTAAATGATGAATAACAGCAATTTTAATGCATGCTACTCTAGCTTTACTAGGTTCGAACTCCTGACTACACCAAATGTTATGTCCACCAGCTATAATATCCACTGGTGAACAATCTATGTGTAAGTTAACCTTGCCCTGTCTGTATAGGCATACATATTACTTATAATACTTCATTCATATACACTTTAATGCAAGTAATTTTCTTAACCTTCTTTATTTTCTTACAGTTTCAACTGTCCAGCAGCCTTCATCAGAGCTATATCCTCCTTACAGTTTTAACCTTAATTAAAATAATAATTATAATCACAAAGACTACTGCTGGTAGAATAAGAAAAGCAGATTTAATTACAATACACTGATATATACATATTTACACGAATACATTAAAACAATCATTATATATTTATGTCATCAAACCCAAAGGTATACCAAAACAATAATAAAGATCAAATGCGACCTACTTTATAGTCCCTATGCTGACTCTTGGATGTTCAGGGGCCAGTAGTCCGCTACTGTGCTAAATAAGCGACATTGATCACCTTTCACAGTTCATCTACATCGGTAGAGCTTCCAGTTGCAAGTGTCCAATTCTTTACACTTTCTCTCATTTCCCCCAGTTATGATTTCCTGGATTTGATTGGTCAAATCTTATCCATCCTGGTCGGATCAATCCCTCCCAGTTCATTTGCAGAAGTAGATTTGAACTTAAAGTTTTACTTTGATTGATTATCTTTGCAGCCCGATTACTTTTTAATTACTCGTTTATCTGCAAAGTTCCTTCGTTAATTAAACTTCCTATCTAAAAGGATTTGTTTTCTTGCTGTTTTAAAAAATAACACAGCTATTAAAGTATAATATTATATTAAATTAACGAAGTATTTTTATCTTCACATATATATATAACACGTATGTATATGCGACAAATTATATACGTACATACTTTTAAATATTAAATCCCCATTTATAACATTTACTATTACTTATATAAGACTATACGCGCTTAATAAAAATTAATATTTATAACATTGACTATTATTATTTGTGTGTATGTGTATTTTAATTATACACATACATAACACACACTAAAATTGTATTTTTGTTATATATTTTGACAACTTCTAAATAAACAAAAGAAAATTATTTGCGTTTTTTAGTAGTTTTTTAATATTTGCTTCAAAAAATAATACTTAAATCACATCGATGATTTTTTTTAAAAAAACTCAAAGTATTTTTTTAAAAAAGAAATCTTTAATAAAATATAAGGTGAAGTAAATACAAAGGATTTGATTAATTTTTTTTGGAAAAAAATGATAGAAAAAAAATCGAAAAGACAAAAATCAAGTTAACCGCATAAAGATGCTCTACATTATTTGATAACCCAAGAAATTGATCACATATGAATGAATAAATAATTGGAGTGTTTATTAGCCATTATCAAGATGAGAAATAAGTGTTCAACATCGCTTGACTAACCAATTAATAAGACATTATAAAAAATTGAAATATTAATCAGCCATAATAAAAATTAAGAATAAATTTTTCCTTTAATTTTTTTTATTAAAAAGCTCTTATTTTAATAACCAAAAGTAAATTGTCTTTTTAAAATGTTTTAAATAATAATTATATAAAATATAATTAACAAAGAGCTGTTTTTAGTTGTTATGAGTTTTTCATTTATTTTATGTGTATCTTATATTTTATATATAATTTTTTTTTTTTTTAATGTTTGAAATGTAAGTGCATGTATATCATTAAAGTATTAAATTGTATTCCATTTCTTATTTGCATTGCTTAATTCATTAGCACGAAATGAGATTTAAAACAAAGATAAATTCAAATTTTCATTGTGAATCAAAATACCAAATAAACTTTTAAATGAAATCATCACTTTTAAGTAATGTTGTTTCTTATACACTTTGGACAAATTATTTAAATCATTAAAACTATCTAAATTGCATGAGTTTTTTTTTTCATGATCAGCAAAATTTGTTTTTTAACAATCTGGTAAATAAAATATTGTATGAAATGTCACGTATAAATTTTAATTTTTGTTATAAATCTGTCATTTCTGTTTTCGATCTTTTTATCTTTATTATTATTTCTTTATTAATAAAACTCAATAATCTAAACAATATTTTCAATAAAGAAGCAATTGTGAATTGTTAGACTTGCTCATTTTGAAATTAACTATTTTGATAGATCTATTATAATCTAAACAAAATAAATTATATGGCTATCTCCATGTAATAACTAGAATATATTGAGGAAATGGTCAATTACTAATAATAGTTCTAAAGTTAAACAAATTTGTCTTTAGTATCCAATAATAGCTTTTTGGTCTTGAATTTAATTAGAAATAAAAGGGAATCATTCTTTATTTTTAACCCAAATTGTTTTAATAATCCATCTATACATATAATATATATGAAGCAAAGAGTAAATTAATATATTATTCTTATTTTACTAACATATAATAACTTTAATATAAATATTTTTAATAATATTTGAATGACAATTGAAAATTTATTACGTAATATAACTTATTCAGTTTACAATATAGTGCTTAGACTACTACAACATCTCTATCTAAAGTTACCCATAGTCAGTATAACTTTATATTTTTCTACTCTGTGAATGTAATTTAAAATTATTTTTATGAGAGTAAAATTCTGCATAAATTACTAACAATATCTTCAAATTATTGTCACAGCAAGGTGGTAAACATTGTCATAATTACTTAATGCTGTATAGTTTTGATTTAAAATTCTTTCAATGCATGTTTAAATGAGGTAAAGTCAAGCAGTTTGCTAAATTGTTATCAAAGCACAATTTCTGGAAAGACATTGTTAGGATCATTTAAAATAAACATTCGATTTTATCATTTTTTATATAAAAAAAAAAAGGTTGAGAAAATTTATAAAATATTATAAATACAAGAATTTTATGTAAAATCCTGCGGTAATTATTAAACAGAAGCAAAGATTTTCTTGCAAACATGAATCACATATCATTAATATATGTCAATATATAAAATTATTTTTACTGTGGTCTTTCATAAATTATCTTAACATTATACACATGAAAATTGGTTTCTTGTTATTTATAAATTTGATTTTTTTTCCAGTGTGTATTTTGCAATAATTGTTTTTAATGATACTAAAATATCAAATAAATCTTAATTATCCAAAAGGTATATGTTTAAATCAGTTTTGTAATTTTGGGTAAATGTTTTTTAGAACCCTTTGAAAAAATTGTTTTTTAAAAAAATTAATTATATAATTAATTTTTATTACATATTGCTGAGCAAATCAAAATATGTACAGGATCTTTCTACAGTTCTACTTTTAAGCAAGTTTCATATAATTTTTTAACAGTTATTAGGAAAAAAATTATGTATGGATATACTAAAACATAGTCATAAAATAATATCTGGTAATTAATGAATATACTCACAGGATAAATAGTTTTTTCATATTTAGCTTTATTACTGTCTAATATTAATATTCAGTTTTATAATTGCCTAGAATACTTTCAATATATTTAATATATTATGAATATGATATATTAAATATATTGAAAGCTTTCTAAATAGTAATAAAACTGAATATTAAAAAAACTACCTTTTCTGTGAGTCTATTCATTATTTAACAGATATCACATCTTCCGAATTGCCCAGAATTTTAAATGAAGAAGTGAGATATGCAATTAAATGTATGAAGAAGGGAAAGGCTCCAGGAAATGATGGAATTATAATTGATATATTAAAAGAAGGAGGTGAAGAAATAGAAACAATTTTAGCAAAGTTATATACCAAATGTCTAAATGATAAAGATGTACCGGAAGATTGGAAGAATGCAGTAATAATATTAATATTTAAAAAAGGTGATAAAGAAGATATTAGAAATTACAGACCTATCAGCCTTTTACCAGTTTTATATAAAATTTTTACCAAGATAATTACAACTCGTCTACAGAGAACTTTGGATTTCCACCAACCAAGAGAACAAGCTGGATTTAAAAGTGGTTTTAGTACAATAGATCATATCCAGGTATTGAGAGAAGTTATAGAAAGAACAAATGAATATGAGTTGTCATTATGTTTTGGATTTGTAGATTATGAAAAGGCATTCGATTCTATACACATTTCTTCAGTGATTAAAGCATTGGCTCATCAAGATATAGATCCAGAATATTGTCATATTTTAAAGAATATTTATAAAAATGCAACAGCAACAATTAGATTACATAATGATACTAGAAAAATCAACATTGAGAAAGGTGTAAGGCAAGGTGACTCCATATCTCCAAAACTTTTTACAGCAGTGCTGCAAGAAGTATTTTATGGATTAAAATGGGAAACTAAAGGAATGAAAGTAAATGGAGAGTATTTAAGTCATTTAGATTTTGCAGATGATGTAGTTGTTTTTGCAAATAATGCTTCAGAGCTGCAGGAAATGTTGCAAGAGTTAGCAGATGAAAGTAGAAAAGTAGGACTAAAGATAAATGTTAAAAAGACTAAAGTAATGTTTAATCGATTTGCTCAAAATATGAAAATAAAGATTGATTATGAAGAATTAGAAGAAGTTAACAGTTACAAATACCTAGGTCAGATTATTAATACAGATGGAAACATAATGGAGGAAATTAATCATAGAATTAAACTTGGTTGGAGTGCTTTTGGTAGAAATAACTTGATACTAAAAGGAAATATGCCTATGTGTTTGAAAAGAATGGTTTTTAACAAATGTGTTTTACCAGTTCTTACTTATGGATCTGAGACTTGGACACTTAATAGAAGAGCAATACAGAGACTTCAGACCACTCAAAGGAGTATGGAGAGATGTATGTTGGGAGTAACAAGAAGAGATCGAAAACGCAATGTATGGGTAAGACAACAAACAAGTGTTACTGACCTTATTGAAAAAATTAAAAGATTGAAATGGAGTTGGGCTGGACATATTTCTAGAAGAAATGATAATAGATGGACAATTGAAATTTTAAACTGGATTCCAAGAGATTGTAAAAGACCCAGAAAGAGACCACATGTGAGATGGATGGATGAAATAAGAAAATGTGCAGGGGTGTTGTGGAAAAAAGAAGCTAAAGATCGGAGAAGATGGATTAAACTTGGAGAGACCTTCATCCTGCAGTGGATTGATAATGTTTGATGATGATGATGATGATGACTGTTGGCTCAAAAAAAAAGAAAAATAGTAATAGTCATATAATAATTTTTTTTTTTTTAGGATTTAGAAATAAAATTCAAATGTAAAATTTAAATAATGTTAAATAATTTATATGATAATAAATTATTATTTTTATTTATAAACAAATATTAGAGCAATTTTTTTATTTAAGGATAGTGTGTAAAATATTGAATTCAGGCCATCAGTGATGTCCACAATTATGGATAATAGACAGATTTTCTGATATCAGATTTAACTATAAATAATAATTTAGTAGTACCTGTGTATGACTAATTGATGTTTCCTTGTAGGATATGATGATAAATCAGTGTTATGTCTTGTATCTAATATAAATAAAATGGTCATTGCCATGTAAGTTGATGAAGACCATCAAAGATTATATATTGTTTCTTGTATAAGGAATATTTTTTGAATTGATATATGATCCATTCTCTCTCTTATTATCAATTTTAACTAAATAACATTCAGACATTTATGCTGGTATAAGATTTTTTTGTTATGATCCATTGATCATCTCATTGCATTGGCAGCAATAATATTGTGTTTTACACCATCATATTTCTATATTCCAACTACACTCAGAGTAATTTTGATTCTAATCTTTGCCTTTTTTTAAACAAGTATATATGAGGATTTAAGGTAATCAAAATCTTTGAGATTAAGTGTTTTTTACAAATGAGAATATTTTGCTGTGATCTTCCATGATATAGCACAGTCAATAATGAATCTTTTGATATTGGAATTGTGACAATATTATTGTAGAATTTTTAGCAAAGGTAGTCTAAAAATGATTTTCTCAAAAAGTCTGACTACTTTTCCATTCTTATCAGTGATTAAATAAAAAATAATAATGGTACTAGTTTTTTTTTGAATATTTATATAGTTATATGTAATGTCAGAACTTTACTTGACAATTTTTTCAAGACTAAAATATAAAATGTCACCTGTAAGCAAAAGAAGTTGTTAGTATTTAAAATTGATATAGCTACTTTTAGAGAAAGTCATATTACAAATGAAGAAAGTGTAATTAAAGTTTTTTGAGTACCAGTTTATTGAAGTAATAGAGATCACAGGATGTTGAATCCCTATGTGATTTAGCTTAGAATCTATTCTTGAAATTCTTAGATATATCAATTAAAAACGAATAATTTGTGAAATGAAATCTATGCTCATTTATCAGTATCTATATTCTAACATTAGATGTAGAAAATTCAGAGACAAAATACTTTTATTCCTCATTGGACAATGTTATTGTGAAAGAAGAAGAAAATTTTAATACATTGGTAGTGAAAGTAAAATATGGCCCAAAATTATTGGAACTGTTATTGACTCTGTGATTTTAAATCTCTTGTTATTATTGAATCAGTGCTCAATATTTGGATGGATTATTATAGATACTTTGTTTGTATAAGAAAATGCAATAGGATTATCAAATTGATAAGAATTACAATGTAAACAAAGTTCAGAATATATGAAAATTATTGAATAAATCATAGATTAATAGATTTCAAAATTAAGATGATAGTGATATTAAAAAAATGGAAGAAAATTTTGGGTTTATTTTTGTGAAGCAATTGATATTCATGCTGTTTCAACAACTGTTACATGCCAAAACTACCAATTTTAATTTTCAATCTGGACAAATTATTACTGGGATGTGGAATTCTCATAAGGATTGCATTTGGATACAAGTATTTCTAATTTGTGAATTTCTTTAAAAAATCTAGAATGTTTTTTTTAAAAATGATTAGAATATAAATGATCTGATTTAAAAATCATACAGCATTTTCTGCCTTGCTAAATAATAAAATAAATATGAAATAACACGAGCAAAATAAATGGCTGAACCCTAATATCTGACAAGAAGTCTTAAGAATATATTGGTAAATTAGAATTGCAAAGTATCATTTGCTGTTTATTGTCATTTAAGATCTTTATTGGGTGAGTTAAAAATATTAAACCAGAGAATGATATACTTATGATAATGATTATACTTAGAACAAGATGAAATGATTTTGAGCAATTTTTTGATAAAATTCAAATGGCTTCTTTAATAATATATCCATCTTAATAACTCAGAAATATTCATCTGGATGAGTCTGAAATAGCCTTTTGTAATATTAAAAATAAAATGCCTGGAAAAAATTTAAGATGGGGACAATATATTAGCCTTAAAACTATTAGAATTTTTTAAAAATATATGAATCATAAAATTACTTTTATTTCTCTAATTTATAAAATATATAAAGAAAATAAAAAGACTAGTAAATAAATGATTTAATTTTTATTTACCCAGGGTGTCATGTGACATTTAAGCACAAAAGCAACAGCTTGAGCTTTGATATAAGGATTATTAGCTCTTTGATCTATTGCTCTAACATTTGCAAACTGAACAGGTCTGTAAGTGTCATGAAATAGTATTGTTATCCACTAACAATGAAAGTTACTTTCAAGAATTTTATTGAATAGTTTTCTTCCAGTCATAGAAATGTGGTTAGCAGAGTCTTTGTATAATTTTAGACAAATAAGTTATATAGATATGTTTTTTGTCACCAGGAAAATTCAGAAGTCTTATGAGAAATGCTACAATTTATATACTGTCTTTATCATTTTGAGTTAAACCATTTTTGATTCATCAGCTAAACAGTAAAATTTGTAGCAATGTTAGAAGTAATGTGAGATAATTGTCCATGAACATTTATTTTTATTATGCAGTTGCTACATGGTGATATGAAAGAAAATATTTATGAGGATCAGAAATATGAGGCATTTGAAATTAAATGTGATGTTAATGCTTATTATTTCCAACTTTATTTTTATTTTTTTTATGACAGTAAGCTTGGAAAAAGTTTATAAATATTTTAGTGAAATAGGCATCAATATGTAATATAGGTTTGGTGATAAACTCTTTAATTTGCATCAATTAAAAGCAATGGCAAAAACTTAATCTTTGTTTTCTATATTTATAGTATACTGATGAATAATGCCATTTTTAACAATTCATCATATAATTACAAAATGTTTTTTGAATACAATTTATAAAGAATTTGGATTAGGGTTAGGGTATTTTATCAGTCAGTGATGGAAGAAAACTTTTCAGAACTTTTGTCTTACATGATTGCCAATCTGAGAATCTAATTCAATTATAGTATCTTGGTAACTTTTTATGTGAAATAGTAGATTTGAAGTATTAATTCTAATATGTTGCTGAAGATTTATGATGACAACATTTTACTTTTAGTTATATGTTGACTATTTGAAATTGTTAAATGCTTTTTGGAAAAAAAAAAACCATAATGTTCTGTGTATTATTTTGGTCACTTCTTCAGTTGTTTCTAGCTTGAAATGTGATAACCTAGAAGAGGAATTAAGCTGCCAATTTTTAGACTTTATAAAAATAAATTTAAAATGATGCTTTAACTAATTAGATTACCTCATCAAAGTTTAACAGTAGGGAAAATTTTATGTTTATTTACACAGGTTCTTCTGATTTCTTCAGTTTTTTTCCTTTTAAGGACAAGATTAATTAATAACTTTCAAATATTATGGATTATCACATTAGATTGTCTTACAGGATTATTACTATATTTATGTGAGAAGTTTTTACAAAAATTTTTTTTTACTTTTTTCTCTTTGTCCTTAAAGAAGCGTGAGATAGCTTTCTAAAGCCATAACATACTGCAAGGAATTCTAACATTTACAACACCTTTACTTAAAATATTATGTGAAAGGATATATATATCACTAAAGCTAGCCATCCCATTGAAAAATGGTTAAAAAATCATAAAACAATATTAAGAGAGGAAAAAACAAATATATCTAAAGTATTAATACATTCATGTACCAATTAAGAAAAAACAAGCATTTTCTCTAATAGGAAAGTAAACATAAGCAAATTTAAAAAAGCTGATTATATGACAAAACCAAATAAGTCAACCTAATATAATACCCCATAATATTTGGAAACCACTAATTAATCTTGGCATTAAAAAAATAAAGATACCAAGAAGAATTCTCTTAGATAAATATATAAAATTCCTAGCCTAATTTATTATTGTATCATTGTAAACTTAGTATTCTGATAAAAGCTTAAATACTTTGCTATTCTTTCAAATGTTAAGCCAAAAGTATTTAAAGAAGAGAGAATTTTTGAGACATTGTCTTCTATATGTTATTCCTAGCATTTGAATGTATTTGAAAATTTATAAATAAAGTTGGAATATTTTAACAAATATCTAGCAATTCAGTTAGGTAATGGAAATATCCAAACATATAATTAACAGTAAAATGATATTGGACATATCTTCTGGCAACAAATATGGAGTTAGTACTATATCAAAATTTAGACATTATGAAAAATTATGTCCAAGAGTAGACAATCAATTGAATTTTTCTGTGTTCTTGCAATTAAAAACCTCCACTTTTAAAAGATTGACATAATCGTTCAAAGAGAAAGTGAGACTATGCCATACTTAGTAAAATAAAATGTTTACTAAAAATAATAAGTTACTGATGAAAACTTCGCAAGAATTTTTCAGTCAAAAAGAAAATCACATTCTAAATTATATTTTTAAAAAATCATCAAAAAACTCTATGTATACTATATGAAATAATCTGGTAATAATGTCAGTTAAAAATATTAGTTTCAAATATTTAATTAATATTGAAACTTCTGGAAAAAGAATTAAATTTTTATAGCACACTAATTAATAATATCCCATTATTAGATATAATGCCAGCAACTGATGAAATTACTCAAAAATTGTTTCTAGAAGAAATAGAATTATACTTGTGAATGCTAGCAATGGAAGTCAAACTTTATCTGTATTGAGAGGGAAGCTACTAAATCTCTCAATTTAAAAAATCCATAATCATTCTAAATAGTCAAAATAAGAATCATAGATCACATGACCCTTTTCTCTTAAGCTTGTAAGTTATAAACAATGAGGATTGCCAATTCCTCAACAAGCTTTGTGATAAATGCTTAGCCAGAGCCAGCACCTAAAATATCTCTGTCAGGAACCCCACTCCCAAACCCCTGACCATGGTTTCATGCTTTGGCCCTCCTCAGAGAGGTGCACCAAAGCATGAAACCATGGTCAGGGGTTTGGGGGGTTTCCTGGCAGAGATATTTTAGGTGCTGGCTCTGGCTAAGCATTTATTACAAAGCTTGTTGAGGAATTGACAATCCTCATTGTCCATAATCATTCTCTCTATTGAAAAAGGCAATACAACAATTATAAATGGTCACTACCAATTACAACATCAAAATAAAAACGTTTCTCTTAGCAGCCAATATAGTACTAAAAAAATTACTTAAAAATCTTATACAATGAATGGAAATAAAGCTACAAGTATAATATTAATTCTAAAATGATAAATTAACAACATGTTACATCAAAGTTCTAAATCTTTATAATCTATTAAAATTCATAACAACCATGTTCCATAAAAAATATTATTATTTATATAAATTGATCATAACAAAATTTGTCAAGATTTCTTTCTACAATTCTTAGTCCTGTGATATATAGCATAATCATTTATCAGTGATTATAAATACTTATGTGGAATTAACCAAGAATGTAAAAAATGGTATCTTAGTTAGCATTGATGAAGAAAGTTTGATAAGAAATGTATCTAGTGATGAAGCATTCTTTATGGTAAGCAAAAGATTAAATAAAGATGATAGCTTATGAGCAATACCATTTTTATTATTAACAATATAATGGAACTTTTAATATTCTGCTTAACATTAATGTAATTTCAATTTAATACAAAATTCTTCCAACAAAACCAAGGTATAGTATTTGGTTTTTCATGGAAGAGTTACTCTTTATTCATTAAAAAGTCTGGTTTCACTACATCAAATATTCATTAAATAAAATACATAGTAAAGCATTATTATAAATATTCTGGACACACATTAACAGCATATGTCATGTCCTTCAATTAAATTTACAGTAAAATTAGAGAACAACAAAAGTTAGCACTTGTAGATGTTCTTGTAGCAAGACTACACCATGAAAAAAAATCAAAAGTACTTTTATGTGCCTTCCTCATTCTAAACACATACAAGAAATTACTTAATATATATACTGAATAATGATAGAAACAAAAACGTGGAATAATATTATTACTATGAAATGCAAAAAAAATTGTTCACAAGCCAGTGATTGTGAAAAAATGTCCAACATAAACAAACTCTTATCAAGATCAGGTATCATTAAAAAAACTTCAAATAGATAACAAAAAGAAACATCAAAAGAAAAATAATGTAAGTGTAATGGATTCTTATACACCAGAATTGCTAAAGAAAGTAAAGAAAATTTGCAGTCTATCAGAATAATTTTTAAAAACCATGGCATATTGCAAAGAATTCAAATCTCTATAAATCTAAACTTGAAATGCTGAGAAATTAAAACACATGTTAATGGCAAATAATATATATTGATGAAACTAATCATCTCATTAAAAATAATTAAAGAAAAGATATGTACAATAACAAACCATATAAGGACCAATGAATGTATGTTTGGGAAAACAAAAATATTGGGCAGAAAAGGTATTTAAAGAATTTGTTCATATAATAATGACAAATTCATAAATCAATCTAATGGGATAATCCCTAATATTTGAAAACTTTTAATTTTGCTCTTAAAAAAGAAAAAAATACAGAAATCATGAGGACTCTTATGGATGTATACAAAATTTTTCAGTTGTTGTCTTTGATAGAATGGCCTAATTTATTCAAGTATTACTTTGTGTTTTTAAATCTAAAGATTACTATCTCAATTTCTGTGCTGAATTGTCACTCAGGCCAACAATCCTGAAGAAGAAAGAAAAATATTATTCAAAATAGTGTGTCCAATGATTAATCTGTGTTATTATTAACAACTGAATGAATTTGGAAAAATATAAAGGTTTGAATTTTTTTAAAAAACCTATAGCAATTCAGCTAGATGATAGACCAACATATAACTAAGAAAAAAAAACTAAATTAGTTATATATAATGCTATCATATTTCAAATTTGTTATAAGGAAATGAGACTGGATTTATTATCAATGAAACATTGAGATATATAATTTATTTTTATTTAAGGATATTTTTTAATATTTTGAAAGTATGATAAATTATATGAATTATCAGTGTAATCTTCAATGATATGATGACACAGAATCCACAATTGTAGGACCTATATTGCAGCGATTGGACATGACATGGTTTAATAGGAAAGATGGATAATATTACATAAATTGCTTTTATTAGAAAAGTATCAGTGAGGATAGAAAACAATAAAGAGCCATATTTAAGTACTGTATTGAAGTTATTCTGACTGAAAAGAATGCTGAAAAAAATGTGAAAAGAAATCACTGCAAGATATTAATTAAACAGATTGAATAGAAGACAGTGAAATGTGGACATTCATAAATTCACTGTTAACTTCTTGCTTGGCTCTTTCTGGAGTTGGGAGGAATATATTCACTTATGAATAGCTGCTAACGATGATGATTGTCTAAATCGACTAATTATATTTTTTTTATTTAGTCAGTATCATTACTGATTTCATGTAATTAATTTATTATATTCTACAAGTTATGTAACGACCACTAATTATAAAATGAAAAAATAAGTTATTCCGTTTATTAGATATAGTTTTGGAGATAGTCAAGAAATTGTTTAATACTAAATAAATATTACATTTAGAGTAATTCATAAATGAAAGTTACAAAAATTTTTTAAAAAAAAAAACGTATATCAGAAAGCAATTTTAAGTTTTTCTATTATTATAATTTATTCTCTCTTATGAAATGTCATTAAAACTTGATCTTGACGCCATATTTGGCATGGGTACTTATTATAGATTAAGATTTAATTAAACTACATTAATTAAGTACTTGGGTATGCATCATTATTATCAGCAGCAGTCCTTCACAAACGAAGATAGTCATTCTAATTACAAGAAAAATGATTAAAAGTCAAATCACATAATGATGATGATAATAACCAATTAACAAATTTCAAAACAAATGTTCCAATGAACATATGTTCTATTGGGAAAATACAAAAATATTGGGTAGAGAAGAAAAGGCACAAAGAAGAAAATTTAAAGAAGCTGCTCACATGACAATGGCAAAAAATCCCATAAGCCAACCTAGTGCTACTATACATAATATATGGAAAACACTAATTAACTTTGCTCTTAGGAAAACGTGGAGAAATCAGAAGGAACCTCACTGATAAGTAGTATGAAATATCTACTGACTATTGCCTTTGGCATGATGGCTGTTGATTAGAGCATTACCTTAAAATTCAATACTCAAGAATCTAAGCTAAGAGTCCAGATTTGAATCCCATGCTAGTACTGTCACTGGTCAGGCCAGCAACCCCTAAAGAAGAAGGAAAAATAATATTTCTCGAATCATTGCGCATATACTAACCTGTTTGATGTGCTATTACTAACAGTTGAATGTATTTGTAATATTTAAATAAAGTTAATTTTTTCTAAAGACATTCAATACGCATATTAGATAATGGAAATAGTCCAATAAAAATACAAAAAGTCACAGACTTGTTTGATTAATTTAAGCCAAATGATTTGTCCAAGTCAGTAAAAACAATATATTTATATATTTATAAGGAACTTAAACTTGAACTTTCAAGCTCCCTACATGTATTCAATGTATCTTGTATAACTAATTCTCATGACCACAATCTCCAATATACATATTATATGCTGCACCAGCCCTCATTAGTTGGTCCAGATCACCATCTCCCACACATATATACAATCAGTACTCAGTTTATATTAGATAGCAAATCTTTAAAATTTAATGGACAATCTTTTCCACTCTCCAACTCTTCAGCCATCCATTTCATTGAAAATCCAAGGATGGAATGTTCCAAACTCTTGTTGATACCAATATTATTGTTATACCCATATTAATAGATTGGATAGAAGTAGGGAGTTTGAAAGTTTGAGTTTAAGTTTCTTATAATTACATTAAGTTTAGTATAGAAAATATACATATATTTAAATATTATATATGTATGTATATAGAAAATAATCCCAATGCATATATGCCATCTGAAATTAAATATCAAATCACTCTCCAAACAATGATTGGAGAGTGATTTGTACCTTTTTTGAACTGGCTGTTTGATAGTCAGACTTTTATATAAGTATTCACAGATGGTGTAGCTGAAATTTCTTAACATTTGGAGAGTGACTTGATATATCAGTCTCTTGTTACTGACACTTTTCTTGCTCTTGCCTAACAATAAAAAAGCTTAACTGTAGTGCTTATTGATTTTTTAAAACCACAATGAATCACTGGCAGCTTTTCATCTATAACTGGAAATTTAGTCAATAAAATCATTGAAAGTAACGTTGTTATAATGGATAATATTTATATTTTATGATAATTAATTCAGTCTTATCCATTCCCTTTAATTTTAAAAATTACGATATTTTAGACTCATCTTTAAAATTATATGCATAACTTCATAAGGATCATATATTTCTAAAAAAATTCCAACATTTTAAAACTAATCTATCAACACCATGTTATAAAATTTTGCCAGGTATCTATCTCATCAGTATCTACATTCTTTCCATTTTTAAGATTACAAAGAATTGTTTTGACATCACTAAGTTGGATATTTTTATATCATTAAAATTCCAATAGCATTATTTAAAAGTCTATCAAAATATTCTTTCCAACTGTTTGAAATATCATTGTTATCTTATACAAAAATACTTTTACTAGGTTTAATAGGATTGTTATACATTTATCGGAACTATATATTGTTTTCAATGTAATCAGCGAGTATCTGTATCTCCTTTGCAGTTTATATCTATCAATCATTTTGGGATATATAAATGGATTAGAAAATTAGTGTGCTTATATTTTTAGAAAGTTTGAACAATATTTTTAATTCATTTTTCAAAAGATAATTTTAAAATGTTGACTATGATATACTGAGCTTTTTCTAGTATTGCCTCCCCCGCCCAGTTAAAAAAAATCAGACAGTACTTTAATATTTAAGATAAACAATTTAAAATGTAGATATATTTATATCTTTAACTATATATTTTTTAAAAATTATTTCACTTTTGATAAAACAATTGTTAGAAATCTCTCTAATAAAGTTGTCTAATATAACTGCTTTTTTTTTTTAATTGCACAATCGTCATTCGGTTCAAAGTTGTCTCATTCGTTTACTAATTTATTAAAAATTTTGTATGCTAATTTGAGATTTTAAAAATCTACAAATGAACTCATTTGTTTTATAAAAGTGTGTTGTAATTTGGAATTACAAATTGCATGGACAGTCAAATGAAAAAAAAAATTGTAGAAAATATTCAGCAGTTGTTATAGAAATAAAATTAATTAAAGTGCTAAAAAAAAGTTTGTTG
Organism: Epiperipatus broadwayi; assembly: GCA_028023455.1. Classification (NCBI taxonomy): domain Eukaryota; kingdom Metazoa; phylum Onychophora; class Udeonychophora; order Euonychophora; family Peripatidae; genus Epiperipatus; species Epiperipatus broadwayi. Next base: position 4,070,158 of record JAQFVV010012471.1, on the reverse strand, counting down.
AATTTGTAATCGTTCAGTAATATTCAATATTCTTAATTAGTCGATGACTATCTTAAATAATTGTTTTTACTTTGCACGTTAGCAAATTCACTCATTTTTAAATGTCTAGCTGCATTTTTTAGTTTAAAATCAATTTTTGCGTTTGGATTTTTAATCTTAAAAATTGTGTGTGCGCACGCACACACATGTTGAACGCTATTAAAGATGTCTTTTTTAAAATGCTATTTTATTTATTCTAATAATAGAAAAATATTCTAATTTACTAAATTGCGATTCTATGAACTATTTAGATCACATTGTTTTATTTATCCAAAAAAAAAAAAAAACTACTAATGAAAATTAAATTATTTTTCTTTTATGTAAATGAATAAGTATGGAGTGCATGAACACAATACTGAATTTATAAATAAGTTTTAATAATAACAAAACATTAAAATATATATATTATTAAATATCTGTATCAATAATTTGTAAATTGGAAAGTAATAAAATTAATTAAATAGAATAGAATGGGGGAAAAATTATATGAAAATGTCATGTGATCAATAAAAAATTTACAAATCTTTGTTTAAATGTTTATTGTCTCTTTCCTATAAATAAATAGTTTATAAATAAACTATTTATTTTATATAAAATTATTTATTTGTAATTGTTTATTAAATCATAAATATTTTGTTGCAATATTGATAAATGATTATTTATCATAATAATAAATTAAAATATGATTGCATAATGTCTATTTCGATATTCGATAATTATTATAACATTTCTTGATAAATTTATTTATGAAAATATGGTGAAATGTGACATCGTTTTGCGATATTGAAGCGCAGCAAAATTAAAGGTTTGCTATCACCCACCGTTTGAATAATCAATTGCAAGATAGTTCTTTCCTCATAGGTAGTTGACGAGAAACTCCGGTTTCTACGTAACAGCTATTATTATAACAGGCAGCTTTGCGATTGCGCTTGGAATTATGTGGTAGCGAAGGCTCTCGAATAGCCTTTTCTTCCTCCTTCTAACATTTCCCTTTCCCCATACATTTTTCACATTTTGATTTATTTTATAATTTTAAAGTTGGCATTGATAATGTTATATAATTGGATATATTCATTTTCCATATCATTAAGCTTCTGACTGCTCCTAAGCGATGCAGAAAAATAAAAACATGGCGTAGAGAAAAACTATTTCGATTTCCTAAGCGGCGAGGCTGGTAGGATCTTCCCGTCTGAATTGTCGTGATGTAGGAAATAATATGAAGGATCCTTATTTATAAGACATTTTTGATTATCGAAGGCTGCAGTAGTATCATTGGTTTTTCTTTTTTTCAATGAAAAAGGAGAAATCAGTGTATAAGATTTGCTAGATTGATTTTCGTCTTGTAGCAATGGGAAACGAAACCAGCCAGCCTTCGGCCAGTAGTACACCAACTTCGGATCTATTATCCAATGAATCAACAGATTCACAATCACAGCCGCCAACGTCGCAACCACAGCCGCCGCCGCAGCGAAGACTGTCTACCGCGTCAATTTCGCGGTTATCCCCTGTTGAACCTCCGGAGGTGGATCTCAGTCATCTCACGAAAGAAGAGCGAGCCCAAATTAGTTCTGTTATTGCTCGCGCTAAAGAACTGCATGAGCAAGAAGAGGAGCGAGTCAGGTGAGATTATTTCTTTATCGATAAACGTATATATTAACAAACACTGGTGTGAAAAAAATGTTTTTGTTTTTATTAAATATAAACGGAAGAATAAACCTGTCTAGTTAGCAGTTTAGTTACTAAATTATGTCAGTGTCATTTCATTAAGAGCTAATAAATCAATCTTCAAATCAAAGCGAATAAATGGGTGGGATTCAGAATAACCATTCAACATTTACTGGTTTTATATTAAATTAATACTGGGGAACATTAAATGTTTCTAATATATATGTAAAATACTTTATTGATCATTAGATCCATTCTCTTGCTTTATTAGCAGTCATGTGATAACAATTGTACAAGCACGCGCACAAGCGTATGCATGTATGTGTTCATATATATAAAACAATGAAAATGGAATGGAATGTATTCAATAAAGTAATGGGGGGGGGGGACTTGAAATATATAAAAACATAATCAATATTTATAAAGTTAGTTATAAATGTAAATTTACATAAAATTATATTTATTATAAATTGTCATTAATACAAAAATAAATATCTTTATTATTTGGTTATAATTAACTGTTTTAAAATAAAATTTTATTTATAGAAATATTAATTATTCATATTGTTATTTTTATAGCATGATTAAATAAAATATAAAAAATTAATTTTCATTTTTTAATGGATTTGAACTGAACTCTTGTTTCTGATTAATATTTCTGTGAATGTTAACTATATATACTATGCAACATATATATATACAAGCAATGCCCTTTTAGTTATTTTTTTCTTAGTCACTATATTCATTACTGAATCATAAAAAAATTTTAATGCTAATATAAAAAACTTGTTATATTCAAAGTATTTGGCTTATAAAAAGTACAGTTTAATTTAAAACTTAATTTGGTTAATTTAATTTGAATTTTCTGTGTTACTAAAATATTGTTTGATCCTGAACACTGATATCAATGCTTGATGTAATTATGTGTCTTAAAAGTACATAAAGCTCTTTAAAATTTATAATATACCAAGTAATTCTAAAAATAGAGATACTAAAAATAAATATTGCTTCATTATAGTACTCTTTTGTGTAGTTATTCAACATATTTTAGGACAGAGAACTTGAAATAGATACATACACAGAACATCACTGCGCTGTAAACTTATATCTATTATAGTGATTAATTTAAATTATGTAAAATCGATAAATTAAGCAGATTTTTTTAATAAATAAAATCATTATATTGTTGAATATTTACAACAATAAACTTGTGTTATATTGATTTGATTTACATTAGATCCATATTGTAGTAATACTCCTTTACATTTTACATATAAAAAAATTAGCTTTATTTTATAATGTACATTTTTGCCTTTATAAAAAGGTTTAGTTATCTCTATCAATTCATCATCATCATCATCAACCATTATCAATCCACTGCAAGATGAAGGTCTTTCCAAGTTCAATCCATCTTTTCCTATCTTTAGCTTCTCTTCTCCACATCACCCCTGCATACTTTCTTATTTCATCCATCCATCTCACATGTGGTCTCTTTCTGGGTCTTTTACAATCTCTTGGAATCCAGTTTAAAATTTCAATTGTCCATCTATTATCATCTCTTCTAACAATATGTCCAGCCCAACTCCACTTCAGTCTTTTAATTTTTTCAATGAGGTCAGTAACACCTGTTTGTTCTCTTACCCATACATTGTGTTTTTGATCCCTTCTTGTTACTCCCAACATGCATCTCTCCATACTTCTTTGAGTGGTATGAAGTCTCTGTATTGCTCTTCTATTAAATGTCCAAGTCTCAGATCTATAAGTAAAAACTGGCAAAACACATTTATGAAAAACCTTCCTTTTCAAACACATAGGCATATTTCCTTTTAGTATCAAGTTATTTCTACCAAAAGCACTCCAACCAAGTTTAATTCTATGATTAATTTCATCCATTATATTTCCATCTGTATTAATAATTTGATCAAGGTATTTGTAACTGTTAACTTCTTCTAACTCATCATAATCAATCTTTATTTTCATATTTTGAGAAAATCTATTAAACATTACTTTAGTCTTTGTAACATTTATCTTTAGTCCTACTTTCCTACTTTCATCTGATAACTCCTGCAACATTTCCTGTAGCTCTAAAGCATTATTTGCAAAAACAACTACACCAAATGCAAAATCTAAATGACTTAAATAATCTCCATTTACTTTCACTCCTTTAGCTTCCCATTTTAATCCATAAAATACTTCTTGCAACACTGCTGTAAAAAGTTTTGGAAATATGGAGTCACCCTGTCTTACACCCTTTTCAATGTTGATTTTTCTTCTATCATTATGTAATCTATATTCTTTAAAATATGACAATATCCTGGATTTACATCTTGATGACCCAACGCTTTAATCACTGAAGAAATGTTTATAGAATCAAATGCCTTTTCATAGTCTACAAATCCTAAGCATAATGGCAACTCATATTCATTTGTTCTTTCTATAATTTCTCTCAATATTTGAATATGATCTACTATACTAAAACCACTTTTAAATCCAGCTTGTTCTCTTGGTTGGTGGAAATCCAGTGTTTTCTGTAGATGAGTTGTAATTATCATAGTAAAATTTTTGTATAAAACTGATAAAAGACTGATAGGTCTGTAATTTCTAATATCTTCTTTATCACCTTTCTAAAATATTAATATTAATACTGCATTCTTTCAATCATCTGGTACATCTTTATCATTTAGACATTTGGTATATAACTTTGCTAAAAAAAATTCTATTTCTTCACCTGCTTCTTTTAATATATCAATTATAATTCCATAATTACCTGGAGCCTTCCCTTTCTTCATAAATTTAATTGCATGTCTCACTTCCTCATTCAAAATTCTGGGCAATTCAGAAGATATAATAGGTATAGGAGGCACTTGTTCTTTATTACTATATAATTCTTGATAGAAGTCTTCTACACATTTCATGATGTCATCTTTCTTTTTAATAATAATGCCATCTTTTTTTCTTATTGCAGATATAAATTTCCTACCAATACCAAAATGTTGTTTTACACTCTTTAGACTTTTATTTTCTTCTACAGCTTTCTTTATTAGTTCACAATTATACTTTTTTATATCATTTTCAACTCTTTTCCACACCATTTTACAATTTCGACATAGTCAATATTTTTAATGCATCATTGTTGTATATCCTCATATTTCTTTTTTTCTTCATAAATTCTCTAGTCTCAGTAGAAATTTTATTGGTCAATTGCTGCTTTTTTCTACTGCTATCTTTGTTGTAGTTTTTAAAAGTGTATCGCTTATTTTTCTATTAATGTCATTCAAATCTGAATCATGTTCAAAATCTACTAATACTTGAAACCGATTTGTAAGTTCTAATTTAAATTCATTAGAATGTTTCTAAAGATTAGGAATATCAACTGTAAATATTGTTTTTCTTAATAATTTTTGTCTCTCTAGTTTTGCATTAACATGTATCTTACATCTTACTAATCGATGATCACTTCCTGTTAAATTTATTAAGAACATTGCAATCTTGAAATATGTATTTTCTGTTAGTCAAAATATAATCTAATTCTGCTGTACCTTCATTTGGATGCTTCCATGTTCATTTCCTTCTAACATTTTTCTCAAAAAAAGAATTCATAATATAAAGTTTTTCTTTTTTTGCAAACTCCACAAGTCTATGTCCTCTCATTTCTATTACCATAACCAAAATTACCTACAGCATTTTCATCTTTCATTTGTTTACCAATTCTAGCATTAAAGTCTCCCATAACAATTTTAAAATGTTGTTTACTCTGATCAAAAGCCTTTTGTATATCCATATAAAAATCTTCTATAACTTCATCAGTATGAGAACTTGTTGGAGCATAAACCTGAATTATCTGCATTTGGTATCAGCTATTAAGTTATAAAACTAATCTTGTCATTCTGTCTGATACATCATCAATCTCCACAATTTTATTCTTCCATTTTTTATTTGTAATGAATCTTACTTCAATTACTTGATTATAATTGATATTAGATTTTTTTGTTTTGTTTTCTTTATTATTTTCTTAATTTTAGAATCTTGTATTTGGAATATATTATAAATTGTGTGTGATCACTTACTTATAAAAAAACAACATCCATCCTTTGAGCACCAAAGTAGCAATTTGATATCACTTAGCCAGAGCAAGATTTCATTTTTTTCAGTGGGAATCAAAGCAGATATATTTTCTCATAAATTTATTCTAATTATTCAATCAACTGCTTTGCACCAATACATATTTTTAACATCAAATGATCATGAGATCAAGTGATATTTAAGCTTTAAAATATTCAAGGACAATAGTTTCATTTTAACTGGAAATCTTTTTTTCTTTTTACTTTTAAAGTGTTTCAATTGGAAATCAAACTATAAAATTTTGCTCACACACGTCGAAAAAATAAATAATTACCAATAAACATTTTGTGCTAAACCAGCACTCGTCAGCTGGTCCAGATCATCATCTCCACACATATATACAATCAAAGCTCAGCTTATATTACGATAGCCAATCTTCATACTTTAATAGACAAGCTTCAAACCATTCCACCCCACAACTCTTCAGCTGACCCTTTCATTAAAAATCTGATGATTGGCTATCTTAATATAAGCTGAGCTTTGGTTATATATATGTCTGGAGATGATAATCTGGACCAACTGACGAGTGCTGGTTTAGCATGAAATACAATATTGGTGATTATTTATCTTTTTGACATTTGTGTGATCAAGTGTATCAGCAGTATGAGTTTGCATGGATGGTTGAGAATCATGTAAAAGTCTGAGTTCAAACCCCCTATATATTGCATATATAAGTGCAGATATGAAAAAGCCTGTACTATAGGGGATAAAAAATCTTTAGAAATATAATTTTTAATTTAATTAATATTTATTCATTGTCTAATAGCGATGCAACTTTAATGCCTCATAATGAAAAAAATCGCTCATCACTATTAGTATTGTTGCGTCACTATTTAACTATAAAACATATTAGAAATAAAAGTATAACATTTTTTATAAATAAATATTTTCTGGTTTCATTAAAATATTACTCTCTAAATAAATTCTCCATAAACATAAATAATAATTTATAATTACAACTAAACTTAGAAAACATTCCAATTATGCCATGAATTTAAAAATTAAGTTTTATTATTATAATTTCTGTCACATAAATATATTTGATATAAATTGACTTTAGTGCACTCCAAATAATTAATGTTTAATTCAGTTTAAAATTTATATCAATGTTGTTTTTACTAGTTTAATTGCTATGTTATAATTTATCATTATCATGTTGTTTTTACTAGTTTAATTGCTATGTTATAATTTATCATTCATGATCATTGTACTTATTCTGCCATTCGCTGCATTATCTTCCACATGGTAATGCCTCAAATAAAACATCATATAGTAGAATGTTCCTTGGTGAAAACTGTGATATATCATAAAAATTGTGATGTTTAACACTATTTTATTCAGTCATAATATTCATTATATCAGAACTAAATTAAAAACAATTCATGGAGTATTTTTAGAGATTGATATGGGAAATATATTTTCTATTACCTTTGAATTTTTAATTTGAGTGTATATCAAAGATATATATTATCTCTGTTGATATATTGTTTTATCCTTTTACTATTATTAGTGTTAATGTTTATGTGATGAGTAGTTTTCTGTTTTTAGGGTTAGCTCACATTTTACTGTTAAACTTTTTGTTTAATGAGAACAATTTATTTTTACATCTAAAAGTATCACTACCTTTGAAAATAATAATTAAACATGTCAAATATCATATCAGTTTACATATGATTGTCAGCCAAAAAGATCTCATTATTCTATACATTTACATTTTAAATGAAATAATGTATGGCCTGGATGTGACTGTGGAATTATGTTATAAATAAGTTCAAACATGAGTAGTTCTTTGTTAAATAGTAGGATGCACATATTAAAAGTCACTTATAAAAAGATAAGATAGTTTGGAAAATCAAAACTGTCTTAATGTTAGTTCAAAAAATTAAAAAAAAGTTTGATATTTTCGGTTGGTAAAAAATAATTAATTGATTAGTTGTTCTAAAGATCACATAATAATTAAGCAATAGAAATAATCTGTTGAGTTTTAATACTTAATCACTGTGCTAAATCACAATAAGTTTTTCAGAGTTGAAGTCAGGATTTATTTTCTAAAGTGTAAGGCACAATAACTCATGTAGAAATAAATTATAGTGACATATAGTATTTAGTGGTATTTTTTTCTATATCAGGTATTTCTGGCCTTATTAGTGACAATTAGCATGGAAATTGAGCTAGTAACTTTTAGATTCATGAAAACTAAATGATAAGATAACTAGTTGATTCTGTCAAAGGATAGTTTGTTAAAGTACCATTTTAAATTTACCATTCAAAAATCTAAAGGTCATTGGTTCAATTCCTATGTTACTATCATTGGTCAATCCCACAATATCTGGAAAAAAAGAGAAGAATACCACTTAAAACATTGGGTTCCACACTAACTTGTATGTTATTACTAAAAGTTGAATATATTTAGAAAGGTATAAATAAATTTTGAATTTTTATAAAAATATTTAACAGTTTAATTAAGTTCTAAAAATAATTAAACAAATAACTACAAGTAAAATGTCATTACCACAAATGTTCAGATAATTAAACATATGTATGTGGTGAGGGAAGATCTAGATATAACTTATTTTAGCATAATACATTTAAAAATATATAAACTTTAATCTTTACTGATAAATAGAGCAAAAAATAGAAGTTTTTTAATAAACAACTTGTCCAGTATCTCTATAGAAAAAGAGTGACATAAAAAATTTTTCAAATGCCATCTAGTGATATAGTTTTTGACTTCATTTTATTCTCTAACTAAAAATGCCTAAATATACATTTATCAGGCAATAATTGAATAGTTAATTGAATTGTATGTGAAATGACTATCTAATAACAAAAAAATTCTTAATTGCTTAAGATCTGCAAAATCTACAAATTTTACTCAGATTCAAAACTCAGGTCATGATGATTGTAAGCAGATACTCTAGTCACATTGATGAGATCTGCCATATGTATATGGTTTAGGACTTGCAATAATTACTTTTATACAAGTAATCTATATAGATTACTAAAGTTGCTATATAGAATTTTTACATATTTAGTTTAAAATACAAAGCATTAGTTTGCTTACTACAAAGATAAAATATTATACATTTCTAAAAATTTGAAGTATCAAGAAAAGTAATAAGCTGAGAAATTATAGTCATTACAGTAAACAAAAAAATTAAATACTTTTTAAAAATATTTATGTTAGCTTTGTTAATAAATTCTAATAAGTTTTTAAAAAATTAGCAACAATTATATTAAGTTTTAATTAAATTCTATTTAAAATATTTATAATGATGACTTACCTATGATAATTTATTACTACAAAATTTTAATAATAATCTATTCTATATATATATATATAATGATAAATGAAACAAAAATAGAAACAAATGATGCAGATTGCTAAAAATTCAGGATGCAAGTCTGTTAATTTAAAAAAAGAACATATTGTTAAAAATCTTACAGAAACAGAGCATCCATAGTAAAAAATACTATATTTTGAAAAAATATTAATAGTAATTTATTTAACAATAAACTTTCTCTGGACCAATTAAATATATATTAAAGAAAAAACAAGAAAAATAAATAAAATTGTATTTTTTGAAATAATTAACGTGGACTTAATATAATACAGGAAAAATAAAACTTAATTTTGTAAGTGATTTTATACTTTTTATTAAAACATATAAATGTAACTTATGGAGTTTTTTTTAAAATTCCTTTAAATTAAATGTTTTTCCAGAGTCTTTATGTAAATAATGGAAGTGACAAGGAAACACTTGACACATTTGAATCTTTCAACTTTTTTTTGTTGTCTTTTGGAAAAAATAATTTGAAAGCATTCATAATAGACTCTGTTATTGCATTCTTTTAATCTGTTTTTTTTTTTTTGTCAGTAAATAATCTGCTTTTAGAAATAGACTTTAGAAATATCTGTCTAAGAAGTTTTGCAAAAAATTATAAGTGATGATTTTATATAATGTGTTAATTAAATCAGGGAATTTAAATCCTACATATATGTGTTTAGTATCACTTTTTTAATTATATCCAACTTTAATGTAATATTATTAGAATTTCAAAAACATTCTATATATTGTATGGAAAAACATGTTAGAACTAAATATTTTTGGTATTGTTCTATTAGATCATATCAGCTGCTTTATGACGCTATGCAGCAGTCGATGCCGATGAGCATTATTTCTATGCTATAAAGCATAGAAAAGTTGCCATTTATCAGTAGCTGGCCTGCTTTAGTGTTACACACCTTATCCCAATCCATTCACTACAGTAACATGAGAGTGTCTGGACTTCAGCCTGCCACAACTCTTCAAATATGCATGTCAAAGGAATTAGCTTACAAGTCATCTGACCTGCTATTACCTCCTACCAATTGTCAACCCATTGCCATGTTTTCCTACAAATGTGGAACCTTAAAAAAATTTGGAAAGGGTATGTCCAAGCAAGATTTTGACCAGCTCATGTGAAAAGGCACATTTGCATGAAAACATGTCCAGGACAAATAAAACGGCTGACAGATCGAAATCAGGGTAGCTATCATCCACAGAAGCTGGCATGCACAGGAAAGTAATTAATTCTACTCTAATAGAATATTTGCATAAGGTATGTCAATTGATAAAGTTTTAATTCTTGTGGATGTGAAAAGGCATATCATCTGCCCTACATTGCAGGACTACGATAAAAATTTTGGCCATTTGTAGTTGAAGCTTTTTAAATTTTTGATAGCATAAAATTGTTCTCGACTAAATTACAGGAATCAATTATGTTAAACCTTTGGGGGGAAATGTATGACTGTGAAAATTCTTGTAGTTCTATGCAGAGACCAAAAGAAATTGTCCAAAGAATACATTTATTAATCTTTAAAATAAAAAAAACCAATCAAGTTGGAAATTAGTAATCGTTCTTAATAGGTGTGCCATTAATATCCATACACATATTCTTTCAAAGCTAGATATAGTAATAAATAAATCAATAAATAAATAACTATTTTTCATTTTCAAAAATGACCTGAAAAAGTAAAAGACAGTTCAGTAATTAAAGCATTATCAGCATTTTTTGTCACCACAATGTAATTAGTTATGTCTCAAGCAGTTTGTGGGAAGGGATGAGGATGGTTTTGCCAGCCAGCACTGGCATACATGGGGAATTCAACTATAGTAAAATATTTGCAATAATGTATGTTTACATAAAATTGTTCCAGTAAACGTTATTAAGGAAATAAATGAATTACTTTAACCAATATGATTATTATTCTTTCACAAAAAATGGGGTGGGCCCAGTATCATTATATTTATGTGGTTTTGCATAGGAACAATGCCATCAAATGGCTGACATGATCTATTAGAACAGTACCTATTTCTTATAATTTCCAACAAAAAAGTGGGTGAGTGGTTCGAGATCCAAAAAGAGGGAGGAGGTTGGATACTGGAAGCAATAGAGGGACTATACATCCCTACTAATAAGTTTTTTTTATTATTTTCAACAAGTCACAAAATAATTGCACAACAGTGAGGAATATCATTTCTGCCCTAATAAAAAAATAATAAGATTTAGATCAAGGATGTTTCCAGATATTTATCAAAATAATTTATAAAAAATAAGATTTACACCACATTGTATCACTGAAAAATAATTTTAAAAAATACTGAATAGTTATAAAAATATAATATTTGAACCATGATTAAAAAAATCATTTTTCAAATAAAGTTTTTCCCATAAGTGTAATCATAGAATTAAACTTGGTTGGAATGCTTTTGGTAGAACTAACTTGATACTAAAAGGAAATATACCTATGTGTTTGAAAAGAAAAGTTTTTAATAAATGTGTTTTACCAGTTCTTACTTATGGATCTGAGACTTGGACATGTAATAGAAGAGCAATATAAGGACTTCAGATCATTCAAAGAAGTATAAAGTGATGCATGTTGGGAGTAACAAGAAGAGATTGAAAATGAAATATATGGTTAAGAGAACAAACAGATGTTACTGATCTCATTGAAAAAATTAAAGACTGAAGTGGAGTTGGGCTGGACATATTGCTAGAAGAGATGATAATATATGGACAATTAAAATCAAACTGTATCCATAAAAAGACAACATGTGAGATGGATTGATGAAATAAGAAAGTGTGCAGGGGTGATGTGAAGAAGAGAAGTTAAAGATTGCAGAAAATGGATTGAACTTGGAGAGCCCTTCATCCTGCAGTGGGTTGATAATGATTGATGATGATGAATATTAATAATAATAATGATAATTATATATATAATAAAATAATGAGTGTACTAATAGTTCTAACCAAGCTTTATCAATAAATGTTGCCAGAGAAATCTCTATTTAGAATTATCCCTGTACTCAAACAGGTTTCAAGCTATTATATATATATTGTTTTTCTGAAGGTTTGTGATGATGGTGTTCTAGCTGTATTTTTATATTGGACTATTTCCATCATCTAATATGTGTGTTGAATGTCTTTAGAAAATAAATACTCATTAACAATTAATAAGCAAAAAATTAGCACACGATTGATATAAATAATAATAAATGATACTCATCACTGGCAACTATAAATAACAATCAAACAGAGTATTCACAAGTTAATTGATATTTATCTTTTATGAGTGGATTTAAAGAGACATACTATAAAAAAAATTAAGCTAATCATCATCTAGTTAATGTTAAACTTGGGGTATAATATAAAAGCAATCAATATTTCAGTTGCATACAAATAAGTGCTAAAAATAATTCTGAAAGTAATCCTATGTCAAAAGTGCTAGTATCATTATTTCAATGATGATTATCATCAATGCTCATTGCTATCTTGTGACAGAGTATATAGGACAATTAAACTAGTCACTATTATTATAAAACATTATGTAAAGTGAATGAACTTTAAATGTGAAGTTCATTTTCTTAGCACCATCTAAATAATTCTACAAAAATCACATGCATACACACACATCCCATCTATTGTTAATCTGAACTAAATCACTGCTATCATGAGAAAATATACAATACTTAATCTATTCTAGTATGAAATAACTTCACTGGAATAACTTAAAACAATGATTAATAAATTTATTGAATAATTAAAAAAAAAAGATAATATTAAAAAAAATCTGATAAATACTCTATATTACAAATAGATCATTCTGATCTTGATTATTTACAAATATTAGAAAATATTTTAATAGACTGTTTAATAAAACTGTTTAAATTGTAGTTTTCAGATATGTAAAATGTTAATGATATTAAATAAACACATATATATGCACACAGTTTTCTTGGCTGATAAAACAAAATATGCCAATTATTAATAAGCTAATAAATAATATTCTATTTTAACAAACAATAACTAATTAAATGTTAAATATATATAAATTCCATATGTATGAATTTTAATATAAAATATTTCAATTATTAATACTTAATTTGTCTTAAAACTATAATAAATCATTTTCACAATCTAAATAAAAATATAAATACGTTAAATCAACCACATAATCTGCATAACACATTTTGGTAATTTTATTATATTTTTTATCTCAAAAGCAAAATCTTTTGTGAATGACATAATAAAATTTAAAGAAAATATATCTAGAGTTTCTATTCTTTAGATGCTTTTTTCATATATCTGAGAAGTTACTGTTAATTTATTTCCAGAAATTTTAAGAAAGTTTTCTTTTTCATTTCCAAACAAGAAGACATTGAAATTAAATAACTTCAGTGAAAAATTTAAGAATAATATATATGTAGTTTTTCAAAATTTCATTTTTCATATCTATGGTTCCATATGTTATTTTCTAAATAGGTCTAATGCACAAATCATATATATATGCATATGACTAAGAGTAGATTTCTTTCATCTATGCTTCCATGCATATATAAAATAGTACATGTATAAAATATAATAACATAGTACTGGAGTTTCTTAATAAGTTGGTTTGCTATGTATATTGTTGTTATGGCATGACCTTGTTAATAGATAAATAAGTGCTGGTGATCCTCAAGTCCATTCAGTTTTCCAAAATTCACCACTAATAAATAGGGGTCCCATACCCACATATGGTCTTTGAAATATCACAGAAAACCATACAGGTATACTTCTCTGAAAGTTCAAACTTGACCAAAATGAAACTAGCAACTGTCCTTTATTTGAAACTGGCTTTCCATACATTTTCTATAATAACAATCAGTTAATCTGAACTTAGTAGATATAGTAAAATGTAGAAACAGGAGAATTAACAATAAAAATTTTCCCTTTTGATTAATAAAAACAAGATAATAACTAGATTTCATTGTTCTGTTTTTAAAATATATATTTATCAAAACCAAAAATGTTTTAATTAAAAAAATCGTTACTTAATCTTTTAAGTAAAAGCAGGTTATAGAATTAACTCTATAAAATAATGAATATTATAAAGAAAAGCATTCTTGTTTGATACATTAAAAAATTGGATTTTTTTATCAAATTCAGGACTAAAATAAAATATGTACATTAAAAAGATATTTTTTATATTTGACTTTAAATAATTAACAATACAGTATTTATAAAAATATCAATTAATATCATTACTAAATTAATATTTCAGTCATTCCACATTTTATTTTAAATAATTATATACATAAATTTTATCTATGTTCACTTCTACTTTTCATTTTAAGCTTTAAATATATGTGCATGCATATATTATGTTGTGTGTCATGAGACCAATTCATCTCAATATATAATTTTTAAAGTTAAAATATACATCATTCTCTTCTTACACATGGTAATATATAAAATAAATGTATGATTATACATTCATTCACTATAATTATAAATATATGAAGACCATATGAGAGGAAAGCTTTTTTAAAGTCTATTTTTTTATATTTATTTTGTAAACAGTATGTACTTAGCCAACTTTTGACTTTTAACAAGTAATAAATGTAGCATAAACTGGAAAGTGTGAGTTTACATAAAATTTGAATATGAAAATTAATTAGGGAAAATAGGCCATCTTTTGTGTATTAGTTATTTATCCATATATATATATATGATTTTTTGGGTAAAACCGTGCGTTATTTTCTATTATATACCGATATTAAATATATATATATATTGTAACCTTCCCTTCCAGTTCTCCAACACCTCTACCCTACCTTCTCTTTTTACCCTCTATGCTACTAGCTCAATAATAAAAAATGAAGTACAACAACAATAAAGTATAAGACTCTTTATGGGGCTTGAAACTTGTGATACATTAAAACATAAGATATACTTTAGGAATGATTACAACATAGAGATTTTAACATTGAGAAGTATATAAAATACACTCCACAATGGCATTGCTATTGTTAAAATTCTCCTACTACCATCATATTATAATCATTAGGAAAATCCCCACAACAAACAATGACTAACATAATATTTCATTTAAATAATGATTTAAACTACTATTTTATGATTTAAGAATCTCAAAATAAAAACATTAACAAAATTACATTACTTAAAATAATTAATACTATCCTATGGCTATGTCATATCGAAAGCACTCAGCTGTCAATTATTTTATCGATTCTTATAAGTATTTATTATAGCTTCTCTTTCCAGTGCCTCAACACGCTTGTAATTTTGTTATAATTATCTTGAGAGAAGTAAAAATCTAGTATTTTATAAGTATTCTATTCTAAAATATAATATAAGCATTAGATTGATAACTGAATCACAAGAGGTATTTTACTGGGATTCAACCATTTAAATAATATCACACTTACTATTACAAACCGTGATTAATCTCCTATTTGAAAATTAATCTAACTATAATAATAAGACATGAACATTAACAATCACTATCTACTCATTATCTTTACTTATTTAATTTAATTTACATCCTAGGATTTATTCTCATACTTATACTAATAACAATCACTATAGAATACTCATTTTATTATAATCAAGAGCTTTATTATACTATTATTATCTACAAAATTTAACTCAATTAAATACATTTCTTAATTACTTAGCATTCACCCATTGTAATTTGATCCTTCAGAATTAGAAACCCTAAAATATATTTGGTCAGTAGCTTTCACTCTGAAATAATATAATACTTCTAAATTTATAATATAAAACACATTTTAAAATTAGATTGTGACTCTTAAATCATACTATTAATTTTCCTGAAAGTTTGTGATGATGGTATATTATTAGATGTGATATGTTGGACTATTTCCATAATCTATGACTGAATGTTGAATGTACCGAAAATTTTAAACCTTATTTAAACTTTTCAAATACAAACAACTTGTTAGTAATAACCCACAATTAGACAACATAGGTTAGTAATTACACAATGTTTTGAGTAGTATTATTCTCCACTCTAATTACTAACTTGTGTTGTCTAATTGTGTGTTATTACTAACAAGTTGTTTGTATTTGAAACATTTAAATAAAGTTTAAAATTTTCTGTACATTCAACATTCACTCATAGATGATGGAAATAGTCCAACATATCACATCTAATACTATTAATTTCTATTATATGCACTCTATTTTGTAATACTTAATAGTACATTTCACATAAATCTTCAAGATTCTTTTATATCTAATAAAAACATGAAGTACTACAAACTCCTTTTAATATAGTTCTAATTTAAAAGCAATTTATAATTAATGTGTCAATTATAAAATTTTAAATATAACTCTTCAGCTTAAGCATGTAAGCAATATGTGGCTATGTATAATTCTATGTGGATAATGCACTTTATTGATATGACTTTGTGATGGAAATGACTCTCAAATGCAATGAAATTATTATTACAAAATTTAAATCTAAATATTCATTTATTTACAACAATAACATTGAACAACAATCATCTATACATTTTATGTTAAATAATTCACTAACAAGGTAATCATTTAACTGTTTATAAATTTACAATAAAATTATTTACATTCAGCACAGATAAACATAATAATTATACTATACATTTTAATCTTCCCCATATTCAGTATCTAGTTCTCTTAAAATAATAAGTTTATTCTTCTTACCTTCATGTATGCTTTCATACTAATATCATCCAGCTTTACAATTCATTAGTTATCTGATAATTATCTTCATAGTCATCTTTCTCTATTTATCTTATATTTTGTAACTCCAAATATTTTAATAAAATTTTAATATTTAAATTATATTTCATGTTCGAAATTTGTATAAAATATTGCACTATAATCTTATCAACAAAAATTATTGCTGCTATAATAATGTTACAAAAAAAAACAATATTTATAATTTATTCAAAATGAGTAGTGAAATTAATGATTCTTTTTTATATAATGTAATTCATTTTATACATTCATTCTTTATCTCTCACTTATATTTTTTGTTTGTCTTTGATCTCAAGTATCATTGTTCATATAATAATTTATTCAGATTTTATTCAAATATAAAGTATTTGTTCTTTATATAGTCATATTACTTTTAAGCTAATTCATCAAAACTTAGGAAGAAAAACTATAAAATTCGTAAAATATTTAGTCCACTTTCGATGCCTACTATATTCTTATTTACCCTAAAACTTCATAGATAAAAAACTGATTTTATCAAAAATATTATATCATAATAAAGGGATGGTGGTTTCCTTTATTTATGAGGTCTTATATTTTGGAAGGTAATAATTTTCCTAATGATCTTACCCCAATTTTACCCTGGCTTATTCAGCAAGCACTTATGATATATACTACACCCATGTCTTTGCAGAAAATTCTCCCCTCTTTCTAATAAACTATATGGGTATTGCAAAGATTAATCCCCTTCAACTAATCAACCAGTTCTTCTGGATGATATTTTTATATCTATCCTGGAATTTCAACTCATCTTTTCCTACTGTGTCTTCAGCATCTATTATTATACTCCCTCTGGACCAATAATACGATACAATCTTCTCATTAAATATTTTTCTATTCACATTTGAGGACATGTTACAAAACAATAGTCTATCTTTATCATCATCAATATTATATATATATATATATATATATATATATATAATATTGATGATGATATTTGTATATATATATATATATATATATATAACAAATGAGATCATGATTATTATTTTTTTTTTACATTAACATTCAATCTTTTCTTACTCTCATAAATAACCTTACATTTTATAATATATATATATTATTTTTATAGAATCCTATAAATTTTTATTATTACCACTAATACATTCCTCTTTATCAAATATACTTTATGATAATACATTTGAAATACAACACATTTTACCACACTCAAATTTTTAAAAATATATACCAGTTAAAAGTATAAAGTTAAAATATTATACCCCATACACACTTTCATGTCATAACTAATCTATATCTTCTTCATATCTTTAAGCATACTCTTTTTTAAAAAAACAAGAATGAATAATAAAAAGTTAATACCTTTTAATCTTATATACCAGATTGCATATAAAAATTATTTCCATTATTGCTAATTATAATACCTAGCATTTATATTTCATATCAAACAAAAAATATTAATAATAAATTAAAAATTAAAATCCTTTTCTATCTTTTTTTCCTTTTAAAATCCATTTCAATTCCTAGTTTAATACTACCATGATAACCCAATAGATGTTCACCATTCAGTGCTTCTCTTATCTTTTTTTTTTGCTAGATGAACATGTATATTTAAACAAAACACTTTACAAACAAGCACAATACTAACTGGACAAAAGTTTTGAATTGAATGTATCTTTTCCTTCTTGATTAGATTAAGGTTACATGTGCATAATTATACTCTTGAAAAATACATTAACAAAAGATTTTAATAAATTGCAATACATCTTCATATTATTTCCCATGTTGCAAAACTTTAAAATATGTTTAACTAATTCATCAATAAGTTTACTTCACTTATTTCTTTCCTTTCTTGTTACATATTAATCTCATAAAATTTAAGTACATATTAATAAATTCATTTAACTTTCTGTATTATAGTGTATCATCTTTGTGACTGTCATCTACTATTAAAAAATTAAACAGACTTTTTTGATTATCCTTCCCATTTTTACTGTTCCTCTTTTACAATAATATAACATTTCACCTTTTATTAAAACATGAGAAATATTAATTCATCTTTTATCTGTCTTTTCTTTTTTTCATAATTTTTCAAGTTATTATTACACATCAATAGTTAAATTCAAACAGAATATTAATCTTAATTAGACTTATCATTCTCAACTAAGTCATTATTTTTAACATCCGATAAAATACTTGGTACTTTTCTATTCTATCATGTCAACCATTTGATGGTACTATTTCTATGCAAAAGCACATAAATATGCCATTTATGTGGCCACCACCTCTCTAGGCCTATAGATCTAGGAAAAAGCACAGAAAGAAAAGGCTATTTAAAGGCAGCAGCCAGTGCCGATGGCATTAATTTTTATGCTATAAAGCACAGAAAAGATGCTGTTTAGCAGTGGTCAGACTACTTTAGTGTTATGCATTTTATCTCAATGCTCACAATTCAATGTTCACTACAGTATTGTGTGAGGGTGTCTGGACTTCAGCTTGCCACAACTCTTTAAATATGCATGTCAAAGGAATTAGATTACAAGTCATCTGATCTACTATTACCTCCTAACAATTGTTCACCCATTACCATGCTTCACTATTCAACCTTGAACCTTCCAAAAGTTTGGAAAGGGTAGGTCCAAGCAAGATTCTACCAAGCAAGATTTCAATAAGCTCACATGAAAAGTTATGTTTTCATGAGAACACATATGCAACAAATTAAATAGCTGACAGGTTGAAGTCAGGTATGCAAAAAGTCATGTTTTTGCGAGAACATGTCTATGACAAATTAAATGGCTGAGAGGTCAAAATCAGGCCAACTGCCATCCACAGAAGTCATGTGCATGGAGAATTCTAGGAGACTCTTTGCAATAAGGTAGGCCAATTGATAAAGTTTCAATTCTTATGGATGTGAAAAGGCATGCCATCTGGCCTACATTTCAGGATTAAGATGAAGCTTTTGGGGGCCACTTGGAGTTGCAAGCGAGTTTGAAATTTTTGCTAGCATCAAATTGTTCTCAATTAAATGTACAGAAATTGATGAAGAAAATCAATGAATTACGTTAAGTCTTTGGATGGATGTATGACTGTGAAAATTCTCATAATTCTATCCAGAGACCCAAAAAAAATTGTCCAAAATACATTTATTAATTAATCTTTAAACAAGAAAAAAGTAAAACAAAAAAAAGATAAAATTGAAAATTATCAGTAATCATTCGTAATAGGTATGCCATTAATATCCATACACATATTATCTTTTAAAGATAACTATTGTAAGAAATAAATAAAATAAATAAATAAATTTTTTTCTTTTCAAAAATCACCGAAAAAAGTAAAAAAAAACCAGTTCAGTAATTAAAGCATTATCAGCATCATTTTTTGCCACCACGATATAGTTATAAAGTTTGCGGGGAGAGGGAGGATGGATTTGCCACACAGGGAATTCTACTTGAATAGAATATTTGCAATAATGTATGTTTCCGTAAAATTGTTCCAATAAATGTTATTAAGGAAATAAATTAATTATGTTAACCCGTATGATTCTCATTCTTTAACAAAGAATGGGGTGGGCTTGGTAACATTATATGTATGTCTTTTTGCTTAGCATCAATGCCATCAAGTGACTGACACAATAGAATAGAAAACTACCAAATACTTTTATAAGTTTTAAAAAAAATTTCTAGAGATTTTAGACTTGTTTCTCATTTTTAATATATGATTAATAAGATTATTTAATTTGACATAAATAAACAAATGTTTTCTTATGTGAATGCAGATATATCTTTCTTTAAGGAACTGTAATTGTCTTTTCTTTCTCATGATTATCCCAAATAAGAACAGCAACTTTGGTTTTTTTTTTAAACTTCTTTTATATATCATTTTAGTTATAAGCAGATGATCAGGATTGCAATTAGGTCATAATAAAGAAACTAGTTTGAATTCACTCCATGACATTAACAATTACTATTAAATATATTATATCCTTAGACAGCTTTTTAAATATTGTTTTACTATTTAAAACTTTTATAATTTTTTACTGAGAAATGAAATTGAAACAGCTTACTGCTTAATTTTTTTCATGAATCTGTACTTTGATTGGCTGCTTTTCTCTTTCTCTTAAAAACCCCAGGATAAAGTATTAAAATCAATAAATATTTACCATTTAGTGTAAAATAAATATTCAAACTTACATTAAATGATTCTAAAAAATCATAGATTCTAATTCTCAAAGTACTATGAAGAATAACACCATTAGAATTAATAAGGTAAACATCCTAATGGGAAAAAATAAGAAGTGAATACATGTTATTAGTAGTCAAATAACTCATATTAGCACCATATATATTCTTTGCAAAGAAACCTTTTCAACTAAATACTGAAGTGATATCAAAGCCAAGAATGAGAAACTTTTATAAATGTAACAAATAATCTAATTATATTATACCATTATTTTGTTAATAATTTCTGCCTCTTTAAACATTGTTATAAGTTCATAAAACAGGCTACGATCTTATTTTATAAAAAGTAGATTTTATTTACTTCTTTTGAAAACATTAAAAATAAACTCACAAAATTATTACATATAATGTAATAATCAAAATCATAAATATAATTATATTTTTAAACGAGACAGATGAGCTTTATATAGCCATAGTTTATAATTCAAACATTGTCTATTATGTTTATCATTGAAGATCTTATTTTATAATAATGAACTTAATAGAGAGATATTTCAGTGCTCTAATTTATATATAAGTTTTAACTTTTAATATAATTGACTGTGTGTGTATATATATGTTTGTATACGCGCGTGGGTTTTTTTAATACAAGTAATCGTAATCTTTGGATTATATATGTATGAGTAAAAAGAATAATATCTAATTTTTCTGAAGATATAAAATTTATTTACGATATGTGTTTTTTCTCTCAAAAATGCAAATTCATATTAAATTCATCTCGTATGCAAGTTACAGCAACAATTTGTAATATTTATCTAAAATATTTATTTAAATGTTTATGAAAAATCGCCTATTAATAATCTTTGCATAGCAAAGTTGATTATGAATAAAATAAAGTAATAAAGGAATATATCAAATGAAAGTTTATTCTTTAATATGAAGCAATATAGTAATAAGAGATCTTTAATCACTTAATATATCCAATGTGAGATAATGTAAAATAACTCAAGTATAAATAGTGAAAAAGAAGACATTACTCACTAGGCTAATTAACTACCAGATGTTAAATGTTTTAGTGGTTATGCCATTTTTATTTATTCTCTAGACAAGAATAGATAGATATTCAGTAGCTGACACATAATAGTTTGGTTAACTGGGTCAGCAATCTGGAAAAATCTATAATTTGTTTACAAATTCTACATGAAAAATTTAATCCAAATTTAAATTCTAGGTTGTAGGCATAGCAGACAAAAGTATCCTTTTCTCTTTCTCTCTCTCTATATATAAAATTGCTTTATATTTCCTAACTAAACATATTTGAGAAAAGTTAATGTAAGATTTAATAATAATAAAACCACACGACATGAAATATGTTTAATGCAAATGAGATATCTTTAGGGGATATCATGATTTATATACATATATTGTGGCATAAATATCTCTAACACACATTTCTAAAAAAGCTAACTTAACTTGTGTGCGTGCACATATGCATATATACATTAAGCTATACTAATTTTATGTAATTGAAAATAGATTTTTTAAAAAATCGTGTATTTTATTATATAAATATAATAAAGCAAATTCGCATTTTTAAAATTTTTTTTGCACATTTCTGCACCTACTAGTAACGAATATATATCTTATGTGATCTCTGCTGCAATTTTTTTTGATCACGATCTTTATATTTTTACATTTCTTTGTTTAATGATTTCTAGATTGTAACTGGGGAAAAAAAGTTATGTAAATTTAGTATATAAATATAAAAAAGGCAAATTTGCAATGTTTTGCTTTTTTTTTTTTTTCACACGTCAATATATACTAGAAATAAATATATCTCTCGGATATACCGATACATGCGACTTCTGCTGCAATGATTTCCACAAGGTAAAAGAAAACTTAGAAATTGAAAAAATTAGATTATTGAAAATTGTTATATATATTGTTATAGTCCTCCCTTCTCTCAGAAGTGGACTATTCCAGATTCCTTCTTTATCTGATTGGATTAAGCATTGTTTGCTGCTGACTAATAGGCTGATGTACAGCTAAACATATAGCCAATGATTAATACAGGCCAATAAGCAAGGATGCTCACTGAATTCGAATGTTTTCAGTAAGATCAAGGATCTGGCTATAAATAGTCAACCTTTCATGAAAACAGGAGGGTACCATCTTTGTAGGTCAGACAGATGTTCTCCCCCTGTTCTCACAAAAGGCTGACTATTTATAGCCAGATTCCTGACCTTACTGAAAACATTCGGATTTAGTGCGTATCCTTGCTTATTGGCCTGTATTAATCATTGGCTATGTGTTTAGCTGCACATCAGCCTATTGGCCTGCAGCAAATAATGCTTAATCTGATCAGATAAAGAAGAAATCTGGTATAGTCCACTTCTGAAAAAAGGGAGGACTATAACATATATAATAACAGAAGAAGGATTTTGATAAAGTAGAAAACATGATCTCACAATGGGCTAGCTAAATTTATTATATATTATACCGGAGAGCCTGCATCTACTATTTTCCATCAGAGGGCCCCACTATACCTTTAACCTAGAATATTTCCACTTTGCTGATGAGAATATCCACATAGATGCCTTTCATAGTTTCCCCATCATATATACATTAATTATTGCTGCTAGATTTGAGAGATGGGAGATTCTCATCAAAACAAACAATTGGCAGGGCAGACAACAAATAAATCAATGCCAGACAAATCTAACAACAATATTTATTAACAATAATAAAGCAAAACTTACATTAATGGTAATGTTTAAGCTAGTTTTAGCTCAAAAATATAATAAATTTGATTAGGAACTATTTTCTAATAAGTAGTTAATATATTTAACAGCTGATTGACTATTATTATTTTCTCAACGTTACTTTTAGTTCATTAAAAATAATTGTATGTTACTACAATAGAATTTTACATATATTTGACCATTTCAGATATGTGAACATATCTTTGCTACAACATTAATCTATAATCAAAAATAGACAGTCTTTATTACTATACAGGTTCACATGTGCTGATTTTACTAACAAAGCTTATATGTGGTACAAGATTCCAGCCACAAGAAGAAACATATAACAAACAATAAGCAAAAGGCTCATAACTAATCCGTATTAAAGAGCAAAATATAATAAATACCTGAGAAGAAATACTTGACTCAAAACAAACATCAAAAGAACTGCAAATTTTGAGTAGCAAATAAGTTAAAACAGATAAAAATATATAGAAATTAGTATGGGCAGAAAATGGCTGAACCTGATGCAAGATATGAAAATATGTCTATATCTAGTGGTGAGCATAAAAATAAATAAAAGGCCAAATATATAAATAAATCTTCACATGGTATATATAAGGGATCATTTTATATGCATGCACACACACAAGCAAAAAAAAACTTTCTCTTTTACTTTCAGCCATGCATGATATAAACAACAAGGAAAAAACTCCCAATAATTTAAACAGTTCAATTATTCTATTAAAATTATATATGCATATCTATAAAAAGTGATTATATCAAACATTCTCAGAGAATATATTTCATTTTTTTATAAACTTAACAAATTCATTCTTATTTTTTGCTAAAGAAAATCTAGATGGTTTAAAACAATCATGAAATTGGAAGGGGAATCTGGCTCTAAGATTCTTTTAAATAACTTTTGAAAAAAAATTATAGAAACTTGCTTGTTTATTAAACTTAATTATCAACCACCAAATTTAAAAGAAATTAAAGAGTAACTAAAACATATTCAAAAGATTATAATATATGACATACAGAAAAAAAATGAAATTAATAAAACAGAAATATAAACTTACAAATTAATCAAACAAAATTTACACCTCTATTCAATACTGGTTTAACTGCTATATCTAAAGAATAGTTCATGTAAAGATTCTACTTTAAGTCTATAGTGAAATGAGTATTCAGCTATTACTTTCTGTACAGAGATAGTATATAAATACATATGTATGCCTGGCATACAGATATTATTTTCAGAGTTTTTTTGTTTCATGGGTGATGAGAAATGCATTGCTATGATAGTCTCTAAGATATCAGCAGTTGACTGTTTTGTTAGTCAGTTGGCAGATGAAATTAGCACATGTTGGTTATAGGTTCATGCTAGAGAATGAAGTTTATCTTTAGGTGCCTTAGCAGTATATAGCTTCAGATATGACAACTGGTTCATTTTCAATGTGAACACATGTATTTACAGCAAAATCAAAATACAAGCAGGATCAGTAGATACAATAAAATAAGAACAATCAGACTTTAGCAGAATTTATCAGAATAATTAAATAATAATTTCTGGTATTTTATAAACTTCTAATCATTGTTTAACCACTCAATAATTTAATGAATCTCCCTAATCAGTAAACCAGTGGTTAAAATTTTTGCACCAGATAAACTAAATATTTTAATTAATGAATTTCCAGATAAACAATACTTAATGAAAGAAAAGTACATTTTGTTAAGATTTTAATTAATAACAAACTGATTAGAATTGGTAAAAAAAATTCAGATTAAGTATGTTTCTGAACTGATTAGAATTGATAAAAAAATTTTTTTTAGATTAAGTATGTTTTTGAAATATTAAATTTTTTTTTACCAAAAGATGTAAATTCAGCTGCAAAGTTCACCTTTAAAAATTGTTACATTTTAATAATTGAGCTAACCTTAAAACATTTTCATTATTAGAGTGTGCATGTATATACATAATACTGCACTTTCCAAAAAACACAACTTAAATTAAAATTAAGTTTGCTTAGCCAATACTAAATACTAGCATCTAAACTAATATTGAGATAGGCAAAGCATCTCAATATAGATGATGGTTTACCTAATCAGAGGTGGAGAGAAATAAAATTACATATTTCATGAGGCATTTAAGAAGGATATACTCACACTCAATTGAGCTACAACATTTTTTTTATTGTAATTCTTTTTTTTTTTTGTAAAATACTATTATAAGTTATTAAACTTAGTTTGTAAAAGTATAAAATGAACCTTTATTTATTAATAGAATATAAAGTTAAAAGTAATAAAAACAATTGTTTTACTTAGAGGGGAATCTTTTCAAGAATAGTTTAACATCATATTATTTTAAATATACTTACAATTTATCCATGTCTCTATTGGCCTAATTAACATTGTAGTATAAGCAAATAAAATGGGTCTGAAGGTCATGTGAATGGTGTGACTGATTGCACTAGTTCCTGGCCTGCACTTTCTACACTTTTTATGAAAATCAAAAAATGTATTTTATTATTTGCTAAACATAATTGTTTCCTTTTTTCCTGCTAAAATTCTGTAATTTGAAGACCCTATTATGTCAAAGTAATACAATTATAGAAGCACTGTTTCTACTGTGATATAGATTTTTCAGTACACACAATATATATGCTTAAATATTTTATCATATTCTGGTCATGTTAATGTAAAATCAGCATAAGTCAAGAATGATTCTCTTTAATAGCAATTTTATCTATTGAATCAGAATTCACAAAAAAAATTAAATAAACAATGCTCTTATTCAATTTGCAATAAAATATTCAAAGAAATATATATAAAACTCCTTGATTCTGAGGCTATCAATCTTATGAAAACTTCTTTTGATATTAAGGGAAGGTGGGATTTGAAATGAATTATGTGAAGGTTTGTTTGTTTGTATATATATATATATGTTTTCTTTAGTTTGATTTTCACTTGAGAAGGTCTATTTGTAGTAGATGAAACCATGGTTGTGTAAGGATTTTGGTAAAATTTTGGATTTAATCTAGTATTGTATTGTTTTATGGTTTTGCATTTTTATTTTTGCTAGTATAGTGTTAGACAGTTTTGGTTTTATATATATCTCATTGTATGCATTTTATTTTGTTTTCTCAAATATTCATTAATAAAATTTTACCAAGTCATATTTAAAATAATTTATTAATAATCATAAATAAGCAATTATTTTTATATCATAAATATTAATTTGTGCAATTTTACTTTGAGTAAACAAAATAAAGTACACATAATACACAAAATTATATTTTATTTTCTTGAATATTTTTTTTTAGTGAATTCTCCTTCAAAATAAAAAAAAAAAAATAGCAAAAAGAATATCTGCAAATAACATAATTTTAAAAAATTATCTAAGTATTTTTATCATGAGTAAAAGTTCTGTAAAGTCATATCTTATCTGCAAATAAGATATTTAAAATATATATTAAAGCATTTTTATCATGATTAAAAGACCCTCACCACTACCATCACATGAAAACATTACCTCAGGCCCACTTTTTCTTGGGCTGGCTCTGCAAAATACTACTCATGAAAAATAAACATTGGAGCCAGAACTAGATTTAATCAAAACAAAATAATACTATTGTATACTTTGATCATTATTATTAATCATAAGTAATAGAGATTCTTAATTGGACACATGTATTAGATATTAGATTCAACAACTATACAAAGAAAAAGGAAATAGATATCTATAAAAAAAAATAATAATAACATTAATCATGTAAGCAGTAAATAAAAATCTAATATTCAAAGACAGTTAAAAAAAATTGTTCAATGCAAATATATACAAAATACATCAAAGAAATGTATTGGTTTAATGAGATTCATTTCAATTTTACAAAACATTTTTCTTTTTCAATTTATACTTAATGCCATGGTTAAAGAAAATAAGATTGAAATCAAATTTGGAATCCAATGAAAATATGAAAATAATATATTTATATCTTTTAAATATTTATTATAACTATAGAAAAAAAATTAACTGCTATTCTAATTTTTGTTCCGAAATCTGCGAGCATGTAATAATTAATAACAAATCATCTCATAAGTACATATTAATTAATAATTATTAATAATAATAAAACATCTTATCAAGCAATAGATGTTATTTTTAATGGCTGCCTTGCCTAACATCAAAAGTATGTAATAAAATAAATCTAAAATGCATGCAAATTATTCAAAATACATCATTTCAAAAATATAGAGGAGAACAGTAAAAATATTATTTATTTTATATTTAAAAATACTTTAATGAATAAATAATTAGTAGTGATGGCTTATCATGGTCATATATGTGTTCAAAGGTATTCATCATCTCAATATATATTATTATTACAACAAAAAATATTAAGAATGATATATCTCCTATCTCAAAAGTGTAGAGAACTTTTGCCATAACACATACTGAATATTATTATTAAAAAGAACAAGCAAATATTAAAAAAAAAGAAATTATTATAAAAAAATATTAATACTCCCTAGATTATCAGCAACCATAATTTACAAAATTAGTGTAAGATTATAATTTTTGCACATTTCTAACTAACTTTGAACATTTTATTTACAATAATATATTTTTAAAAAAGATTTATTTTAACTGGAAAGTTTACTACAAATTAAATGTAAAAACATTCATATAAAAACACTTTTGAAACATTTACTCTTTTTTTAAAATTTTATTTAAAATACAAATCTACAATTGAAACTCTCTGGCTAATTAAAATATCTAAAGAATAATATATAATTCATATTTGTCACACTTTGTGGGGGGGGGGATGGGTGTCTTTTTATATATTTATTACTTAATTTTAAAGACAAAGACAAAAAAATACATAAATATATATAATTATTTAATTAAATAATAAGTGTAATAATGCTCAAGGCTAAATAAGTTTATAAGTAATCATTAAAAGCAGTCAACATTTAGACAATCCCAATAACAATCTCAAACTGTTGTCAATTGCAACCTCCTTTAACAATAAAGGTTGCAATCTTTATTGTATGTATAGATATATTGGGCCATAAATAAATATGGAATTCCATCTTTATTATTAAAAGGAGGTTGCCTTGACAACAGTTCAAGATTGTTGATTGTTATTGATATTGAGTTTGTCTAAGTGTTGACTGGTTTTAATTATATAATTATTTAGAAATGAATTATTCTCATAGGAAAAACAATGATGTTCATATTTATATTTATTCAGTTCACAATGATCATTGATACACTTCCTTGATGAAAATGGTAAAAAAACACTTCTGTAGAGGTTTTACAAGTAGATAAATAGTTATTGAAATGGAAATTTTTTTTATTGTGCAGAAAAAGCATTGAATGTCTCTTTGTAAAAATTTGATAATGCATTTTAAAGACAACTTCATGTATATAATTAGTATTCCAAATCATGTATTTTCATTGATGATGATCAATTAAAGCTTATTAAAGATAATTTTTAATTGTTTTTTTTTTTGAGTTAACATGACAATTTCTAATATAGTTTATCATACTTTGGCATACGTCAACCCTTATTTATAAGTAATTAAAGTTTTTAAAAGAATTTTACCAATTTTATGTGATTAAACTTCTCATTTTCCATAGAATTAATGGCCTATTTGTTTGATTTGATGAAATAATAATTTTTAATTTATTTAGAGTTTACTGGAATTGACCAGTTCATAAAATGACATCAAAAGTTCAGAAACAAATACAAAAAAATTATATGTTATATGTGAGAATATAACAAATAAATAAGAAAAGTTTTTTTTATAGTAATGGGCATAAAAATGTGTTTTCTTATTTCATATTACAAATGATTTTCTTTTATAAAGCTAGTAGTATAGTGTATGAACATGCAATTGGAAAACTGTAAAATAGCTAGTTTCAGCAAAACCATCTAAGTAATCATTTACCCTTGCATTCTAGATAATTTACATTGTTTTAAACAGTTGAATTTTAAAACACATACTCTCTCTTAAGTAATATTCAATAAAATCAATACTTTCATAATTTTTGTTTGGGATCACATAATTTTAAAAACAACATGTGATATTACTGGAATTTTTATTTGGTACTGTTCGGTGCACTGTACCTTTTATTTTAATAGAAATTATTTGGATACATAAAAATAAAAAAACTACTTACAAAAAAATAGTAAAATTTAAAAATTGTGGATTTTCAAAAATTTTCATAAACAACTGTGGAAGAAAGTAAAGATCTTTTAAAGATAAATAAAATGATGCATTTTTTTTTTGTAAATAATTTTCAAATTACAACTAAATATTTAACTAAAAACTGCATGCACACTACCACACATATATTTTTAATTATTTATTTCATGAAGTCATTAACAATTGCGAGTGCAAATATATATCTAAAACATGAATGTGAGGGTATATATATATAATGGCCTGCATTTTTATATTTGTGTATACTCCGATATATAAGGAATTTAGTCTAATTTACTTTTAGAATTTCAATTGAATTTTTTATTTTTAGTTACTAAAACAATTTATGTAAATAAGTCAATTATTTTATATAGCGCGCGATGTTTTTTTTATAAACAATAATATTTAAACTGTTGCACATGCGCTTTGGATTTTAAATATAAAATGAATGAATACTAACACTTCAACCACATGATAAAGCCATTTGGAAAAGACAGAATGGCTTTATCATGTGGTTGAAGTGTTAGTATTCATTCATTTTATATTTAAAATCCAAAGCGCACGTGCAACAGTTTAATGCTGTTTAAATATTATTGTTTATAAAACAATTTATAAAAATAGGAAATTCCTAAGTTTAAATTATCATTCTTTTAGTGAAGTATATATATTTTTCGCAACCATCCTTATCGATCTAAGCTTACAATATAGTTAAGCACGTATAGAATATATAACTATTAAGTACATCAACCATTCATATACTTAATGAACTTAACATTGTTTCTACAATATAAATTATAATATTTTGAATATGAAGTTTACATAACAAATTCAATTTTTCTAATATTGGTTTTTAGTAAAGTTATTTGTTTATTGTGCTTACTGACCATTTTAATATTAAATATTTTTAATTTACATTGCAAAAAAAAAAGAGGATATCATGTGATA
The DNA here is from genome assembly GCA_028023455.1 of Epiperipatus broadwayi. Lineage (NCBI taxonomy): Eukaryota > Metazoa > Onychophora > Udeonychophora > Euonychophora > Peripatidae > Epiperipatus > Epiperipatus broadwayi. Next base: position 4,039,185 of record JAQFVV010012471.1, on the reverse strand, counting down.
AATTTTTTAAAGGTATGTATACACAACATATTTTACTATGCTTATGGGACAATGAGTATGGATCATTATTTTTTCACTATTAGATAATAGCACATATTATACTTACATTGTTTAGTGGGTGTTTATATGTATATAAAGAGAGAGAACTTTTTTACAATTCCAGAATAAATTAGAGATAGTAAATGCCTATTTAATTATTTGTCTTATTGTAATCAATTGTGTTATCTTTAAATATTGCAAATGTTTTTAATATAATTTAAACATATATCTGTTTTTATTACTGGTGTTTTGGAAAGCATGTTGAAATAGAAGCATCATCGTATAGAAATCAATGATAGCATTAGTTTAAATTTTTAACTCCAGAAAGTTCTAAAAAAATTATGGAATTCTAGTTATACAGCTATGAGTTCAGATAAATGAATAATTTGGTAGCAATCTTTCATTAAAAATGGGAATAACTATTTTTGTTAGTGCTGTTGAATTATTTACCTATGAACAGATAGACTGATAATTCAGTTTACATCAACTGATAATTTATAAGGAGCATTTTTTAAAAGTGTTCTTGAAATAACAATAATCATCATTATTAACAGCAACTTATAAATGAGTATGGCCATCCTAATAAAATAAAGATGAGTACTGTGATAATTATATAAATCAGCACATGATCATAAACTTTTTTTTTTACAAAAATTTTTAAAACTTACCTAATGATGGCTATCCACTGCATTATAACTCTGGCATATGCTTCCAAAAATAGAATTTAATGTCACACTTTTTTAGAGTTTCTTAGTCATAAACTTTATGATGTAAAATGGGTTTGCCCCCTTTCACACAAATTCATTTTCAAGTTTACTATCAAATATTTTATTTAAAAGTTTGTTGTTTATATCCCCAATTCTATGAAAATATGTCATTGATTCAATATAATTACATCCAGTAAGATATATTTTGGTCTTATGATCTTGCCACTATGTTTCCAAAATATAATGAACCATATTTAAATAAAGTTTTCCCTCAGTCTTAACTTTATATCAAAAAGAAGTCCACATCTTATTTCCATACAGTAAATTTGAAAAAATAGTTGCATATATATAGCAAATTTAATTGAAGTACTCTATTCATACAACATCAGATTTTTTAAACCCATTAGATATAGAAATATATTGGTATTTATAATACACTTCAACATCCAATTGAAAACCTATCAAAATATATAAATTAATTGTCAAACTGGTAACAATTCAAAATTACTAGAGTTTTTTTCTGTCAATAAGTGTTTTAAGCTGTCCAAAAACACTATCATGGTAAATGGAAAACAAATTTAGAGAGATACACATTTCTGTTTAACAAAAGTTTTTATTTCAAGTGTATCAAATTTTCCATTCAAGTAATAACATATTCTTATATGGTAGCAATATAGTGAATAAACTTACATGACTAACCAATAACTTTCAATCTTTAATGCAAGTTTACTAGTTTAAATAATTCAAAGTTCCTGACTAAATTAATAAAAACATTATCCTTATATATTAAATCCCTATTTTCTCTGTTGTCTGAATATATGTTTGTCTGTAACACTTTACTGAAGAGCCCTCTGAATTTTTTATTCAAAAGGCTCTCCAGTACATAATCTTCTTATTATAAAAAAATCCATACTTTGTCTATCTTCATAATGCTATCTAATTCACAGTAAAGTATGGATTTTATTTATAGAGAAAACTATATGTAATTATATAACTTACTTATCAAATATGACAGGTATATTTAAAGATTTAAATTTAGTTTTATTAATACTTTAACTTATTGTGTACAATTCAGAAATGTATCTTGCTGGATATGTTTCTAAAGTGTACCAAACAAGTCAGCTGTATTCCAAACATTTTTTTTTCAGTTTTTCAATTGTGAATTTCTGACATTTATTTATATAATATTAAAATCTTTTGTTTAATTAACATTAGATCTTAAAAAAATTGTTAAAGCAACCACTTAAAAAAAACAATGGCCTTTCCACCACCAGGTATAAACTTGTATAAATCATATTTTTGCATATGAACCTTTTTTTCTGGCATTATAACGTTAAACCCACACTAAGTCTCTAATAATCATCCATCTATGATTGTAATAATTTCTTCAACAAAATCTTTGAAAATACTTTTATTCTAGTAGGTCATAATGATATTCAATTATAATTAATGCAGTTTTTTTATATTTTATTTATTTTTACAAATTGAAATTAATAGGAGTTTTAAAATCAGATAGATGTGAACTAAAAATATTACTACTATATTTTAAATTGCCTTCACTTATTCCATTAGGACTTGCAACATTTTCATTTTTAAAACTATAAATAGTGATTTAAATTCTAAGTTCAATAGTTTGTCCACATTTAAAGTTAAGTGATTGGATGAAAATATTGATGAATGCAATCAATTGATCTTACTTTCATTTGATCAAAATATGACCATTATCATACAAATTATACATTGATTTAATAGATTATGTTAAGGTCTCTGCGATTACTTTCAGTACATTAAACAAAGTTATAAAGTGTTTATAATCAACAAATGGTGTCTTTGCAGTTTTAGTTTGCCAATCATTTTTAAATCTTTTTGCTAATCATTGAGCGTGTGGTTTTAAATCTCTGTATTGGTTATGAAGCTATATTAGTGTCATGTTATATTAATTTATTTTATGTTTAATAGATAGGGAAGGTCCACTATGCAGAAAAGATTATAAAATATCTCCTTTACAGATTTATAGCTTAGCACTGCTTTTGACCAGAGAGATAGTGCTGAGCAAAGGAGTTATGATTTTATCTTTCCTATCTATCTTAGTGCTATAAATATGATCCACCTGGTCAAAAGCAATGCTAAGCTGTAAATGTGTAAATAAGTTATAATTTTATAATATTTCCTGTATACTGGATTTTCCCTATCTATTAAATTACAAACAAATAAGGAAAGAAATAAAAGATAGATTGAGTTATTTTATGTTTATAACATAATTTTTAAAATGCTTTTGTTTTGATTATGAATATGTCCACATTTGTTTATAGCAATTTTTTATATCTAAACAAAATGTGATTTTCAATCCATGTATAAAAAAATATCAAACAGATCATTTAAGCTTTTAAAGCAAAACTTTATATGGCACTTCAAGCTAACACTTAGAATTTGCATTGAACATCAGAAATCTGCTCTAAATCACTCTATTCCAGAAACGTATATAAAAACATGAGCCTTAAATGAATATCATGTAGTAGTGACAACATATCTTTGGTCTAGTTTCTGGCCGTTACTCATCAATAAAAATCATTGTATCATTATATATGTATATATTGTACCATTTATTTACATACGTACAAATATGTTGACATTTGGTAAAACCTAAAAGAAAAAGTAAATTTAGCGATCTTATTAAAAGATGCAATTAAAAATGTTTTTTTTTAAATGTACAATGAAAGTTAATAAAAGTTAAAAATGGAAGGAATAAAAGACACACAGATTACTAAGCCAGGTAAATTAAAGGAAAGAGAATTCCACACGCAGGTTACAATCAGTAAAACGTTTTTGGAAGCTAATTAAAGATGACAGAATTATGTTTAAAAAAAGGTTATAACTTAAATTTAAAAAAGAATGTACAAGATTATTATCTTGTATGTTGATAAAAGGACAAAAGAAAATATGTGCAGAAGTCTGAAAACTGGACCTCTAGTATAAAAGGAAGAATACTAATGTGATAAGGGTCTTGTCTGTTTTTCTTTTGGCTGGTCCTGGATCATGAAAGATCCAGGACTACTCTACACTGAAATAATTTGTCATGCTGGAGTGAACTGAAGCTTTTGACATCGTTTTCATGAAGATGTTGACCTCAGAAAAGCTTTCGTGACTGGCTTTCAGGACAGATCAAGAACAAGTTAAAATCAATGGCCATGAGCTCATTCTACCTCATGAAAAACTATGCATGGTAATCAACCATCTATGAAAATTTGCTAAGCTTACCAGTATACTAAGATTAACTATTCCCGATTGTGATTAAATTAAGCATTTGCAAACCATTCTTCATTAAGCTTATAATATAATCCTGATAGAGACATTAATTTTCTCATTCAAGAGACTTTCATTTTAAAGGCTTTCTAGAAGAAATTCAGAAGTGAATTTTAACTATTAAACTGTTTTAGTTAGTTGATTTAATGTCTGGATTAGTGTGCATGTAGTCTTTCCAATTAATTAATAATGTATTTTTTTATATTTTAATTTTTTAGAATAAAAATATTTATTTCTAATATCAACTATTTATTGTGCATTATTAATGAGAGTTATTAAATTTATTAAGATTAGTTTATTAAGATTTGAGTGTATAATTTACCTTTGCCAATATTTGTTGATTAAGCCCCAGGAATAATATTCTCTAAAAAATAAAGTTATGGGCAATCATAATCCTATTTTTTTAGTTACTTGCATCAAAATTATGGGATACAAGGAAGTGATGTGATGTGATACCCTGTGGCTTCTCTTTAAACAGAGTCAGAAATCTCAGCAACTATGCCCAGATAAACCTGTTAGGAGTCTATTGACTTATGGCATCCTCTTATAAATTAAAACTAACTTCGTTGGCAATTCCTGTCATAATAATTAGTAAGCCAGTTAATCAGGAAATATAGCTATGTTTTTAGAAATATGAACAAGATATTTTCTTATCCATAGTTTGATTAACTTTCACTTAACAGCGTGTAAAAGACAGCCTACCAGAATCAAGTAAAATATCAAAACGTTACACTGGTTTCCCAACACGAGGCTTCAATACAACAACCACAATGTGAGATACATCATAATGGTTTAAAGAACATTACAATGATGGCCCAAAACCCATAGCCGGAGAATGAATAGTAGTTTTTTTAAAAAAAAACTAACTAATTAAACCAGATTGTACAACTGTAAAAATATATATTTTTAAATATGTCTAGAAAACACAATTGTGGTTGATATAGATATTAAGTCACAAGTGTTAACCAGGTAGATGGATACTGGAGAAGGAAAAAAGCATAGCCCCGAGCCCTCATGTACACAGTATATAACATAAGACCATCTGTAAATGCCCATCTCTCTATTTCTAGCAGGGTTCCTGAGAAATGGGAGGGCAGACCAAGTTGCCATGAGCCTGTAAGACTCAAAAGGATGAGCAATGCTCATATGTGCTTATGACTTGGGCTTATTATTAGTATTATGCTTGAGCAGAAAGAACACAGGTGAATTTGGAAATATTTCTCATTCCTCCTATGTGGGCTTTAAAGTCACATGTCACTTGTGAATAAATCTACAAAAATATATCAGCATGCTAATACACACACCCCCAATACGGACTTAAAACTTAAGAATAAAAATTAGTTTAAATCCCTATTTTATTCTCATCTTTTGGCCCCGGTGGTATTGTACCATTTATTTACTTATGGTATAAATATATTGGCATTTGGTAAAAGCTAAAAGAAAAAGTAAATTTAGCGATCTTATTAAAAGATGCAATTAAAATTTTTTTTTAGTTTGTGTAATTTTTTTTTAAAAATGTACAATGAAAGTTACATTTTTCGTTCATATTTTTTTTATGTAATTAAAAATAAAAGTTAAAATTGGAAGGAATAAAAGACACTCAGATTACTAATCCAGATAAACTAAAGGAAAGAAAATTCCACATGCAGATTACAATCAGTAAAACCCTTTTGGAAGCTAATTAAAGATGGTGGAATTATGTTTAAAAAAAAAAGTTTGTAATTTAAATTTAAGAAAGAATGTTCAAGATTATTATCTTGTATGTTGATAAAAGGACAAAAGAAAATATGCACAGAAGTCTGCAAACCAGACCTCTAGTATAAAAAGAAGAATACCAGTGTGATCAGGGTCTTTTCTGTTTTTTTGGCTGGTCATGGATCATGAAAAATCCAGGACTATATGCTGAAATAATTTATCATGCTGGAGTGGATCGAAGCTTTTGACATCATTCATCATGAAGAAGTCGACCCCAGAAAAGCTTTCATGACTAGCCTTCAGGACAGATCAAGAATAAGTTAATACCAATGGCCATGAGCTCATTTTACCTCATGAAAAACTATGCATGGTAATCAACCATCTACGGAAATTTGCTAAACTTATCCGTAAGCTAAGATTAACTATTCTCAATTGTGACTAAATTAAGCATTTGCAAAGCATTCTCTGTTAAGCTTATAATATAATCCTGATAGAAACATTAATTTTCTCATTCAAGAGACTTTCATTTTAAAAAACTTTCTAGAAGAAATTCAGAAGTGAACTTTAATTATTAAACTGTTGTAGTTAGTTGATTTAATGTCTGGATTAGCATGCATGTAGTCTTTCCAATTAATTAGTAATGTGTTTTTTATATTTTAATTTGTTAGAATAAAAATATTTATTTCTAATATCAACTATTTATTGTGTGTTATTAATGAGAGTTATTAAATTTATTAAGATTAGTTTATTAGAATTTGAGTGTATAATTTACCTTTGCCAATATTTGTTGATTAAGCCCTGGGAATAATATTCTCTAAAAAAATAAAGTTACAGGAAATCATAACTCTATTCTTTTAGTTAATTGCATCAAAATTATGGGATACAAGAAAGTGATGTGACATGATGTGATGTACTGTAGCTTCTCCTTAAACAGAGTCAAGAATCTCTCAACAATTATGCCCAGAGAAACCTGTTAGCCACTTTATTTTCCATTCCCCATTTTAAGTTTTTCCATATTCTGCTCCATCCCATTTTCACAACGTAATCTTTGTCAACTCTATGGCCTTTATATCTAAATCCCTCTTATCTTTTCCCAAACCCAACATAAAAACCAATAATCCACTTTCTGTATAATCACTTTTTTCATATTTATTCTATTGACTATAGCGCCCTCTTATAAATTAAAACTAACTTCATCGGCAATTCCTGTTATAATAATTATTAGGCCAGTTAATCAAGAAATATAGCTATGTTTTTAGAAATATCAACAAGATATTTTCTTATCCATAGTTTGATTACTTTCACTTAACAATGTGTAAAAGACGGCCTACCAGAATTAAGTGAAATGTCAAAGTGTTACAATATATATTGTACCCTCACTTCTCGATATATGATATAATTTAAAATATGACTAGCTCAATTAAATTATTATGCTCAGCTAAAATATGTACAACTATCTTTAATATATTTTTATAATATTATAACTTATCAGATTTATTACAAACTTATCAAAAATTAATATAGTTCAATATTATGTACTAATTAAATAAGTATTTAATTAAAATCATGAGACTGTGAAGTGAAGTTACAATTGGTAATTGGACTTACATTGAGTCAATGTCTTTCCAAGACACTGTCTCAATGGCATAAGAATACTATTACCTCTTCATTATCTCATTACTAACTCTACAGCACTCTTATGACTTTTATAAATGAACTATCTTTAATAATAATAGATAAATAAATCTCAATCTTTTGTTAAGGAAATATAATTAAACGATCTCAGGTTCTTCTAATTATCTTAAAGTAATAATAATTCATGTAGATAGGAATGATAAGGGATTTAATATCAAACCTAAATACACCTAACTTATTCTAATAACAATAACTAATAATAATAATCTTTAGTGTATAGCTTAATCTTATCTATTTGATTATACCATTAATCATTAAGAAAATAAGTAAATCATATACATGTCTTTCATTTCCATATAGTATCTTAATTTTAAAATATACCAAAATCTTATAATTTAACAATCTGTGGCAATAAATAATATTATACTCTTATATTGTGCATTATAATTACTTTATGACCATTGTAATATTATATGTTAATGTCAATCAATTTCTATAAATTATATTAAGAAAATATTGTGTTTCTTTCTCAAATAATAAAATAATAAATTCATATTGTGCAAATATTATGTACATTCAAATTATCTGTTGTCAAATGCTGTGGTGTAAAATAATGAATTCGACACATCTTTTAAACAACTTAACAAATTTATTTACATCAACTTCAACATATAACTTATTTACACTATTTACATTTACAAATGGAACTAAAGAAAATAAAACAAAATAAGAAAAAATGATAATACAAGATTTTTACACTGTTACTATTTCCATAATCATAAATAGATAATTTATACATTTCTGAAATGTTCTATCAATAACATTCAATTAAGTTTATGACTTTAATTTTAACAAACATCATTTGTTATCAATTAATATAAGAAAAGGTTTATGTGAAATATCATTCATGTAGCATATATGTAAATAAACAGACTTTAATAATTAAAATGCTACTTCACTGAAGTCTTACTGCTATTTAGATTATAATGTACTGGTATGTATTACATTTACTATTAATATCACTCAAAGATCAATTAATGTATAAACTGATATAACTTTGTAATATAATAACAATTATTGATTATAACTATTTATGTCCTTCCGATGTAATGTCATACCACATGTCTTATCAAAATATGCAATACGTATATGTTCTTTTAAAATAATATTTAAAATTATTCAACAATTTCAAATTTTTATAAAGTATTATATTAAATAAAATTCTATGATTCTTTTCTATTTAAATCATTACTTTTCTTTACTTGTTATTCTTATTCCTTCCTAATAAACTTCTATCTACAAAAGTCATTTTAACCTTATTTAATTTCAGATAAACAAATGACCAATTTTAAACAAAATAATAATAACGATCCAAACTCTCTTATACCTCATCTTCTATATACGTTAAGCCTTCAATCAAAATATAAATTTCTACATAAAATTAACTTAACTTATCTAATAAAAATAAAAAATAAAATATAGATTTTATATACCTCTTACTAACTTGAAAAGAAAAATAAATAACTTACACTAATAATAAACTTTATTCCTAATATTGTAACAGAAACATTAAAATTTATTCACGAAAGAATCATATAATTATTTCTAGGTTCTCATATTATGTTGTACTAAATTTACATCATCAATTTAAAATATGCATATTAAAATAAAACTGCTATTATTAATCTTATGCGTGTATATTATTTAAATATTAATACATTCATTCAATAATCATATAACATTTGGTTGATCTAAAGAAAACATAGCAAATACATCAAATTATTATTATTACATAATTTTTACCATAAATGATACTTCAATGTACAGTCCGTCACATGATGTCCTCCAGGATTTCAGTTTTACAAAATAATTTCACATTTACACTCAACAATTATTCTTTAAAATATTACGTGTTGTATAATTATAAAATAAACTTTATGCAATAAAATGTTATATTAATATTTAGCTTTTTTAAAATAAAAATAAAAAATGTAAATGTACCTTTCCTATCTTTAATAAATTAATAATTAATTAAATATTTATGTTAGTTAATAAATAAAACATATTACATAAAATCCAACGGTGTCTTCTTCCAGTTATAATTGTTCTTTTTCCTAGGCACAAATTTTCACCAAACATTACTTCCTTTTCCGGTACATCACGTGTTTTTTAAAAGTTTTTATAGAATAAATGAAAACGTTCTTTTTTTTTAAAAAAAATAAAAGTCAAAGTTAGTTCCACCATAAACAAAATAAAATTAAAATAATTTATAGGATCCATATTCATTTCTTTCTTAAGGAAAAAATATTATTTAAAAGTTATTATTTTTTAGAATTAGTCTATAATTTATAAAGTTCTTGTTTAATTATTTTAATTGATTTGGATATCCACGTATATTTGATTTGCGCATTCCTTAACAGATATTTAGGTAAGATTACTTTTAAAGTCTTCTGTACGACCAGCGTTCAGATTTTAATAATATCATAACTTTATTTATAGGTATTTCTTACCCATTAAATTTCCAATTCATTTGCCTTTTAGAACTATCAGAATTTAGTCTTTTAAAACATAAAGACTTAACAAGGCAAGTATTTATATAATTACTGTTAATTATCATATCTTTATCAAGATATGTATACTTAAATTTATACTTTACAGATACTTTCTTCATAAAGAAGTATTTCTCATTCTTTTAAATATCTGTTTTATAAAAATTAATTACCATTAGCTTTTAAATTTATACAAAGTCCAACGTATTACTTTTATGCATATAATAATTCTCCTAGTTAATCCAGCGTTTGTTAAATTTTTAGCATAAAGTCTCCAATACATTTTATCCTTATACGATGTTTCCATGATTATTTGATAGTAAATTGAGTTTTGATCGAGACGATAGGAAATTATAATTAAAATTAGCACTGCATGTTTGTCGGTAAACTTTTATAAATTATTTTAAAAAACTACTCTCTTATAATTTTAAAACGATTTTGAGAGCGTCTATAATTACTTAGCTATTTCTAATAGCACACTTTACTTTAAGAATTTCAATCACAAGTCCCCTCCGAACAATTGAACCTTGGTTTTATACCGGAAGAAACTCTCAACTTGATTGGTGAATTAAACAATCAACTTGCTAGCTTATTTACATATTTTACCAACAAGACAGAATTAAAAATAAATAATGACTTATTTAATATTTATTATTTATCACATTATTAAATTCTTAAATTAATCTTTATCATTTATTTAAATCCATTAAACATTTTTTAAAATATTCTTTCTTACTTTATTTCACTTTTAACTTTTATAAGATTATTTTTATAAACAAATTAAGTCTATTTTTATTCGTTATGTTTTTAAGCAGTATTTTAAAAATCAGATTTAATGTTTCACATTAATTATTTTTACTTTTATCTCATGATAGCCAATATAATATTTATAAATTTTATAACAGAATTTTTAAAATAGCTTTGCAACTTTACTAAAAAAAACTCCCAAGCATGTGTGTATGTGTCTAATTAACATCTGTTTTTTACAACAAAGCTACAAACGCTTGTAATAATCTAAAAATAAACTAACAATTCATTTTTTAAAAATAAATATTTTTAAAATAAATAATATCTTATAACAATTTTTAAAATAATAATTCGATATTATTAAAATCAAATATTAATCTTCTATCATGTACTACTAATAATTAAAATATTTATATTCATTTATTAAATATTAATTTTTATCAACAATAAATATATGCATTTAATTTTAACTTGTCTTTTAAAAACTTTAACTTTAAACAGTTATTTATTAAATTTATTAATGCAGTATTGCTTATGGCCAGTTTTCCCAACCATATACTATTATCATTCCCATTGAAACGTCTCTCTCAAACATCAGCACAATTTTTACATATCAAATACTCATGAATTACTTTAATTACACTTTTTAAAAGATTATCATAAATAAATTAACATCATATAGCTAAATATATCTTAAATTTAAAATTTTTTAAATAAATGGATACAACAATTTATGAAGACCCATACAAAAGGGCACAATATATATACTGTAATGGACACATATGCCTTTCCTTTATTTTTTTTAAAAATTAGATATTAAAAATAAAAGTTCGCAAATAAAAACTTTTTTAAAAATTAAAAATTGAAAGTTAAAAAAGTCATCTAAACTCTAATACAGACGAAAAATTATTAAAAGAAAACTTTATTAAAAAAAGAAAAAGTTTTAAAACTAAATATTAAGAAAAAAAACTTGAAAGATTTAAAGATAAAAAGAATGTACAATAAATTAATTAATGCTATTGTAAAATGGAAATGATTATTTTAATTAGTTCAAGTGAACTAGCCTTTGGGCATTTCAAAATGTATAATTAAAGGTCAGATAGGAGAGAAAAAACAATGGAACAGAATGGCCAATAAAAGAAATTCCTCAGGAAATGGACCTCAACAAAAAGACCATCATCATCATGACATAATGTCCACTGGATCTAAAAGTTTAATTAAAAGATAAAGAAAGAGATGTAATAGAGGAGTGTGCTATATGTGTTAGTGCAGAAAGAATTGAACGAGAAGGGATTGAAAAATGCACTTTCACTTCCTTCAATTTTTCTATAAAAAAAAGACATCTTTTTCCATATTACGGACTATAGGCTATCAAGACCTGGAAATAAAATACCAGCTAAAGTAAAAGACCTCTGGATGAATCAATAAAACAGCCAACAGCATACCGGTCTCCACAGGACATCGGGGGAATTAACGCTGGCTCCAAATTGCAAGCAATTGTTAAACATGGATTTTTAAAACAGTAAGAACTCTAACTAATGAACTTTAATTCTAAAAAAGAAACTTTTCCAGTATGTTAAAACTGTAAGAACATTAGTTAATTAATGAACACTAAGTATAAAACTTTCCCAGTATTTAAATTATTGCAATAGAAATTCCTATCTGACCAAACTTAATCAGTTATTAATAATTATTTTATTGAATGTATTATTATTTTTTGTAAATCATTTCCATTAATTTATTTTTTCTGTTCTTTTAAGTTTTTATTATGATTTATTTTCTTATAAAATAAACTTTAATAAATGTTAAATTTAAGTTGGGCATGAATGGCTGCATAGATTTGTAAAGTTATATTAGTTTAATTAAGAGAGGGTAAATCTTAGGTTATTTGTTTCGTAGTTAAATTGGGTTAATGGATTGGATATATTGGTGTAATTAGTAAATGCAATATGAGATCTGCTACGTGCAGGATCACATTATATGCCGCACTTGGGAAAAATAAACCTATTTCTTATTGACCATCGGGGACTGACGGTGTTTCCTGCTCCATGGATCACCCCCTTTGCCTATGGAATGGGGTCTTAAGTCAGCAAAAAGGACCGCAATTCCTTCCTATGGAGTTTTTTTTATTGTTCTTCTCGCCAGACAGATGTACCATTCCTGTACTGGATGAGAGACAATTTATTTTTTAACCATGCTGTTCAGATGTGCATTCCTGACAGTATGGTATTGTGCTGTCATATTCATTGCTGCATTGAATACAGTGATATATCAGATAGATTGGCGTGAGTTTGAATGCAAACTTTTGGCCTAAGGTCAATTATAATGGTCAGATTAAATGAAAGAAGTGAAGTGTTACCGTATCTGCCATACAGAGCACCACCAGGCCATTTGAACCTGAAAAATTTATAGAGTAGGCAGATATGCACTGTTAAGATCTAATTTTTACATGTTTTATTTCGACCGTCCTAGTCACTAGCTCACAGAACAGCAGAGATAATATAAAATATTAAATTCTTACTAAAGTATATATTTTCAAAATAAATAAAAAATAAAAGAAGCCACTGCCAGTAATAACACACACACATTTATTTAAACATATATAAGATTTTGAATCATTTTAGTATCACTTTTACTTTAAAATTTAACTTACATTTTAACTTTGATTTTAGAATTTAATTTACGTTTTAACTTTTATAAGTTCGCACAGATGAGTTTAATATTTTATTAGAGTGTCGAGTATGAATAGAGTACATAGATTGCATTTGAAAAGAACATTTTCTTTTCCTTATTTAACCTTAGGCCAAAGGTTCACAGTCAAATTAACATCAATCTATCTGATATATCAATGTATTCAATGCAGCGTGAATATGACAGCACAATACCATACTGTCAGGAATGCACATCTGAACAGCATGGTTAAGAGAATAAATTGTCTCTCTTCCAGTACAGGAATGGTACATCTGTCTGGCAAGAACAATAAAAAAAACTCCATAGAAAGGGATTGTGGTCCTTTTTGCCGACTTATGATCCCATTCCATAGGCAAAGGGGTTGATCCACAGAGCAGGGAATACCGTCTGTCCCTGATGGTCAATAAGAAATAGGCTTATTTCGGCCAAGTGCGGCATATAATGTGATCCTGCACATAGCAGATCTCATATTGCATTTACTAATTACACTGATATATACAATCCATTAACCCAATTTAACTATGAAACAAATAACCTAAGATTTACCCTCCCTTAATTAAACTAATATAACTTTACGAATCTATGCAGCCATTCATGCCCGACTTAAATTTAACATTTATTAAAGTTTATTTTATAAAAAAAAATCATAATAAAAACTTAGAAGAACAGAAAAAATAAATTAATGGAAATGATTTACAAAAAATAATAATACATTCAATAAAATAATTATTAATAACTGATTAAGTTTGGTCAGATAGGAATTTCTATTGCAATAATTTAAATACTGAGAAAGTTTTATACTTAGTGTTCATTAATTAACTAATGTTCTTATGGTTTTAATATACTGAAAAAGTTTCTTTTTTAGAATTAAAGTTCATTAGTTAGGGTTCTTACTGTTTTAAAAATCCATGCTTAACAATTGCTTGCAATTTGGAGCCAGCGTTAATTCTCCTGATGTCCTGTGGAGACCGGTATACTGTTGGCTGTTTTATTGATTCATCTGGAGGTCTTTTACTTTATCTGGTATTTTATTTCCAGGTCTTGATAGCCTGTAGTCTGCAATATGAAAAATGATGTCATTTTTTATAGAAAAACTGAAGGAATTGAAAGTGCGTCTTTCAATCCCTTCTCGTTCAACTCTTTCCACTCTAACACATACAGCACCCTTCTCTATTACATCTCTTTCTTTCTCTTTTTATTAAACTTTCAGATCCAGTGGATATTACATGATGACAATGATGGTCTTTTCATTGAGGTCCATTTCCTGAGGGATTTCTTTTATTGGCCATTCTGTTCCATTGTTTTTTCTCTCCTATCTGACCTTTAATTATACATTTTGAAATGCCCAAAGGCTAGTTTACTTGGACTAATTAAAATAATCATTTCCATTTTACAATAACATTAATTAATTTATTGTACATTCTTTTCATCTTTAAATCTTTTAAGTTTTTTTTCTTAATATTTAGTTTTAAAACTTTTTCTTTTTTTAATAAAGTTTTCCTTTAATAATTTTTCATCTGTATTAGAGTTTAGATGACTTTTTAACTTTCAATTTTTATTTCTTAAAAAAGAAGTTTTTATTTGCGAACTTTTATTTTTAATGTCTAATTTTTAGAAAAAATAATGTACCGGCGTATGTGCCCATTACAATATATATATGTGTGTGTTTTTAAATGAAATGTTACCCAGATATATTCATGTATAATTTCTTATATAAATATATATACAGTTTCAACTGTGACATCATCTGAGTAATAAATATAATGAAAATAATTATAGAGGCACTGTAAACATTGGTGTATAACAATAATGAACATTCTATCAATAGAAAACAGAAATAATAAATATAAGAAATTATTTAGATTTTATGAGTTTTAAAAAAATTCTTTCAACTTTAAGATATTTGCATGTAACATCATGTTTGTTGATGTAATCTGGCCTTTTAAAAATCTCAGTGGCTTCTCTGATCTGACATTGTTGGAGAGTATTGTATCTGGATAGTATTCTCATATTAGAAAAATCAATACTATGACCTGTATCTACAGCACGGATAGGGCTGATGATGATGAGTTTTTTTAACTGCATTTACATATTCATCTTTTGTAAAATTGATGCAATGATTGCTCATATCTATATAAGAAGCTTTACAAATGCTACATGAAATTTTATAAACTGCATAGGCTTCAAGGGGGATTGAGTTTTAGGTTCAGATAAAATGCTATTAATTTTTTTTGATAAATGGTTTTTACTATTTTTATATTGTAATGTTTTTGAACACATCCAATATTGTCTGTAGTTTGTTTTTTTTCTTTTTTCTTATTTTGATTATTTAGGACCGGAATTAAAGCTCAGGGTATTGTTTTATTATTATAGCTTTTAGCTAATAAGATATTGAATATTATAATTTATTTCGGTTTTTAGATTTGTTTTATCTGAAAGAAAGTTAATAGCTCTAGTAAAAAGACCTTTTGCTATAGAAAGGATTTGAGCTGAATAATAATGTGATGAAAATTGTAGATATGTGTCAGTATGTATTAGATTTTCTGAAAATTGAAAAAGATAAAAAAGATTATTCTTTTTCTTGGTGACAAGTACATCAAGAACAGGAAGTTTCCCATCAGTTTCTTTTCATTGTAAATTTAATAATAAAAATATATATTGTTTATATGTGGGGGGAAAATCATATAATTTGTCTTTACCATGTTAGCTCTTGAAGTCCATGAAATTTCTAATAGCATTTGTAAAGCTTCTTATATAGACATGAGCAATCATCATATCAATGCTAGAAAAGATGAATATATTAATGAAGGTTAAAAAACATTCATCATCAGCACTATCTCTTCATGCTATAGGTACAGTTCATAATATTGATTTTTCTAACATGAGAATACTATCCAAATGTGAACTCTCCAACAATGTCAGATCAGAGAAATCACTGAAAGTCTTTAAAAGGCCAGATTGTATCAACAAACATGATAACACCCGTAAATCCACCTTCTATTTGGAAGAATTTTTTAAAACTCATAAAATCTAAATAATTTCTTATATTTATCATTTCTGTTTTCTATTAATAGAATGTTCATTATTGTTATACATCAATGTTTATAGGTTATAGTGCCTCCTACAATTATTTTCATATTTATTACCCAATAGATGATCAGTCTGAAACATTAGTATATATATATACAATAAATTATACATAGATGTACCCAGATAATATTTCATTTATATCTGTAGCTCATGAAAGTTTTAATATATATATGTTGATACAAAGATTTTCACGGGTTGCATATATAAAAGACATATTTTGCGGGTTCATCCATGTTAAAAAATTTAAATATTAATATACCAACATTTCGACTTGATTACACAAGTCATCTACTGGGTGATAAAAGGTAGAAAGACAGTTGTAGGGGCGCTACAATCACCGATTTGAAAAAAAACTTCCACCAATAGCAAAAATGTTAAATTAAGAATGTTTTTTTAAAATAATCTTTCCAAATAGGAGGAAGTTTGCATGTATCATCTCACTTATTGATACAATCTGGCCTTTTAAGTATCTCAATGGCTTCTCTGATTTTATACTAGTAGAGATTATCACAGCTGGATATGATCCTGGTACTAGAAAAATCAATATTATGACCTGAATCAATAGTATGGAGTGAGAATGTTGATGATGATGAGGGTTGTTTAACTGCAGTAAATTATACTATTTTAATGTTGAGTTTAAAAGTTCAGTCTGCTTCATAAGGTATATCTAAATCTGATATGATATATCTGATTTTATATTTGAAATATATTTAGAAATATTTGGGACAAAATTAAAGTTACTTTTTGATTGTCTATAAATATGTAATATTAAATACGCTTAACGTATATAGTGAAATTAAATTCAATGATTATATTAATATTTCTTAAGGCTAAGCGCTTTCAGAGCTTACAACTCATATTCATAGCTTTCTAACATAGTAATTTATGCAAATCCATGCAAGCTTATTTATATTGTCCATCTCTTTGAAATGGAAAAGCATGTATCTCTCCTGTTTATTGCTTTCAAATCTCTTGATATAAACCATGCTTCTTTAACCTTCCTTTTGATGTCATTTCTTTCAGTTGCAATTATTCTAGCATTTGCAGGTTCAAATTCGTGATTAGCCTCTTTTTGGTGGTCCACAAATACTGAGCTGCCTTCGTTTCTTCTTAATACTCTTTTGTATAAGTATTTGTGCTGAGCCACTCTATTGTTTATCGTGGCCCGAGTCTCACCATAGTATACTGCACCGCAGTTTGCCTGAGGGCATGCCAACTTGTACACCACACATGGTGTTGATTGTAGGTCAATTTTGTCCTTAGAATTGTTCAAAATTCTATTGGTGTTAGGAGGGGTTTGAAAACCTACTGTGAATTCATTCTGCAATTTTTTGACTAGTTTTCTTGCAATATTAGGAATGTATAGCAGACATATGTGTTGTTTTTTGTCCCTGCTAGGTTTGGTTATGTTTTCATAAAGTAAGTATTCTAGTGTGTTAAATTTGAAATCTGCTTTTGGTACCAGTTATGTAACACATTTAAATTTTTGCTGAAATAAAGTATTTTTTATTTGATCTCTCTCTGTAGGGCCTACGACTTAAGAAAATGAAATTTTCAGTTGTAACACACGGAATTTTACTATTTTGAATCTTTTTTTTTTTTTTTAAGTTATAAAAAAGAGAACTAAATCATTGACTTGGGATTTCAGTATGGTTTTGCTTTTTTTTTATTTAAAAAAATAAAATAAAATTCTGTATTAAATTTAACAATTCGTGAATTATTTTGAATGATTAACGGCTATAATGACACGACATTAAAGATATGAGCAAGAATGCTTTTATTCTATTATTTGAAATTGATGTTTTATGAACGTTTACACATGCATGAAATTTATTCATTTAATGCTTAACTTAGCTTTTTTTTTCTTAGTACATCTATTTATTTTTAAGATTGAATTTTTTTCATTATTTCTTTTTAAATCTTAAATTCAATTAATTTTCTATGTATTTGTTTAATTTTAGACGCATTATATCTATCTATCTATCTATCTATCTATCTATCTATCTATCTATCTATCTATCTATCTATCTATCTATCTATCTATCTATCTATCTATCTATCTATCTATCTATCTATCTATCTATCTATCTATCTATCTATCTATCTATCTGTCTGTCTATCTGTCTGTCTGTCTGTCTGTCTGTCTGACTATCTATACATCAATCTGTCTGACAACTGTTTGTCTATCTATATATCTATCTGTTTGATTAGCTAGTACCTATTTTCCTATCCTCCTACTTATTTACCTATCTACCTATCTGTCTGCTGTCTATTTACATGTTTATATTGTACCCTCACTTCTCGATATATGATATAATTTAAAATATGACTAGCTCAATTAAATCGTTATGCTTATCTAAAATATGTATAACTATCTTTAATATATTTTAAATACTATATCTTGTCAAATTTATTATAACTTATCAAAAATTAATATAATTCAATATCATCTACTAATTAAATAAATATTTATTAAAAATCATGAGACTGTGAAGTGAAGTTACAATTGGTAATTGAATTTACATTGAGCCAATATCTTCCCAAGACATTATCTCAATGGCATAAGAATACTAATTACATCTTTATTATTTTATTACTACATCTACAGCACTCTTATGTCTTTTATAAATTAACTATCTTTCATAATAATAGATAAATAACTCTCAATCTTTTGTTAAGGAAATATAATTAAATAATCTCAGGTTCTTCTAATTATCTTAAAGTAATAATAATTCATGCAGATAGGAATGATAAGGGATTTAATATCAAACCTAAATACACCTAACTTACTCCAATAACACTAACTAACAAGAATAATCTTTATTGTATAACTTAATCTTATCTATTTTTTATTATACTATTAATCATTAAGAAAATAAGTAAATCATATACATATCTTTCATTTCCATCTAGCATCTTACTTTTAAAATATACTAAATTCTTATAATTTAACAATCTGTGGCAATAAATAATATTACTCTCTTATATTGTGCATTATAATTACTTTCTGACCATCATAATATTATATGTTAATGTCAATTAATTTCTATAAATTATATTAGGAAAATATTGTGTTTCTTTCTAAAAAATAATAATAATAATAAATTCATATTGTGCAAATATTATGTTTATTCAAATTATCTGTTGTCAAATGCTGTGGTGTAAAGTAATGAATTCGACACATTTTAAACAACTTAACAAATTTATTTACATCAACTTTAACCAATAACTTATTTACACTATTTACATTAAAAATGGAAACCAAAGAAAATAAAAATAAGAAAAATAATAATACAAGTTTTTTTTTTTTTTTTTTACACTGTTACTATTTCCATAATCATAAATAAATAATTTATACATTCTTTAAAAGTTTTATCAACAACATTTAATTAAGTTGATGAACTTAAATTTTATAAATATCATTTTGTCATCAATTAATACAAGAAAATTTTAGATAAAATATCCTAAAATGTAGCATATGTAAATAAACAAACGTTAACAATTAAAATGCTACTTCACCTAAGTATTTCTGCTATTTATATTATAATGTACTAATATGCATTGCATTTACTATTAGCATTACTCCAATGTCAAATAATGTATAAACTGATATAGCTTTGTAATATAATAATAATTATTGATTATAATTATTTATTTCATTCTAATGTAATTTCATACTACATGTCTTACCAAAATATGCAATACGTATATGTTCTTTTAAAATAATTTTTAAAATTATTCAACAATTACCAATTTTATAAGGTATTATATTAAATAAAATTCTATGATTCTTTTCTAGTTAAACTATTACTCTTCTTAACTTGTTATTCCTATTCCTTCCTAATAAACTTCTGTCTACAAATATCATTTTAACCTTATTCAACTTCAGATAAACAGATGACCAATTTTTAAAATAATGACTATTTTCAACTTGCTAATTATTTACATATTTTACCAACAATACAGAATTAAAAATAAATAATGACTTATTTAATATTTATTATTTATTACATTATTAAATTCTTAAATTAATCTTTATCATTTATTTAAATTTATTAAACATTTTTTTAAAATATACTTTCTTATTCTATTTCACTTTTAACTTTTATAAGATTATTTTTATAAACAAAGTCTATTTTCATTCGTTATGTTTTTAAGCAGTATTTTTAAAAATCAGATTTAATGCTTTACATTAATTATCTTTATTTTTATCTCGTGATAGCCAATATAATACTTAGAATTTTTATAACAGAATTTTAAAATAGTTTTGGCAACTTTACTAAAAAACTCACAAGCATGTGTGTATGTGTCTAACTAACATCTGTTTTACAACACAGATACAAACACTTGTAATAATCTAAAAATAAACCAACAATTTCATTTTTAAAAATAAATATTTTTTTAAAATAAACAATATATTATAACAACTTTTAAGATAATAATTCGATATTATTAAAATCAAATATTAATCTTCTATTATGTACTACTAATAATTAAAATATTTATATACACCTATTAAATATTAATCTTTATCAACAATAAATATATGCATTTAATTTTAACTTGTCTTTTTTTTAAACTTTTAACTTTAAACATTTATTTATTAAATTTTTTAATGCAGTATTAATTATGGCCAGTTTTCCCAACCACATACTATCATCATCTTTATTGAAACGTCTCTCTCAAACATCAGCACAATTTTCACATATCAAACACTCATAAATTACTTGAATTACACTTTTTGAAAGATTGTTATTAACAAAATTACCATCATATAGCTAAATATATCTTAAATTTAAAATTTTTTTAAACAGATTGATACAACAATTTATGGAGACCCATACAAAAGGGCACAATATATATGTCCGTCTATCTATCTACCTAATTTCTTGCATACCTATCTACCTATTTATCTACATATCTATCAACTTATTTATTTATTTATCTATTTTCTCTTTCTATCTTTATCTATATACATTTGTTTATCAGTTTACATGTTTATCTGTCTATATATTCATTATTTATCCATCCATAACAGTCATAATATTTCTGTAAATGACTATGCATCTGCTTGTCTACTTATTTAGCTACTATCTTTCTCGTTTTCTAAAAATCTATTTATCTATCCCACTTAACCTACTTACTCATCTGTATACTGACACTGATCATCCATATCACTTCATTTAAACTTTTTATAGATATTTATGAACTTAATAAAATATCACAATAAATATTATTTAATCTTTGAAATATATTTAATAAAAATAGTAATGAAATTAGTTTATGAATTGAGATTAGTTTATAAAAAATAGTATAAGAAATTGCATGACGTTTGATACACATTGTTACAGAGCTTTCATCCAAGCCAAAACACTGTGTTATACTTTTAATGATATGTTATTTTTGTTTTTATATGTATTAATTCTTCATATCTATGTAGAGGATTTTCTAAATCATTATATATTATCATATTAATAAAAAATTGCCCAATTTTAGCATATGTGTTTTGGACCCCACCATCATATGCCCTAGATATGATGAGTATTTAATCAACATAATATTATTTATATTTAAATACACTCATATTCTCAATTTCACATTAAACCTAGAATGTTCAAATTAGCAATAAATATAATATAGTGTTATTTATAATGGCTTTACATTTTTGCAGAAGGCAGAATTATATAAAGTTCATTTTATGCATAACTTTGTATTCAAATAAATATCTAAATGAGTAATTTAATGGGCCATAAATGTGTTTATATTTGAAATGATGTTAACTCTTCATATGGCATCTAAAGAATTTTCTAGATTTTTAGACATGATATTAATTTAAAACAACAAATTAACCAATACCAGCATAACACATGTTTAATGTTTTGTTCTCATTAAGTGTCTTAGAAATAACTAATATTCATCCACATAGCAATATTATTTTTATATATTACTTACAATACTTCATTCATATACATACACTTTAATCAAGTAATTTTCTTAAAAACTTTATTTTCTTACAGTTTCGACTGTCCAGCAGTCTTCATCAGAGCTCTATCTTCCTTTCAGTTTTAACTTTAATATTAATTTTTATTTAAATACCATTGCTATGTCTAATTTGTTGTTAAAAATTAATCATTAAAATTAGTAATAAATTTAATAGGGCCTTATTTTAATGACTTCATATCAATTCACAAAATGTTTTTATGAAAAAATGAGCTTTATATAGTTATGTCTTGTATCTTACGTTGTCAGAAAGAAGACTATTTAGTTTACTACTAATTTGAATGTTCAAACTTTAACATCAAATTGAGCATAGTAGTAATATTTAAATAATAAAAATGTTACTATGTTAAATAAAACAGCATTAGAGCAGAGCTTAAAACACCTGCCATGCAGAGAATTTTTATTAATATGGTAAACCAAAACTAGAAAATTTTCTAATTGCCATATGAAGAATAAATATTGCTTCAAATATTTACATTTTTATGGCATCATTAATTTATTTATATACAAGGTTACCTAAAGGTCAAGTTATATATTTAACTATTATTTGTTTTAGAAAATAAAATTCTACTTCCCCCCCCCCCCATTATTTTGTTGTTATTGTTTTCTTATGAACTTTTCCATAATTAGAATTCGGAACAAAATTTGTAAGGGAAATTTATATTTTTGAGACTCCGTGATTATGTAAGCAATTTTAATAAAAAGTGATAAATTATAAAATAATTTAAGCAAATTAAGTGTTAAAAATATATAATCAATAATAAAAAAATTATCCAATTTTTAGAATCTATAGAAAAAAATTGGGAAGATATGAATAGAAATTAAAATTATCTAAATATTACATAGTCTTATGCTGAATATAATAAAAACTAATATAGATAATATAGTATTAGGTATTATATATCTTAGAGCAACAATATAAATAAAATTAAATGGATTTTAAAAAATAAAGAAAAGAGAAAATAACAGTTTAAGCCATAGCATAAGTCTTGCGTTGGTGGTCAAGAGGTCAGCACGACTGCTTTGCACTTACAGGCAGTTGCCCGGGTTGTGGGTTCGTGTCCCGGCCGATGCTATGACACTTAAAAAAAAGTCATAGCATAAGTTATCACCACTAAACAGTCATTTATAAATAAATGTGCTTATTCTAACACCAAAAAGAGTAACAAATATATAAGACTAAAAAAAAGTTTTGTGATGACCATACAAAACAATATATGAATGCAAATACATCATTTACATCAACATACTGATTCTTATAATGCTATCTTTTAGCTCCTTCTATCTCAAGATTTGCCTTTTGAAAGAATTCTACACGTTTCCTAATTGTAACTCTCCATTTAATTTTATTCTCAACCATAACTTTCTAATGAAAATAACCAATATCGCATTTCTTCAAAGTGTTTTGAGTATAATCATTATAATGTAAATGAGATCTGTATTTACCATGAAAATTATGCCAAGATCATTACTATTTTTTTATTTCACATTCCAATCAAATAAAGAAATATTTTTAAGGTATTAGATTTCAGAGTATATCCATCACAATGAAAAAGATTTCTGGTTGATTTTATGATTACCAATGCATTTTTAGAATCTTACTAAGCATTTTTAGATGAAATTTTTCTAATATCTTTATACTAGATTGATAAAAATTCATATCCCATTTTCCCTTAAGCTATCAACAATCTCAACCTGTAGTCAAGGCAACCTCTTTGACTACAGGTTGAGATTATTGATAGCTTAAAAGTTGCTTGTTATCATCTACATTTATAAACTTATTAAAGTCTTGCATAATTGGCTTTATTGCCTTAGCATCCCATTTTTAAACAATAAATTAAAAAAAAAAATTACGTCTACATTTAAGTAATTACATCACTATGATGATATATATTATTTTTTAACTTATAAAATAGATTACATCTAAGTCTGGCTTTCACACAAAGAACAGCCAAAGAATTTAAATTGATTTTTATTCTCAAGTTGATAACTATCCAATATTTTTTTTACTATCATTAGCTGATAAAGAGATTAAATTTTTTGAACATTGATTACTAAACCAAAGTCTTTATATGTTACATTCAAATATAAAAAGCATTATACTAATCATATTTTTAATTATTAAGAATAGCAAAATCATAAATATATTGCAAATCATGATGCCAAGAACTTGGAAGTTTTATTTTTGTTTTGTAAATTCCAATTAAAACCATACCTTTAAACCCAATACTGCACCTTGATGCCTGCTTCAATGAAACTATTTATAATTTTCCCATACTGCATCTTGATGCCTGATTCAATGAAGCTATAAACTATTCCAAAAAATATTGTCACTAAAATCAAAAACAATCTAGGAGTTAGTATATGTCTTTGTAATATATAGGGTATATGAGCACAGACTTTCACATGACTTACCACTCTTCATACTATCTCATAACACTGATACACTTGAACACATATGTTGAAAAGATAAATAATCACCAATATATGTATTTCATGCTAAACCAGCAATCATCAGTTGGTCCAGATTACCATCTCCACACATATATGCTATAAGTGCTCAGATATATATTAAGATAGTCAAAACTCATACTTTAATGGACAGGCTTCAATCTACTCCACACTGCAATTCTTTAACTGTCCATCCAATTGAAAATCTGATGATGGAATGCTCAAAGGCCAACTGATGATTGCTGGTTTAGCATGAAATACATATATTGGTGATTATTTATCTTTTCAACATATATGTGTTCAAGTGTATCAGTGTTATGAGATAGTGTGGAGAGTGGTAAGTCATGTAAAAGTCTGTGCTCATATACCCTATATATTACATATATAGACACAGGTATATAATAAGCCTGTGTGTTTCAGTTATATATCTTTATAAAACTAAGTTTTTATTTTAAATTCCTCTGATATTTTACTAGCAATAATAATTTGTCATTTATTGCATCATATAGAAATTTTGATTTCAAACAAAGATTGATGGACAATCAATTAACACAACCTTTTTAAATAACTGATCAAATGTTTTAACTAAATCAATAAAGGTTGTATACAAATATAGCCTCTAATACTTCTCTTCTGTATGTACAGCAACAAAAAACATATCTACAGTGCTTCTTCATTCTCTAAATCCACATTGAGTTTCTAATAAATATTTACCTATCGCTGTCTTTTCTACCTTCTTTAATTTTAGAAATTGGAACAATAGAAGCATTCTTAAGATCAGCTGGCATAATTTCATGAGTACATATATTTTAAAAAAATTGCAATACTTTTAAAGCTAAAATCTCACCACATTTTAAAACTTTTTCAGATCACTAAAACTTGTACCCTTTCCATTTTAAAAATTACAAAGATCTATTTTAACTTTATTAATTTTGATATTTTCCCCCAAGTTTAACTGAATAGGCAGAAATGGTGTATTATTAAAACCACTCCACCTGTTGATAAATCATCATTGCCATATAAAAGAATTCATACATGGATTTAATAAGATTATGAATTCATTACTTTTGATGCCTGATGATAATCAATAAATGATTGCATCTCATTTACAGTTTTATTTCATCAGTCACTTTAGTTTTTGTCAATTATTGAACTTCTGTCTGTAAATCTCTACTTTGCTTAAAAAGCTTAACATTCAATTTATAATTCAGCTTTAATTGTGTTATAATAATAAAATAATTATCAAAGGACCAGTAAGAATTATTTCTGGTGGGATCAAGGAATGATTAGTTGTACCCACAACACCCTTCTTATGAATAATTCATGCCACAGTAACCTCCGTGAGTAACAAATGCTTCTAAAGAATAATAATAAACTTTTTAAGCAATATATTTAGAATAGGGCCTATTTTTAATACGTTTAATCTACATTTTTTAAATCAATATGCACTTATAAAATATCATTTTTTGAATGTAAGTACATCCAAATATTTTATCATAATTTTTCTGCGTAAACAAAATGCTTATAATAATCATTACATATGTTGTGCAAAAATTCAATAAACTATTTTAATATTTATTTTCAATAATTTTGGGCTAAATTTTACTATTCCTATCAATATGTATCTAGAAAAAAATTAAGACTTTTAATGATTTTTATACTACTAATAAAAAAATTTAAAAATATTTTTAAAAAAATAAAAGCTTTTTTTTAACTTTCTGAATTTAATGTTGGATGAGTAAGCATTGATAAAATAATAACAAGTATCATTGATAAATTAATATTTAAATGTCATCAGTTTTTTATTGATGCATTTAGAAATTCCAAAAATAGAAAACTATAAGCTAGACCTCATAGCAAATTTAACACCACACAATCTCTTTTCATTTATTTCCAAAAAAAATGTACTTATCTGTTGGATTAAATTTTTTCCCTCTGGAAAACGAGTTTTATTTAGAAAATCTAAGGCAATCTTCAATCTTGATAGCCCTTTAGCTACAAACACTAAAACAAAGAATAATGTAAATACATAAGGAGTGAACTTCACAACTCTATATTAGTAGTATTGGTATGTAAAAAAAAAAGCATCATTCATACTATCCACTAATTACTTTATTTTTTCTCATAATTTTTTTTAATTATTATTATTATATATATTGCTTATAACACTCTATTCATATACACATTAATGCAACAAATTTTCTTAAAAACTTCTTTATTTTCTTACAGTTTCGACTGTCCAGCAGTCTTCATCAGAGCTCTATCTTCTTCACTGCTCGGATGAAGACTGCTGGACTGTCAAAACCGTAAGAAAATAAAGAAGTTTTTAAGAAAATTTGTTGCATTAATGTGTATATGAATAGAGTGTTATAAGTAATATATATAATTATATGAAGATATGCAAAGAAAATGAAGGAGAAGGATAAGAGAATAATAATAATTATTATTATTATTAAATAAGAAGGTTAAAATATTTCACAAAGTTATTTCTAATTTCATAAATTTTAAAGTATTTTTCAACAAATAAGATCAACAAAATCTTAACACTGATAATAATTACCTTGAAGTGATTATTTGAAATTATGTAAAATAGTTGAGATATTTACATCTTTAGTAGCTATATATAAATAAATATGAAGATCCTAGTAGCAGAAAAAGAAAATTAGAGTGATTCAAGAAAGAATAAAAAGTTAAAAGTGATTTTTGTGAAGGCTATTTAAACAAATTCTTGAAAGATAAATATGAATAAATATACAGGATTAATCTTATCAATTCACAATGCTTTTAAATTGCAAATCCATAATCTTAAGAGCTATTAAAATACTAAACAAAATATTGATACTTCTCATTATAAATATATATTTTATGAAACAAATCCCTATTTCTCAAGTGAACCAGGAGCTTAAATACCTTAATCTTTCCACCAATTATGGCAGCCAGATTGTTTATAAAAAATACTGTGATTGCTTGCTAGCTGTTTTTAAAGTTTAAATATAATTACAATCAAATATGCATATATTTGGTATTAAATTTATTTAATATAAATTAGAAACATTTCAAAATGCACTGAAATGATTATTGGCTAAAAATATATACACCAATACATATAGGTGCACAGTAAATATCTCCACACAATTGTGAGATATTTGTAAACATTTAAAAAAATATTTTATATTTACATAATTATTTCATTGCAAATATATTCAAATTTTAAATACAGGGGATATGCGATTACAAAATTTTTATGGAAAAATCAAATTATTGTATTTGATGAGAAAGTACAAGTAACTCAACCCTGGACTTACCTGAGGAGTGTGTATATATATATATATTATACCTAGCCCCCTTTTGGTCATCTTATAACTTTTATAAACATCACTTATATAACATCAATAAAATATTTAATATTTATAATAACGACTCGATACAGAACTTTGTACCTCCCTCTTACACAAAATCCTATCATGGGGCTGTCGGTACCTCGGGTAGAGTGGTCAATATCATTTGCAAACATTCGCCAATAATATTAATACTCGTTTACTAGATTACACATTAGCCAACCAAACTCTTTATTTATTTAAAGGAAAAAATCCAATGGGCGCCAGCCGACCTTTGTCGACAAGTCTGCCTGACCAATACGATCTAGTACCCGCTCCCGCTAGCTCAGCTAAAACAATCAATAAAATACAAAATCCACCTACTTAAAAAAATCAATTTACGAATCTTTCTCTGCGCTAGTTTTCTCGCTTCCTTTCCCAAATTCTAATTTAAAATTTATTTCGCTCTCATAATCTCATAGGATATTCATATCCCATTTCTAAACTAAAATTTATTATTATAACATTTATTATTTATTTGATCTACGATATTTATTTCCTTTTTTTTTTTTTTTATAAGTAATCACTAACCCATTAAATCTCCGTTTACGCTGTTTCACTTTGTTTGGTCTTATAATATAATTAATTACACTTTTGCTCAAGTTTAGATAATATTTAATATAACCAAAATATCATATTATACATACATTTAGAAAATAATTATACGCACACAAATATATTTGAAATCACAATAAAAATCCCTGGATAATGGAGCTAAAGACAATTAGTAATTATTGTTCGTAACATAAAGTTCAGAGTTTATTATTCCATACATTACTACGGCTTTTAATTAGTGAATCAAGAATAAAATAAGTATTACCTAGCATTCTCTTTTATGCCTAGTTCCGAGCGTAGCTTCTGATAGTATTTCCTTCGGTCAGTTAGCGCTAACTCTTTGCGATCCTTTTCCCGATGTCATTGGGATCCTGTGGGCTTCACCATGGACACTCCGCTTCCTTCTTGTTTTACGTGAACATGATCGACCTTCGAACTGTCTGCTGTTGGTATTGCAGGGAAGGATTCGGCCGGCTGTCCACACGATGGGTTTAACAATGCAGCATTATGTTTTATTTAACTTTGGACGTATATTAATAATATGAATATGAATTTAAGAATAAGTAACCGAACCGAATCAGAATCAAATTTTAATCATAATATCAAATTCAATCTAATAACTATAACAATAGAAAGTTCGCCCCTTTTATATTTTACGGTCCTTATCTTGCGGATTCAATCTACATTCTGAATTTCTGCTATTGGACAATTATTTCTTTTCTTTCGACTCTCTACACAGTTTCATTGGTCATTCTTTAGATGATTGCAAATTTCAATTTCTTTGTTAGAGTTATTTCACTAACTAGCTGTTTAATGGAAATTTCTCATGTTTGTCATTAGCTCCCATTGTTTACTACATTCCTTTGATTATATTTTTTTTTTATTATAAGACAAAACGAACTCCACCTTGCTTTTTTTTTTTTTTAAAAGCAATCTTAAATCAAATTTCAATTAAATCAAGTTTTAGTTAAATCAAGTTTTTAATTCTTTAAGTTTTATTTAAATGTGATTCTAAAATTATATCTTATAAAACTGTCTAATTTATGCTTTTAACGATAAACCCTTCTATGATAAAAAAAAAATTTTTTTTTATTTTACCCTACAAGACCTTTTATTTTTATTAAATATTTAAACAAATCTTTTATCAATTTATATTTCTCCAAAATTATGTGTAACTCCGAAGAGAACACACTCCTTCCTGATGTATCTCGGTACAATATATATATATATATAGTAACCAATTGGCTAAATGGCACTCAACAACATAGTTGTGTGTATAAAGTAAAGGGAAAGTAGAAATAAATATACATAAATTTTGGTAGATATTTTCTACATTTCATCTGGAATAAAAATAGTAAATAAAGAATTAAATAATTCTAAATTTAAACAGAATTTTATTATAAATTAAAACATTTATAAAAGGTCTAAATATTGTATTATTATTATTATTCTGATTTTGAATTTAAAAAACAAGCATGGTTTATTTCCTTTTAATTAACACTTCTATATATTTCTATTATCTATTTTTAAAAATCTTTGTAGATTAAAAATTCCAAAAACTAGCTTTTAATTAAAAGTGATTTGAAGAAAGTAAAAACATGTAGATCACATCTTTGGTAAAATTTCAAAGTAGTGATTTGAAAAGATTAAAATTTATTTTAATCAAGATAAGGAATAGACAGAAAAAACTGTTTTCAATTAAAGTGGTTTTTACCATCTTGATTTTATAAAAAGAAGTGATAAAAATATCAGTTCAGTTTGGCTTGCAGTTTTTGTAAGAGCTGACCAGAAGAGTCTGGTTTTAATATTTTCTTGAGAATCAGATGGCCAAATTGGCTGGCTGCAAAGTCTGCATAGGAGTTTTTGAAAAGAACAGTCTGGCTAGTAATTTTTTGAAAATCAGTTGGCTAAGAATTAGCTGCAAAGTCTGTTTTTCAGTTTTAAAGTCTGTCTTTAATATTTTGAAAAGCAGCTGGCTAAATTGGCCAGTTGCAATGTTTTGGTTAGTAATTTTTGAGAACAGTTCTTGTCTTAATATTTTTGTCCAGCAGTTGGCTAGCAGAATTGGTGTTTGGGGAGGTATGAATGTAAAATAGCTCCCACAAAGATGTAGCTGAAGTCAAGCAGTGAGCACTCTATTAGTTCTACATACTGGAATTTTGATTCACTTGAAAACTGGGTTGACTTAAAGTAAATTAGTTATCCTGTAAAAATGTGTTCTATAAGACAGTTTTCTAGTCTGAAGCTTATCAAGTCCTAGATAAAAGGAAGATCATGGCTTCCCAACAAATTACCTGAATTATACCTATCCAATTATGACAATTCTGGATTACACCTGTCTCAGCAAGACCAAATCACAGAGATACACAGATAAATGTATATATAATGGTGAGTAGCACTATATATAATGAGAATGAAATTTTAAATAAATTTTTTTGGGTAAAAATGACATTTAAAAATCCATATATTTTAAAGGATAAGAAGTAAATAATTTTGCTTGAATTGAATGAAAATCTAGAAGTAATGATTGATTCATGGATAATTTATTTTGAAAAAGGAAAAAGAGGACTTCAAAAATCTTTTTTAGAATAATTTAAAGGTGTGATTAATTAATTGAGGGTAACCTGTCATAAAAAAAAACTTTTGAGTTACCTGTCAAAAAAATTGACTTTACTTTTTTTTTAAAAAAAAAGAAAAGAAAATACTTTTATTGATTGCAAAAAAGAGACTAATTAATAATATTAATTCATATCATCTATATGTTCATAGATACACATGTATATGTGAATTTTATGTATAGTTTTCAAATGGAATTAATTATGAAATATATTTTTAATTTATTTTGATAAATTCAAACATGTTCATTTTATATTAAGCCACATGTCTATGTGTTGTCTGGTTTTAAATAAACCTATTGGAACATTATGTAAATTAATGTAATAACTTGAATTGTATCTAGTAATTTTGTAAATCACAAATGTAATAATTTTTTTATTGTATGTTAATCAAAATCAGAAGGCTTTAATATGTAAAGCCATATTCTACAGACCTTAATATTATTTTTATATCATATTAATAAACTTGAATTCAATTGTTAAAATTGTATTAAATCATCATTTCTTGGTCATCATAACAATTATAGAGCTTGTGTTTTCTGAGCTAGGTTCATGTATAACAGCTAATATATGAATGAGGATGTATTCAGTGATGATGATGATTGATCATCCTTGTAGATGCATAAGATTATATTTTTTAAAGTTCCTGCCCTACATTTTATTTTAGTTTAATCTATTAGAAATCAAGTTTATGGTTGGTCAGTATATTAATGGTACTAAATATCCAGAGCATTGATGATAATCAGCATGTTTTAATGTCCCAGCATTATTATTTTTGATTATTATGTATTTTGATGGATGAGCACCGTAGTTGGTACATCCAAATTAATACTTTCAATAATCTTCCACAAGCTGGCAAGGGCTAAATAATTATCCTGGTCTACAGAAGACCCATTTCCAATTCAGTCACCAGATTGACTGTTGATTTATATTTTGTATTGTTCAAATCCAGCCACAAGATGGATTTGATTTATTGTGTTGATGTATTTTGATTTTGGTCATTCATGATGATAAATGCTTTCTTTTGACTTACTAGTACTTATTTATACTTTTTATAATGCTGGTGATGTATAGTTAATCATAGTTTCTCTAAGGAGTTAACTAATCTAACTGTTAACATTACTTAATATCTTTTCACTTTAATATCATAATTTACTAAATTATGCTATCAACATTACTTAAATCTTAAATATTATGCTTTTGTAAATTTTAAATTTAATTTACTTGGGAGTGATGATGATTTTATATCATCCTAGGTATGACTTCCTGACCACCCTCCAATTACCCCATCCCAATATATATATATAGTAATCGAATAATATATGCCATTACATTTCTTTCAAATATAAGTAAAATATATATATATATATAAAATCACCCTCGAGTAGAAATATATGAATAAAAAAAAAGGTGGAATTTAATAATTTGATTTGAATTAATATATATAATGCACAGATGGCAAACTAATTATATAATTTAAAGTTAAAATCTAAAAACAAGATTCTTTTTAATATAAAAGAATTTTTTTTGAAAATGCTGTTAATTAGTTATTTTTATTCTTAGAATGGAAATAATTTTTTATTTTGAGGTAATTGCAAACAGGCCCTTGGGCATATAGTCAGATAAGAGATAAAATTAAAAAAGTACTACTGATAAGAGTGAACACAAAAAAAAAAACTTTGAAGGGAGAAGGATTTTTGGATTGCTCTTGCGGATTGTATATTATTAAGTATATTGATAAAAGTATTGTGGATCTTCAAAATGTAGAGGTCAGGAATAATTTACATTTCCCATATTTGCAGCAGCTGAAGCGGTCTCCAGAATAGGATGGTTCCTGGAAAATAGCCAGCAACGGGCTTCTCTCCATCTAGAAGAATAGGAAATGGGAAGAACTTTGAATTCTACCATGCATCAAGGATTACAAAGATGGACTTTATCTATAGCATTGGAAAGTATAAACTTTTTTTAAATAAAGTATGAACATTAATCATATAATGCAAACTCTTTCCAGTATTTTAAGTGTCACTTAACTTTTAAAAGAAATCTCTTATCTGACTAAATTTTAAATTATTTATTAATTTTCTTTTTTAAAAATATGCTTAATATCATTTCCATTCTATTAATTTCTTTTAAATTAATTACTTAAAGTGAGCATGAATGGCTGCATAGATTAATACGATTGTTAGTTTAAAGCAGTGGTCTTCAACCACTGATCCACGGTCCGGCACCGGTCCATAGAAGTTTTTTGCTGGTCCGTGCTAGATTGGCAAGAAAGTTTTTAATAACAAAATAATAGGATATTAAACTTTTAATTAATATAAACAATTTTTATTTATTTTTTCATCACACTTTTACCTGATTAAAAAAAAAGAAATAGAACAAAATCTAATCAATCATACATAAATTAATTTGTTTTTCTAGTTATCACAGATGTTTATGGGGGGGGGGGGGTAGAATTAAATTTTTATTACTTTTCTAAAAAAATTCAAAATTAAAAAAAAAAAAGTTTTTTATTATACGAACTCCATATATATATAACTTCATCTAAGGCTAAGCTGTTTACATCTTTAAGAAAATTTATCGATAGACTTCTGCTGGTCCATGAAACCTTATCCTTATTTTTGCTGGTCCACAGGTGTGAAAAGGTTGAAGACCGCTGGTTTAAAGTGTGTTAATTTTGGGCTAATTGTTTTGTAGTTGGATCGGTGCTAGTGGATAGATGTACAGATGTTTTATGTCAATGTATCTTGAGTAGGTGCATTGGATACTCATTCCCTTGTACCACGTTAGCATACAGAGCGTAATAACCACCTGAACATATGACCCAAAAGAGTAGTCATCACATTGCCAATGGTCATAGACATATTTCCTATGCCATTGATTTTCTTATGCTCTGACTGGGACAGTAAGCCGGCAAAGACCGCTATCACCATTTACAGAGCTTCTCATATAATTTTGTTCTTGTATATCATGGGGAAGATGCTTATTCCTTCTCACCATGATTCATTATTTTCCTAATGATATCATTCTACAGATGTAAAATTCCTATTAGCATGATTGTGTTATGCTAATAATCTCATTTTGCATTGGTCACATTGGTATATCAGTAAGCTAGCAATGGTTTAAGTGTGAGATTTTTGGGCTAAGATTAAAAGGGATTGGGTTGGTTATTGCGTAATTTATGTAGCATGTTCACACTTAGTAAAATACTAAAATTGTATTTAAATCTATTAAATGCTTCCATCTGTGCATATAATCCAAATCAAATATATTTAGTTGATGTAATTTTCAGAATCTTTTTAATGCATGTGTGCGTTATAATAAAATGTTTTGTTGAATTAATTTAGGCAATAACTTATTTTATATATTTTATTAATATTTAAAAGTAAGCATTAGAAATTTGAATATTTTCAGTATGATATTTTAAGCTCAGCTTCTCCGTGAGCTAGCGACTGGTGCTTTCGGTTCGATAAAAAGGTAACCTCTCCCACGCGTATTTGCCTACCGTATAAATTTTCCAGGTTCAAATGGCCTGGTGGTGCCCTGGTATGGCAGATTAGGTTAGGGAGGTTTGTCAATCATTATAATATATATATATATCCCCCCCCCCCTCCCTTTTAAAAAAAAAAAATCCCCCTTTTTTTTTTAAAAACTTCCCCTTTTTTTTCTACTCCCTTTCTTTCCAAACCCCCCACACTTTTTTTTTTAAATGTATTAATGCTATTTTATTTATATTTTCTATAAAAATTTCTAGAAATGTATGAACTTATATATGGCAAAGTTTTAATCAATTGTTGCATTATATAAGGCCATACATTTTTATATGGCAAATAAGTAAAATAATGTTAATATTACCTAATTAAAAGATGTTTAATTAACATATTAATGAAAGAAGCTAGCTTGGTATTTCTTTAAAGGTTATGCAATTTAGGAGTACTATGAATTGATCTAATTGTTATATACTACTTCCAAGGTAATGCTTATTCTTTGCACATATACACGTGTACATATGATATAGTATCATGTGATGCTGTATTTTAATATCTTCTGCAGTATATTTTTATTTAACAAAAACTTCAATACCTTTTTTAATTGTAGCTTTTTTCTGCAAAACAAATGAAATCTTTTTTTTTCACTGAAACTATATTCAAGTTTATCATTACGTATTACTAAATTTTATTATTTTTCATTCATTTAAATACTCAATCCAATAGTAATCTGTTCTCACAATTGTAGATTCAATGTAATTGCATCCAATAAGTTAATTAATATGGAAAAAATTTCACTTTCATACAATAATTCTTTGGCAGAATAATAGAGATATACAACTTATTTTGTTGAACAATTATATTACTTTGATGCTCCATATTTTAATTTGTTAAATGCAAAGGCAGTACATTAAAGTCTGTGTTGTACCTTAACATGTTAAAATGGATTTTCTGTATTAGATCTTTTGTAAAAATTGATGCAATTCCAATAAAATACCAAACATGTCTTGCGTTATTAGCCGAGAGGTATTGCAGCTGCCATGCAAGCAAGTAGTTGGTTGCAGACGGTTGTGGGTTCACGTCCCGGCCGATGCTATGACATATGAAAAAAAAAAAAATACTAAACATTTTGATGCTAGGAAAACCATACTCTAAAGTTATTACAAATAATGGTATTGTTTCTAAGTACTCAAAATAGTTTTCTGCTACTGAATTTTTCCACTTTATATGTACTGGTCATCACAACACTTTGATTAAACAAAACACTCACTGTAAAAAAAAAATTGAAAGCATCCACATTTAAAGCAACAGATAGATTATACAAGTGCTTCTCAAGCTCATTAATATAAAGGCTCCTCTGGAATATTTAGTAACATTGCTCTCCACCTGAAAGAAAAAAAACCTTTAATTGATGCATATGCTATTATTATACAATTTTAATGTGTTTATATTTAATTTATTTAAATAATTTTTTTATATTTTCATTACTGTATTTAAAAAATTAGAAATATTCAAAGATCATGAAATATGAAACTCAAAACTCATTAATAATAATTAAAACAAAAATTGAATAATACACCAAAAGGGATTTTAATAATCAATTTAATGTGATAGATATGTTTAAATATTACAAAACAAAAAATAAATATTGAGTGATATATTTGACACAGCAATTCTTAGATTCTCCCCCCCCCCCCCCATGTTTACACTGATAAACAAGATCTATACACTCTTTTGATTAGTAATAGTGATGGAAATACAGATTTGCAAATATATGTGGATGCAAACAAAACCACAATATTTAAGACTGTGTTTATCAATGAAGGATATTCTTTTTTGTCACTGGATTCAAAATTTCTGACAAATCTTTTATTACAAAATACCAATTCAAGGATTTAATCTGCTTACAAGTCAATTAGTTCTTTTTGAGATGAGTACAAAAGAATTACTAAATTGTAGGAATTGAGCAAATGGCACTTATAACTAGTTACATTCTTTATTTTAATTTAAGTTAGAAATTTTTTTTTTTTAAATCAAATTTATAATATGGCTAATTTCTATTCTTTTACTTTCTGCTGATAATAAAATATTTTCTTCTAGAAATTCATGGAAAAAAAAAGCAAAGTTTCTATATTATTATTGCTAAAACTTTTTTTTTCCATATGTCAAAGCATCGGCTGGGAAGCGAACCCTTAACTACTGTCTGCAAGCAACTGCTTGCAAGGCAGCTGTGCTGACCTCTCGGCTACCAA
This sequence comes from Epiperipatus broadwayi, assembly GCA_028023455.1. NCBI lineage: Eukaryota > Metazoa > Onychophora > Udeonychophora > Euonychophora > Peripatidae > Epiperipatus > Epiperipatus broadwayi. Next base: position 4,001,991 of record JAQFVV010012471.1, on the reverse strand, counting down.
CGCTTGACTTTTTAATCATGAATAAAGTTTATTTTGAAATACTTGAAATTTTATGTTTAATGTTAATATATTGAAATTTAGTTTCTTACAAAGAAAGATTCATTTCATTTACTTTAAAAAAAAAAAAAAAACTGTTGGATAAGGATACAGACATCCAATTTTGATCAGGAAAATGAGGTATTAACGTAGGATTTTTACTACTAAAAAAAATTCATAATTCATCTTCTAATATTAAAATTCTTTTTAGAACCTTATTATGGGATAGCCACCTTACTTTTATGAAATATAAAGGGGATTCCTAATTTGAATTCTTCTCTCCCGCATAAAATTCGAAGAGGGGTATATTAGTAATGTTATTTTTTATGTAATTAACTATTGTGGAAACTTCTGACAATATTTTTGCTGAGCAATTATTTTATAAATCAAAGTACTAAGTTTTCTTTGTGGATAATGCAATAATATGTCTTGCATTCAAATAAACTTTTTAAAATTCTTCCATAAATTCTGAAACCCTCATGGTCTTGGCTGCAGCCATTGGTGCACTTTTGCCATTTAAGCTCATTTTTTATATAAAAAAAGTTCTTTACTTTTTCAAATATATCTTTTCCTGCACAAGAAAGATTTCTACAAAGAAGCATATCTTCATGAATTTACAAATTTGATAGGAGTCTAATAAAATCATTAAATTAGCCTCATCAAGTTGTATGGTAAATTTATGATAATAATATAGAGATAATATTATGGGCAATTCTATCTATTCTTCTTTTAATTGGGTCATACAGGATTTTTTAAAAAGAGTTTGATATTTCAGAACCATGAATATATTCCATAAATTTTTCTTGCTGCTAGTAAGATAAGATCTTTGCTCATTATATAAGGTTTTTATTTTATTTTACTAATGAATAAAGCCATTTTGAAAGAAGCTTTTACTAATTTGTCATTTAATTTAATATGCTTTGAAAAAAAAAAATAATTTGCCATTTTATTTCTTTGACTTTTCTTTCAAAAAAATTATACTGTACTGCTCTTAAATTCACTATGCACAGTATCTAAATAGCAGCTATGTTTTATATGACTCATATAATCATTTGGCAACTGTTTCCAGCAAATTATATATATAGGCTTGAATTGTTCATTATACAAAGGTACAAATCTATATTTTAAGTAATAAAGATCATAATTATAAATTTTTTCATATGACATTATCTGTGCTTTTGCCACCTGGTGTTGAAAATGATGTGGACAGTTCTATTTGACTATTTATAGTCTGTGGCTTGTAATTTGAATTCTGCTGTTGTTTGACTGACTTCTACAAATACATTGTGTTTTTATTAGCCACTTATCCATCTCAGAGTGAAATTTTTAATAAAGAATTAACTACCAGTGATATTCATTGCAAAGATGAAACTAGTAAACTGTGCAAATAAGGATAGTCACCATGTATATCGATTATTAAAAAAAAATTGATTATTAGGCCCAATACATGGCATAATATGTAAATTTTCACATTAAAATTTAAAAAATATATCTGTATTTATAAATAAATTTTATCTACTTCTAATTTAAATTTGATTTTTATGGTTTCCCTTAACAAGATCCAAAGTCCCCAAGAAGCCATAGCCTGTAGTCTGGGAAACTCTAGATTAAGTTAGAATGAAAAGAAACAATATCACATCAGCTCTTGTGTATGGACTAGAATGTTATATAGGTATTATATTGTCCAAGAATGACCAAATCTCATTTGTATTTTGTAAAATAAAGCTTTTTTGTTTTTTTAACATAAATTAGTAGATAAAATGTTTTTATAGGTTTCACTCAAAACATTAAGAATATGTTGAAGTCATTTTTTTTAAACCTGAAAATATAGCTTAAATATAGGAGTCAATAAGATGTAGTTATTTTATTTTAATTTATTCAAATTAAAAAGCTTGAATCAAACTTTTACAAAGCTTCTTGTGAATGGTTCAGAATATTACTGCTCTAAAAATGAGATACAAATTTTAAGCTAGTACATGTATGCTTAATTCTATTTTTAAAACAGGCAAAACTCTCTATATGTATTACCACTCAGTGAAAGCCAGAGTGATCAATGGATGCTAGAAGGCTTGTGCATAAAATCCCCATCCAATATCCCCAGACTAGTTTCTGGCTTGTGGCCTTCATCAAGTGACTGCTGTAGGGTTGCATTAGATCCTAAGATCTAGGTGGTGCTCTCAGATCCAAGGCTTCTCACTGATGAAGGCCACAAGTCATAAACTAGTCTGGGGATATTGGATGAGTAGGTGCTAGATGGGTATTTTATGGACAAGCCTTCTGGCAATACATATAGAGAGTTTTGCCTGTTTTAATAACAGTTATAAGCAAGCATAAGAAATGGTGATCATGTGATGTTTATTGATTTAATTCTATTTTTCACTTAAAATGTTTCAGATTTTTCACTTCTAGTAATAATGCTTCCTGCCATTGACATAAGTCTTTATAATTAATGTTGTAATTTTCATGACCAAATCAATAAAAAGAAAATCAAGTTATATGTTTTATGCATTTGCCTAGTAACAAAAAGGCATATCTATAATGCTTATTACTTGTCTAAAACTACACATGGTAGCCATTTGTATATTAGACAATCTACTTAATAAAATTATTGAAAATAGTTTTGCTATAGTAAATGACAATAATATTTCATGATAATTACTGCAACTTTTTTTTATTCACTTCATTTTTATAAATTGAAACAATAGAAGCGTTTTAAAAATCAGTTTGTATAACCCAATCTACATATTTACTGAAAAATCCAATAATTTTAAAATATCGTGATTATATTTTAAAGTTTCTCTTTATATACTATTTGGATCTGTAGTTTTTCCATTTTTAAGATTGCAAACAAAAAAAAAAAAACTGTTTTAACATTATTAAATGTAGATCTCAATCTGAATCTAAATCAATTGATATATAATCAATATGTCATTAAATTCAATCGCCTGAACTTGTGATCATTAACAAAAAAGATTTAAAATAATCATGATGAGCAAAAAACTGCATCTTTGCAGTTTTATTATGCCAAGCAATCTTAATTTCTCTTATCAGTCATAGATCACTTACTTTTAAAAGTCCATATTGCTTAGAAAAGCTCCACACTAATTTTATTATTCAGTGAAACAGATATACTACATGTTACCTTTTAATTAAACCATTAATGCTACGTTCATTGCCAGACAATCAGTCAAGATTTTTTTGTTTAGTAAATCTATTATTAACAAGTATTTCAATATAGCCTTTAAGAGAACTTCATGACTCAGTAACATAACCAGCTTGAAAATTCATTTTAAAAATTTTAATAATCTACAAGAACATCATTTTTTTTTTGCCAATATTTTGAAATAAGATTAACATTTTAAACTTAAAGTATATTAATCTATAATCTGTCCAACAAGCCATGCCCATAGGTAAGTGCTTAATTAACATTGTTGATTTGATTTTTAATTAATGCATAATCCATAAGGTACTATTATTTTAAGTATGGATGCATTCAATTTGTTTTATGATGGAATGTCTATTTAGACAAATTGTTGCAATTGTTAATTTATATAATATGCAAAATCATTATGAACAGATTATTAGGGTCATTTTCTATTGTTAATGGAATTGCATAAATATTCATAAAAAATTTAATATAAAATCATAAATACTAATAAAATGGACACAAGTACATTGCCTAAAACAATATTTGATAGTAACAAATTATTGACAGATATCAATTTAGATTTCAGATGAAATTTTACATTATGCAGTCTCCTTTTTCTTGATAAACTGTTTCCAAAAAACTATTTAATGAAACTTCATAAAAACAGGCAAAACTCACTATACATGTTGCCACACACAGCAAGCTAGAGTAATCAATGGATGCCAGAAGGCTTGTGCATAAAATCCCCATCTAGTGCCTACTCATCCAATATCCCCAGACTAGTTTCTGGCTTGTGGCCTTTGTCAGTGAGGAGCCTTAGATCTGAGAGCCTGCACCTAGATCTTAGGATCTAATGCAACCCTCAAGCAGCCACCTTTATCTCCACTTAACTACAAAACTATGAATCTTAAACTGAAAACATCTTAATGTTTTCAATCCAAGCCCATTAGCTTATATAGTCATATGGGTCTGAACTCAGTTCATCACCCATACATTTTGGTGTCTTTGGTTCTTTAATAACCATAGCCACCACTGTCCTATTAGGTAGGATTGGTTTTAAGCCAATAAACATCACATGACCACCACTTCTTATGCTTGTGTTTAATTGTTGTTAAAACAGGCAAAACTCACTATACATATTGCCACACACAATAAACTAGAGTAATCAATGAATGCCAGAAGGCTTGTGCATAACAACAGTTTAACAACAGTTATACATAAACATAAGAAATGGTGGTCATGTGATGTTTATTGGCTTAAAACTTCTTTCATCTGATAGATAAGTTTTATTAAGAACAGTTTGACAATTCTCTAACCATTATATTTGCCCTTAAATTTGTTTTTGAAAAAATACACATTATACTTTATATTTAAAAAAAAAAAAAAAACTTAAGATATATTATCTTTATTGAAATTACTATCTTCTACTTCATTGTCATATTTATTCTGATGTTACAACTATTTTACTTGTTTAAATAAGCAATACAACCCAGATACCAATCTAGTCAGATTTTATAAAGAATGCCATTTTAAATCATCTTTTGTAGAAACATGAGAATCATCTAAATAGGAAATATAAACATATAATTACTTGTTATGTGAAATGTCTGTTCTAAATCAAGTCCAAGCAATTCAAATGATTATACGATTTCCATCTGTTAAACCTATATTCATTCTATTTTACCGATGTTTCCTTATTTATATTTCCTTATTTATATTTACTAGCACACACAGAAACAATGTTGGCTAGAATTTCAAAATAGAAAATGTGGTTTCATAAATACACAATCCTCACAATACTTTTAATGCACAAAGCAAGCTCACAGTAATGAGATCTTATCCAAACCAAGTCTTTGTAACTCGAGATATTAAAGTAAAAGAAAAGAAAAAAATAAGAGAAAGAAAAAAGACTATTTATATTGGAAATTTATCTAGCCTCTGGTGTGATACTCTATAAGTTAGCATTAAATATTTTTGGTTAAACGCTACTCATTAATTATTCACCATTAATCTCTTATAGTTGAGTTCATTCTAATATTTCAACCATGGATTTAATCAGAATCACTTTTGTTATTGGACATAAATACAATCTCGTATTTTAATGTTTTTTTATTATTAGATTTTGTCTTATTTATAGAGTTTTATTTAGAAGTTGTTTTAAGATAAAATGCAATCTCTTATTACTTGATTCGGAAATCTCATTTCAGTAAATCACCACAACAGACTGAATAATTAGTCAGCAGCATAATTTTGAGTCAAGTTTTAATCATTTCTTAGCCTGACTTCGTTCTCAAAGTAAATGAATTTCAAAATCATCTTGAATACTAATTTTTTTAAAGATGAAGTAATTACAGTATTTTCATGAGTAACACGATTGCTGAAGAACATGTAAATTAACTTTTTTGATTATCAGTATATATTAAATGGACATATTTAATTATTATGTAATATACACAAGATCTTTATAGTATAGTGAGTGATTAGCACAATTTCATAATACATCTATTATTATTGAATTTTGAATTAGTTTGAACTTGGAATTTTTTAAGTAATAATGAATTTACAAACAAAATTGAATTTTTTTTTTTAGGTATCCGATTTATAATCAATCCAGCTCGCCATCTTAATGATGAACAAATGAATAACAAGCTATTTTTAGCTTTAGAATAACATGATAAATAATGACTTCATTTTAATTATCTTTCAATAAAAAATACAAGAAAAATCTGCTCTGCAGTTGATTATTTAGCACAGGAAAGAGTGATCATGTGATGTTTTGACAGTTGACTATTTAAAACTAGTTTAATTTATAGACACTCACAATCACTGTATTGTTTTTATATTTGTGTAATATAAACACAAAAATGTTTATAGTGGATTTTTTTTTTTAATAGTTTGGAGCTGAAGAGTGATGAGTTCTGGAACTCGTAATCCATGCATCATAGCTCATATTTGTCATTTCTGATGCTTGAATTTCTTATGAACTCCAAAGCAATAACCATTTGATTACTTTTATTTCATTAAATTAAAATAAAGACATTACCACAACAAAATAATTTAAAATGAACATTAAATATAAATACTTAAATATTATTATCAGAAAAATATAAAAGTATAAACATGATTTATTTACAGTTTAATACATTATTTACAGAATAACAGTTTTCACCTAAAGACTTACTTAAAAAATATATTATATAAACTGAGACTGCCTGTAGCAAGCAAATCCCTATATCCCATTATTAACATTCTTCTATGATGTAATAGAGTATTGAGGTTTGTCCAAGTCCTCAGATTTCTAGTTGTTACTTCTGTGCTGACACACTGGCCTCTTTCATTCTAGAATATGTGCAATTACTAATAATAACAGTTCATCCAAGTCCTCCATCTTGGGAGTCAAAGTATATAGAAGATTGGTGCATGTCAAACAGTCAACTAGATATTACAATATTTTCTGAAGGATCATCAATCTTGCTAAATTTAGATTTTTTTGCTGAGGTTGTCCACTAATTTGAGCTCAAGACATTTGGATTAGACTTTGCAGTAACAGGATGCTAGCTAGGTATACACTTGGTGGCATAGTATGCTTTAGGAGAAGAAGCTTTATACATCTGATGAACTTTTTTGTCTCACAATTTATCCATTACTTTAACAAGTTTTTTTGATCATTTTTATACTGAACCAACAATGCAATTGCAAATTCACCATGTTGCCTTTTACTTTCTACACATAGCAATGGATGGTCAGCTTCTGTTACATTTTTTTAAAAAACTTAGTGCTGCTACAGCAGCCACAAAACCCAACTGAGCATTTTTGAAATGGCCAGTCATTCATATGATAATTATGACTTGACTGATTGCTTATACTTCACAAATATAAGGCATTAAGAAGTGGGAAATATAAGAGATAAAAGAGCTTCTCTTTGAGGCTTAAGTTTGGTTTCTTTTAAGTATTTGGCTCATTTGTAAATAATATTTAATTCTGCATGATCTAGAGAAATTCTTTTCAGCAGAACTACCAAATCTGACTTCTGATTGGCTAGTTTTATCTCAAGAGCTTAGCTGGATTCAGGTGGATGAGGCATTTCTAATCCAAACCTATGACAATGTAATTCTAAAATATCAGTACTTAAAGTTTATAAAGTAGCTGTAAAAAAACCATGCCAAAATAAATTTTGTTAAGAGCTGATAATTGTTTTCACTTGATTTTAATATTTTATTTTTTAGATATTAAATTTGGCTTTATGTAAATAACATATTTGAAAAAAGATGATCAGGCTGTCAAAATGCTTAACATCAATCTGTATACAGGATTCCGTTTTCTGACATGTTAAAAGAATTCTTTTTAAAAAATAGACTAACAGAAACCAATAATCAGAATATCTTTTATTCAAAAATTATATTATCTAAATAAAATTTCAAAAACTATCTTCAGATTTTTATAATAAATGAATTAATTTATTTACACATTTCACACAAAATTAAAGAAAAGCCATTCAGTGAAGTACAGTGAGCTATCTGGTGTTTTTTTTCTCTTAGTTGAATTTGAATTTACAATGAGGCAGTACAAGGTTTATTGAAACTTATAAATATGATGTTATATCTGATTGTATTTTATTATCATCTTTTTTCCATCTCACTAGGAAACTACTGTTATACACAGAAGTAATGCATTTGAGAAACTTTTATACTTTTTGAAATATTTAACTTAAGCTACAATAATAAAAAAAAAAAATAAGTTAAAAATTTGTAAGATAATTTTTTTATAATTAATATAAATTTTAACAAAATGTAATTATCTCTTATAATAGAAAAATTAAAATATTTACTAAAAAGCTTATTTCTTATTTTTGTGCAAAACAGTTATGGATAATAATAATAAAAATTACATTAAAAAAGCTTGGAGAAAGCTACATCCTAAATATAAATTTCATATATAAAAAATATACATAACTTAATTGCTCATTTTTTATGAGATATTTAACATAACAATTTTGAATCATGACATTAAATATAATGTGCCTTTTGTGCTACATCTTTCAATTCTTAATTGCATTCTTAACTGAATTATTAATTATTCATATTACTACTGATTTTCACTTGTTATAAATTCCAAAGTCCTTATAGCTTTCTTGACAATAATATCCATTACTATTCTTGCTCTTTTTTTTATTCTCTATTCATTAAGTATTAGCTTATGTAGTTATAATTAATAATAGCTTTCTTTTTCCATTTAATACAATGTAAATATATTATTTTCTTCAAATAACTATTTCCTTACAGTTTTGACTGTCCAGAAATCATCTTCAGAGCTACAAAATATTTAGGTATATATGATCTCATAGAAATGAAATATTTTATTGTAATTAATTTTAAAAATATAATGATTATATCTAAATATACAAATTAATTACATTTGTACAAATATTCATATATCTTATAATCATTCATCTTAACATTTTCATCTTAAATTATATTTTGTTTTATTGAATATTTGTAATATATAATTTTAATTTTTATATATACTTTTAATATGTTTTATTAATTGTTACCTTTATATTTTACTAGCTATACCTATGGCTTTGGTCACATTATTAGATTTAAAAAATATAATGTAGTTAGTAATTAAAATTTACATTGAAGTAATATTTACCTGAAATAATAATGCATGAGTTATTAACAGCAGGTAAAAATAACTATTGTTATGCATTTTTATAAACAATATTGTAAGCTTTTTTTAATTGCCTCTGATAACTGATGTATTACTATTTCAAGTAAATATTCTTTAAATATATTTTAAATCTCAGCTAAATTCCATTGCTTTATTCTTCTAATGCATGCAAAGCCACGAGTCAGCTTTGCTCATGCTAATAGACTTATAATAAAAATAAAAGTATAAAAGAATATAATACAGTTGATTATTAAAATATATTTCTAATTTATATATTTAAGAAAGATATATTCTGAGCAGTAAAATTTTTTTTAATCATTTATTGTATAAATTCCATTTTTGATATATTGAATATCAAATAAAATTTTCCCTTACTAATTCTCTTCATTTCTTTAGCTAGTCCATTGTCATTATTAGAAAGTTTGATAATTAAAATATATTTATGTATTCCACTTTCAAATTCTAGCTATATTCTTGCATTAGTATAAATTTTTATAATTAAAATATATTTATGTATTCAATTTCAATTTTCGATGTATTGAATACCAAATAAAATTGTTATTCACTATTTCCATTTCTCTAGCTGTCTCTTTGATTTAGTATAATCCTTGATAATTAAAATATATATACATTAAATAATTATCAACAGGAGTATTGCAAAAAATATAACTTTTATTAAATACAATAAACAATAATTTTAAAATAAATTTTATATTCCTCATGATGATAATTTTTAAAATGGCCATAAAATTTCAATGTTGTTAAAATATATGTAAGTGAGAAATTAAATACATGGTCCAAATAAAGTTTTAATAATTTATATTTATTCAATCAAATCTTATCTGGATTACAAAAATTAATTTCTTTTTATTTCTATAGTATGTATTTCAAAATGCAGGCCATAGTAGTGTACTTTATCAAGTGAGAATGTACTTAAAGGAAAATGGTAAAAGTTTATCAAATTCAATAGTATTTCTCTTGATATACCATTACCAATTTAAATTTTACTTTAATATATGCTAAATATATATATAAATGGAAATCCTAAAATTTTGTCAAATTTATTCTTATAACTGATCTAAATTGTCATTATTCAAATGAGAAATTAAATATTTTGCTTTACCAAAAATTATACTTTTAATTTAAAATTATTTCCAACTCTGCAATTGTTTAATCAATGATGTCATCTTTTTTGGGTTTTTTTATTATGCAATCAAAAACAATTAGTTGTGCAACTGTGAAGATATTAATTTTTCATGAATTTTTATATGACAAACTACAATTTTTTAAAAACAATTATAGCAAAAATTTATATATATAAAATTCTATACAAAAAAAGAAAGAAAATCATGCAAGATTTTTCAAGATTGATGCAATATTTGTTAAGTTATAAAGTCATAAACAAACTTTCACAGAGGGCAGTACTGGATTTCTTAACCATGTGGGGGTGATTTAATGCTTAATATATATATTGAAATTATATATTCCTTTGGAATATATTTTATTGGTGTGTACATTAAGAAAGTGTAAAGAAAATAAATTTTATTAATTTAGAAATGTGACATCATTGATATATTTAAAATATTTCATTATTATTATTTGAAAATATTATGTACTCCTAATTTATAAAAGTTGATTTTGTTAAACTATGATTTAAAAGAAAGTTCATTGTTAAATCTAAAATAATGATTGTAAAGAACTGACAATTATTTGTTTTAAATACTTTTAAATAGAGACTGTAGAATTATTTAGTTCTATTGGCAATTAGCCAAGAATGATTTCATATATAAAACCTGTTTGATCACATGAAACAGGATTGTCCTGCTTTTGAATTAAAACACTGGATTTTAAATCTCCAAGGTGAACTTGTAAATAAATAGTTTCATCCCAAGAATTTGGGAACCAGAACTCAAATGGATAATCTATTTCTTCATATTTTCATCTATAAATAATAGAATTACTTTATAACAATCAATTACAGCAAAAATTATGATTTTATACAACATTCAGGCCTGTCTACTATCTATTGTTTAGTGTTTTCTATTTATATTTCAAATAGAGTGCCATAATAAAGAAATGATCATCTGCTAGATCTATAAATTTTCTGAAAGACATTTAAGTTTTTACTGGTAAATAAGTTTAAAATGTAAAAACAATTTATAAATCTTTTTTAATTTTTTTTAAATTATAAAAAATTGTTTTTCATATGAATGTTTTTATGCTGACATCAATCATTTACAATTCTCCAGTTCTTAAATATTGTACTGATCAATATATGTATTTATAAAAGCTATATGCAAGTTAATGTTTTCAAAATGTTTTAAATGTAATGTTTACAAATAATACAGATGTGATAAATAATAGTTTATTTTTATTTTATGGACATCATTAACGATATTTATAATTTTAAATTTATGATTGTTTAAATGGTAATGAATATTTATTTTATATATATGAGATTTGACTATTACTTTATGTATTAAAAATTGAGATATTGTTGTTTAATAGGTACCTTGATATTTGTTGGTTAGTTCCAGTTATAAATTTCATATGGTTTCATTTTTATAACTTCATTTTTGTTGTAAATATTTTCTTGAACATGGGTAATGTCATATCTTTATGAATACAGTTATAATAATGAATTAGTAGTTAAATATTTTATATATGAAGTTGTTATATGCCATTACTTAGAATATTATAATAGTGAATTAATCTTATATTTAACAGGCATTTCACCCATTGCTTAATCTTCTAGCCCTCTGTGTAAAGGTTTTGTGTTACTAGGTACTGAGAATGAGGATGTCTAAGTTTGGTTTGACAATGTCTCAGATTGTTGATCATACATGCATTTGTTGATTTTGATATATATGAATTTAAATATTGATAGCTATTATGACATATTATTATTTTATTTTTTTAAATAAATTGTTTTTTGATAATAAATTATTTTGTTTCTTTTATTATTGATTATGTCTTGAATTATAAAATATTGACATGCCAAATTAATAAGTCTCCAAATGTAACTCATGCTGGGCAAATTTGTGTTTTACTTCAAGATTTATTATTAACTGGAAGAATTTTATTTTATAATTTATGACTCCCCAACATTTTTGTGTAATAGTGACTTTGTTAGTAAACTAAAGCTTTAATATTTTTTTAATAATATTTAATTACAATTTATTATAAGAAAGAAGTCTAGATTTATTATCTAGTGGTGCCTTCTAGTAATGTTATGTATGGAATTATTTATCAATTACTATATATATATATATTAATGAAGATAAGTCATATATCACATGACCTATATAGCTTGGATTAACAATATGTAATAAATAAAGAGCATGCTAATAGCTCTAAACAAAGCTTTTTTTTTAATTATAAATGCTACAAGAGAAAACATTTGAAATCTTTATCTAGAATTGTCACCATCCCCAGACCAGTTTTGAGCTATGTCTCTCTTCAGTGAGGTAGTGGGACATTAGATTCAGAATACTAACTCAAGACAAGCATTTATCTAATACTTAATTTTAAGAAAAATATCTGACATTTTTGGATATCTATATGTCTTCAAATTCAGCTCTTCAACTGAAGACATATAGATGTCTGAAAATTTCAGATCTTTTTCTTAAAATTAAGTATTATATAAATACTTGGCTTGAGTTAGTATTCTAAATCTAATATACTACTTCCTCACTGAAGAGAGCCCTAGCTCAAAACTGATCTGGGGATGGAAACAATCCTAGATAAAGATTTCAAATGCTTTCTTTTATGGCATTTGTTATTTTATATATATATATTAATTATTAAATTATTTACTTAAACTTTTTAAAATTTAAATTAATGTATTAAAATCATGCATTACTAAATTTCTATTTTTAAAAATTACCTTCTTTCAGCTGCAAAGGTTATCAACTGACAAATTTTTAAAATTTAAATATTTCTACCCTATATAATATTCACTCTATATTTTTGTTTTTCGAAACTATTATTTCTTTTCTTTATTTAATTTTTTTATTTATTATATTAGGAAAAAATTTAAAGCTAAATTTGTATTCAATCTTAGATTTGCTGATCTCTTTTATTAATAATATAATAAATCATTTTAATACAATCTTTTCACATTTATGTCCTGTTTCTAGTGAGTGCATGCAAATAAATGTTGTGTTATCCAATTTATATTGATTTATTCTTGTATTAATTGAATTCTTTATTTCTTCTATGCAATGAATTTTAATATGATATTTTTTAAAATATTTTCATTATATATCTATAAATAGAGTATTTTTTGTTTAAACCATGTATTATCTTGTATTACTTCCCAATGTTTCAATGAAATATTCATTGGAACATTAAAAAGTAATACAAAATAATACATGATTTAATCCAAAAAATACTTTATTTACATCGTATAACCATGAAAACATAAAATATATATTATCTAATATGTTAAGAATATTTTTTTATTTATTACTTTAACATTTATTTTATTATTAAATTTTTTAATTAACTTATTAATAATTTTATTTATATTTTTATCCCTATATGTTTAATTTTTTCCATTTATATATTTTTTCCAGCATTTATTTTGTTTTCTATTAACTGTATATCATTTTTTATAATCTTTATTGGGTAATTATTATTTTTTTAACTAATAAAGATGATAAAAAGATAAAAGAAAGTTAATAGAAAACAAAATAAATGATGAAAATAAAAAAAGAAGATATAAATGATAAAATTAAATATATAGAGATTAAAAACTTATAATAATAACATAAAAAATATAAATAAAATTATTAACAAGTTAAATAGAAAATTTAATAATGTAATAAATTTTAAACTAATAATGAAAAAAAAAACAATATTAACATATTAGATAATAAATATATGAAAAAAGATAATGTAAATATTAAAAACTGCATAAATGATGTATATGAGATTAAATGTAAAAAATGTCAGATTGATAATATTAAAAGTAATTACATAAGTGAAATAAACAATTCAGTTAATACATGATTAAAACAACATAAATGGAATAAATAATTACCTATTTACAATAATTCAATAGAAAATACAAATTTAAAAAAGATTGCATAAAAATGATTTAACTAATTAATAACAAAATTGAAAAATTAAAGGAGCTATATTAATTTTAAAAACTATACCAAGTTATAATACTTATATAAGGCTAAAACCTTAGTACATGCACCTTGAGTGCTTAATTTTAGCAAGAGAGACCTTTACAAATCATAACATAAAATTCAACTTTATAAAGAGGAACTCTCTTATCTCTCAACCTATTTTCTTAATTATATAGACAAATCTAAAGCAGATTTAAACTTTTTACTGATATAATAAATAAATAAATAAACAAGATCGAGAGACTACTTTGGGTAGAAATATTTAAATTTTAAAAATTTGTCAATTGGTAAATTTTGCAGCTAAAAGAAGGTAATATTTTTTTTAAAAAATAGAAATTTACTAATGCATGATCTTAGTACATGAATTTAAATTTTAAAGGTTTAAGTTAATAATTTAATTTAATAATTAATATCTATATATAAAATATAAAGGACAAATTAATGAAATTAATACATTAAAAGTACATATATATATATATATATTAAAATTACATATTATAAGTATTAAATAAAGCAAACAATCCCATAAACCAATCTAGTGTGACTATACTAATGTATGGAAAATGCTAATCAACTTTGCGCTTAGGAAAAAGTGGAAAAATCAAGAGGAACCTCATAGATAAGTATATAAAATTTCTACTGACTGTTGCCTTTAGAAGGATGGCTCAGTTGGCTAGAGCATTATCTTAAAATTCAATACTAAAAAATCTAAGGATCCAGGTTTGAATCCCATGCTAGTACTATCACTGGTCAGGCTAGAAACACCTGAAGAAGAGGGAAGAATAATACCTCTCAAAATGTTGTGCATATATACTAACCTGTTTGATGTGTTATTACTAATAGTTGAATTTATTTGGAATATTTAAATAAAGTTAAATTTTTCTAAAGACATTCAACACACATACTAGTTGATGGAAATAGTCCATTATAAAAATACAACTGAAACACCATCATCACAAACCTTCAAGAAAACAATATTGATAAATGTTGTTTTTTTTTAGTTTAAAGTTAAATTGTCTAGAGTTAAGTGAAAATAATAATATTAGTTACATAATGTCAATTATTGTGAAGTTATTTGTGTATTTTAAGTAAATTAATTTAAAATGATCAAAGTGTGATACAGAATATATCATACATAATTTTCTATTGGTGCATAAGTTTATAAAATAATGAAAAGAATATTAGAAAAGAGTGTAACTGCATTATATAGAGACTTTATTGTCTTAGGAAAAAATACAAATACCGAAATGTATTTATGATTATCTCTAGAGCTGCAAATATGAAATTTTAGATAAGGTTGTGATCAATGGTATTATTGTTTTTATATACTGAATTTGCCATTATGAAGCAAGATTATCATACATGCAACATTACAGCTTATGATAAAAATGTACATCTTTATATAAAATCATTCTGAATCTACTTCTGCGTACAATATGAATTTTTATTGTTATTAATATATTATCTAGAATGATCTTTTTTTGTTTGCTATAAATTTCAAGAGCTTGGAAATTTCTAGATTGGTTGCTTTCTGAAGTCCTGTTAAAATCATGAATATGTGCCAATATTAAATTCTACCCTTGAAGTCAAATTAAGTAATTAGATATTAGACTATTATAATCCTGCATCTAGCCTTGATCATTATTGTGTATTTTGACAATGCTTGCAGAATTTATCATTATCACATCAAAATTAGATTTAAATTAATATAATTTTGATATATTGTATAATATAGTTCAGATAAATCCATGATTAAGTGAGAATTATCAGCCCTCAATCAGTTTGTAAAAAGTCTGTGTAATGACTTTTTGGCCAATGGTAATAATAGATAAGTATTTGTTTAATAGAATATAATGATTTACTCTTGATTTTTAACTAAAGTTTTGACTTCAGAAAATAACATTAAAATGAAATTGAATTTGACTGAAGCAAACTATAAAGTTTTTGAGACCGTTGCTTTTTATTAGTGTTTTAATAAAATAAAATCATCTTATTTTATAAGTTCTTGTAGATAATATTTTATTTACATTTTGCTTAAAAAAATATTATTCTTATATTTATCACAATTTTATCTAAGAAAGAGAATAATTTGAAAATGACAGTATATTTTTGGGCAGATTTATCAAATAACATGAAATGTTTACATGTTGTATAAAGATGATTGCTCTATAATTAAAAAAAAAGTTTTATCTGAACATCTATATGAATCTATATGCCAAATTTGGTGATATATACTATTAATATTTTATCCACTAAACTAGCTCCTGCAATTAACTAAAGCTAATTTTAAAATATTGCTATAATGTGAAAGTAAACACAGATAATGTCAATGCATTTTTTTTCTTTTAAATATGTAGTTAATTAAATTTATATTAGTAGATTAAATGTAATTTAAACAATTTACTAATGATTTCTCTCTATCTTTCTTCTCCAAAAACTACAATAGTCTGAATTGCTGTTTAGTATTCATTGACAGCAATTCAGACTGATTTTTGCAAATAAATTTCTAAATTGCTGTTTTTGTTCTGGTAGTAGTCATCAGTACTGTACTTACCTTCATTGTGTCCTTAAAAAAAGTGATCAAAACTTTATTTATAGTGTAAATGAATTTGAAAAGATGCAAAACTGACTGAAATAGCATGGAGCACATGATTATCATGGTATATATGATTATCAAGTATTTTTATATTTCATGATTGCTTATACTTAAATAGTTGCATCTACACTTGCTAAGTCTTGTGTGTTGTAATATATTCTCATTAATTATATACATTTGTTTTTACTTTTGCAAAATGAAAATATCACTGATAAAGGAAAAAGAAAACAATCAGTAAAGAAAGTAGACCTATTATCATAATAATGAATATATTTTAGAGCAGCCTGAAATACCAAATCAATGATATATTTTTCTGAATAAAATGCTGTTTTTATAATGACTAGGAAATGATGCTAATTTTATAGTACCTAATAATAATGGAAATATTCTGCTTTGATAAAGACATGTATTTGGATCGGAGATGGCATGTTTGTAGTTATAATGAAGAATTTTAAATTCATACTCTTCATGCTTTGCATGGTTTGATACTCTGATGGAATGTCAGATTCTCGAATTAAAGATCCATGAATTATGGTGTAGTTCTACCACTTCTTGTGCTTAAAGTTATAAACTTCTGAGAAATAAAACCACTCTACTACTACTACTACTACTACTACTATTACTATTATTATTATTATTATTACTACTATTACTACTATTACTACTACTACTACTACTACTACTACTACTACTACTACTACTACTACTACTACTACTACTACTACTACTACTACTACTACTACTACTACTACTACTACTACTACTACTACTACTACTACTACTACTACTACTACTACTACTACTACTACTACTACTACTACTACTACTACTACTACTACTACTACTACTACTACTATTATTATTATTATTATTATTATTACTACTACTATTATTATTATTATTATTACTATTACTACTACTACTACTATTACTACTACTACTACTACTACTACTACTACTACTACTACTACTACTACTACTACTACTACTACCCTTAATCAACACTGGTAATATTCTGCCATTTCTTGTCATTCTGTTAATTTATTGGAGCATCTCATATTTAAAGTTATGTCATAAACAAAAGATTTAAGATTCAAAGTTAGAATTTTAGCAAAAATTATATATATATAACAAACATTGAACAGGTTAATAGTGGGAATCAAAGTGTTAATAATTGAGATTTAAAAGAGAAAGTAATTGCTTTTGAAACTCTGAGAAACATTGGAAAATGTACACACAAAAAAAACAAGCTTAGCAAAAAAGATAAGGCTGTAAAGTAGCTGATAATAATGAAAAGCAATATTTTTGCATTGAATAATAAGATTTATTAGAGTAATAAATTACATAATGTTATTAATAGATGTAATGAATGAATAAGGACAAGATTAAAAAGTTTCTGACTTTAAAAATTATACATAAATAAGAATGAACAATACAATCTGAATGTGATAACAGTTGGAAGCAAATCATTCACACAATCTATTTTCTGAAATAAAGTGCTAAAGTTGTTTAAAATATAAACATACAAACACATCTGAATAAACAGTCTGAAAAGGGATAAGTATTACAAAGTTTGGAAAATGAAAAGTCTGATTTGTGTTAATAATAGATGGAGTGATCTAAGGTCTTATATGTCTAAGGGGTGCCTGTTGATATAATTACTCTGTATCGAAAGCTAAGTTTAATTTCCCCCCCTTCTTACGCGATTAATCATCTGAGATCGTTGATATAAAGACTATTTGCTTGTGGGATGAAAGTGAGTAATAAATTGTGATCAAGAGAGATAGATTTATTTGAAATTTGGAAAAATTGGGAATTGTTAATGTTTAGAAAGTCTTTCGTTCGCCATTTTAAATATAAAAGTTTAAAAAAAAAATTTTTTTTTGTTGAATGTATGTTAATGTAAGGATGAAAGGAAAATTATAAAATAATATTAATAAAAAATAATATTTAAAAAGATTTTTAAATAAAAAATTAAAAAAAGTAAAAATAAAATAGTTTTAAAATATAAATTTAAAAAAAACCCGGTGTATTGGATATATTTTGTATATGTGTGTAATTTATATGTAAGTTGAGTATACATATGCATGTGTATTTATAAACGTCTATGTGGATATATATATATGTCTATGAGTGTATGTATATATATATGTATGTTTAAAAGAAGTATGTGTATATATTTGGATATGCACATGTATATATAGATGTAGGTATGGAATTTATATATATATGTCTAGGGGTGATGTAGATCAATATATGTATATGTATGAAGGAAATACATGTGTATATTTTGATACATACATGTATTTTTTATATATATATGTGAAGTGATGGTTATGTATTTTTTATATATATGTAAAATGATGGTTATGTATTTATATTATTCAAATATTGTAGCTCTGATGAAAACTGCTGGACAGTCGAAACTGTAAGAAAAATAAAGAAGGTTTTAAGAAAATTTGTTTGCATTGAAATGTATATGAAAGAACTGTTATAAGCAATATATATATATATGAAGATAAGGATATTTTATAACTAAGTTGTATGTAAGATTAGTTGTTTTTTTTAGTGAGTTTGCTAATAAAGATTTTTTAAATTTAAGAATAGTGATTTATTTGAGGAAAAAAGACATTTTGTAGGCCTAAGGTTGGAAAACACGTGGTTATTGATCGATCATTTTTGAAAGAAAGTAAAGTTTTTATCCTTCCGTGCAGAGGTTTGAAGAGTTGAAGAGGAAGTATAAAGTCAAATATAGAATAGGTGACTTGGAAAATAAGGAATATGGATTGCATTTGTATTCCACAATGCATATATAATCATCAGAAAAAAATTAAGCATGCTATAGTAGAGTGTACCAAATGTAATGAGGTTTATCACTTGAAATGTTTAAATAAAATGAGGAAAGATGTAATAGATTTGTGGTTATGTAGACAGTGTGTAAAGGTAATAAAAGAGGTGAAAAGTGGTTTCTAAGTGTAGATAATTTAAAGAGAAAAGTCAGGAGAAATGGAACAAAATGTAGTTGATGGAGACAGGATAGATATGGATGAAAAATATGTAATGCAATGGAGATGGTTAGCCAAAGAATAAGTAAGATGGGGGAAGAGGTAAAGGATGTAGAAACAAAATTAAAATTGTTAGAAACAAAATGTGAGCAGATAAAGGAATTATTGAGTAAGAATGATAAGGAAGAAGTAGATAAGGAGGTCCAGAAGGTGGTAGAGAAGGTTATGAATGAAGCAGAGGAAGTTGACTATGAGACATTATTGATAGGTGATTCACTAATAATAGAATGTGGAGATATAATTGCAAGGAAAATAGGAACAGTTATGTAAGAGTACTAAAACAGGCTAAACTATCCATACAGTATTGTAGTCTCATCACTGATGAAAGCCACAAGCTAGAAACTAGTCTGGGGATATTGAATGAGTAGGCACTAGAAAGGTATTTTATGCACAAGACTTTTGGCATCCATTGATTAATCTGGCTTGCACTGAGTGACAATACTGTATGGAGAGTTTTGCTTGTTTTAATAACAGTTATGAGCAAGCATAAGAAATGGTGATCATGTGATGTTTTATGTAAGAGTAGGTTTGCCTGGAGCTAGAATTAGGGATGTTATAGATAAAGTGAAGAAGCAAGGGAGTAGAAATATGTATGTTATGGTAGAGTCTAATAATTTGTCAGAGCCATCAGAGAGAGTAATGGATGAGTACATAGGATTAGGAATTTGAGTAAGATTAAAGGAAGAGAAGAAATACTTGGATCATGACCAAGATTTGAGAAGAGATATAGGTTAGATAGGGCATGTTCTATAAATGAGACATTGAAAAAATTGTTGATAGAAATGATGTTATGTTTGTGGATGTGTGGGATTTTTTTATTGGAAGAGGGGATTGCACTTAGGAACAGGGAAGTGAAATTTTAGGCAGTCTGATTTATAAAGAATATAGTGTGGAAACTTATAAAAGGAGTCAGGGTTTTAAACTGCAGTATTATCAGTTGGATGGGATGTGAGAAATAAACACAGGGTAGCTGATTTAAATACAAATGTGGATGTGGAAAGTGAATGGGTATGTAAAATTAATGGTAAGCAAGTTATTTATAAATGTAATGGAGAAGAAAGAGTCAAAAGAATTTATATAAAAGAGTATTTAGGAAAGAAAAAATTGTTAAAATTGGGTATTTGAATATGCAAGGTGGTAGGAGACCAGAAAAGTTGCTGGAATTAAACAAAGCAACTAAAAATAAAAAGATTGAGGTATTAGAAGTAGTGGAAACACATCTAAGAGAAGAAGAAGAACCTATTCTGGAAGACTTGGTATGGCAGGGTATAAATAAAAAAGAAAAAGAAAAAAAGGGGCAGTGGTATAGGTTATATCAAAAAAATATTTAAATACTGTTAAATGTCAAGAACATTTGTGGTTTAAGATAAAGTTAGGATTGTGGCTTGAGATAAAGTTAGGAAGGCAAGGAATAGATGATGGCTATAGTGTATATAGCTACTGGAGATAGTTAATTTATAATGGGGTGGAACAGTAGCTTATATAAATGCCTAGTTAAAAATATGCAGAGTTTCAAGGAAAAGGGGAAGAGAATAATGGTTATAGTTGATATAAATGGGCGTATTGAAAACACTGATGATGTAGGTAATAAAAATGAACAGCTTTTGCAAAAATTTTGTCAAAAGAGAGTGAATTTGTGATTTGGAAATTTATGGAATATTTATGAGGGACAAAACACGTGGGCTAGAAATAATATATTCCACACAATAGATTATTTATTAGTAGAGAAAGAGGGAAAGAATAAATTACAGGAAATTGAGGTGTTTGATAATGAAGAGAGAGTATGTAAGTGATAATGACTAGGCAAAGGGTTTATTGGAGAGCACATTCAGTCATTCAGGTTGACAGAAGTAATTACTCTCTGCCTTGCCTCCAAAAAGCTGACCATTTAATGGCAGATCTCCTACCTTACTGGAAACATTATGTGTGAATTCCAATAAAGGATTTATCCCCATTGTATAGTGACTGGATGCTAGCCAATCAGGCAAGAAATGGCATCCCTTCCCTTGGCTAAAATTAGCCCTGGAAGATGTAGCCATCAAGATGCACAAGATGATGTATATCTGCTTTGTTGGAGGCTTCTGTTCATCATTGTCCCTGGGTTCTTCTTCTTTTCTTGATGGAATTTGTTTCTGGGTGTTTGCTGATGCCTTGATTTGGCTGTTTGTCTTTCCTGCTTGATGTATTCATCCCAGGTTGGCCACTGCTCTTGTTAGCTTCTGGTGTGTGGTTGAGTTTTAGCTGGTTGTGATGGCAATGATAACAATGACCGTCTTCTGTTTGCACAACAACAGTATAAAGACTCTTTATTTGAGTCACCACTGCCAGTATCCATCTTGTGGATCTGTAGTACATATATCATAGTATTTGTGTCCCTATTTGGAGTTTTATTTTGTTTTTATCTTCTTGTTCAAGTTTGACATCAGGCTTTAGGGTTGATAAAAATAGTTATTAAGGGTCTGTTGAATAAGATTTCTGCTGGAGTCTTCCCTGCTACTGTGTTCAGAATAGAGTGCTGTATTAGCAGAGTCCTGGCAATTCTGGTATTCCAACTTCTATCCATTTTCTTAATTAGCTTTTTGTTGATAACTTCTGAGTAATCAGATTTTATCTTTGGTAATGTTGCAGTCTGGTTCACTTTTGTCACTTTGAATCCTAAATGATTGAACCCATCACAGTCTATTAAATCACTATGGTTATCTAATGCCACTACCAGTGGTAAGTATATAGTTTTGTTGCCATAGAAATTTTTCCTGTTGTTTGACCCAACACTTTGATTTATTCCCTTCGATAGTCTGATATTGACCTACTGTTAGGGTGCAGTTTATTCTTTTTATTAATGATCGCCCAGATCTGTCTCAAAACTATAGGCACTGCTAATCTTGTGTCAAGTTCCATCTTGACTGGGGTATCATAAATTGTGACAGTGTGTATAATCCAGACTTGTCATCTCTAATATGGTTTATACAGGCAGCTTGCTTGTCTTTCTTATAATTACCTTTACTATTTTTTGAAATAGGTCTTTTTTCTTGATTCAGCTGTTTGTCTTTTCAATTTCAGACATGCCACCTTTAAATGTCCAATTCACTTTCAAAACATGCATGTTGCCTCATGGTCTGGGCATTCTGTATACCTGTGCTCATTGTATCTCTAGCAAATCCATGGGCTATTTGATGCTGAGTTCTTTGAGCTAACTGAGTATTTGAGTGATCCAGTGTTTTGCTCAATTTTTTGCATGTCATACTTAGTAATTCTTTTTAATGGGGTATCTTGACTAGCTATTGTCTCTGCTATCTAGGTCTGGAATCATTTAACATTTTCAGCCTCTAATTGTGATCATATGTGCCACAAATAAAATGATCACAAAGTGCTTCATTTATGAAGCCTTTAAAATCGCACTTCAGGTCTAATATTCGGATTTATGTTGCAAATTCTGTTTTCCCCTGATCTTATGTGCTGAGATTAAAATAATATCTCTGCATTATTGTCATGGGTTTGGGAAAAAAATACTCTATGAGAATTGCCAACACACTGTCAAACTCCAGCTCAGCTGGGTTTATGACCGTAGATTGAGACTTGAGTATATCATACATATGCAGACCTATAATGGTCATTAGTGTGGCTAATTTTACCCAGGTTTTTTAATCTGGTTGGCCTGTAGGTAAAAAATCAAGCACTCTATATAATTTTGCCAACTCTCAGATTCAGATCAAAAGATTCTACGGAGCCAATTGCATTATCCATCCT
The DNA here is from genome assembly GCA_028023455.1 of Epiperipatus broadwayi. NCBI lineage: Eukaryota > Metazoa > Onychophora > Udeonychophora > Euonychophora > Peripatidae > Epiperipatus > Epiperipatus broadwayi. The sequence goes on along the minus strand of JAQFVV010012471.1, from coordinate 3,978,591 downwards.
TATTTATTTATGTGAGACACTGTTCATAATTATTTTGTACTACAGTTTGTAGTTGTTTAAAATCGATTTTTATCTTTATTTTCCTGAGGAAACACTCATAATTATTTTTATTTTACAGTTGTTATTGTAACTAACTCATTGAAGCTTTTAAACCACTAGGGAGAGCTTCTGTCACTTTGTTGCAAGCAAAGCTCATGATTAGTTGTAGCTTCTAATTGACATACCTATACATTTGTGGTCAATTTTTTATTTGAACAGTTTTAGGTGATTTTAATAATCACCATAATGTAAATACAATGAATGTCTTTAGCCGCAGTCACATATTTACTTTTATTTTTCCAGTCAATGGGGGAAATATATATACTTTTTTTCTCTCTGCCAAATCTGATTTTTATTTAGACAGAACTAAACGATATATTTTATCACTGATTTGTAAATACTGTGAATCTATTTACTTTACACCAGCGTATTTTTTCCAAACTGCCGAATCTGATTTTATTCAGGCAGAATAGTGATGTTAAAATGACAAATGTTTTTAAATATGCACTCTTGTATTTATTCTACACTTTAGTCACCAATTCTATAGAAACTGGTGTATTTTATGCTATAATTTTTCTAGCTGTGAGAAAAAAAAATTTCAAATGGCTGACTGTGTCAGATCTGTTGTATTTGGCTTGGCTTACAGGTTCCGTTCCAAACCAACAGACAAATGATGACAAACTACAATTAATATGTATAATTTATTACTTACAAAAATATACACACATGTTAGTTAATAAAACATATAAATATGGTTTATACATGTTAATGCTGATGTAGACATGCTGAGTAATGGAACTCATTTCCAGCTATATAAGTAGCCTGCTTCATGAGTTCAAGTAAGACCCTTCCAGCTGTACTGGACAGCTTGTCTCAAGTTGGCTCTAGTTCAGACTCTTCCAGCTACTCTTAGACATCTTGCCTCAAGTCAGTTGTGGACATAGCAGTTTCCAGTCCCTATGTGGACTTGCCTCACTGTATGAATGTCACAATAATGACTAGAGAAATACCTTTGCTGATGGCAAAGGGTTTATTGGAGAGCATGTTCAATTGTTTGGGTTGACAGAAGTAATTGCTCTCTGTCTTGCCTCCAAAAGGCTGATTATTTAATGGCAGATCCTCTATCTTGCTGGAAACACTCAGATTATGTGTGCATACCACAATGAAGGATTTATCCCCATTAGATAGTGACCAGGTGCTAGCCAATGAGGCAAGGAATCTGAAATAGTCCACTTCCAAAGGCAACATCAGATATTATAGTTAGTAATGTGATGGAAAATAGAAATAAAAGTAGAAATGATAGTGAAAGAGGTAGATGGAGAGTGAATGATAAGAGTAAGTTAGAAGAATATAAACCATGGAAGAGGTGGTTGGGGTGAGTATAATGATTGGTGTGATGCAATAGAGAAAATTGCAGATAAGGTTTTAGGTGGAAGTATTCAGAAGAATAAAAGTAATAAAAAAGTGAGGGTTATTAAAAGTGTAAAAGAGAGGGGGAAAACATGCAGAGAATATGTGTGCTATTAAGAACAAAGAAATTGAAAAAGATGTTAATGTTAAATGGGAAAAGTACTTAGAAAAAAGAAGTTGGCTAAAATAGATAATTATAGAAGAGAGAATGAAATTGAATAGTAAATTGTTGGAGGATGTTAATAAAAGTGGAAGAGGTGGGAGTAAAAAATTTTGGAACTACCTTAAAAGAAGGAATGTATGGGGGGGGAGATAGTATTACTAGATGATGAGGGAGTAGAGAGTAGTTCTAGAAAAGACTTAGAGATAATATTAAATAAGTATGTAAAAGATTTAGAAAAGATGTTAGATGTGAAGGACAGAATGATAGCAAACATGAAAGCATGTAATAATAGAAATATTAGGTTTCCAGAAAATGAACTGAATGAGGCAGGGAAGAAATTGAAAAGTGGAAAGGCAAGAGGTGGGGAGCAGAGATGGTAATGACTTTAGGACATAGGGCAAAAGTAAAATTATTATTGTGTTTTAATAAAATGGCACAGAAGAGAGATTTTTCAGATAGTTGGATTAATACAAGAGTAAGGCTACTATTTAAAGAAAAGGGTAAGGATCATAGAAAGTTAAACAATTATAGACCATTAGCAGTAACATAGTTTTCTCATGTATGGTGGCTAGAAGGGTTGCAAAATGGATAGTGGGAGAAATGCAAGGAGGTTTTCGATTGGATAGATAGATAGGAGATAGTTTATTTGCAGGTACACAACTATGGATATGAGTAGGTATACAGGTAGAGTTATATATGATTTTTATAGATATAGAGAAGGTGTATGACAGAGTAAATAGAAATAGATTATGAGTAAGTTTAGTAAGTTTGGGAATGGATGGAGCTTTAGTAGATATTATTAAGAAATTTTATAAAAAAATAATTGCTATACATGTCAACTAGAGAATATAGAGTCTCTTAAAAGTTAAAAATGGGATGGGAATAAGGCAAGGATGTTCTATGTCATGTATTTTGTTTTTGTAGTATTTGAGAGAAATGGAGAGAGCAATAGAAAGATTAGGAAGAGGGCTAGAGGTACCATTAATAGGTGGGAAAGGGAGTATATACATTATCAGATCTTTCATGTGCAGATGATGTTTTTTTTGTTTGTGCAGAAAGAACGGAGGATATGAAAGTTATGCTGAGGACATGTGAAAGGGTTGGATAAAGAGATGGGGATTAATTTTAGTAAAGAAAAATCAAAAGTAATGATGATTAATACTGGGGAAAGAGCAAGACAAAGAATTTTTATTGGGGATATAAAATTAAGTGTGGTGAATATATATAACTATTTGGGAATCATATTAACTAATTAGAGAAACTGTTTGGATGAATGGGAGAAAAAATTGATAAATAAAGCAAAGAAAAGGGATTAATTAAGAAATTAACAGTGTTTTCATATAACAAATATGATGAAGCTAGAATTGTATGGGAGTGGCAGTAGTAGAGTTAACATATGGTAACGATATGTTATGTGTTAGTAAAGGAGTATTAGATTACTTGGAAAAAGTACAAAGAGAAGTAGGAAGACATGCATTAGATGCAGATATGTGGATGGCAAAGGAGGCAATTCAAGGAGAAATGAAATAATTGAATTTTTTATTGTAACACCACCGCCGTGCGGTTAAAGACCCCAGCCGCACTTAATTATGTGATCGACCGGTTAACCACCGATGATGATGATTACCACAAGCAAGAAGCCAATATACACCCTAAAATCGAGTATATATTCTTAATTGAACACTGACATAATAAAATATCATCCCAGCATTATATTTCCCAATTAAACGCTTCTTCTCTGCTGGGCAAATTATTTGTATCGAATAATTAGTTCTGCCCAGCGCCTGGAATATTTATAAAATTTCCCGGAATTATCACGGTACAGCAGGAATATAAATTATAGCACTTCCTTCCTTTACTCTATTTACAATACAGACTGGATTTATTTATCCATTTAGCTTACTTTATTTTATTCCTCAATTAATCAACTTGTTAGCTCACTGATCTAATTTTAATTCACTCTAAATAGTTATTCGCTTGGTAGAGAAAAGAAACGCAAATGACTAAGTACTTCCTTTTATAAATAAAATTTAATTTGCAATTCGCTAATTCTAATGAATAATAAAATCCTAAAACACACATATATATCCACACACTAACATAATAAATACATAAATATACAATAAAGAATATAATTCAAATGAAACATTAAATAAATTATCGTAACTCAATTGTTACCTTCTCATACATTAATAGATTACCATCATAAGTTCTTTTAATGATAACTGTCCGAAGTGTTGCGCAACTTTTTAATAATTTAGTTCTGACTGATTTCTTATTTCAAATTAATTCTGACATGCATGTATTAATAGTTACCTAGGTATGATTTTTCCAATGTCGGGTCAACCATCGAGGGGGAAAACCTTCCCTTCTTTTGCAGAGATGGTTGCTCGCTTTTTCAGACGTTCCAGTGAATGGAGTGAGAGTTTATAGTCTTTTGACGTGGGTTTGTTTCCTTTCTAATTCCACATTTTAGTCGGTATTCATCCCTTCAACATTCTACTTCGAATCTCCAGGCAGATCTGGTTCTGTAACGGCGGTCTCTTCTCGGCAGCATTTTAGTTGTTATAAGTAGTGAGCGAATGGTTAGACGGAGATAGACCGAGCAAACGCCCGGTGTTTGCCACTAGCCCTCCATGTCAGCGTACCCTTCTATTATTATTTTTGTTAAATTCTAGCCAGCAAAAAAACACAACCGGTTACTTCTAAATCAGCTCTGCTTAAACCTCTGCTGTCTTGCTATCCAATGTCTCTAATTGCCTCTTTCCTTTTCATTCTTATCTTACCAATCTATCTGGAATTTTTTTTATACAGTTTACATTTTTCCAATTTCTAATTACAATTTTCATTTCATTCTTTTGATACATTTAATATTGAATGCCACTAATTGCAACATTCCTTTTCATTACTTTATCTCGTACCAATCTATTTGGAAATTTGGTACAAGTTTACATTTTTAATTTTACAATTATAATTAATTTCTTTCATTCTTTTAAATATTGAATGTTACTAATTGCAACATTCCTTTCTCTCACTTTATCTTGTACCAATCTATTTGGAAATTTGGTACAAGTTTACTTTTTTTTAATTTCACAATTATAATTATTCTTTCGTTCTTTTTACACGTGATTTTCTTATTTAACAAAGAAAGAAAGAGACGCGTTCAGTTTTACACCCCTCCCCTTTCCTTTCTAATCTTTCATCATTATTTAGCTTTTCTAATTTCTTTTAAAATAAGTTTTTAGAATCCATTTAACTAAATTTTTTTCTTTCTTTTTTTTTTTTTTCTCTATTTCTTTTAACGAAACCCTTCTCTTTATTAATATTATTGAGAATCAATAATATATACATGCGAGCCTACATTTATGTAGATATCGCATTACACCGCTCCCCATTTTTTAAGAATTAAAATCTACTGGAGTTATTTTCTGAGGTCAAGCCATTTTAATTCTTAACCCCTATCTTCCTTTATTACTATATATATATTTTTTTTCCTTCTTGATATAAATTTTAATGGTACCCGTTTAGTATGTATAACTTCCGTATGATGAGATTATCTTAGAGAGACAACTAGGTTAAACTATCTGCATTCCATTTGATTTATTTGAACTGCCCAAACACTTTTAATCTCCACCGAACATTATTCTGCACAGAGAGTTGATTTTTTTTTTTTTTTTCAGTAAGACGGATCATGAGCCCAGATCTCTGCTGAGTCCTCATTCTATTTTTAGTTTAATTCTTGTATCTTTCCAATACCTTTGGGATTTTCACCCAGTACGACGGGTAATGAGCCCAGATCTCTGCTGAGTCCTCATTCTAATTTTTTTTTTTATTTATTTTCCTGTCTATCCTTATGTGTATAGACAAGATTAACACACACACTCCCTATTTTTTTTTTCTTTTTATGAACGGCAAGACGGCATGACCAAGCTCAAATGCAATCCCCGCATGATTCATATCTGCACACATTTGTCTCAAAATCCAGACCCTCATTCATATATTCGCTACTCTTCGTAGTTCACCATCCCCCCTACATTTCCATTATCATGTGGATTATCGTGTTCAAAGTCCAGGGTCGGTATCCTTTAGTCATCAACAGGTGTTTGTCCAGTTGCTTCTTTTCTTTTAGTTCCTATCGGGAGGTTCTTTCTTTTTTTTCTGGGGAATATACCCACTTGTGCTAGGGAATGGACTATTGTCCCTCCGTCTATCAAAGCCTCTGTCCTCGTTCGGATACTTCCCTCTCTGATCCCCTTCATTCTGCCTAGGCCCTATAGCTCCATCCGAGCCGCCATAAAATCTACCGCTATCTTCCCCGTACCTTCGTTGGGGTTTACCTGGTCCCACATTTATCACAGGATCTCTCGGAGGTTTGAATCCTCGATCCTCTATCCTACGACCAGAATGAGCGCTGTCGAACGCATTTAGTAGTTCCGCGACCTGTTCGACCGTTTTCCGTTCAGTGCCTATCAGCACTTGCTCAACATTTTGCGGCAAATTGTGTCTGATTACACGAATAATTTGCCTCTCTGATAATGGACTAGCAGTGAGTGCACGCAATTTCGCTACCTGGCGACGGAAAAATGGCGTAAACGTTTCTCCCGGTCTCCACCTGTCTTGTGATATCTGGTGCCGAATGTTTTCCTGGTGCTCTTCGCTCCAGTAACTGGTGAGCAAAGCTGTCTTATAATCCCCAAATGTTTTTGGTTTTTCAAACAACGAGTCCCACCATTCCTGTGAAGCATTCTGTAGGTGACTGCATGCGATGGCAATCATGGCTTCTTCATCCAATCCATTCAATGTGCCGTACCTTTCAAGGCTACCCAGGTGTTCTATGGGGTTTTCTCCCATGTGGCCCGAAAAAACTCGAATTTTCAAAAATTGATTTATCGTTACTACGTTATTGCGCCTGCTATCCCACAAACTTGTCCCTCTCATATTTTTAACCTCTTCTACTTCTCGACACACAGTTTCTATTTTATCCTCAAAATGTGCCATCCTTCCCTCTACTTTCATCACAACCTCTTGTTCTAAATTATTTACTTCTCCAGTGAGTCTCTGCTCTAAGTTTTCTAGTAACTCAGCCTGTCCGTTTAGCCTTTCATTCGTGACAAAAATCTGATTTGAGGTTTCTTCAACCCTTTTACTTAACTCTTCATTTTTTATGTCGAATTTGTCAACCAACTGTTTTTGCCACTCGTCTATCATCTTTTTATTATCTTCCTTTAATTCCTTCATAAACCTTTGCTGATCTTCTATCATTTTCTTATTTATTTCATCTCTCTGCTCATCTCTTTCCCTTATCTCCTTTATGAACTGCCGTTGATCCTCCCCCATTTTCTCCATCATTTTTATTAAATTATAAATTTCTATACTAACTTTCGGCTCTTGTTTATCATCATTAATGTCAATTTCATTTCCACTACTGGTTTCTATTTCTCTTTCCCTATCTGTTTCTCCGGACAATTCCGTTTGTTCTTCACTGGTACTTTTCGTGGTTGCAAGTTGATCGTCCATTTTTGCTTTCGACCTCGTTTGCATTGACTCTAAATGAATGTTATCACTGACTAAGTAATTATTTTCTCCCAATTATTATTAAATGCAATACTGTTTATCAACGCTATTTCATATTAGGTACGTTTGCTGGCCTGCCCCGTCCTCATCCATTAACTCACTTGTTTATGCTGCTTTAAAGATCCCCTTAAACTCACAAGCTTTTATTATTCAAACAATAAAATCTTTTCCCTCTCTTGATTTTATTTATTTATATAATGTAGATCGTGCCTAGAAAATTTTACCCCGTCTCTTTCTCTCTTTTTATAAAATTCAGTTGTCTTTTGCTCCACTTTCCCTCTCTCACCAAGCGATCTTTTATTATTATTCTATATTTTTATCTAAATCTTAGGTCTATTCTACTGTCTCTACAACTACTATATAACTACATATATACGGTTATGCCGTCTAATCCTTATTTTAACACTTTTTTCTTTTAACACTATTTTGTCGTTTTTATATATATATTTTTATAATAACACATATAAATTCTTAACTTGAACAAAACCCCTTTGTTGTTTGTTTTTTTTTCTTTATTTTAAAAAAAAACTTTTCTTTCTTCCCTTTTTTCCCTTTTTTTTTTTTTTTATAAAATATTTCTCAGTCTAAATTCGGTTTTCCGATTGTTTGACTTTATTTAACCTCGCTGTATAGATCACATATGGGTATATCTATTTGACTCAGAGCGCTATAACTTAATTCAATCTGCTTTTTTTTTTTTCTGAATGTGACAAGATCCCGGACTGGCCCCCAAAACTGTAACACCACCGCCGTGCGGTTAAAGACCCCAGCCGCACTTAATTATGTGATCGACTGGTTAACCACCGATGATGATGATTACCACAAGCAAGAAGCCAATATACACCCTAAAATCGAGTATATATTCTTAATTGAACACTGACATAATAAAATATCATCCCAGCATTATATTTCCCAATTAAACGCTTCTTCTCTGCTGGGCAAATTATTTGTATCGAATAATTAGTTCTGCCCAGCGCCTGGAATATTTATAAAATTTCCCGGAATTATCACGGTACAGCAGGAATATAAATTATAGCACTTCCTTCCTTTACTCTATTTACAATACAGACTGGATTTATTTATCCATTTAGCTTACTTTATTTTATTCCTCAATTAATCAACTTGTTAGCTCACTGATCTAATTTTAATTCACTCTAAGTAGTTATTCGCTTGGTAGAGAAAAGAAAACGCAAATGACTAAGTACTTCCTTTTATAAATAAAATTTAATTTGCAATTCGCTAATTCTAATGAATAATAAAATCCTAAAACACACATATATATCCACACACTAACATAATAAATACATAAATATACAATAAAGAATATAATTCAAATGAAACATTAAATAAATTATCGTAACTCAATTGTTACCTTCTCATACATTAATAGATTACCATCATAAGTTCTTTTAATGATAACTGTCCGAAGTGTTGCGCAACTTTTTAATAATTTAGTTCTGACTGATTTCTTATTTCAAATTAATTCTGACATGCATGTATTAATAGTTACCTAGGTATGATTTTTCCAATGTCGGGTCAACCATCGAGGGGGAAAACCTTCCCTTCTTTTGCAGAGATGGTTGCTCGCTTTTTCAGACGTTCCAGTGAATGGAGTGAGAGTTTATAGTCTTTTGACGTGGGTTTGTTTCCTTTCTAATTCCACATTTTAGTCGGTATTCATCCCTTCAACATTCTACTTCGAATCTCCAGGCAGATCTGGTTCTGTAACGGCGGTCTCTTCTCGGCAGCATTTTAGTTGTTATAAGTAGTGAGCGAATGGTTAGACGGAGATAGACCGAGCAAACGCCCGGTGTTTGCCACTAGCCCTCCATGTCAGCGTACCCTTCTATTATTATTTTTGTTGAATTCTAGCCAGCAAAAAAAACACAACCGGTTACTTCTAAATCAGCTCTGCTTAAACCTCTGCTGTCTTGCTATCGAATGTCTCTAATTGCCTCCTTCCTTTTCATTCTTATCTTACCAATCTATCTGGAATTTTTTTTATACAGTTTACATTTTTCCAATTTCTAATTACAATTTTCATTTCATTCTTTTGATACATTTAATATTGAATGCCACTAATTGCAACATTCCTTTTCATTACTTTATCTCGTACCAATCTATTTGGAAATTTGGTACAAGTTTACATTTTTAATTTTACAATTATAATTAATTTCTTTCATTCTTTTAAATATTGAATGTTACTAATTGCAACATTCCTTTCTCTCACTTTATCTTGTACCAATCTATTTGGAAATTTGGTACAAGTTTACTTTTTTTAATTTCACAATTATAATTATTCTTTCGTTCTTTTTACACGTGATTTTCTTATTTAACAAAGAAAGAAAGAGACGCGTTCAGTTTTACACCCCTCCCCTTTCCTTTCTAATCTTTCATCATTATTTAGCTTTTCTAATTTCTTTTAAAATAAGTTTTTAGAATCCATTTAACTAAATTTTTTTTTCTTTCTTTTTTTTTTCTCTATTTCTTTTAACGAAACCCTTCTCTTTATTAATATTATTGAGAATCAATAATATATACATGCGAGCCTACATTTATGTAGATATCGCATTATATAAAGGATGCAAAAAGCAAAATGTAAATGTTCAGTAGATTGCAGTTTACGTATATTAAAAAAATAGCCAATATAATATTTAATTGGATTATGAATAAAGGGCAAGTAACAAGATGGGTGAGAAACGTAATGCAGTATACAGAAGATTTGGATAAAGAATTTATGTCAGTACACTTCTACAAAAGATGTGATGATTGTGTTAGGAGAATTGTTGAGTGTTATAGTGGTAAGGAATGGGATAGAAGAATAGATGCATTAATAAAGAATAGGGAGTTGGAGAGATGGAGAACTAAGTATGGAGAGAAAAAAGAGTTTAAATATATATAGAAGTAAACAGAATATTGGGTGCGAGTTAATTTATGATAATAGCAAGGAAAGTAGTTTACTGTTTAAGGCTGGAACGGTATCTTTAGCAACAGGGGATTGTACATGTAAATGGGAAAATGTGGGTGATTTAGTCTGCAAGTTCTGTAAGGCATGCGTAGCAATTATTAGACATCTGTTAATTGAATGTAAATACCTGAAAGTATAAAGGATACAAATAATAAAGTTGTGGCAGTATAAATATAAGGAAAGTGATTATTGATTTTTATGCTGGGTTTGGGAAAAGATAAGGGGGATGTCGATATAAAAGCCATGGAGTTGACAAAAGATTATGTTGTGGAAATGGGATGGAGCAGGATATGGGAAAACTTAGAGTGGGAAATGGAAATGAAAGGTAAAGTGGCTAACAGGTTTCTCTGGGCATAGTTGCTGAGAGATTCCTGATTCCGTATAAGGAGAAGTCGCAGTGCATCGCATTTTAAAATTTGTTAATATTTGATTAAAATGATTTTGATTTTTAAATTAAATATTTAGAAAAATATCTTATTCTGAACACAAATATATATATATTTGTGTGTGTACATCTATGCACATTTTAAGCATGACTGCTTTATTTTTATTGCAAGTTTGATTTATTTTTTGATAAAATCATATTTACAATCACAATAAATAAACAGCAATTTATTTTAAACGGAGTCTTTTAATGTCACTGCTGAAAATACACATTATTTTTGTTATTTTATATGTGCTTGTTTTGAAAAGCAAAATTTGGCATTCAAATCTCGATTACTTTAATATTGTTTAGAGAAAAATAAATAAAATACAATCATTTATTAAATTTTAATTTTCCCTATGTTTACCAGATAATAAGTACTTTGTTATGTAGATTAAAATTTATTATGTGATAATGTTATATATGTAGTTTGTTATGTCCCAAACAAAGTGTTAATAATTAAAAAGATATTTCAATGGTAGTTTGCTATTGCTTGCGATTTTCTTAATACAATTAATTATAGCAATGAAATTTCTTCCAGCAAGACAGCTAGCTGACATTTTAAATATTATTTGTTCATATTTTATTTTATTTTCATTTTTGATTTTATCTCTATAGCATTAAATATTAGGCTTTTTTAAATTTTCTATCATTATTCATTCTGATATATGTAGCCAGTCAGTTACAATATCCTTTTTGTTACAAGACTCATCAATAAATTTGCTCTCCAATTTATTCATTGTACAATTCTTTACTGGAAATGACATCATTCATGTTTCATATCCATATTATAGAATAGAAAATAAGAATATGTCCAGTAATGACTTTTTACTTTTCCAAATATTACCCATGTTTGTAAGCACATTTTTACTCTGATAGTCCTAATTTTATTATCATTATCATTACTACTATTACAACTGCCACTACTACTACTACTACTACTACTATTACTACTAGAACTATAATAATAACAATAATTCATTTCAAATTTATTTTAAGAGCAAATCAACAACTAATAATTACAAAATGTACATGAAAGTGAATAACAAATCAATTATGATTAAATGAGATGATGGTGATGAAAAATAGAAAAGTTAATAGATAACAATTAAATATATAATTAAAGAAAAAAGAAGGAAAGAAAAGACCAATGAATGTGAATTGCTATATACTTTTGGATTTGTAAATTATGAAAACACATTTAATTCTATACGCATTTCTACAATTATTAAAGCATTTGATCAACAAGATATAGACCCAGGATATTGTGGAAATTTTGAAAAATATCTATCAAAATACAAAAGCAATAATTATATTACATGATGATACTAAGAAGATTGACATTGAAAAAGGTATACCAGATAATTACATAGCTCCAAAACTTTATACAGCAGCTTATAATAAGTATTTTGTGGGTTAAAATGAATAGTAAAGGCAAATAAAGATTATTTAAATCATCTATATTTTGCAGATTATGTCATTGTTTTGCAAATGTTTCAATACTTCATAAAAATATTGGCAAGAGTTATTAGATTAAAATCAAATAATAGGATCAAAATAAATGCTAATAAGACTAAAATAATGTTCAATGAATTTTTTTCACAAGAAGAAAATAAAAATTGTTAACCATACATTAAAAGAAGTCCACAAGTACTAATATCTTGGTCACATTACATGTAACCCAACACTACCGTATTTGAAAAGAAAAAGTTTTTAATATATATATGGATCTGAGACTTTGACTCTTAACAGAAAAGTGATACACAAACATTCAGACTATTCAGCAAAGTAGGAAGAGATGTATATTAGAAGTAAATGAAAGAGACTGAAAACGAAGTACATGATTAAGAGAACAAATTGATATCTCTGAAAGAATTAAAAGACTGAAATGGAGGTAGGCTGGATATATTGTTACAAGAAATAATAATAAATGGATAATAGAAGTTTTGAATTGGATCCCAAGAGATTTTAAAAGATCTTGAAAGAGACATGCAAGAAGGTTTAATAAAATAAAGAAGTTTCCTGGTGTATTGTGGAAAAGAGAAACTAAAGATTGGAGAAATAGGATTAAATTTGGAGAAACCCCCATTCTTCAATAGATTGATAATGATTGAAAATGATAATGATTTTAAATCAATCCCCCCTTCTTTTACATATTCTTATAGCTGCTTTTGAATTATCATAGATACTGTTTACAAAATTAATTTATTATCTTTTCTATATGATTCAAATACTGCCCATATTACTTTTTGATTAATGATGTTCAAGTTCTCTTGAAAGGCAATTATATAAGCTATTTTCTTTCCGCTGGCATTCTATGCAATGAGTGGAATTGCTTTATTGTAAATTTAATTAATATTTTGCTGATTATTACTCTATTTGAATCTTAATCTACTTTAAAAAATAAAAAATATATTTATAACAAAATAAAATATAGAAGCTAGCATACAAAAAAAAAAAAACAAATGTAGAAGTTAATAATTGAACCTGACAACACACAAATGCTGTGTAAATATGTGATCTGCTTTGCTACATTCACTCGTTCTTAACTCAGTCAAAAAATTTGGAAAATTAAAAATGTTCTTAAAAACTTTGCTTAAAATGCTTATTAGTACATTGATTCAGTAACTTTGTTATTTTCTTTCACGTTTACTTTATGATAAGTACTAGTATCAGTTTTGTTTTTACATTAAGTAGTCTTTTTTTCTTCATTCAAAATATATATCCATCTAAACATCATGAAGGAAATTAACTTCTTCATATCTTATAGCTTTACTCACTATTGATTATTTTAGAGATTTTTATCTTTTCTTGTTTAATTCAGTACTTTTTAAACTTCTTGCAGTAAAATACTTAAATATTAAATATCATTGTTGCAATATAGCAATTTCTTCAATATTTTAAAATCAAAATTGGTTTTATGTAATTCAAAATAGTATTTTGACAATTAATTCTTGCTAGTAAATATTTTTCTACTTAAAAATCTTTTATAATTCTTGGTGTCAGTATCATTTTCTGTTGCAGTTTTTTATCATCTTACATATTTCTCTGAATTTATCTCTGTTATCTTTGTATTGCTGGGCTTATTTTCTATAAATGATTCTTTTGCCTTTTTACCTAATAAAGATATTACCACTTACTTTATGCTTTGAATTATCTCTAAGTCATGTGACTTCACGACTATTTAACTTTCCAAAGTGAGATCTAAAAAAATTATATTCTTTTTTTTTTATTATTAAAGTCTAGTTTCCAGCTATTCATAAAATTTTAACATTTCAAATTTTTATAAATGATTCAACAACTGAAATATGTTTCACTTAAGAATAAACTTGCCAATTCCATCCTGAATAATAACTTAGAATGCAGATCTTATTTCTCCAAATGGCATCCAACTCAGTATGACATCTTCTGTTGTATTTTTATGGTTAGTGTATTAACATTCATCTGATATTGAATCAACTCATGCTTCCATGAAAGAAAAAGAATCATAAAAACAGAGTTCTGACATTGTGGATAGCTAGCTTTTGCAGATATTGTAAAATAAACAATACAAAAATTGCTATTATGATTTGCTATAGTTAATGGCAGTTGTTAAAGATGTGTAATCTGCTTCTTTCAACATTGGAATTATAATTCCTGTTTTACTTTCAAAATCATTTATCATTTCTCTTTTTTACATCTGCCCAGCTATAGATACCTTAAGAAAAAAAAAATGACCAAAAAGTAGATGAAACAAGGCAAAAGTAGAAGAAAAATTATAGTTAAAAATATATGCAATTTTTTTATTATAAAAGATTGCTAAATAAGAGAAGATAAAACATAATATAAATATCAATATAAAATGAGAGATAGAATCAAGAATTGAAGATTTTATCTATATGGTTTCTTAATGTTGGCAAACTCATTCACTAGATGCAAAGACTTGGGATTATTTTTAAAATGCGCATCAATCATCATAATAAAAATTAATAATGAATATTTTTATTTATGTAATATTATATAAATGTTCGTTTTATGGTGTATAGAAATAATCACATACATATGTATGATCATGCATGTATACAGCATAATATTCACTCTTTTTAAAAGTTGAAAAAACTGAAAAGAATTCATGAAGAGGTATATATTTTCTGATCATAATTATGATGATTCTAGCATCAACATTTAATGCTTATATCATAAGCTTTAAAAAATATTTTTATAAACAATTCCCATGTTGCACAAAAATTATATATTTTTTTCTTCTAATAACTAATCAAATATTGTTAATTGTACATTCTCTCTTTTTTTCTTCCACATTATTCCACAAAACTTTATCTTATTCTTCTATCTCACATAGTCTTTTTCTAGATCTTTTAACAATCTCTTGAGATCCAACTTAACATTTCAACTTTACCTAGTATATTAATTAATAAAAAATTATTAAACTTTAGATAGCAATTTATTTGAATTAATCAAATTATTGATTCTTTTCCCACACCAAATTAATATAACATAATGAAAAATTACATAATCTTGATGCAATACAGAGAGCTTACCAATAGCTCAAACAAGCTCTTAATTAATAAGTGCAGTATGAGAAAATATTTAAAATCTCTATCCAGAATACTTTCATCTCCAGACCAACTGGTTTCGAGTTTATGGCTCATGCCAGTTGGTCTGGAGATGAGAGTGTTCTGGATAGAGATTTTAAATATTTTCTCATACCGCACTTATTAATTAAGAGCTTGCTTGAGCTATTGGTACGCTGTCTGTATTGCATTTTTGTAATTACAAGCTTATTAAAAGTAATATCACATTATATATGACTTGCTTTTTTGATTATTATAACCTTGATATACATTTAATCTCCTTTATGTAGTCATATGTAACAATAATTAACTTTAAACTTCAAAATTTATATCACATTTAAAAAAATAAAATTCACTGGGCAGTAAATGGCATTTAAAACCAGACTTATGTGTGAGATTAGTTTCTAATTGGCATTTGTTCTGTTAGGATATGTTGTGTGCATTGAATAGCCAAGATAAATATTTTGAATGAATTCTAGGTAAAGATAATGAAAATTCAGTGCCTAGCTTCTAAAAGGAAGACAGTTTTAAAACAGTTACATAAATCTGATTGCACTTGCATTCAATAGCTAATTTTTTTCAACTCTTATACTGTGGCTTCTGAAATTGAAAGAAAGATGTCACTAGTGTTTAATTAATATGAGTTAGAGAAAAGTCAATTACATATGCTGGTGACTTTTCTCTTACTATTTAAATATTAATCTATGCAACTATTGAGTAATTAATAGCATTAAGTAGCAATGTAATTAGTTTCCTATGATTGGGATTTGGATTATTGGTCTCCTTCAAGCAAAAAACATTGTATTATATTTTATTTATTCAAGTAATAAATTTTGTTATTTTTCTTCATAATTATAATGTGATGTACAATCAAGAAACTTTTTATTATGCATTATTATAATAATGTTAGTGACAACAAAAGCAAAATATTGGATTTGACATTTTATATTTATTTGTTGTTGTTTTTTTTCATTTTATATCAATTATTATTTAATAAGAGACATTCTTTATATATATATATATATAGATTAAATGAAAATCTTGAGATAAATTTAAAATATGCATGAAAATATTTACAAATAACATTGGAAAGTAATATTAGATTACAGTTATGTGTCTCAATCCATTATTCCATTAATTTTATGTTTGAGGAAGCTTTTGAATATATTTTGATAACAAAGTAGAAGAAATTTACCTGAATTTTATTATTCCTTCAAGAAATATTGATAATTATGCAAATAACTGTAATCATTGAATTATCCTTTCTAATATTAAGAAAGAGAAAAAAAATCAAATCCAAAAATGATTTCATTTTTGCCTACATTATTAAAGATTTATCTTTAATCAAATCAGATATATTATACTAGCATATTGGAAAAACCACTGCCAAATTGCTTTGAATTTATCATTGTAATTTTTACAAATACAAAAGTTATAATGAGATAGTGATATAAGAGCAATTAAGATTTAATTAAAATGTAACTGCACAAATAACATTATTATATATATATTAGTCGCATTCACCTACAAAATAGTGATACCCCTTACACACATAAACTGCTGATCTTTGGAATTGATAAGTATTTATATATATATGGAATAAATCTATATGGAATAAATCTGGTTAAGAATCTGTTATAAAATTCAGTTCTTAAAGAA
This sequence comes from Epiperipatus broadwayi, assembly GCA_028023455.1. Lineage (NCBI taxonomy): Eukaryota > Metazoa > Onychophora > Udeonychophora > Euonychophora > Peripatidae > Epiperipatus > Epiperipatus broadwayi. The sequence goes on along the minus strand of JAQFVV010012471.1, from coordinate 3,961,783 downwards.
TTTGGAAATATAAAGTTATCATGAGATAATTACTTCTAATAATGAAACTGATTTTACATCTTATTGCTTCAAAAAATGTTTTAAGCATTAATGATATCCAATGCATTTTATAACCTATTATTATATCAAGAGTTCTGTAGATCAGTTAATAAAACTGTTTAAACTTTCCAAAAGAAAAAGGAATAAATAATAGAGGTGCTGTGCATCATAATAACACAACAAACTAAACTATGCCCTATTAATGGAAATTCTTTTATTGATATGTTTGTAGAAGATTTGTGCAGAATCTCTCAAGATGTAAAAGTTTATACTGTACTCCAAAACGGATACCATTCTATAACATCAAGTATATATAAAGATGATGCTAGAATATAGGTTGAAGATGATAGGTGTCACTTGTAGCAATTCAAAGACATCTTCCCAAAAACCATCTATGTAAGAAAACATAGATTTTAGAATTTTTATCCTAGAACCTTTGCTTGTTATGACCAAGAACAGCAGCCTTAGTGATAGAAAAAAATGACTCTTCTTGCTTTAGGATATCACTCATCTGAGAGGTATATTAAGCCAACTAATTCTGAAGCAGGAGAGAACTTTTGTGTCCATTAAATAATCAAGTATATAACAACAACAATAAAAACTAATTAGACAAGCAAAACATTTAAATATTTAAACTCACTATTGTTTTTGGTTTAAGCATTAACACCAATTTATATTAAAACAATTAATTAAAAATGTCACAGTATTTTCTTAAAGAGACTGATTTGTTTTATAAACAGTTAATTAATTTTTTATTATGATAAAAGTGGTTTGTATGAATAAATTCCTTTTATTCTCAAATATTATTATTTTTTTTTTTTATTTTTTTTTTTTTTATTTGTCATTTATTATTAATTAAAAATGCCATTTTATTAATCTAAAATCCAGTCTTCCTTTAAAATAGGAGATCTATAAGCTATACATAAATTGAATAGTATTTAAGATCCCAAAAATGCTTTAAATAATAGTATTTTTATTTACTATGAACCCAATCATGAATGTCTAGGGCCATACAATTTAATCTTTACACTAATTTTTATTATGGCCTGATTGTAGATCTTTATGTGTATTATATTTAATAAAGTGATAGAATATTTTATCTATACAAATATTTTGATTAACTTCCTAAAATTTTAAGCTATTTTATTTAAATTGTGACTAAACCTACATTTTATTATATATACCTACTACTCGTATAAGTGTATTGGCTGCCCTATTCGTCCATATACGGAACTGCACTAATATTTCTACAACTTTCTGATTAACACATTAATATGTATGTTGTCTACTCAGTTTCTTCTGAATTATACTGTATCTGTGCACACAAATTGAAATAACTGCTTATTGTTTTCTCATTAATTATTTCACAGATATGTATTCATATGATTGTGTATATGTATTTCATTATTAAAATTAATTTCGTTTTGTTCATGCTCAATTATATATATGTACTTCGCCTCTGGAGCCTTACCTCGGATAAACAAACACCAGAATTAAATGTTCCTAATTGATTTCAATAGAACGATAAATCAACGAATCGGTTGTGCTTATACAATTCTTTAATTCTGAAACAATAAATAACTAGATCGGCCAGTATAGGTTTTGCTCAATAGTATAGAATACAAACGAAAAAAAAAAATATCAATTTGACCAATTTGTTGGACATGTGCTTTTTTTGCAACTCTGTCGCTCGAATATTATTGATTCCCCAAGTGATTGATTGTACGATAAACAAATAAAATTTAATATAAACAACGTGCTCTCAGTTTAAAACAGTGATCATGTGTGCAGGCATTGATTGGTCATTGTTGATTTTTTTTAAAAAAAAAATATATATATATTAACATTACTGTCAAATAGCAACCTACTTCAATTAATTAAAGAATCACAATAAGAGAAACATATATAATCAAATGCCAATTAATTTTATATGCTAATTATTACATAATAAACACAATTATAATGGTAATGTCATAATAATTTAATAAAGCTTCATATTAAAAAAACCGCATCGATATTTAAAATTGAAAGATTCAAAATATTTTTTTAAAAAAAAAATTGTATTAGAGAAAAACTATAATGATTTTAAAAATATATTTTGTGTTTAAAAAGGAAATAAATGCGTGCGCATACGTTCAACTATAAATGACACCCTCATAAATGTGATTTTATTATTATTATTTTTAACTCACCAGGTGTTTTTTTCCAAAAATCTATACTACCTTTTTAAAAATAGATTCGTCCATTTTTTTCTTTTTATTATTTGCTAAGAAACTAAAAAAAAAAAATCGCTCATTTTATATCCTTTTTTCCCCCTCAAGATAAATATTTAATTTTTGAAATGTAGGTTGAAAAGGTTTTCAACTATTTTTATAATAATATTAATTTTTGTAAAAGAAATGAAATTATTAGCACCATCTGTCGTAAAATTAAGAGGAAAAAATGGTGTCGAAAGATGAAGAGAAATAAATTAGTGTTTTGCAAAATACTTTATTACTATAATAACGTCGTGTTGAAATAAAAGTAACCAAAATTTTATGGTATATGTGAATTTATATATGTATGTATGTTTGTAAATGCTGAAGTATTTTTAACTTACAAGTCGAAGAGGGCATTACCGACTATATACATATCAAGATTTATGATCTCGAATAAAACTCAACACTATGGCGAACTTAACAAAGATGAGTTTTATTAACTCAACACGAAAAAGCATATATGTTTTGAACGCTGTTACAAATACAGTTACAAATCTTCCCATAGTAAATACACTTCATTAAAAATTAGACTAGACTTAATATCTTTTTATGTACTACTCAGCATTTATCTATGTACAGATATTGTTCACATTTTCTTAGTATGTGCATTGTGTTTCACTTCTGAGTGCACTACCATTCTTACTTTGTTCACTATTGTAACACCACAGTAACGCACACTGTGATAAACACACACAGTTTTCACCTATTTTTATTGCAGTTTGAATAATATGCATATTTAGTATAAATTTTCATAATCTGTATTCAAATGCACATTCTGCATACATTAATTTTCTAGTGTATTAACAATGGGGAAATTTATTCAACTTATTACAAACAAACATAATAGCTTTATTTACATGCTTAAAATGTATAGTGTGTGTATATATATGTACATACAATATTATTTACTTAGACAGTACAAATAGTAAAACCAAAAGCCTTTAATAAAGCCAACAAATTATTTTATTCACTGAACCATTTAACCATGACTGCACTTTATTACTTAATAACTAAATGATGTTGGTACAACAATAATTTAATATTTCCTATAAAATATTCCTAAGATGGCAGTCATTAATTAAGCCATTTTAAATAATGTCACTAGAAAAATTTATAAATATTATAAGTTGAATAGTTTTTTAGTTTTATTCATCATCTACAAATATTTTATAAGGTAATTAGTAATCCCACCCCCCAATACCTAAATAAATAATAGTATAATTTACTTCTTTTGATATTTGCTGCCTCACTTTTTATCTGTGCTGAAATGTTATTTTGTGTTAACTATTGTTTTAAGATATGTATATAACCAAATGGCATATTTTTGCAAACATGAAAGAAGTGAATAGTTCTGGACCCATATTAGCTACTTTAAATTTAAAAACATGTTATTTAAATTTTATTTTAAGACTTTGATAGTTGTATTTATAAAATAATAAATTTGTCACACTAGTAACTGTGTATATATACATTGTATATACTTCAGCTAAAGTATCGACAGTATATTATTACCATATAGTACTAAATCATCCATGCACTTTACTACTGTAAACATTTGACAATGCAATAAGAAAGAGTAGTCATTATATAGCATATTATTCTTGTATATCATTTTGTTTAATTTAATTATATGATCTTTTTCATTGTGTTATAATTTTTCCTGACAACATCACTTGAAACAATCTAAATTAAAATTAAAATAGCAAGAAATATTTCTGATTTCTGTTAACACTAAAAATCACATTTTATCTCTTAATGTTCTTTTATTACAGTGTTTATTTGTGGATATATTTTAAGTGATTAAATTGAAGTATGTATGTGTTTTATTATTTAATTATAATTGCCTTTTGACATAACATTTTAAAAGATGTAAAGATAGAAAATTAAGTGTTTTGCAAATACTTGTATAGTTTATTCATAATTTTTACATTCTTAAGTTTAAAAACAAAATGTCCCCAAGTAAGAGAAGACCTGTTATTCATTTGTTGATTAAGATGCATAAATCCCATTATCAATATAGAATAAAATGATATTATTCAATTCATCTTTACAAGAAATGTGCATCAAATACCACTCTTCTATATTCAGCCTTTTCTTCATTTACTTTCTGATTTAAAAGAAAAAGAAAATAGGATGTAATAAAAATGTATGCAAATATATATGTGCACAAAATGTAAATGTAGCACTTTGTTAAAAGAAAACAAAAAAATTACAGTCTGCCTTGTTTAGAGAGGTGTCTTTAAAATTTAAGGGTATAAAAGTTGTGAATGGTTCATGTATTATTATTAACAATTAAATTTTGACAATTCACCTTTCTCATAAAAATTTTTTTTATATTAATTTATTCTTTCAAAATTTTTAATACTAGAAAGATATTAAGGAAAATTCAAATTGTCCATAATACTAAACTTAATTACTCTATGAATTAGTAAAAAAAAAAAAAATCTGCTTTTTTATTATTTAATTTTTCTATGTTTTTGGTAACAATTGTTTACACTAGACATGCATTGCTTTTTTTTTTTGTCATTATTTATGCAAATGTTTGATTGTCCTTTATATTTTTAGATAGACACCAAATATCTTGTTTAAGATATTCAAAGACAAAATTCATCATTTTGTATAACAAGAATTGGAAAATATATTTACAATAAAAAATTACTAAAAAATGATAATTTATATCATTTTTAATAATAGTTTTTTGGCTTTATTCATTATTTTTACAAGAGAATAATAGCAGTTAAAGAGTATGTAAATATTCAGCTGGAATTATTTTATATATTTTATTTAAATGTGTGTATAAAAAATATAACAAAAAATTGTTAAAATTTCAGAAGTAGAATAGTTAAATTATGTCATATTTGATTTCTTTATAAATTGTATTTGATAGCAACATTCACATAATTCCTCTAGTTTTGAATAATATTTGTTGTGTAATAATATAAATGTAAAAGCGTCCATATAAAAGTTTGATTATCAATCATAGATTATTGCATGTTATACTTTGTTGAAAATAATTTTCTAATTGGTAAATTTTTTTTAAAGATGTTTAGACTGTATGAAAATATATACAAAGAAAGAAATCATTTTTAAAAATGAATTGATTTTAGATGTAATTTTTTCACAAGCTAGCATTATTAAATTTTAATAAAAATTTGAGAACAAAATAAAAAATTAAATTAAAAAAAAAAAAAAATTAGGGAAAGGCTGAGGAATTTTTAAACCAACTTAGAAACCACAGATTTCAAATCATATTAATGCTTTCAATCATTAGATGAAAAAAAATATGTTCAGACTCAAAATATAACAAAATTATTAATCATGTAATGACAATAAGTGGAAAAAAAAAGTCTTACATATAAATAAAATAAATATCAATTAGCAATGTTAACTTTAGAACATCTCTGCAAAAATTTAAAAAAAATAGTTCTATGATTACTTACTCAAGTGATCATGTGATATTCAAGCATTCTTAATGGTAGGTTGAGCACAATCATTCCATTAAGTTAACTAAACAAACAAAAAAAAATCAATCCCAGAAACATTACATGTAATGTCTCCATTCTACCATTGGACTAAACCACACAGGGTAACTTCTCTATAATAAATTTATTTAATTAGTTTTGTTCTTTTATATATCAGTTTTCTATTTATATAAATTCAAAAGTCATTTATACAGAATGTGATTTAACATATTATATGTATGCCCTCTTTCATTATTTTATATGATAGCATTTATTTTCTGATGGCATTCAATACTTATAATATAAAAGTTTAGTTTTCACTATTGATTTTGAAAGAATTGTTTATGTATATATATATTGAAATTATTAACTATACTCACTAGTATTAAATGGGTAATTTTGTGTTGTTTTCGCACAAAATATAAAGTGAAAATAATATAAAATTACAATCCTCTTCAATTTGCTCCTGAATCATCTATTATAAGCCTGGGCAATCAATATGCATAGCATGCTAGAATTAGTAAACATTTGAAAGATGAAAGTACTGTGGATAAATTTGGTTATGGTAATAGAAATGAAAAATGGCACATTCTCATGGAGATTGCAGAAAAAAAGCTGTGTATTATGTATTATTTTTTAAAAAAACATGTTAAATAGAAACTGGTTAAAAACTGACTAAAAAAATAATAGATTTAATATAGGAAATGATAATTGATTGATGAGATATGATGTGTGTTAATGCAAAACTACAGAGATGTAAACTATTGAAGAAAAATTTCCAATCTTCAGAAACATTTCAATGCATTTAAATCAGAACTTTCAAATCATTTTAAAATATTAGCAGACTTTGATGATGATTCATATTTGACTGAACTGTAACAAAGATAGCTGATACAAAGAAACAGCATTTTATCAATAAGGAAGTTTTCTGGTATGTAATAGAAAAGAGAGCCTATAGATTGGGTAAACTGGATTAAGATTAGAGAGATCTTCAATCAATAATGGTGAAGCTAGATGATTTTATAAATATAATCACATTATAACAGTCCAAGCTTATCTAAATTACACAGATTGAATCTTGGCTGTAATCATATGATCATTTAACTTTTCTACATGTGTGATGGAATAGAGGCTCGAAAAATATTTAAATACATATTATATGAAGTTAAGCTTAAGTATCTCTAAAACACATGTGCATATGAAGTTAAATTGTAACATGTGCTATATGTATTGCTTTGAAACAGTATGTTTCTAACATATCTAGAGTGTGAGAAGTTGATATGACTTCTGGGCTGATGAATAGTTGTGAAAAAATTGAGTTAAGATGAAAGATGCACTAAAAATATAATTTGACTTTATATATATATTAAAATAAATATTTCCATGGATTGTTATTATAAAAAAAAATAGAAATTAGAAGATTATATCCACATAAACAGAGATAACTTTTAACTTTTGATGTTGCTAAGAAACAATTACTACTAATTGACAATCTCTGAGGCTAAACAGGTTTCTCATTAACCTATAATAACTTTTTGTTGGAGTTTTTTTGTTGAAATATCATATTACATTATATGTTAGTAAAATAATAAATTCATACTAAAATTCTCTCATGACCATGGTTTTGTCTATTACACAGATAGTCCTAATATATATATATAATATCTAAATAAAAGTATGTTATCTATATTAAACTTAATATAGTGAGAAGAGACTTGAACTCAGACTTTCAAGTTCACTACAACTATTCACTCCATATTATACAGCTGATACACATGGTCACATACACATGAAAAAAATAAATGATCTCCAATATTTATATATATCTTGCTGAACCAGCACTCATTAGTTGATCCAAATCATCTCCTGCACATACATACAATCTGTGCTCACTTTACATTAGGATAGAAAATCTTCAAACTTTAATGGACAAACTTCAATTTTCTTCACCCTCCAACTCTCTAGTCATCCATATTGAAAATCTGAGAATGCAACACTCAAAGCCCTTGTTGATGTCAATACCATTGTCATACCCATGTTGACTTTAAATCATTCTGAGCCCTCACAGGTAGGATCTTAATATATATATATATATTTAAATAATTAATTTTAGTTTATATATCAAAAGATTGAATTTACTTCCTCATTTAAAATTATAGAGATAAACTAAGCATAAATAAGAACAAATGCTAAAAAGACAGGTGGTATCATCTTTCTTTTAAAAAAGTTTATTTACTTTATATAACTCACTGGAAACTTTAGTTATTTCCTATTTAGTTAAATATATACATATAATATAAAATACCAAAACATAATTTAAAAGTATTGAATGAAATTAATTAAACCAAGTAAACTTTCGATGTATGTGCATCACCCACTTTTTGCTAATTTGAATACCATTAAATCTTTGGTTCATTATGTAATCTTTTTGTGCAATGAACCATGTCTCTTTAATTTTATGTTTCCTATCTTTTTTTTCTTAACTCATTATTTTAATAATAATGCTAGGATCAAAATTGTGTCCATGCTCTTCTTCATTGTTGTAAAATACTGGTGAATTAGTTGAATCAGTCTTTGCTTTTCTATACCTCAAGATATGTTGTGCTATTCTTGTTTCCAGATGCATTTTCTTTTCACTGTAGTATGTGTATGGACAGTCCTTTTGAGTACATCTTCTAACATAAACCATGTTAGGCTGATCCAATTTATGTATTTTGTCCTTTATATTATTAATTAGTCTGTCATAAATTGATGGGCATTCTAAATTTTACATTAAATTTATCGGTACATATTTTTATTTTATTTCCAATCTGTGTGTATATATATATATATATGAAGTAATTAAAAGACTGAAATGGAGTTGGGTTGGACATATTGCTAGAAGAAATAATAATAGATCAATAATTGGAATCTTAAACTGGATTCCAAGAGATTGTAAAAGACCCAGAAAAAGATCACATGTGAGATGGATGGAAGAAATAAGAATGTGTGCAGAGGTGATGTGAAGAAGAGAAGCTAAAGATTGGAGAAGATGAATTGAACTTGGAGAGACCTTCATCCTGCAGTGGATTGATAATAATTGATGATGATGATAATATTCATTGTAAAAAAATGTTTGTCTGAAAGTTTATGATAATGGAATTTACTTGTAATTATAAATTGGATTATTTTCATTAACCAATTTTAATTGTTACATGTTTTAGAAAAATTCATACTTTATTTAAGTTTTTCAAGTACATTCATTTCTTATCATATCATTCTTCGTTGTTTAGTTGTTATAGGCCTCACCAATGAATGTACTGGCATGGGAATTGAATTGGTGGCGTTTAGATTTATGAATACTGAATTTAAAATGGCATTTTAACCTACTAGGTTATTATGTCAAATTCATCAGTCAGCAGAAATTTTATATACTTATGTATGAATAACTTCCCTTTTTTTTTTTTAAGGACAAGGTTTATATTTGAATGATTTATGGAATTGTTTGCCATTGGTATATGAACAATTTTTCTATATTTATTTTTGTCTACTTTTTCTCTCTGTGTAATATTTTTGTTTTTTCCCCTCAATTAAATACATATTCATTGGTGCATGCATTAGACATATCCGTTTATTTTATCCTCCTAATCTCTACTTTGTGTTCTTTTAATCATTTTTCAATGAGATATCTAATTAGTGATGACATTTCATAGATGCTGTTTTAGTTTGAAATACAGTGTGAATATGGAATTAATATATGATCCATTAAAAAATAATTAAAAGAACATGAAGTTATGATTATGGGAGGGGGGGGGCATCATTTAAATAATAGACCAGATCTGTATCCATGAACATATGTTTGATTGGACAGCACAAAGAATATTGAAAAAAGAGAAATTTAGAGAAGTTGTTGACATAACAATGGCAAAATAATTCTTCTGTATGACAACTTAGTGCAATAATTCATAATGTTTAGAAACAGTTGATTAAGTTTGTATTTTTAAAAAAAAATGGGAAAATTAGGAGGACTCTCATAAACATATACACTTTCTACTAGTGTTGACCTTTAACAGAATAGCTTAATTGGTTAGAGCATCACCTTAAATTTAGTATAGCTTAGTTGGCTAGAGCTTCTCTTTAAATTCAGTATTCACATTCCCATGCTACTATTACCATTGGTCAGGCCAGTAACAAAGTGGAAAATAATGCTACTTCAAATATTATTTTATATACTAATCTGTGTACTACTAATTACTGTTGAATGTATTTGAAAAGTTTAAATGAAGTTTGAATGTTTTTGAAAACATTTAGCATTTAAAACAGGATGATGAAATTTTATATGCTGATGTCCTCAGGGTGGCCTTTGAGCGTTCCATCATCAGATTTTCAATTGGATGAATAGTTGAAGAGTTGGAGTGTGGAGTAGATTGAAGCCTGTCCATTAAAGTAGGAGGATTTGCTATCTTAATATATATCTGAGCACTTGTAGCATATATGTGTAGAGATGGTAATCGGGACCAACTGATGATTGCTGGTTTAGCATGAAATACGTATATTGGTGATTATTTATCTTTTCGACATATGTGTGTTCAGGTGTATCATTTGTTATGAGATAGTGTGGAGAGTGGTGGGTCATGTGAGAAGTCTGTGCTCATACCCTGTCTATTACATATATAGACGCAGGTATATATAAGCCTGTGTATTCCAGCTATTATTTTTTTTATTGAAGTTGTTATATCTGTAAACAAGCATATTTTATCAGATTTTAAAATATTCATTTGATTCATTAGTTATACTATGAGTAAGTTGTACCTGAAACGCTTAATCAAGAATGTTTAAATTTTTAATGAAGTTAGCAACTTAACTATAATAAAAAAAAAAAAAAACAGAATTAAAAGAAAGGAGGAGGGGGAGTCAGTTTTGAAGTCTTCTGAGTTCTAAGTTTAGAGAAAGGCGATTAAATTAAGTAGGTAGATTTAAAAATATCAAGAAAAATATAAAGAAAATTTAAGGTTTTTACAGAATAATGAGGGATATATTGAAAGCAATAGTAATAAATAAGTTTTCTAATGGTTTATCAAGTTATACGTTTCATCTTTAAATTTAATTAAAATGTATACCACTGAGAAAATAAATTTAATATCTCAAATATAAAGAATAATTGTCTGATGTTTAAGAACGATAAAATAGTTATCTACAGGTCGTAAGGATTTGAAAATTGAAACCGTTAATTTGAATTGATATTAATTCATTTAACTATAATAAATCATATTAATTTAAAATTGTATATATTAAGATAATTTCAATTTTTAACTTTGGAGATAACTATGAAGCTAACTAAATATTTATCAAAATAATATATTATATAAATTTTGCGTAATCTGCCCTTTAAGCATTATTTAGTAATGACAGTTGTCATTTCCAGAGATACTTTATAAGTATAAATTGCAGATAAAGTATTTTTATATTTAAATATTAAAAACCTAAAGTTAAATTAGTCAATAAAATAATTAAAATTAGCCCAAATTCAAAATTAAACAAAACTAGCCAAAGCAAATAAACTCTCTAACACAACAATTAGTTTCCCTGCCAAAAGCAGACTTCCCAAATGCAAAAGACTAAAAACATATCCATTATATAGCAAGAAAAAGATAAAGTCACAACGCTCCATCAAGAACAGTTCGGATGAAGACAATACAGATAAAACAGGCGATCATGCAATGGAGCAAGGTGCACAATTTCTGACACTAATCGAGAAGATTGACCCAGAAGTTGAAAGGAAAAGAAGGAAAAAGGGCAGGTCAAGCCAACCCCCAAACTACAAAAAAAATATACAAAGAATAAACTATTTATAACATTAGACAGTAACCCAAATAGGCTTTCAAAACCAAGATGAAGTCCCTCAAGCTACCAATTATGGATTTGAGGACTTTCAGGACTCTCATTCTGAATGGTCTCTCTCTGATGGAGAGGAGAGACCAGATCAAGAAACAATTATTCAATCTAATGATGGGACATCCATGGAAAATAGAATGATTAAACAAGTAGCATATTGGGAGAGAATAAAAAAGTAACCTCCAAGAGATAGAATAGCAAAATGAACCAATTTGTCAAATGAGTGGGAAGGAAGAAGAATCAATTAACCATATCATCATGAGATGCACCAAATTAAATATCCACAGACTATTAATTACAAATTGGATAAAGAACCTAAATGCAAATATCTTATCCATAAGAAGTTGTATGGAACATGGTGTCTTTGCACAAATTAGACTTTCCACTTTTTTCAATCATGCTCTTTGGTGTCTCAGGTACAAGATAGTAATGGAGCAAGTAGAAGATCCTAAAGGTTACATATTCATGAAAACAATAAACAAAATCAAAAAAAGAGATCATTCAATTGCCCCAAAATACATTGTGGAGTCTACATGGTCATCACTGACCTGCATTCTGCAAATCGAGATGAACAATTATAATGTAACTTATCAACAAATATAATTTGTTGAATAAATTTCTTTTAAAAATATTATATATTAATTATTACCCGCAGTTATTATTATTATTACCCGCAGTTCCTAACTACATCCTTAAATATTTAAAAAACTCTTAAACATATTGTATTTGGGTACGTGACTGAAGAAATAAAGATAATTGATACTCTGTATCATTTTTATTTTATTTTAATAGTATTGAATTCAGATCTTTAAATTTTATACATACAAATAAAAACATGATTTATATAATGCAATATTTTATAACAAATGTAGCAAAAAATCTATTTTTTATGATTATATCATTTTTATAAAAAGCATACTTTAGTATATTGTTTTCTTTAAAATACAGATTATTATAGAAAGATGATAATAAAGTGCATATTTTTTTGAATGTGGTTCTGAAGATATTTTATTAAATTATAAAATGTTTATCAAATCTAAACATAAAAATATATCATCAATTTAAAGATGTGTATTCTAGAAAGATAACAGAATTTTAAATTTTTTCTTACAGAAATAAGTTATGTGATATTTATTTTATATAGCGCTATGTTTTTATAAACCATAATAGTAATAATCAGCCATTAAGCTTTATCTTGTGTTTGAAAGTGAGAGTATTCATTTATAGTTAAAAATCCACAAAGCACATGTGCATTAGAAATAAGTTATATAAATTTCAAGATGATAAATTTATAGTTTGCTGATTCAGTAAATGATAAGTAATTAGTATAGATATGGAGGTATATTGCAAGGATTGCCAAATAAACATATATATAATAACAAAAAGTATATACTGTACAAGAAAAGTAAATAATATCTGTTCTTCTGTATCCCAAAATTAAACAAGATTAATTATAATTTCAAGGACATAATTAATAAAGATTATAAAAGCAATATCATTTATAATAACTAAATGTTTTCTTTTGTGATTTTATATATAGAAGAATTGAGTTGTATTTTTCATTTAAGTGTGATGTTAACCATTGTATAACATAATAAAGTTGATAAGGTTAATGAACCAATGAATTGCTTTGATTTTTTTCAAATTGTACAGATAATTATAATAAAATTTTACATTTAATAATATGAATATTTTGCATCAAAATAAAGATGAAAAAAATTTATTAGCTAACGATATACATGCTCTAAAATCCATACTGTCTAGAGAGGAAGTGTTGTGTGATAAATTATAAAAAAGTAAAGCATAATATTTTTTTTATTTGATATTTGGATTACTGAAAATGGCCATAAAAATAAATAGAAATAAGCTGAAAGCATGTTTCATTGTTTGTATCAAAAATAAAGAAATACTGTAATTATAAAAAATAAGTTTGTCATTTATGTTTGTTGTGAAATATTTATATTATATGGACTTGAATAATTTTAATTACTGGTGCCAAATTTCTTGCAATCACACATTTAATACTGTCCACTTTAGAAAATTCATTATTAATGGTTACTAATCATTTCAGATATCTTTATTCATATGTTATATGGGTGTGAGATAGAATATGGTTTTTAAAGCATAGGCAATATTATATAAATGTGTGTATGTATGGATAATTTATGGAAAAAAGTTTGAAAAGATGTATAATTATATTTACTTGACAATGTGGTATTAAAAATAAACATACACACAAACACAAACAAAAAAAACAAAAGAATTACAATGGCTTATAATATATTTAGAAAAACAAAGTTCTTATGCTTAAAATCAAATAAGTAAATCTTGCCATTTTTGATTTATGGTTGGAAATAAAGAGTAGAAAAAAATGAATGATTTTAATCCCAGATTACTATTATTAGTTTCATCATAAAAATTAAAAAGATTAAAAGTAAGTGAACTATTCACATATTAAAGATTAATATTTACTCATCTTGGTAAACTCACTGATGCAACAAGCTGTTATGCCCCACTATTTCATTTAACATATATAAAATTGCTATATCAGGTCTATTATAAAGATAATGTATATATATATGTAAATGATGATTAAAAGAACTAATTTTAAATTTATATAATCATTATCAATAGCAGCCTGTCATATTGAGTGAACTATTATGGAAAACAAAGGCTAATGACAGAATTAGAGAATCTATTATTCTACATTGAGGTGACTGATATTATATAGGAGGATAAAAATGAATAAGATGGAACAACACTGAGATGAAGAAAAATATTTTTTAGATGAACACTGATCAGATTTAAATGACTCTTAAAAAAGTCAATAAAGTGATTATAGTCAAAGACTAATTTTAATCAGTTAAAACAATAGAAATATAATTAATGTAAAGCATTGAGGTAGCATAAATATTACAGTTTCTTAGAATAAAATATTAATTTGAAATTAAATTATAAGTCTAGTTCTCAAATATTGTCCACATTATTATAACTTAATTAAATAAATTTTAATTCAGGATCAAATACATTGGGAGTCTTATAAGTAGAAAATGGACTTAGATATTGAGATGCAATACAGATTCGAGTCTGTGGAGGCTTTTAAAAAGTTAAAAGATAGAGTATTTTATCACTCAGAAATAACTATTGAAACTAAATTCATTGTATATAGAGATGTTATTTTCAATCATTTATTGTATGAAAATGAGACTTGGATATGCTATGAACACAATATGAAGCAGTAGAAAAGTTTCATTTAAGGATATTCCTTAAAATTTTAAAAATTAAATGGCAAGATCATGAAAACAATACATTATTCAACTTGCTGAATGTGATACTATAGAGTCCACTATTATAAAATCGTTTTTTCATTGGAATGGACATGAATGAACAATGCAAAACTTTTTAGAAAGGTGTTTTATGTAGAACATGAGTGTAGTTTTCAATGGAAAGATAGACTCTAATTAAGTAATAAAAAATATTTCAAAGACATTTTAATGAAATGGAATATTGATTGTTTCTATTGGAAAGATATGACAGAGAATAGAATATATTTGAGAGCTATTTCAGAAAAAAAGTTTTCTACTGAAGAGATCAAAAGACAGCATTGCAAAATATTAAATGAACAGAAAAATTAAACAGCATGTTTTATATGTGAACTTATTTGTTATTCACACATTAGTTTGTGTAGTCATTGAAAAACTAATTTCTAGAGCAGTTTTTTTGTTGCTTTTCTTTTTTTTCTTTCTTTCCATTGGAATTGGAATAGCCATATTCATTTATTAATGATTGTATATGTTAACTTAGCAATAATTATTAAAGAATTACATTAAAAAGATATTATATTTATGTTATTTTTAATATTAGACTTTTGTTCATCCCTCTTATTTCAAATTTCACATTTTACATTTATAAATATGACATTTTCTATCCTAGAACATCTCTCACTACTACATGTTTGATACCCATAATAATATTTTTTTTTAAAAAAAAAAAAGAATAAAAAATTTACGACTAACAATATCTATGTTTTAATAATTTATTCCATTGTAAAAATATAATTTTTTTTTATAATTTATTAATTAAAAAATAAATACGTGTAAACAATATTATATAATCAAAATCAAACAATTTAATAATACGAATATTTTTTTAAATAAAGCATGATAATTTGGGAATAGTTTTTCAACTTGATGCTATGTATATTATAGGTATTCAATTCTTTTTATTTAATGCTGTTCTTCATACATTACATTCCAAGTATTGTTTTTAGCAGAACTATAGTTTAGACCTATAATTTGAAAGATATATAATGTTAGTTGAAAGTTTTAAGATTTAAAATACCAGGTACTCTTAAACCTGGAGCCTAATTGTAATATATGGGATTTGAATAAAATATTTTAAACTTATAATTGACAAAGTTATATTTTCTTCTCATTTCTTTCTAAACAGATAGATAATTCATTTTAATTAGATATTTTAGTAAGTTCTAGCTTCTGATAAATAGTATTAGATACATTTTTTTTCATCATAGTATATAAATATATATTTTTCTTTTAAGTAAAATATATTCTCAATATAAAGTTTACATTTATAATAATTACTTCAATTTTTTTTTCCTTTTTTTTTTATAATTAATAAAAATTATTAAATAAATGTAAGACCAAAAAAAATTTAAATTACGTTACAAAAATTAGTAGTATGATTTATTATCATTAATATTTTTATTAAATGTAAAATAAGGATAACAAAAATATGGTTCGCATGCCAACACATAATATATTGATTTTAATGCGAACATCATAAATAAATGTGATTAATAATTACTGAGTTTCAAGAACACAGATTTTCTTCTGAATGTTAATGAGGCATGAATTTTAAATGAAATTTTTTTGCAATCTTTGCACAAACCAAGAAAGTCAAGTAAATAGCACAAATCCATTTCCAACACTCTATCTTATTAATTATAAATGTAAAACTATTTTGTTTTACTAATTTTTTTAAAACATTTTTATTCTTTCTTTTTTTTTTTTTTGCCTGAAGATTTGTGATGATGGTATATTACATTCGACATTCACTCATAGATGATGGAAATATGTGTTGTCTATTTATGTGCTATTACTAACAAATTGTTTGTATTTGGAAAAGTTTAAAATTTTCTATACATTCAACATATCACATCTGATTTTCATTCTTGTATTTTTTTATTTTAAAAAATAAACATTTCTAACATGAATGCTCTGTGTAGTATGACTCGTGGTTAATAACTATATTAAATATAAGCTATCTATAAACTTCATAAATGGCAAATATTTGAATGATCTTTAAATATGAAGATTAACTATGAATAACAAATAAGTAGCGCCTGACCAAGTGTACCTCATACCACCTTATAGGATAGGATGTTGTTCATCAAAGGCTAGATACTATTTCTGATACCTACAATCATTTGTGGTTCTTCCTTTTTCAATAAATGATTATTTTGTGAGTTTCTCATGCAATGGATTGTGTGTTTGTGCAACTATATTTCCATCCTTTAATTAAATGCATAGCATTACTGATTCCAATTCTCCTATTTTATTTTTTTATTAGCTCAAGTTCTTAAGAATTAAGAATAGAACTGGTAAATATTGTAGGTTTCGTCAGCTCTTCTTTGGAATCTTCTTGTTTTTTATTAAAATGGCAGGAGCCTAGAAAATGTAAGTTTAAAATGTTATGTCTCATGCAGTCTGGTTAGTTTATCATGCTTAGTAAATTACACATTAATGTAATAGAATTAATAATATTATCAGCAATAGTAGTAAAGCAGGAAGCAATGAGTGGTAGTACTAGAGATAAATATTATAAATCTTTTTTTTTTTAAAATAAAATTCATGGAATATGTAAACTTTACTTCATACAAACTCTCAGAATGAAAACATCACTAGTGGCTAAAGAGCTATCAAGATATGAAATCAATATAGTGGCTTTAAGTGAAATTCATTTTCAAGAGACAGAGAGTTCATTAGACTATGTAAAAGGATAAAAGTTTTATTAAAAGGGCAAATCAATCATTGAAATGGGAATGCATAATGTTGAATTTACTTTAAAAACTAAATATTTTCTATTCTTGGAATTCTTCATTGTATCTATGAAAGGCTAATTGGATTAAAACATAACTTGCACAATAGTACTAGTGCTCATTTTATTAGTGCATATGCTTCAACATGAAATTCAGAGAAAGAAAGTTTTTATTCTTTGCTGAATTGTTTTATTATAGCCATTATGTTAAATGATCAAATGCCCTTTTTGGTGACTTTAATATATGTATTAATGCCAAGAAATGTGGGAAATAATATTATTGGTTCTATAAATTTAAATGGTATGTTGTCATTAACTTTTGTATAACACATGGATTGACTATCATAAACACTTTGTTTAGGCAGAAAAATCACAATAAAAAAACATCAGTGTGCCTGCATTCAAAACAATGATATTTAATAGATTACTTATAAATAGAAGCCAGAATACAAAAGTCTTTATATTATATGGGCATTTACTATTGCAGATTCATAGATTTAAAAAAATCTCAAGATTAAAAATGATAATTGTATTAAAAATAGATCTTATTCTAATCATATTCACTGAAAAATTGATAATTATTCTTTAGAAATATCTATTTTACATATTAAATTTTAAGTTATTTAACACTAAAATTGCTAATTTAGACCTTGAGGATTATCAGATTACTAAAACATAAAAGTCTTTTAAGAAATGTATTATGGATTCAATTTTTGGATTCACAATTTGGTTAAAAGGAGTCATGACATTTTCTGCTTAGAAGAATAATAAATTAAATGTGGAACTTCATAATAAATATAGAGATCTGGAGACAGAAGCAAACAACTAACAAAAAGGCTTGGAAATAATTCGATTAAAACTGCACTGAAGATACAGACATACCCTGATAATATAGTCTCTTTAGATCTTTTTTCAATGCATTGAAAGCAGCATTTGGTCTTGAGAAACAGTATTGCAATACTATTAAATCCAGCAATAATATTTTTTTAAAAATGATCCACAATGCTATTTTTAATATGGAATGAGCATTTTTGATCATCTTTTAAATAATGATACAAAAATTAAGATGATAAGTTTTGATGTGATATCCATTTTATCTATTTACTTAGGTTTGAACAAAGGCATCCAACAAAGAGAAGTCAAAACAGATTTTTTATATTTATTGGCTGTTGTTTAGTTTAGAGTGAACTCAAAATCTTTTGCTAAGTTAGACAGTTAAACTTTACACACATTTATGGGGGTTGTGTTATGAATTCAAGCTTCCAATGAAAACACAAATCTTCAGTCATGAAGGTTAGTTATAAATAATCATTAAACAATCATAAGGCAGACATCTTTAACTGCTTTGTAAGATATATTATAGGATTATCGAAATCTAAGTATAATGTTTTCAATAGAAATACTTTTGTCTATCCTCTATGAACACATTTTCTTTTAATTTCTCTTTTAATTTTTTTTTTAATGGTCTTCACACTTAAATTAATATAAGTCTATTTATCATGAGAATCATATGCCATTGATCATGTTTTATTTATATATTGGATTATTTCCATCATCTAATATGAGTATTGAATGTCTTTAGAAAAATTTAACTTTATTTAAATATTCCAATTACATATTTCTAACAGTTGAATGTATTTGGAATATTTAAATAAAGTTAAATTTTTCTAAAAACATTCAATACTCATATTAGATGATGGAAATAGTCCAATATATAAATACAACTAAAACATCATCATCACAAATCTTCAGAAAAACAATATGATCATGTGTTTGTGCAAACACACTTCAATGACTCTAACACAAATTCTTCTATTTTTGTTGATAAGTATGTATAAATATGGTAAATACCCAAAACTTTCAACATGCAAATAATCAAAATGGAGCTGGTTTAATAGATTGGTAGTTATGATTTTGCATAAAATAGTAAAATCAATAATTTGTTGTTTAAAACTAACTTTGGAATTCTTTTATTAATTAAATAGTTGAATATCTGGACAACTCTATTAATGATTTCCCATTTATACAAATGTTAAAAAAAAAAACCTAGAAAATAATTCAAAATGGTTTGACTCATAAAATCTGGCTATATTAGTAAATCTGAAGGATTCATAATTTCAGTGATTGAAATACAAGTAATAGTAATGAGAATAAAATAGGAAGCAATTGTGATAATAAAGGTAAATATTGTTTTGTATGTGTGCTAAATATAGCTAGCTATATGGAATGTGAGAATTTTGTTTGATGTGGACTCTTCAAGATCTTTAATATAGATAAGAGTTATAACTAAAGCATTGTCGATATTTAAAAATAGAATTGCCCTTAGTAAACCTCATCAGACTACTTTTAATATGCCTTTAAATTAAAATGAAAAGAACATTAAAAAATTGGTCCTTTCCAAATTTATGCTGATATAAAATGTTTATTCTTTAGAAGCAATTACTATTTATTACACTAAGTTTCAAAAGTTCTTAAACATTAAAATTAAAAATAAGGTGCAAATTATTAAGTATTTTACATTTTTAGTAAAAAAAATTCCTGCATTGAAAAGGTTCATTTTTATGAGACCAAGATAATGTCATTTTGGTTTATGGAAAATCATTGATGGTTGTATTAAAATAAGGTATCTAAAAGAAGTGAATCATGTGAAAAATCATTCTGTTAAATTTTGTGTTTGCTACAATTTATATATAAAGATTTGAATTTTTTGGTTGGAGAATATTCTATAAAGTGCATTGTTCTTTAGTATGGGTTTTCATAAATTTAGAATATGATGATTTCCCTAATTGAATCAGAGTGATAAAAGCATTTCTAATCTTTAGTTTATTTTGAAAGAATTTTGTTGGTAATCGAAACTAAAGATTGTTAACAATTCTACTTTTGTTTAAATACAGCCTTTTTTGAAGTAATAGACTTGTACAGAATATAATACTGATTTTTGTTGAAAATTGTTTGAACATTATTGTTTATCACTAGTTTTGAAGATTACTTTAGTTTTCCTTTAGATACGAATTTTAAGATTATTTGTGGATGGATAATATTTATAAACAGTGCTCTATACAGGGGTGGAATCTATGTTTACCAGTTGTATATGCATCTGCAACAATTTAATCAAAACAAAACATTAACTAAAGTAATAAAAACAAGATTATTCACTTGCTAATAATGAAAAGAATATTAAAATAAAATGAGTGAAACCACTTTAGCTTCTTTAAGCAATTCCAACAATTGGCAGCATGATAAACTGTTGATATGCACAGACATTACATACAAGTCCAATTATCTGTGCGTATCCATTTGCTTTGGTTTTAACACACTGATATTTATAATCTTATTTCTAATATCAGTCTTTAACTATTTCACTGACTTCTACAACGATTAACGCACACATTGCATTTTTTTACTTGCAAGTTTGCACAATTGCTACTCACACAATTGTATAAAATGCTCCTCTGCACTCTCCTTCAGTTACCAAGAGATAAATATATATACAATCTAATTTATATACAACTAATTTTATTTGCATACAAATTCTATTGTAATTTAATCTATAATTCTGGGACGATCTCTCCAGGAATTTCTAGAGTAAATTTCTCCAATAAGTGAAATGTTATTAAAGTGAAGAAATGCGTGCGTATTTACAAAAATAAATATTTTATTTTCATTTTTATACGCACGGACATTTCAAACAGTAATGTTAACTATACTTTGACTTTCATTTCTAACTTTTCTAGAAACTTTGGAAGGATATTATTAGTTTCTATGTCTCTTAGAGTGCCTCGGGGCCCAGTTTAAAATTATTTGTAGAATCCACATATTATTATTCATTCTAATAGCATATTTAGCTCAGCTTTATTTTAGCCTTTTATTTTTTCAATGTGTCATTGATATTTGTTTATTTTTTTCACTTATGTATTTCATTTTTTAATTCTTTTACATAATCGTAGACTCTTTTACCATTTAGTCAGCAATCTTTATTACTTTTAACAAATTTCAAAATAATAAGAAAGCTTTGGTAGAACACACACACATATATATAAATTACTTGAGCAGATGTATTCTCATTCCTAAAAGGCATTGAACAATAATTGAATTTTTTTAGTATTCACTACCTATTTTATTGCTTTTGTCTGATAACTATCATAATATTTTCTAAACAAATGTTATTAAATCTATCACTTTCTTTACTTTGCAATAATATTTTATATAAATATAAATTGTACACCTCATTTTAAACACTTCATAGCATAATTCTTTTTATTATTATATATATACTCAATCTGATATTTTGACTGCCTTGCAGTCTTCCTCAGTTTTTTAAAAATTTCAAAAAAATTATATATGATAAATGTTTTTGTTGCTATAAAGTGTTTGAAATAAGATGTACAAATTGTATTTATATATGTGGGATTCGACTTTCACAAGACCCACCACTCTCAGTGCCATCTCATATTGCTGGTGGGTCAGCAAATATGAGATGGCACTGAGAGTGGTGGGTTGTGTGAAAGTCTGAGTTCAAACCCTGCATATATTACATATATAAATGCAAGTTTAAGCCTGTACAATGTATTAAATTGTATTTATATAAAATATTTTCTAAAGTTCTGAAGCATTACTTGAATAAATCTCCATTTATTTTTATTTCAATTTCTTATTGTAATTCATAAATATATTATTTAAAACTGCTACAAATGTTTTGGATAGATAGACTCATCCTATATTGTATCCTAACTAATGTTAATCGGCGTCACCTATGCCTTAATGATTACTGATACTTCTTTTGTCAATACTTCAAAATTTAATCATATTTTGGATCTACATTACATTATTATAATGCTTTATTCACATCAGAAAATATCTATAAAAATTCAATGCTAAATGATAGTTCATAATTATTTATTCTTTCTTATAATTTTTCTTATAATTAGACATGGTATGCCATGCATTAAATACTTTTAAATTCAGTTTTTTCTTTTAGGTGTCTTGTCTGCAGTGTTCTTTGCAGACAGTAGTAATGATATTAGTAAATATTCATATTTTAAATAAAATTAATAAAAGGCTGAAATTTCTATAATTAATATCTTTTTTTTTCATCTTTCATAAATATACGTGTACATCCTAATCATGTAGATATTTAGTGTATAGCATTATCAATAATATTTCTATTTTTTCAATTGCTTTTTTTAAATATATATATATAGGGTATATGAGCACAGACTTTCACATGACCCACCACTCTCCACACTATCTCATAACACTGATACACTTGAACACATATATGCTGAAAAGATAAATAACATATATGTGTTCAAGTGTATCAGTGTTATGAGATAGTGTAGAGGAGTGGTGGGTCGTGTGAAAGTCTGTGCACATATACCCTATATATTACATATATAAACCCAGGTATATAATAAGCCTATGTGTTTCAGTTATTAAATATATATAGTAATTCATCATTTAAAATATGTGACTTTTCAAACTATGATGTTATTCTTAATGTGTAAGATGCTTTTTATCTTCTGTTATTTATTACTAAATAGGTATTTGTAGAATTTTTTCACATACTTCCATCATATAGATGGCATGATATATTTTTATCTCAATGCTGAAATAAAAAATTAAAAAATGTTATTTTGCATTTTGAGATTTTTTATACGTTATATTTCTTTACGTCATTTTAAACTCTTCTGCAACATTTTACAGAATCATAGATTTTGACTTTGAATTATTTTTTGCATTCTCTTTTTGCTTCAGCTGAATTTCCTTGCCTTAATAATAATTTATATAAATACTTTATTATCATCATCATCATTATTATTACTATTATTATTTATGCTATCAATATACTATATAGTTAGAATCCCATTAATCTAAAAACCTGTTTTTTAGTACTTGTCTGGATTTGTAATTTTTTCTGGATTGCAACATCACATCTTTTAATCCCTCATTATAAATTTACTGTTTACTACAAACTATAATCATCCAAAATCAGCAGATAATTTAAATAAATATTAATGTTATTATCTCTTTTTGTGTGTGCATATACATATATGTAATAATATTATAATTCGATGTTTGTATTTCTTTAAAGTAATATATATATATATATACGTAATTATATAATTGAATATTTATAAATACAGTAATCAGATATATTTGCAAAGTCGATAATAATGTTTCAGCATCCGTTTTTCACAACCATAATAATTCATGTATTTATGGTTTTAACTTCAATTACAACAAAGTTAAAATATTACAAATTGAAAAAAATAACAACAAAAGAAAAATAAAAGAAGCTATGCTAATATACAAATACAAACATGACTTAGTTAACAGGTAGACTGCAAACGTTAAGATCACAGAATTGTAAGAAGGTTAATCTTTTAAAGTGTTAGTGATAAAGATTATGAGGATAGTCAAAGCACTCCTAAGTGGATAAAAAAATTTAAAATATATCTGATTACTATATTTATAAATATTCAATTATATAATTACATATATATATATATATGTAATTATATAACTGAATATTTGTAAATACAGTAACTAAATAATTAAAAATTTTATCCACTTAGGAGCGCTTTCGATTATCCCAGTAATCTGTGTCAACTAAAGCTTTGAAATGCTAACTTTCCCACAATTCCGTGATCTTAACGTTTGCTGCTTGCCTGTTAATTAAGTCATGTTTATATTTGTATATTAGCATAGCCTCCTTTATTTTTCTTTTATTGTTATTTTTTTCAATTTGCAATATTTTTACACTGTTAAAATTGAAGTCAAAACCATAAATACATGATTTATTATGGTCGTAAAAAACAGATGCTGAAATATTATTATCTACTATGCAATTTTGTTTCGATTTCTGAACACGTTTTAATAATAGCAAGTGTTCTTTAGTTCTTTTTTCCAATGTACATCTAGATTCACCTATATATTTACTGCCACACCTACATATCCATTTATAAATGACACAATTTTTATTTATAAATGAGGTTTTATCTTTGGAGTTATTTATTAATTTATTTAATGTAGGAGGTGTGTAAAATGCAATATCACATATATCTTTATAAATTTTCCTTATAAACTTTACTTGATAATTTGAAATATATGGGATTGATATCCATATTTTTTTATTAGCAGGAGAATCAATATTATTATTAAAATTTTTATTTTTATATTTTGTATTAAAATCTCTAATAACATTATATATGTGATTATAACTATAGCCAACATTTAACAATTCATTCGAGTATATTTCAATATTTTTGCCTTTATCTGATGAATATTTGCAAAGACTATTATTTCTAAATAAGAAGGACTTCAAACCTGCCATTTTGTGTGACATTGGCACTTTTGATTTATATGGAATATAACCTCTTTTTACTATTGGTTTAATGGTCATACAGTAATCCAGCATGCCTTGATTCCTAGTTATTTTAAGATCAAGAAACTGAATGCACATTAAATCTTCATCTGTTTTTATCCATCTTAGGCCTTTCAAACCATTTAATTCCTCAAACAACTCATTAATTGTATTTGGTTTACCACATACAAAAACATCATCAACATATCGATAATATGCAGTAATATTTTTTTGATAATATTCCTTTTTCAAAATATTTTCTTCATATGTAGAAATTATAAAATTGCATATTTGAGCAACAGTAGGTAATCCCATGGGCCATCCGTTACACATTTTATAAAAATCCTTATTAAAAACTGCATAAATATTTTTATCAATAAAATTTAATGTTTCAATTATAAACTTTATTATTTTCACATTAACATTTTTTAAAGTTAATGCGTTGGAAATAATTTCGATAGATGCCAATCGATCAATTGATCCATACATTTCACTAACATCTAGAGTACATATAACGTCATTAACATCGATCTTAACATTATGGATTTTATTAACAAAATCAAATGAAGAACATATTGTATATTTACCAAAACCAAGAATTTCTTGTAGCATTTTCTCAATTAAACAACAAGTTTCATAATAAAATGCCCCTCCAAAATCAATCATTAAATGCAATGGTTCATTTTCTTTATGCAGTTTTACATTTGAAAAAATCTTAGGACATATTGCAGCAGAAGGGTAAATTTTATAATAAGTACTATTATCAATCGCTTTATTTTTGGCTTTTTTTAAAATGTTATTAATAAATTGAATACGTAAATTTTCTATATTAACTTTATCAACTTTCATAAAGTTAAGATTCTTCATTTGAGTAATTACTTTGTCCTCATAATCAGATTTTAATAACAAACACATCCTAAGGCCCTTGTCCTCTTTTATACAAATTAAATTATTATCAGATGTAAATTTTCTAAATTTAGATATTTGTACGTTCCAATCGTAATCCATTTTATAATTAAACTTTTTTTCTTTTACTTTTTTTACTAAATCAGATTTAATTCTGCTTAAGGAATTTTCAACTGAAAATTTCAATTCTAGATCACTGTCTTCCCACTGACCACCAACATATTTTGCACCAAGATTTAATATATGTTTTTGTTGAAAATCGAGATCCATATTCGACAAATTAACGTAATTATCTGGAGATTGACTTTTAAGGCTCTTATAATACAAAAAGTTGATTTTTTAAATCAAATTTCATACACATTTTTTCATATCGATTAAATAACATTTGACAGTTATTTTTAAAATTAAACCAACCACCTTGGTTATTTAAGTCAATTAAATAATTTAAACTTTTTAAATATTGCCTTTTATCAAATATTAAACGTTTGCACGTGGAAATTACACTTTGTAATACAATCATTTTCATATAATAAATTGTATTCAAAGTCTACTTACAGGACATACTAACTTTTATATTACAGCAATTTGGAAATATTTTAAATATAAAAAATTTACGTATTCAATTTATTAATAACATTTTAAAAAAAGCCAAAAACAAAGTGATTGATAATAGTACTTATTATAAAATTTACCCTTCTGCTGCAATATGTCCTAAGATTTTTTTCAAATGTAAAACTGCATAAAGAAAATGAACCATTGCATTTAATGATTGATTTTGGAGGGGCATTTTATTATGAAACTTGTTGTTTAATTGAGAAAATGCTACAAGAAATTCTTGGTTTTGGTAAATATACAATATGTTCTTCATTTGATTTTGTTAATAAAATCCATAATGTTAAGATCGATGTTAATGACGTTATATGTACTCTAGATGTTAATGAAATGTATGGATCAATTGATCGATTGGCATCTATCAAAATTATTTCCAACGCATTAACTTTAAAAAATGTTAATGTGAAAATAATAATGTTTATAATTGAAACATTAAATTTTATTGATAAAAATATTTATGCAGTTTTTAATAAGGATTTTTATAAAATGTGTAATGGATGGCCCATGGGATTACCTACTGTTGCTCAAATATGCAATTTTATAATTTCTACATATGAAGAAAATATTTTGAAAAAGGAATATTATCAAAAAAATATTACTGCATATTATCAATATGTTGATGATGTTTTTGTATGTGGTAAACCAAATACAATTAATGAGTTGTTTGAGGAATTAAATGGTTTGAAAGGCCTAAGATGGATAAAAACAGATGAAGATTTAATGTGCGTTCAGTTTCTTGATCTTAAAATAACTAGGAATCAAGGCATGCTGGATTACTGTATGACCATTAAACCAATAGTAAAAAGAGGTTATATTCCATATAAATCAAAAGTGCCAATGTCACACAAAATGGCAGGTTTGAAGTCCTTCTTATTTAGAAATAATAGTCTTTGCAAATATTCATCAGATAAAGGCAAAAATATTGAAATATACTCGAATGAATTGTTAAATGTTGGCTATAGTTATAATCACATATATAATGTTATTAGAGATTTTAATACAAAATATAAAAATAAAAATTTTAATAATAATATTGATTCTCCTGCTAATAAAAAAATATGGATATCAATCCCATATATTTCAAATTATCAAGTAAAGTTTATAAGGAAAATTTATAAAGATATATGTGATATTGCATTTTACACACCTCCTACATTAAATAAATTAATAAATAACTCCAAAGATAAAACCTCATTTATAAATAAAAATTGTGTCATTTATAAATGGATATGTAGGTGTGGCAGTAAATATATAGGTGAATCTAGATGTACGTTGGAAAAAAGAACTAAAGAACACTTGCTATTATTAAAACGTGTTCAGAAATCGAAACAAAATTGCATAGTAGATAATAATATTTCAGCATCTGTTTTTTACGACCATAATAAACCATGTATTTATGGTTTTGACTTCAATTTTAACAGTGTAAAAATATTGCAAATTGAAAAAAATAACAATAAAAGAAAAATAAAGGAGGCTATGCTAATATACAAATATAAACATGACTTAATTAACAGGCAAGCAGCAAACATTAAGATCACGGAATTGTGGGAAAGTTAGCATTTCAAAGCTTTAGTTGACACAGATTACTGGGATAATCGAAAGCACTCCTAAGTGGATAAAATTTTTTAATTATTTAGTTACTGTATTTACAAATATTCAGTTATATAATTACGTATATTGCTTTAAAAATAGACATCGAATCATAATATTATTATATATATATATAGTACACACACACACTTTCAGAATACTGTACAAGTATTAAGTTACTATTACTATAAATGGGAAATCTGAGAAATTTAAAATGAAACTGGCGTTTAAATAAGAATATATATATATATACATTGTTTTCAGTTTTTGTAATAGTCATCTTTGGAACTGTTTATAGGCAGCTTAATGAAACAGGATCAAAATTTGATGCAGATTTGATGAAAGTTTTAATTTGAATCCATTAAAAACAAAAGCAACAATTCTGGATTTACAGTTTTCAGATGACTGATATTTCTTCTAGTTCAAAAGATGATATATAGAATTTGCAATATGTAATGATTTTGTTTTAATGATTAATGTTCAGAAAACTCAAATTCTGTATCAACTAGTAATGGTAAAAAAATTCTCAGCAACTTTTAACTTGGATGGTTATCAACTTGAAAATGTAAACCAATCTAAATGTGTTGGTAGATTTATTAATAGCAAGGTGGATTTAAATATCGAGGTGTAATATAGAATCCAATGTGCTATTGCTGTTTCTAGTAAGTAAGTTAAAAGATGGATTATTTTATTGCAGGAAAATAACTACTGCAAATAAGCTAGTTCTATATAGAGCTACTAATTTATCTAATTTATTATATGAAAGTGAGACTTGAACATCCTACTGATAGAATATAAAGATAATAATAAAGATGTATTTAATGATGCTTCATGAAAATTGAAAAATACAGTGGTAAGATCATAAAATCAATCAACATATTTTTCATCTTGCCTTTATGTTACTTTAGAATTCACTGTTGTAAAATCATACTTTTATAGGATTGGATATTATGGTAAACTTGAGCATGAATTTCATGGGAGATATATTTCAAGGATTATTTCAAGACATTCTAAAGATGTGTGATGTTGATTATTTTTATTGAAAAATATGGCCAAGAATAAAATAAACTGGAGAGCTACAATTACACATGATCTCGATGTATTTATTACTTTTCTAAGCAAGACTTTCTATATAGTGAATATCTGCATGTGTATAAACATACGTTAAACTAGTCATTGATTACGTAGAAGTTAGCGATGTCATTAGATTTGTTCTTAGGTTCTTAGAGATAATTGTATGCCCTGCTTTTTGTTTTTCATTTTTTATAAGAGCCAATAGCATTCCTCTTAGCACGCACTGGTCATTTAATCTAATGACATAGCCAACTGCTAGGTCAATTTACACATTCAAATTTGCAAATCTATTATAATCAGCAACTTGTTTAATATATGTTTATTCACATGCAGATATGCTAATATATTTGCTAATATTCATTTTAGTTGTGCTTCGACAAAAAAACACCATATTGAAAGACTGACTTTGCAAAGTAATAAATATTATTTTAGACCAAAATTTATTACCATAATAGTTGATATTTATCTACATACTCTTGTAGAATTTACTTTGTTACATATTATCTACAGTATGCACACATAAGTTATTATATATATATATATATATATGTGTGTGTGTGTGTAGTTAAAGCAATTAAACATTCTCACCTGATTTATTGAATATATTCATATAATGCCAGTAATGTAACTTAATTTTAATTCCAACATTTTTATACCATATTAATCAAAACAGTAATTTATTATATCTCCTTCCTCACTCGAACACTTTACAAAATTCTTGTTGGCCTTTTCCATTTAATACCAATGCAATAATTTTTGGAGATCAAAAAAATCTTCTGCTTAGAAAGTGGATGCAATCATTTTTTTAAATTAATTGTAGCACTAATAAGATGGTTCATGGCAATTAGGCATATTAATTTTATAGGTATTTACTGAATTTGTATTTCCTTTAATTTTACTTTTAAATGTGTGTACACAGAAATGTATTTATTGTACCATACTCATTTTTTTTTAAAAAAAAAGTGTGTATTGAAAAATATTACCCGTATCTTATTGGTCTCAAATACAAATTATTTAAAATTTTTGAAGACTAGAGATATCAATAGTTACTTCTATTTTTCCTTCCTAGCTTTGGATTTACACATATATTATATCTCTAATTTTGATCACATTTATGTGACTAATCCATTAAGCACATTACAGTTTTTTATATTAATCAAATTTTAATTCAACTCTACTATGACTTTATTTTAGTGCTCCTATGACTATTTTTTTTTTAATATTTTAAAATAGAGTTAATAATATATGGCTCCTTATTTAAATTTACAGATTTCACTTTAATATTTTAAGCAATGGACATTTTTAGCATTGATATCTTACATGAAAATTTTAAAATATTGTATGATTTATTGGAAGCATTCTAGATAGTCATCCAAAAGTCCTTCATTTGTAGTCTATATATATGGGCATTAAGTTAAATAACTATTTTTATTATTTTGTCTAATATAGAAATCATTTCCAAAGCATTTTTGTTTCACTTGTGCTGTTATTGTAAAGTAAATGTTTAATATTCAGATCAACATGAAAATCTTACAGTATTTAATTAAGGAAAGACAATTCTTATTCCAGTTTATACAATTTTTCAATACTTGCAAGGCATCTTCAATTGACAAATAAAAAATAATCATCAAATCACAATTTGTCTTGGCTAACTAGCGTTTGCTTAATTTTATTACCTTCAAAAAAATGAGAACCATACTTCATTTTTATCTTTTACTTTGTAAGTGTCAAATATATTTCTTTATGTAATTGATTGACAGACTTTTTTTAAAAGTATTTATGAACATGAGTACAAATTTATCAAGCTCTAGATGATTAATTCAGTTAGTGTAAAATTAATCATATTATAACATGGTAGAAAAGAAAAACCATTTACTTAAGAATTTTCTAGTCTAAACTATTTCCAGAGACATTATTAATGAGTTATCTAATTACACACTCTTTAAATTTTCACTAAACTCTTTTAACCTCAATATCTTGCTAAATATATATACAGAATTGAATCCAGAGACTTTAAATCTAAACTTTTAAAGTTAAGTTTTATATCAAAGATAATTATATTAAGATTAATCATAGAATTAAACTTGGTTGGAATGCTTTTGATAGATATAAGTTGATACTAAAAGGAAATATGCCTATATGTTTGAAAAGAAAGTTTTTTAATAAATGTGTTTTACCAGTTCTTATTTATGGATCTGAGACTTAGACCTTTAACAGAAGAGCAATACAGAGACCTCAGATCACTCAAAGATATATAGAGAGATGCATGTTGGGAGTAACAAGAAGAGATTGAAAACGCAATATATGGATAAGAGAACAAACAGGTGTTACTGACATCATTGAAAAAATTATAAGACTGAAGTGGAGTTGGGCTGGACATATTGCTAGAAGAGATGATAATAGATGGACAATGACCCAGAAAGAGACCATATGTGAAATGGATGGATGAAATAAGAAAGTGTGCAGGGGTGATGTGGAAAAGCTAAAGATTGGAAAAGATAGATTGAATTTGGCAAGACTTTCATCTTGCAGTGAATTGATAATGGTTGATTATGATGATGATGATATTAAGATTCTTTTATTATTCTTTGTTGTAAATTGAATCCAGAGACTTTAAATCTGAACTTTTGAAGTTGTTTTGTAATTGTATTAAGATTGTTTTATTATTGTTTGTTTTTAATGTTTTCACAGTTTATATTGTAAAAATTTATTTTTAAAAAAAATTGATTTAAAAGAAAAGTTTATGCTTTATGTAGGCATTTCTTGAAGCTTAAAATTAAATTATAAGTTGTTTATTACTATTCCAATATAATTTTTAATTTATTTATTTTACTATAATTTTTAAAAAATTTTAAATCATGCAATTTATTTGTTAAATTGCAGATAATAATTGTAGACATAATTTACAGAAATGATTTTGCTTTAGTGTTTCTAATATAGACTAATTAATTCATGCCTTTCTTCATAGTATACATGTATACTTTTAATTTGTTATGCTTAATACATCTAATATAAAGCTTATTAGTGAAAAAAAATAGATCTAAGATTTTATAATGCCAAGTTTATTCTGTTAGCCTAATCTAAAATAACATAATTTTTTTGGTATTTTGATTATGCAAACTAATCTGTTTTAAGATATATTATTAGTGTAGTTATATCACTTTAGTCTGGAATGATCTAGAATACTTTCAATATTCTCAAAAGATAAATACTTTGATAATAATAATTACAGATTTATTAAATATTTTATACCAAGAAAGAAAATGAAGGATTTTATCAATATTCCTTTCAAAACATCCTTGCATTGTTCTAACTAGTTTTCCTTAGATTCTGCATTGGGAATGGTTGGAAGACATGTTATTTATTTCAAGACTGATAGGGAGTTTATGTATTACAAAAAGATTTTCTCAGTAATACATTATTGCAAATCTCTAAACAATTCTATGGAAAATGGAATTGTTTTTGAATTTAGAATGTGTTGAAATACCTGGAGAAAAAGATAAATGAGTTTATATTGGAAGTTTGGTAAATACTAATTTAATAAAAAATATTTATTTATATTCTATTGACCTATATTCAATGAAGGCAATTGCTTTGTCAATGGTTTTTAAAAAAGTTTATTTTATAATGTTTAGAATGGTTTTATTCATTTCCCAATATAAAGACAGAAATTTTAGGAAGTTAAAAGCCATTTAACAAAGATGAATTTATTGTATGTGTAATTACATTAACTTTGTGTTATTCTCTTAATTTGTGGAGGATCTCCATTTTTTTTTATTTAAGTTGAAAGACTTATGAATAAGCAGAATCTATTCATATGATTATGAGCTTATGTTGGTTTGAAAACATTTATTTATTTATTTGAAAACAGTTAAAAAAATAATTTTAACATCAGAGAAAAGATGAAGAATATATTTAGCTACCAATAGCATATAATTGCTCTTTCTTTAAAATATCTTTCATAGTAATGTCAGAGACGATATATTTAGTCTTATTGGGTGATTTTATGTTACTGTCTTTTATTAATCTTAAAGTCATCATAATATGATTTCATGTATAGATGTAGTTTAACTCCAGCTTGATGTGCAGGATTTGGGCTGATTAATTTTGACACCTAAGATAATCTTTAAAAATTTCACTTAAAATTATTGAAAAGGTTTATTTAAAATGGTTTATTAAATAAAGAAATATGAAAAGCTTATATAGAACATCCAGGCATTCTATGCAATGCATATTGGTTTTAGGCAAATTATGAAATGTTAATTTTATTTTAATATTTTACACATTTTTTCTAAGCATTATATGGACTATCTAGATATTATATAGAATGATAAATAATATTTCAGCAAAGTATGAAAAAAGCTTTTATTGGAAAGTTTCATGTGAAAATATAAAAAGTACAAAATGTAAAATGTGAGATTTTTCTACATAAGGAGAAAAAGACCAGTGCTGAACTACTTTTTGTTACAATGTAGACAGTAATGGAAATTTAAATTGCAATTAACTGCCCTTTTCACACAAAAACATTTCAAATATTGGCATTTGATCTTGCAAATATATCTCACAAAATGTTAATGGTTTCCCATGGAATGAGTGGAGACAACTGATCCTATTTTGTGATCAGGAACATCTCCAACTCTCATTAAATCCTTGGAACATAAAGTGAATTGAGATTTGACATACAATTGGCTTAAAGTTTCTTCATAAGTTCCAAATCAGTAAAATCATTGTCTGTTAAACTCATAACAATTGCTAGCAGATTGTGCAAGTCTTCATCCACTGTTGATGTCTGGAATATGAACTCATGCAATGGCTCTTGGTGCAAGAGGAAATTTTTTGTTGGGATCCATTTTCATTTTTTTGGCCTTATTTTTAAATTCAATTTAGATCAAATTTTATCTTTGATAACCATTCTCAATATTGAAGCAAAGGGTATACAAAATATTAACACCGTAATCTATTTTCTCACTTCCGTTGTCTTTACTGGTGCCTTCTTTAATATGATAAATTAACTTACTTTTGTTTTCTTTGACCATCACATCATAGAAAATCAACAGCTATGGTCATAACATTTTTCACATCATTCACTAACTTTTGATAGGTAGTTTCAGTTAAAAAACACAGTTTTTAGTAGCAATAGCTCTAACTTTAGATAGTTTTTCATAGAATCATTATGGCATATCACACGATACGATTCTTGTCTGAACAATGGAGTTTTCTGCAACTAATTCACTATTTAGTGCCAACTCACACAATATCCTCAAACCAGTTTCTAGCTTATGGATTTTATCAGTGAGGAGTCTTGGATTTGAAAATGTTGGATTTAGATCCTTTGGATCTAATGCATCCTTCTAGCAGCTGCCACTTACTTTTTTATTTAACTAGAGCCCAAACTGAAAACTTATTAATGATTTTAATCCAAGCTATTTTGCTTGCATAATCATACAGACATGAAACCCTGTTCAGTATGTATATAGATTGGAGTTGTTGTTTTTTTAATAACCATGCTAGAAGGTTAGTGCATAAAAATTCTTATCTAGTACCTATTCTCTAATATTTATGGACTATGGCTTTCATCAGTGAGGTGTCTTGGATTTGAAAGCACCGCATCTAGGTTTTTGGATCTAATGCATTCTTTCAGCAGACACCTACTTTTTAAATTAATTATAAAGAGATGAACCTAAACTGAAACCACATTGTTTTCAATCCAAGCTATTTTTCTGGTATAATCAT
This sequence comes from Epiperipatus broadwayi, assembly GCA_028023455.1. Taxonomy (NCBI): domain Eukaryota; kingdom Metazoa; phylum Onychophora; class Udeonychophora; order Euonychophora; family Peripatidae; genus Epiperipatus; species Epiperipatus broadwayi. Next base: position 3,926,816 of record JAQFVV010012471.1, on the reverse strand, counting down.
GCACTTGGGAACCCAGTTCAATATCTATATAATTTGATATTTTTGGCTTTTTAGTAAACATAGTCACCAGTCTAAAGAGGATTGATATTAATCCACTATAACATCACATGATCACTGTTTCTTATGCTTACATGATCTGATAACACAGTAATATCTTTTTCCATACAATATTGCTATTTAATGTAAGACATAGTAATCAGTGGATGCTAGAATGTTAGTGCATAAAAATCCCTATCTAGTGCCAACCCATCTAATATTTCCAGGCTAGTTTTCTAGCTTATGTCTTTCTTCAGTGAGAAACCTTGAATCTGAGAGGATTGCACCTCACTGATGAAAGTGATAAGCTAGAAACTACCCTGGGGATATTGGATGAGTAGGCACTATTTAGGCATTTTGATGCACTAGCTTTCTAGTATCCTTTGATTACTATGGCTTGCTCTAGTGGCAATATTACATGGAGTAAATTGTTGTGTTAACAGATTGTGCATGCATAAGAAATAGTGGTCATGTGATGCTATAGTGGTTTATGTCAACCCTAACCATAGGATGTTGATGACTATGGCTATTTTTGACATCAAAATATATAGATACTGAAATGGGTTCAGATCTGGCAAGTGAAATAGTTTGGATCAAGAATATTGTTTCCAATTTGGGCTCCTAACTTTATTATCCACCAATTCTGGAGATATGCATTAAATCCAATCTAAATGTAGACCATTCAGATCCAAGATTCCTCAATGTTGAAAGCCATAACCTAGAAACTAGTGGATGAATAGGCACTTGATATGAATTTTATGTACTAACCTTCTAGCATCCATTAATTGCTATGGCTTGCACTGGACAGCAATATTGTGCCATGTTAACAGATTATGTAAGCATAAGAAATAGTGATCATGTGATGCCTATTAAAGTTTATTCTTCATTAAATTGTAAGCAGTGGGATTCTATCGCCAACTTGGTTATAAATCATTACTTGGATAGCTTCACATACGAAAAATATCCATTTAAAATAGAAATAATAAAAACCATTTACCATCAAAATAATCACTTTATGTATAAATTATAAATTATAAGTGTATCATTGTTATGGTATAGAGAGAGCTATATTTTGAACATAGCTAACGTGAAAAATAAAAATCTAATTATTGTTGGCGGAAGAGGGAGGCATAGTAGTTGCTCACATTTTTTAATTATTTTTATACTTGAGCTAAGAATGATAGTTTTTTTAAATATATATATATTCATTTCATTTACAATTTTCAGTTTTAAAACAAATTATGCACTTATAGAATAAAATTATATTTTTAATGACATCATCAGCATGTTCTTAGACACCTTTTCAAAAACCTTTTAAAGCTTAAAATTTTTCAAACTTAGAGTGAATGGATTGAGTCATTAATCACTTTAAAACTTGCATGATGAAGTCAAAAGCAAATAATCACTTATTCTGAAGATTCTAAAAAGATCACATGATTCGTTCCAAACATTTTACTATGTTAAATAAATTTGTTATGATTTCTGTCAATCATTTAGGTCACTGAAAATTATTTCCAGTTATGAAATCTGTCAAATTTATTTCATTACACATAATTTTGATTTAAATCATTTTCGCTAGCAACTTAAATTAAAAGATTCAATAATCATTCTAAAGAAAAAGAACAAATAAATCATAGTCAAAAGCATTCAAAGAAGTATAGTAGAAAATAAGAGCAATAAATATATTGACCAAAAATATCCTAAACTCATTGCTATGGTTGCAAATAGTCTTTTGTCCCGTCCCCCCCATAAAACTCCAATAGTCTATTAATTCAATGAATAAGTAGGAATATTTATATCATAGTAGTCAAATATTTTAATACATCATTGTAAATGATTCTGATATAACAGTGCCAAACTATCTTTGATGACCAGAATATCTATTACCTAATTATCTCAATTTACCCTCAACCAGATAAAATCATATTTCTCTTTTATCACTTTAAAGCTTATTTTATACAATAACAGTATAGTTAAGATTTTACTTCATTAACGCTTAAATAAATTAATATATATATGTGCTCTGCGCACAGATAATGAAGCTATTAATAAATTTGTTAATGAAATTATTAAAATTTTACCGCCAAGCGCTTTCGGGACAGTCTACAGTCCCATATTCATGGTGAGTTATTCTGTTAATAACTGTAAAATTATGCAAATTTTATGCAAACTTATGTGCAGATGTTACGTGGACCATTTACGAGTTAGGGAATAGCAGGCCTCTCTTCTGTTGATTGCCGATGGGTCAGCCACAATGAAGTAAGCTTCCCTAACTTTACGTTTGGTGTCATTTGTTTCAGAGCAAATGACACTGGCTGTGGTAGGTAGAAAAGCATGCCCCATGTTCGATAAAAATCGAATTACCTTCAAACTTTGTTTTGGTTTTATTGTAAAGGTATCGGTGTTGAGCTACTCTGGTGGCGTTAGTTTTGGTCTTTCCATAATATGTTGCCGTACAATTTCTTTGGGGGCAGGTAATTTTGTACACAACTTGAGGGGTGAGTTCAGGTTTGATCCTGTCTTTGGTATTATTTATCAGTCTATTGGTGTTGGGAGGTGAATGGAAAGCGACTTCAAAGTCACATGATAGTTGATTGATAAGGCTTTTAGCTGTAGAGTGAATGTATGGGATTAAGATTCTTGGTTTGTTTTCTTTCTTGTGGTTGTGGTTTATTTTATAGAAAAATTTGTTAACTTTTCTGTTGATGGATGAGTAAGTGTGTCCTATTTTCCTTAAATCAGTTATATAATTGATGAGATTTTTTCTTGATTTAAATATAATTGCTGTTTTCAGAGATAAGTGGTTTAGTATGAACAACGGATGGCCGATGGGCCTCCCACTGAGTGGTATAATGGCAAGTGTTGTACTTGACCATTACGAGAAGCTAATACTACCCGCACTCTTCATGTCAACCCCACATATGATATACATGCACTACATTAACGACATATTTATTGCTGCCCCAGAAGACATCATTACTAACCTTCACAATAGCCTCCAGAATAAAACCAAGCTTACTTTTATTACAACTTGGGAAAACCAATACAAACAGGTCAAATACCTTGACATATGTGTTAGCAAAAATATAGATAAGCTGGACTACCAAATGGTAGTCAAACCTTTGGAAGTAAGAGGCTTGACAAACCCTAATTCTTATGTGCCGCACTCACACAAACTTGCAGCCCTCTCTTCATTCATGTTTAGGAACCATAACTTATTCAAATATGAGGCAGATAAAAGAAAAAATCTCATCAATTATATAACTGATTTAAGGAAAATAGGACACACTTATTCATCCATTAACAGAAAAGTTAACAAATTTTTCTATAAAATAAACTACAAGAAAGAAAACAAACCAAGAATCTTAATCCGATACGTTCATTCTACAGCTAAAAGCCTTATCAATCAACTATCATGTGACTTTGAAGTTACTTTCCATTCACCTCCCAACACCAATAGACTGATAAATAATACCAAAGACAGGATCAAAACTGAACTCACCCCTCAAGTTGTGTACATAATTACCTGCCCCCAAAGAAATTGTATGGCAACATATTATGGAGAGACCAAAACTAACATTGCCATCAGAGTAGCTCAACACCGATATCTTTACAATAAAACCAAAACAAAGTTTGAAGGTAATTCGATTTTTGTTGAACATGAGAGAAACACTGGACATGCTTTTCTACCTACCACAGCCAGTGTCGTTTGCTCTGAAACAAACGACACCAAACGTAAAGTTATGGAAGCTTACTTCATTGCGGCTGACCCATCGGCAATCAACAGAAAAGAGGCCTGCTATTCCTTATCTCATAAATAGTCCACGTAACATCTGCACATAAGTTTTCATAAAATTTTGCATAATTTACAGTTATTAACAGAATAACTCGCCATGAATATGAGACTGTAGACTGTCCCGAAAGCGCTTGGCGGTAAAATTTTAATAATTTCATTGACAATTTATTAATAGCTTCATTATCTGTGCGCAGAGCATATATATATATTAATAACAGTATAATAATCAAATTTATTTGGTTATTCAGGATTCAAATGAAATTTGAATATCGAAGTAACAGAGTTGAACTATGACTCAGAAATCTTGAGCTCTAAGGTCTGTTACTTTATAACTCCATTAATCCATGCAGGGCACAGTAATAATGATTGATATCAATCATTTAATTAATAATTATGTAACTTAATACCCTGTACAGGCTTACACACACTTGCACATATAATGTAAATATATAAGGGATTCGAACTCAGACTTTCACATGACCCTCAACTCTCCATGCCATCTCACATTGCTGATCCACCTGATTACACACATGTTGAAAAGATAAATAATCACAAATATATGTATTTCATGCTAAACCAGCACTCCCCAATTGGTTCAGATTACTATCTCCACACATATATACAACCAGTGATTATATTAAGATAGCCAATCTTCATATTTTAATGGACAGGCTTCAAAATACTCCAACCAGCAAATTTTCAGTCCTTCATTTCATTGAAAATCTGATGATGGAACATTCAAAGCCCACTTTAGTGCCAAGGTTGTCATCCTACCCATATAGACATTAGTCATTCTGACCCCTTATGTACTGGAGAATAATCCATTTTTATATACATATGCAAGGGATGGGCAGACCTTTAATGCACTATGTTTCAATATGTAACTTAATAAACTGTACAGGCTTACACATACATACACATATAATGTAATATATAAGGGATTCAAACTCAGACTTTCACAACCCTCAACTCTCCTTGCCATCTTATATTGCTGACCCACCTGATCACACACATGTTGAAAAGATAAATAATCACCAATATATGTATTTCATGCTAAACCAGTAATCATCAGTTGGTCCAGATTAACATTGCCACACATATATACAATCAGTGCTCAGTTTTATGATTATGATACAGCATATTACAATTTTATTTACAATATTTAATCAGTTTATTAGATAATAGATTTTTCACTATATTAATGTGTAATTGAGGTCATATAAGAATTTATTAATGAGCAACTGGCTTGACATTTGGAGTTGCTTGTTGATGAGCAGATTACTGGATGAATGATATAAAACTGCTGTGCCCTATCAATTTTCTGACTAGCATCGATTAATATCATATACAACTTACCATAAATAAATATAGCAACTTTTTTATGTTTAATTATATATATAAATGAAGAATATACAGTGTTGGAAAGGAAAAAAGCCTTAATAAAATAAAATATAGAAAATCAAAATATGACCATTTAGTTGTTATTGAGGATTGCAATAAAACAACTTAAGAAAATAAAATTAAGAAACTGTTGAAGTTTATGATAAAAAAGAGTGAACTATTATCTATGATGGTCAAGCTCTATTACTTAATCAAAATATTCTACTTCCTGTTTCTCTACTTATCTTTGGATAGTGAATTTAAAATTAAAAATAGATTGTAAATAATTGTAGGATTAGTTTCAGTCATTTTTTAACTTTGTGGTGAGCTTTTAAAACTAATTTATTTAGAATTTACTTTATTCTCCATAATAGCCGCTACAAAACTATGAGTATATCAATAAATTTTTCAGTTACTTTAAAAGAAAACAGTTTCATTCTGAAGTACTTAGTTTACAAGTACTGCAGTTTTTTTTTTGTTTTTTTTTTTTGTATTTGTATATTAAATTAAAGCAGTAATGAGCTTTTGTAATTTTGCTTTCATCCCTTTTATATTTTTGATAAACTATAGCCAGTTCTATAATTTTTATTTATATCTGATGGCTAAAGAAATTTTATAAAATATATGCAAAATAAATTAACCTGTAACATAAAGTCAAAAGGTTAGTTTTTTTTCATATACGTATAAATCAGTAATAATTAGCCAATTGTGCCATTTTAATCTAGTGCATTGGTAGAACAGTGTACTTTAGTGCTCTATATCCATGGATAGCAATGTCTAATGTTCAGATTTAATATAAACCTTGATGTGAACTCTGAAATAAAAACTATATGAGTTAACCATTATATATAAGAAATGTTAAAATTAAAAAGTTAATCAAATCCTATAAATACAGCATCCCTACACACACATATAAACTTTGATAATTTATCTATTTAGAAATATTTTTGGTATCAACCAGATATATTGGATTTATTATAAAAGATTACAAATAATTAATTTCCTATAAGAGATGAATTGATTAATAAATTACCTATTTTGAAATACTAACTTATTATTTAAATTAAAATTCAGGTTTCATTTTTAATTAATTATTTATTACACTCTGAAAATGGACATAGTTATATTATATTTTGATTTTTAAAACCATCACTTGTATATAAGTTCTGTCAATCCAAAACCTTAGATTTCAATAATAATTCATTTTCTCAATGCTTATACTTTAACATGGGATTCAGAAAATTCAAAGAAAAACGTGTTTGTTCCTTATTTATTGCATCAATATTAATAAAACATTTTATCCTCTTTTTTTGGACATTTTAAGACACACATTGCAAAAATCAATAAATGGCAAACAAAATTATTGGGCATAATAATCTTAACTCTGTGATTGATTTTTATTCAACTGTGGATTGACTAATACAAACTCCTTCCTTCGATGCATTTGTACTCAAAATAATAGCATCTTATAGAATTATGTTAGAGGTAGAAATCAGAATATTAAAAAAATGAATATTATCTGAGTACTTGTAAGCACTGATTGCTGAAAATATAAATTGATATGTTCATTGTTATGTGATAATAACATTAAAAAACGAGATCAAAATGTCAAATATATTTGATGTTAAATTTTTAGAACAGTGATGTGTCATCATAGAGTTATAAAAAGCATATGTTTAGGGTCTCAGATTGTCATCAATCTTCAAAAATTAGCAGCTTTAAAAAAAGATATATTCTGTCAACTGCCGACATAGATATTTTCTTTTAGACAATTTGCTGTTTATTAAATAAACAACAGCATAGCAAATGTTTTTAATTATTCAACTGTCTTAAGTAATAAATATTTCAATTTTTTTGCGTATTTATATATTTACTATCCATTCAAATAAATGCAATTGAATTTTTTTGCAAACTCTAAAACTGCAAACAAAAATTTTTTAATTCCTTTGGTTAGATATGTTCGATGTTTTAGCATTTTTTTCTAAAGATAATTTTACATTATCATTTAAATACAAAATTATTGTTTATATATTATAAAATAAACGTTTGTGTATTGTGATCATTAGTTATTAGAATTAACAGCAAAAATTCAATCGAAGTAGTAAAATCCATTGCATTTTAGTTAATTATAAGAATCATATCCCCAAATATTAAAATCATTTTAAGGCAAAATTGTATTATTTTTTTAAATTTTATTTAGCTATGAAGAGAACGTTTCTCAGCAGATCTAAGAAATGCAAAAAGTTTTTAAAAAAGGAAAAATATATGTTGCAAAAAAAAAAAAAAATTACTGGACGAAGTTTTAACTGAGTGAACTGAAAAGAAATCAAAATAGATACAGACAGATTAACAATTTATGCTATGGATATTACTTATAGAAAACAAAATAACTCTGAAGAGAAATTGAAAAAAAAAAGCTACTTGAAAAGGAAAAGAAGATCTAAAATCTTGGGCTATAGATTAGCGGTCGGTAACTGGTGGTCCATAACGTAATTTTAATAGTCCGCAAAGAAATTCAGATATTATTTAAATTCGTTAAGCTCATTTAATAAAATTTTTAAACAAAAAATAAATTTTGGTTAAGCTGTGTTATTATATGTAAAATAGAACAACATTATATTGTTAATTGATTTGTAATAAAATACTTTACGTATTGCAGTGACATCATTGGAGTCCAGGATTAGTAAAATAATTTAAAACCAAGAGCAGCAAATGTTGCACCAATTTTTAATATATATTACTATTATTTATTATTTTTGTTTTAAAATTATAAATAAATATATATGTATATCATACTCAATGCTCATATTAATTCATACTTTTAAAAATTATGTTAGTGGTCCGCAATATTTAAAAGGTTGACGACCGCTGTTATAGAGGATCTCATCGAGAACAAAAAGTGAAGAATAAAAACAATAAAACAAATTTTACAAAATTTCAGCAGATTGTAGTAAAAATGAAAACTATTGTGTTATTCTAATGATGGTCAGTGAATTTATTTGATGAAATGATTTGAATACTATTATATCAATAAAATATATAACATCGAAAACATTTCCAATTCTTATTTTTATTGTGTGAAAGCAAGTGACTGTCAAGCGTTGTTAGCCGAGAGGTCAGTGCAGCTGCCTTGCAAGCAAGCAGTTGTTTACAGACGGTTGTTGCGGGTTCGTCTCCCGGCCGATGCTATGACATATGAAAAAAAAAAAGCAAATGACACCAAAGAATTTCACCAATGGTTATTATTTTCAGGTACAGGTAAATGTATATAGTATGCAGACTGTTTTCTAATTAACAAGCAAAATTTCCAACACAATTCAACAACAGGTGGAAAATGGCATAAAGTCTTAAAACTCAAATCTTCATATTTTAAAACAATGTTAACTCTCCAAAAACAATTATTGATTATTTAATGCATCAACCACATTTGTGAAACAAACTGATTCAGATCAGAACCATCAAAATGAACGTTGCCACTGTGAAATGAGCCAGTTTGGGATTAGCATTTTGTGGTTCCAGAGAAAGAGCAGTTTCTAACTGAAGAGGAAATTTCACAAGTTGTATTGAATATCTTATGCAATCCAATGGTTTTTTGAAAAATCATTTACAAAGATTTAGTAATGGAGAAAATAAGCAAAATGAATTATTTATTACTCATTGTTTATAATGAATTTATAAATTAATAATGAACAGTAATATTCAGGAATATTTAATTTCTGGAGTTCAAGAAACAATTTGTTAGACCATTATTATAATCCATTTAACTTTTATCCTAAAATTTGTTGATAAAAACAGAAATATAAAAGAACAGGTTTTTTTTTTTTTGGGGGGGGGGGTCAAAATTGAAAATCATGATTCCAAATTCTTAGAATGGATTGTAGTAAATGTTTTAGGAAAGTTATTTGTGTGTGTGTATATAAATATAACATCTATATCAAACATACAATGCAAATATGGCTGAAAAATGCAATGGATTAAAAGTTAGAATAAAACATTTTGCAACCTATGTACTAGATATATCCTAAATATAATAGGAAACTATGCTATTGCATTATTTAGACTTTGTTCAAAATTTATATGTATATTTCTTATCATCCAATTGGAAAATGGAATATACTCATAAACAATATGTTACATTTTTAGCATCAACATATAACAAGAATAACTGACAGTAGATGGTTATCAGGAGTAGACACAGTTTCAGCATAAAATATAATTATCAAAATATTAAAAAAGCTCTAGTTTAAATTAATATGACCAACAATAAAAAAAACCCAATGCGTAAATTGGAGACAAAGACAAAAAACTATCAATATTTTTTAATAAATATAGAACCATTTTATTAACAGTTTTATGAGATAAATTTCTATAATGATATGTAGTACAATTTATTGTTAGGGACAAGTCTTTTGAAATTTCTTTCTGAATTTATCGTGGATATCATGAATACTTTTGATGTAATTAAGAATGATGCCAGATTTTTAATAAAAAACTAAAATTATAAGGTAGTCAGGTTTAAAAGAAAAAAATTGCAATTTGAAGAAACAACTTACAATGAGATTCATTTTATTGTAAAACAATGTTTTGTAATAAATGTTCATAATATTATTTGTGACATATTCATTCTTGGAAATATCTTTAATGTTCTAAAGGATTTTTAAATTATTTTTTGATTTTAAAGTAATTGATGTTGAATTTAATGAATGTACAAACAAAATAATTGCAAATATAAAAATATCGATATTAAATATTCAAAAAATGAAATTCTTTATTTCATTACATTCATAACATGAGAAAATATTACTAATCCTGTTGACATGTACAAGTTATTAATTGGGGATTTATAGTCTACATTGACAATTCCTATTTGTAATGATAGTAGTGAATGTTCATTTTTAGTTTTGAAATGTTAAAAATTACTTACAAAATTCATTAACTCACTGGCATTTAACTAATTTGTCAATGATATTCATAAAAAATGATATAGTCCAGTTATTAGATTATGAATATTATTAATAAATTCACTAAAATGGAGCAAAAAAAGTTCAAATTTAGATTTTTTATATTCATAATTCTAATGTTTGTACATAATTGTTCTTATGTTCCAACAATGTTTAAAATTTTTTAATAAATTTATATAAATTTTCTGCAATTATCAAGGCACACAATGTAATTTTTCCTATTCTTTTTTTTTTTTTTTGTTGTTGTTAATTAATAATTAATATATTTTTGCATTTTATTTTAAATGTCACAATAAATAGTCATAAATTATGAATATTATATTTATGACTTCATAATGCAAAAAATAGAGGTTTATTCTTAAGGGAATAATTAATTGATCAGTATTTTTTAAATTAAGTATTGAATTGATCTGATAGCATAATTTAATGTTTAGAACAAAGGGATCTCAAAACAAGATTGTAGTTGAGGCTCTCCAAATGGTTAATCCACCACTGCTTTAGAAGAAACTGCTATTCTTGTTTAAATTTTAATAGCTGGAAGACACCAAAATTGCCATTTTTGATTATCTTACCTGTTATGTTCTAAGACATAGAATGTTGCTAGAGAATTTTCTGTTGGATAGAATAAAAAAAAGTATAATTGCTTCCTTGACAATAATTATATTATCAGTGTCTTACCTTAAAGAGAACTTGAGTCATTCTCAGCTTAGCAAAATAATAAACTGAATCCCATGACTTTCACAGCTTATTCATGCATTTTAAAAGTTAATTTTCTTTCATGATACTCTACATCTACCTATCACTACAATATTCACATCCTCAAACCAGTTTGTGACTTTTTTCTTCACCATTAACTTTCTTCTTTTTTGATATCAGTTTTCCAATTTTGTGTTTATAATTCATGGCTGAAATTATTACAATACTGGTATATACAATTAGGAGAATACTTTAAAAAATATGCACAAATATTTTCACCACTAGAAAAAAATAAAGCAAACTAAATTAATAACTAAGTCTTATGTGATAAAGATATTTACTAATCTAGTATTCATTGTAAATATTTTTTGTATACATTATGATTTAATGATACTGTTTGTTTTACCTATAAACTTCTGTTTTACTGGATCTCACTGTAATATAATAATATTTTTCTTATATTATGCATTAATAAGTATAAAAAAGAAGGGAATACAGATAATTTGATTCATTTCTTCCACAGTCTTTTATTTTTAAAAATTTTTTGTAAGTAAGTGTAATTATAAATTTATTTGTTTAAAGTCTTTATTTTATAATCATGTAATTAAAAGTGATGTAAAATTCTAAATACATTCATTTATTCATATGCCCTACTTGGTTTGGTACAATGTTAGAATGACTGGAGCTTAAAGTCTATGAATTGTCTTAAGATCGATTATTTCTGGCATTCAAACACCTTATGAACTCCAAATAATAAAGCCAATTATTTTTTATTTATGCAGTTATTTTTATTACAAAAGTATATTATGTATTTTATCATTTTTGTATTAACAATAAACTATATTTCAAAACAAAGAAATTTAACATAATGGATATAAAGAAGATAAATCAATAAAAATTTATATATAATAATAAAGTTCAATTAATATAAGATTAGAAAGAGATAGCAATAAATATATTATGCAATTAGAAATATGTGTATTTAAAAAATTAATCTTAGTCTATGATAAACTATTGTAATCTTGGGATTTGATGACATTTATAAAAACTCAGACATGAAAAGTCAGTAAATTATAATTTCTTCAAAGAATCTTTCATTACTAAAAAATATTATTAAACCAAATGAAAATACAAATTAAAAATAATCCATTAATCATTCAGGGTCTTGCTATTCATGCTAGAAAATTTGCCTGCCATGCTTATGATCTGGATTCAAATCCAGAATGAGTCAGTTTGAATGTTTTTTAACAGATTTAAAATTTTTCTTTTAGGTATCTAACTCAAAATACAAATCAATTAACCATCCAATATTGGCTGAGCAATGTGCATTCTAGCTAAAGAATAAATAAGAATGGAAAACTGTTTTAACCCTCATTATCTGACAATTGATAAATCTGCTGGGTACTGTCTTCTTCACAGACTCTCTATTAGAATCATCTTCCAATCAAAATGTGATCAATTGCAGCAATATATATATATCATAATAAAATATAACGGTAATAAACGATTATAAAGTCTTTCAATCCGCAGCAGTTAATTTCTTAAACCTGCCTCAACTGCCATTAAATTCAATATAAAAAAAAAGTAAGAATAATGGTACTTCAGTTTTCTTTGATCATGAAAAAACATGTAAATATAAATTTAAATTTGATATTGAAAGTGTGAAAATTGTTCATGAAGACAGAAATCATAATAAAAGAAAAATTAAGGAGGCAATTTTTATAAATAGGAATAAAATGCATTTAATAAATAAACAAGCTGCTAAAATTAAAATATGGAATTCATGAGATTTGAATTGATGACGTTTGCTTCACTTTGTTTTTTTTGTTTTTTTTAATTTAATGGTAGTTGAGGCAGCCTTAAGAAATTAACCTAAAGTACTTCTGCTGATTGAAAGACTGCTTATAATAGTTTATTATCTTTATATTTTATTATTTTTATTATGATTACAATTTTGTTCTAATTAACGGACATTTTATTTATATTGTATATAAATATTTAAAATACAGGCACTCTTCACATACCTGGAGCCTAATTGAAAATATAAGGGGATTTAAACTCAGACTTTCAATCACCCTTCAACTATCCACATGACCACATACATATAGAAAAGATAAATAATCACCAATATACATATTTCATGCTAAACCAACACTCTCAGTTGGTCCAGATTATCATCTCACACACACACACATATATATATATATATAATCAGTGCTCAGTTTATATTAAGATAGCAAGTCTTTATACTTTAATGGTCAGGCTTCAATCCACTCCAATCTCCAACTTTTCAGTCATCCATATCATTGGAAATCTGATGATGGAAAGCCCAAATCCCATGCTGTTGCCAATATTATTGCTGTGACCATGTTGGCCTCAAGTCATTCTGACCCCTCAGGTATAGGACCTTATCCATTTAAATACATTGAAGAGGGATAGGCAGGATGCATGCTTAATGTGTAAATATTTGAAATACAAGCACTCTTCACATATCTGGAGCCTAATTTAAATATAGAAGATTTGAACTCAGACTTTCAAGCACCCTTTAACTATCCATATTATTTCATACTACTGATACACATGACCACATACATGTAGAAAAAATAAATAAATAATCAATAATGTATTACATATTTTATGTGAAACCAGCACTCATCTGTTGGTTCAGATTATCATCTCCCACATATATATATATATATAATCAGTGCTCAGTTTATATTAAGATAGAAAATCTTCATACTTTAATGGATAGGCTTCAATGTGCTCCAACTCTTTAGCCAACCATACCGTTGAAAATCTGATGATGGAAAGCCAAAATCCCATGCTGATGTCAATATTATTGCCATGCCCATGTTGACCTCAAGTCATTCTGACCCCTCATGTATATGGAGATGATAATCTGGACCAATTGATGAGTGCTGGTTTAGCATTAAATACATATATTGATGATTATTTATCTTTTCTACATGTATGTGGTCATGTATATCAGTGGTATGAATTAGTATGGATAGTTGAAGGGTGCTTGAAAGTCTTGAGTTCAAATCCCCTATATTTACAATTAGGCTCCAAGTATGTGAAGAGTGCCTGTATTTCAAATATTTACATATTGAGCCTACATCCTGCCCATCCCTCTTCTATGTATTTAAATGGATAAGGTCCTACCATGAGGGGGCAGAATGACGAGGTCAACATGGGCATGGCAATAGTATTGGCATCAGATGATTGGCTTTCCATCATCAGATTTTCAATGGTATGGATTGCTAAAGGGTTAGAGGTTGGAGTGGATTGAAGCCTGTCCATTAAAGTATGAAGATTTGCTATGTTAATATAAACTGAGCACTGATTATATATATATGGGAGATGATAATCTGGACCAACTGATGAGTGCTGGTTTAGCATGAAATACATATATTGGTGATTATCTTTTCTACATGTATGTGGGGCATGGATATCAGTGGTATGAGATAGTTGAAGGGTGCTTGAAAATCTGAGTTCAAATCCTCTATATTTACATTATATATAATGTATGTATCAATCCTATGTAATGATCTTTTTTTGACTGCATATTTTGTTGTAAGTATTTGCAAATATAACTCCATATTTATGCTTGCTCAGAGCTTTGATTTTTTTTTTTAAAAAAAATGTTCTTTTTAACTTAAATAATGCAATAAGCTTTAATAATTTAAAATAACAACTGCTAAAGATTTGGTTCACATTCGCCATGATGTTTTTTTTTTTGTTAAGCTCATGTTTAAATTAAAATTTCATAGCCGACTTTTTCATCTTGTTACGTGTATTACTTTTTAAAAGATCTTTTTTAATGTAATCGATCTTTTTAACTTACAAAAAAAAAAATGCAATAAAGGAGATGGGGAGATTATTTCACGTAGAATATATTTATTTTTCTATAAATTAATTTTTTGTCAATATTTGATGTTTTACTTTTTGTCAACACGAATATTTGAATTGATAAATAAGTAAATAAAAATTATATATTTTTATTGTATGTTAGTATCAAAAAAAAAGAGGGATTCATTGATAAAAGATATATAAATATTCTGATAAAAAGTAGATTGTATTAAACATATTTTAATTAGCTGAATTTAATTAAAAGCCTAAGATCTCATTTAAAAATGAGTATGTATCCTAGAATTTTGGACTTTTTTTTTAAATTAAATATTTTTACTTAAATATTCTACAGTATATAGATATTATCTGAAAGTTTGTGATTGATGACATTTTAGTAGTAATTATTGAACTATTTCCATCATCTAGTATTATATATTGAATGTTTTTAGAAAAATTCAAACGTTATTTTATCTTTTCAAATACATTTACTTGTTAGTAATAATACATAGATTAGTATCTAACACAATGTTTCATGTGTATCTAACACAATGTTACAAGCGGCATTTTTCTTCTCTTCTCTTCAGGAGTTGTTGGCCTGGCTAGTGACAGGACTAGCATGGGCAGGTGTTATTGGCCTGTCCAGTGACATTACTAGCATGAGAATCAAATCTGGAGTTAGTTTTAGATTCGTGAATATTGGATTTAAGATAATAATCTAACAAACTGAGCTATTCTGCCAAAGGCAACAGTCAGTAGAAATTTCATATATTTAACAATGAGAGTTCTCCTGTTTTCTTCATTTTTTAAGAGCAAGATTAATTAGTGTTCTTTGGAAGAATAGTTCAGTTGGTTAAAGTGTTATCTTGAATTCAATATTCACAAATTTAAAAGTCCAGGTATGATTCCCATGCTAGTATTATGGTTATGCCAGCAACAGCTGAAGAAGAGAGAATCATTGTGTTATATACTAATCTGTATCCAATACTAACAGCTGAATTTTTTAGAAAGTTTAATAAAGTGTGAATTCTAATGACATTTGGTATTTAATGTATTAAATGATGCAAATAATATATAATTAATATAGTGTTTGTGTGTGATTTTCAAACAAGCTCAGTTTTTTTTAATGGTAAATCAGCCATTTAAATTGTTTGCTAATAAATAAGTATCTAACCATTCAAATATACTTAAAAAGTGTTATTTCATATTTTCACACTGAAGAAGTGAATAAAAACTTCCAGGAAAAAGTTGAATGATCCTTCAAGAAGCATTTCAGCTGAATCAGTGCTTTTTTAATAAATAACAAATAAATAGATGATCTAATGCTCAGGAATTCATAAGAAATTTGGGCATTGTAAGTGAGGCCATGACTTTGAATTCCAGAGTCTGTTATTCTATCACTGTTTTAATCTCCACTGAATAAAACATTCTTCAGTTAAACTAGGTTACCAATTCTTCCCAAGTGCTTTCATTATAGTTTATCTATAATATATTGCTACTATTCACTCAGTAGTGTTTATTATGAATTATTTATGAAGTTAGAGGTTATGATATTTTTACCATGTGTACTAAACTTCATTAAAGATCAATATATCATTTGCCATTAATTACAAATACATGATGTTATTAATTTAACATTACTCTCTCTTTTTTTTTAAACATGCATATTATCTTTAAATATAACTGAAATTATTATTTAGTATTTTCAAATTATAATTAAAGAAAAAAATAAATTTAAAAAAACATTAAAATCATCATTTCTGGTTGGTTAGCTATATTTTTATTTTTCATTGAAGGACTTTGCAGTTACCTATTTAGAATTAATTTGGTTTTTTATAGTCAACATAAATTATTCTAGAGAAGTTTGATATTGTTGGCATCATAAACTACATTAAAATGTAGTTTTATACAAACAATAACTTCTGAATAATATTAAAAAAATTTTTTTTTGCTACTTTTGATTTTTTTTTTTGCTTCCAAATAAACTAACATAAAATAATTATAGAGAAAATTTACAATAAGAACATCTAGTATCAAACAAAGTATCATATATTTTTTTTAGCTTGTTTTACAAATGTTTGAGCACGATATAAAGTTATGGTACCAAAGTTATTATTATAGATATGTGTGTTTTCTATGCCAAAGCTTTTTTTAATTCCAGAAATATGAGATAAAGGAAATTACAATCTCATATAAACTGAAATGCAATCTCTAATTGTGAAATTATTTGGTCTAACAATATAATAGAACAATACAGCATGATCATTCAATTTCTATTTTAATAAATTTCATATATACACACATTCATAATAAAATTAAGTAAAGCAAAATCTTATCAGTGTAATTGATTTAAAAAAAAAAACAATTCAAGTAGCCTTTATATATTATTTACAGGTATTTCAATGGCACTTTTAATGATTTTTAAAATTTGATAGCTTTTTTGCTTTTATTTTTAGTTTCCAAAAGGACTTTTACTTGTACCGTTTTTTTCCACATTAGTAGTAAATATATATATATTTGCATTTTTTACTTTTATTTTCTGATAATTTGAATAATTAGCAGTTTTCTTTAGAACTAAAACTGGCATTATATTATATTAATCCTTCGATGTATACATCTACTTTTATGAAAAGATTATTATAAAGCAGATACTTATATAAATGATTGATATATGATTAATTTTAACTCTGAAAAATATTGCTGGCCAATCAAAATGTCAGAAGAAGAAAAAAATAAAGCATTGGAAAAATGTGCAAACAGAAATTTATATATTTTCAGTTTTTTTGTTGGATTTTTATATCTGGGTTTAAACACAAGTATATTATTACATCTTATACTTTTAATCTAGACATAATTAAAGGGGATTTGAACCTAGATTTCAAGATCCCTTTAGTCATCACCTCCAATTTATAAAACTGATACCCATGATCACATATAAGCGAAAGACATATTGGAGATCATTTATCTTTTTCTCATGTATGTTTGGTATCAGTTGTATAAAATGGAGTTGATAACTAAAGAGAGTTTGAAGTCTGGATTCAAATTCCCTCTAAATATGTATGGGGTTAGTTATAGTGCATTGAAGTTCTCATGTTATGTAGTAGTTATAATATTTGTATTCCAACTAAATGTTTTTTATTAGTTGATAGAGAAAAAGAATACAAGTAATAAAAGAAAACAGAAACTTTCATTTTGATTATTAAATGAATTGTATGCTTAGCCTGCTATTTTGGTGCTTGAATGTCACATGATTTTTTGAGTAACAAACTGAAATTATTATTATTATTATTATTATTATTATTATTATTATTATTATTATTATTATTATTATTATTATTATTATTATTATTATTATTATTATTATTATTATTATTATTATTATTATTATTATTATTATTATTATTATTATTATTATTATTATTATTATTATTATTATTATTAATAATAATAATAATAATAATAATGATGATGATGATGATGATGATGTTTTTTTGCATAACATAACAGTAATCCCAGTCCTGTTAAATCTTATTCTGATGTACAAATATATTTTTTTCATCAATTATATATATATATTGTAATGAATAAAAAGTTACCTTACAGGTTTAGACAGCATTTTATAATTGACATGAAAAGATGATGATGAAATAACCCTTGTTATTACCCTTAAAGTTAGAGGCCATTAATAACAGGATAAAAATGTGGGTATATTATTCTTTTAATACACCACAGATTTAGGAATATCATTTGTGACAAATCAGATATGATAAAAACATAATAGAGTTCTCTTGTTTATTATGCCCTGCTAACTGTGGCAATATTTGTGATAGAATGACTATAGCCACAATGACCTAGGCAGTATTTTTAACAGAGTGAAAATATGCAATGAGAAATAATAACTAATATAAGACTGTGGCACTATTTGTGATAGAATAACTATAGTCCCAATGACCTAGGCAGTATTTGTAGCAGAGTGAAAATATGCAATGAGAAATAATAACTAATATAACCTGAATAAAATATAGCTCACTCATTGGATGCCCTATGTAATAATGAAAATGATCCCTGAAGTTGGACATCATTTATAACTGAATAAAATGTAATCCAAATAAAAATAAGACTAATTTTAGAATGCCCTGTGAATAATAATATCATTCATAATAGAATGAATACAATGAACTAAACTAAATGAATATCAATCAATAACTAATTATGTGGTACCTAATATAACCCTTTGTCTGATCACATAACAAAACAAAACAAAACATTGATGATAATTTTTATTATAGCAACATGAGTTCAGACAGCATTTAGAACAAACAGAAAACAAACAAGATCTTCACTTCAAATAGCCTAAATACAAATCTTACTTAAAATAGATTAAAATAAAGCAATTAAATCAAATATCATTGTCTCAAAATGTTATATGCTGAAGATAAATTTCACTTATAATTGAATGAAAATAAATAATAAATCATTAAACAACTAAATTCTAATATACCCAACTAATCAAACAATGCTTATCAAATTATAAAATTATGCTAAAATTTAAAGATATTCATATTTAAGTAAAATAATTCATGAATGATTGTAATAACAACTTTAATATGTCCTCTAAGTTTACAACATTTATAATATTTAAATAAATACACGACCTAATAATTAATTTTAAATCTTGGTTTAATAAAATGATAGATAACACTAACTCATCTATGCTATACTCATATATTAACTTACTATTCTAATCACACTATTTGTAATAAGATAAATGACAAAATAATAAATAATACTAACTCAGCCATACTATATTATTATATTGACTTTACTCTTGTTAATTAAACTAGTTATAATAAAATGAACTATTCAATAAGGATGTAATATCAATGAACCTATTAGATAATCTTGAATCTATAATACCAAATCATAACAGTATATAAAAGAAACAGTAGATTTCTATTGAATATTTACTTAAATACAATTAACTAATCATATCAATTTGTTTTAAATTTCCTGTAACTAAATTATTAAAACAGTATATTATAACAAAACATATAAAAAGAATTATTAGCATTTATTATAATCAAGTATGAATATTAAAATTGAATGTTTAAACTGGATTTACAATTCACCATGATTAAATTTAAATATAATTAAGACAAATCATTCTGAATTATAACAGAACAAAATATACTACTATCAACTCTACACTTGAATAAGATTTTAATGATTAACTATGAACTTCATATAGTACTTATCCAATCAATGATAATTTATATAAAACACAAATATTTGATTGTGACTAACATATAAAGTTTATATCCAGTCATATAATAACCATAGAATTAAATACATATATATATAACCATGCTTATTTATCAATTCTGGAATTTGATTTTTGGATTGTGTGATATAGTTATTTCAAATTTTGCAATGTAGACAGTTTATCTCGTCTCACTCGAATATTATTAATCAATGAATTTGTTTGCACAACCGGATAATAATCAGACAAATTTATTTAGTTTAAATTAAATTTAAATTTTTTTATTAATAAATAAGTATCAATTATATATATATATGTGATGAATAGATAATAATTAATCAATATGTGCACATACAATCTGATTGAATGTACAATAAATCAATTTTAATTTCATATTCGCATATGTGATTACCTATTAATCTAATTATTTAACAAATACAACATATATATGTCCATGTACCACAAAATATGTTGCTGGACATTCACACTTTCCAAAATAAAAGAGTGTTTAATATATATACATTCTTTTATATATTTTATATATATATGAAGATGAATTTAGCTATTTATTAATATGAATTTAAGAACAAAATAAAGTGATAAAATTTTTAAAATAAAGTGATAAAATTTTTAAACTTCCAAAATACATATGTTTGAAGTTTATTTATAATCACTAAATAAAAAAATGAATGTTTTTAAATAGTGAAATAACAATTACTATACCACAACATATGAATTTAAACTTGCTCTCTGATATTTCGATATTAACTTAACTATATATTATTTATCATACCATTTATAACTTTTTTAAAACTATATATTATTTGTCAATAAATTTTACATTTTAAATGAAGATAAACAAATATATATATATATCAATAATAATGACAAATGTAAATAAATGATCTGTATGAAAGTCTTTAAATACTGTATTCCCAGTGTGGCATCACATTTCCAATGTCTATATTTCAAACTACAAAACCAATGGTATGTTTTTATTCCAGAAAAAATAAAATGTATTTGCAAGAACTTTTAAATTCAAATTACATTTTGTCGATTCCAATATTTTATGTATATATTCAAATTATCGCACACACAAGCATTATTTTATATTTACAATAACATGAAGAGATATCCTTTCATGAGCAAATATTTTAAAATAATATGAATAAATAGATGCTAGCTTTTACTTACGGTGATACGATGAAAATTAAATTGATTTATATCTTTAAAAAATTTGATCAATCAATTTAATAAAATCACATAGGCAATTAAATATAATTCTTGCACATCTTTTGCTATTTGTATTCCGTCTTTAAAATATACATAACATCCATTTTGAAGAATAAAATATTCTGATTTTACATAATGAAGAAATTATGAATTTTCTTTTTATAATAAATTTGTCATTTTCCCATAAAATTTTATCAATAAGCTGCCCTGATTCATGGGCAAACAATGTTGTTTCTTACCCCTCAATTCTTTTAAGTCATTTATATCATTTTAAGGTAAATATATAAAAAAAAATATTGCAAAGAAACTTATGCGTGTTTCCGTTCAAAGCAAAAACTTTTAAGTTCTACTTATAAGATTTTCTTATTGACATCAGTAACTATAGTCATTGTGTATTTTCACTCATTTAATCAATTTCCGGTAGTCTTCTTCTAATAAAAATTGTAATATTCAATTAATAAAAATAAATATTTTAGAAATATTATATACAACAAAAATTTACATTTTTAAAATACCAATATTATTTTTCATTTAAAATAAATAAATAAACAATTGACATTACATTTTCAACACATTACACTGGAAATATATTTATCTCTAGTATAATATTATACAAATAAAAAGGACAAATATATTTGAAATATTAAACATTTATTTGTATTGGTTATAATTTACTATCATGAATGCAGTAATAAAAATGAACCATAGAATAAAATAATAATAATAGTTTCTTCCAACCCATATATTTTATTATTCACATATTTATTTTTCTTTTAAAGTGAATAAAATCAATTTATAATCTTACAAATACAATTAATAATAAACAATTTTATATTAATATTATTGTTGTCATAGTGACACAGTTAATATTTCATAAGTTAACATATTCATTATCCAAAAATCAAACAAAAAACAAATTATGACTGATATCTTACCACTTGCTGAAATACTTCTCAAATTTCAGTAGATACAATATATATATAGGCTGACTATACATTGAGTTTTCAATAACAGAAGTTAATTTTATGTGAGTGTGTATCAATTGGCCTCTTTTTAATAAAAACATTAAGTTTATCTCAATTTTAAAGAAATCCATTCATGAAAACTTCACAGTAATAATAACCTATTATGATTTATTAATACTGCAATATTAGTACATTTGCAATGTATTGGGTTGACTCATCATTCAGTTTAAGTCCATGCTAGTCAATGGATTTAAAGTAGGGACACAGATAGGCATACATTTATTCATTTCACATTCAATCATTTATTGCTATGACTTATTCACTGTTGATTATGTATTCCATTAACTCCCAAATTTTAAAATTTGAATAAATAAAATTGCACATTTAATTATAAATCAACTTCATTAAATTAAATACTTCATGTTGTAACAAAACATAATTGATTTATCAATATTTTAAAATTCCAAAAAATGATGATGATTTTGATTCAAAGTATAATTTCATTTATGGAAAAAATATGATAGAGAAATTAATAAAATTGCTATGAGCAAAGCTCATTTTGCCTAACATAATGTGCATAAAATCAGAATTTTTGATTTAAAGATGGGATTTATCAAAATTAATTAAAAAGATTTACCAACCAAAATTTTTTTCCTCACAAAAAAATTGATCATAAGTGATTATCACTAACATTTTGTCACTATATATATATTATACAAAATAGATGTGAATAAAACTAAAAACATTACAATATTCCTAGATACATCAAATAAAAGAGATATTAAACTATTTCCTGTTTTTATGTGATGCCTTCCGCCTAATAATGATGTTAATATTAAAGTTATCAAATCTACTTCCTTACTTTGTGAAAACATCTGTACTTTGTATGAATACAAACTTTGGAAATTATTATAAAAATAATATATGATAAAAAGTTAAAAATCAGAGAAATTATTGGTATCCTATAGATTATTTAAATTTGTCTTCAGTAAGATATCAATTAATCTGTTGTTTAATATTGAAAGCTCTACAGTTAATATTTGCAAATATTTCTACATATATACAGTCAAAGTTGGACAATTCAAAAAATTTTGTGAGAATATCAAAGTATATTGGATGAATTTTATCTATATTTTTTTTCACAAGAATAATACCTTGTAATGTTAAAAAAATTATTTGAAAATTCTTGTTTGAAATTATGCATATTATTTATAAGAGATCAATTTTTTACATACCCAACATACATTAATTACATTAAAAAGAATATTTCATTTTCAGAGGTAATTATATATACTGAAAATTTGTTGACAGAATAATCAAACTTTTTATAACTAAAGATGTGCAAAGTAAAATAAAAATATTGGATAAATGAAAAAAATTCTTAAAACCAATTTTTTTGAAGCTTCAACAATTTCTATGAAACCATCTTAGAATATATAAATAGAAAAAACTAAACAATCCAAATAAATTTTATTGAAAAACTATCTCAATGGACAGAAATTCAAAATAATTTTGATGAGCAGTTCATTATATGAACAGCATCATATGAAAACTGCTTATTTGATCAGCGGTCACTCTTAAAATGCATAATTGCTAATTGTTTAGAAAAATGGAATATTAAAAACATTTCTGAATCTGATCAATCACTGAAATGAGTAAAATAATGCCTAGATTTTCAGGATATTAATAATATAGTAGAATTCATTCTTTATCTTCTTGTAAATGCTACTTCTTTTGAGACAATAGTTTTTGTAATGAATGTGACAGAATAAAAGAGAAATTAAGTGTGAAAATTATAAAGTCCATGTTAATTAGTTATAATGCAAAGTTGTAATATGGATTAGTTTTATGACAAGTTTGTAAAAAACTAGAATCTGTTACAGGAATTATGTTCATCTGAAAAATATTGTTGGAGAAGCACAATGATAAAGATAAAATAGAAAGAAAAAAAAAACGTTTCTTCTCATCCTATTTTGGCATGAAGAAATTATGATAAGTCTAGATTTATGTATTCACATTACTTTTTTCTTCCCAATCCTGATAATTTTTTATTTTATCTCACTGACATCACTTGTCTTTAATCTTTTAACTTTTTTTCACATTATTGTAATGAATTCAGAGAAAATACTATAAAATACTAATACTTCATTAAATATTGTTTGATATGAGTTTCCATACTGATGACTCCATTTTAATCCATATTAGTTATATAATAATAGAACTCTCTCTCTCCAACTCCAAAAACCATTAGGGAAATTATACTCCTGTAATAATTTTTGACTTTTAATATGAAATACTGGATTTACATTATGTTGACTCAGTGTGTATCATTAAAATATATAGCTATACACGCTTGAATTGATAACTTTAAGATATTTGGGGTTTTAAGCTATTGACTTTAAATAACAAGTCAAATTTAATTTAAGCCAATGGAAATCCACCGTGTCCTATCAGAAAAATAAGCTATTGGTATGGCTGGTTTTCTTATCCATTGTGGCTTGTAGTGTTAGAAGATAGTTGACTATTAATATTTATTTCACAGTTTGAATTTTAGATAAAGTTTTATTATGGAGAATTGATGTTTAAGATATATTTTACTATTCATATATAAGTAGGTATTGGTTCTTTAATGAAATTTACATGTTTTGTAGATTATTTTGTTCTATTTTAAAAACAATTTTGCGTATCTAGCTACAGTTAGAATAATAATATTCACTTTGCACATACTGAAATAGGATTTATTAAGTTTCATTGAGTACAGTTGTGAACTATCAAAAATCTTATGAACTTTTTGTTAATTACCTGGTTATATATTTTTAATTTATTTAGATTTGATGAATGAGAGCATTTAATACAAATGATTCATAATATTGTAAAATACCCAATTTGTTAAGCATGTATTTTGTTGAATATAATATATGCTTTACGTATATTTAGTTATTCCATAAATTCAAAATATATAATTTCTTCTTGTAAATTGTCTGTTAAACACAATCTGTAAAAGAAAAGAGAAATTTGAAAACAGATTAGAAATCGGTCAAAATTAAAATTGATGAAGATTAATTCAGAATTTCGATTAAGAAAACCAAATCAATCTCTTAAACATTTTTAGATAAAAATAAATAAATAAATAAGTGGGAGCTATAAAATAAACAGTAGAGAGGTGATAAAAGATTATTAATATAGTCACAGTGAAGCAAGAATTGAATTGTTACTGCTGAAAAATACATTTATAGTGCATGGATAGATAATTAAGCAAGCAGACTGCGGTTATATGTAAGAAATTAAATCCCAATAAACTTTCTCACTAAAGAGTTCAAAATTAAACTTAAAAACTTGTACAAGTTGCATAGATTTTTGTTATTATTTAATAAGTCTGAAGTCTATTTTATAAGTAACTGTTAACTTACAAATGTATATCCATATATAATTATTACTGTTTAAATGTGTTAATAAATTTTTATATACATATTACATGCTATTAAGTTTAATTTAAATGGAGTTCTATGTATATGTAAATAGAGTAAACCACTCTCCTCCCAGACTACAAATATTGAACAAAGGATCAAGAATAGAATAAACCCACCTATTCTTGGGAACTTATGTTTATAAGCATACCATTGACAACATTGTTGGTAATTTAGAGTGAAATTAATTTATCAGCCAGATAGAATATGGCACTTAAGAGTTATTAATTAAACTCATAATCAATTATACAAGGCTGGATACAGCATCTATCTTTTAACACTTTGCCTATAATAATTAAATAAGATTTAATATATAAATTTTAAATTAAGCATAGCTCAGTGCATATGTAGACAAAGGGAGTAAATCACCTCCCACCAGGCTATAAATTAAAAGCACTCTAAATGTTGAATAAAGAATCAAAATACAAAGAATCCTCATATTCTTGGGAACTCTGATATTTATAAGTATATCTTTGTCAACATTGTTAATAATTCAAAATGAAATTATTTTATCAAATGAAATTAATTTACCAGCCAGATAATTATGTATGGAGAAGAGTTACACATTTATATTTGCTGATAATTAGTGTATTACATCTGGGTGAAGGATAACCAGATACAGGAAATAATTTGTTACACCCTTGCAGTCTAAGAGAAGATTATATGAACTTGATTACTATGTATAAGGCCAGGTGTAATAAATATAAACACTAAGTATATAATAACCTTTTGAGCGGACTCACTTGTATGAAAAAAATATTGTTTATAATGAATAACAGAACTGATGACACAATTAAAACAGTCACTCTATAATGTTTGTAACAACGAATGATTGAATTAAAACTGAATGTGATCTGTTGGATTGTGAAAAGCAGTCATATGCCTCAACCATCAAAGTATGTAATTCATCCATTTCTGCAATATATGGCCATTAGAATGATAAAACTTAGAAAGTAGGATTAAGGCCTCATAGAGTTGATGAATAGCTGCTTTTATAGTAATCATCTGCAAGAGTCCTTGTTGAAACTGATGGTATGGAGAATGTATGATGATTGACTCAGACAACAGATGCTTTCTATTACCAATTTAAAATGTGAAGTAGACATTTAAATGGACTTATTTTACAATCTGATACTAGATTAAGTATGGGGATTTCAAAATATTGGTGCTTCTAATATGAGTAAAATGGTCAACAATAAAAGTGAAAGTTTTAAGAAATTCATTTGTCATTGCTGTAGTTTTGTTAAAGATTGGAAATGGAAGAAAAAAAGCTGCAGGGGTTGTGATGAGAAGGAATGCTTTAAAAAAAAGTGCTGCTAACATTGTAAAAAGAGAAAAGAAAGGGGAAGCAAGTCTATGGAAAAATTAATCCACTTTAGAAATCAAAACCAGTGAATTAAAAAATATGTTATCAGTGTTTTAATATCAGCATGGCACAATACCTTTATAATGCAAATAATAATGAAATATAAAATAAAAATTAAAAATAGATTTTGTTTAACAAATATTAAAAAATAAATAAAAATAAGTCACTTATTGCTTAATATCAATATTTCATGAAATCATTTTCAATGCAATTTCTATATATTAGTTACCAATCTATTATATATATCCAAGGAAATCTTAATGAAATATAGATTATCAAATATTACTTTAAATACATAAATTTATATAGACTTTTTAGGGGCATTTTCTTTCAAAGCAAACAATAAATCATTGATAAAAAAAAAGAAGCCAAGGTTAAGCATTGGTGATCGAGAGATCAGCATCAGCTGCTTTACAAGCAGATTAGTAGGTTCACTTCCCGGCTGATGCTATGACACATGAGAAAAAAAAAAAACAACACAAATTTTAATAAAAAAAAAAAAACAACAATTAAAGTAAAATAAAATAATTATTCTCTTAATTTGAATAATTCTGGAAAAAGTTTTCAACTTTATACAATATTTTAATTATTAGTTAAGGAAGGACCTACAATTCAATTTTCATCAGTTAACTGCTCCATTAAAATTATTTGTGATTTGGATCAGACTCTATACTATATATAAAGTAGAAACTCATATAACATTGCAATACTAGCCAAAAAATAAAATTTTACTAAAATTCTTCCACAACCATGGTTTCGTCTATTAACAGATAGATGTTTAAAGTGAAATTCAACTAAACATATAACATATATACAAAACAAAATAGCCTCCCATCATTCACTTCAAAAACCAACGTCCTTTAACATAACAGGATCTCTTCATGAGATTGATGGCCTCAGATTCAAAAAATTTTATCATCAAAGTTTTTTTTTCTCTTCTTTTCAATTCACTTTTTTCATAAAAGATAACTTCTGCATTGTCAAATATATTTTATAACCTGCACCCAGTTTATGAATATACTAAGCTGAATTATGATATCTATTTTTAACTGTATTCTTATGAACTTTAATTCTTTCATTAAAACTTAATTTACTCTGACCTATATAAATTTTATGACAACTGTAAGGAATTTTATAAACTACTACCAAGAATAAATTTGCAATCAGTTGACTGTTTTGAATGAATTGAAATTCAGGTTTTTCTTCCAGGCCACTTTTGTACTACCCAATAAAAAACTATTCTTATAAATCAATACTAATTGATGACTTATATGGCAAAGAAATAAACTCTTTATTCTCATTAACAATTAAATCTTTATATAGTTTTTCTATTGGGTGATATGAAATTGGCCTGGAAGAAAAGCCTGAATTTAAATTCATTACTAAATAATTCAAAGCTGTCAATTGATTGCAATTCTATTCTTAGGGTAGTTTATAAGATTTCTTGTAGTTGTTATAAAATGTATATAGGTCAGAATAAATTAAGTTTTAATAAAAGAATTAAAGTTCATAAGAGTACAGTTTGAAATAGATATCATAACTAAGCTTTGTATATTTCTGAATTGAATACAGACCATAAAATATTATTTGACAATACAGAGGTCATATTTTAAAAAGTAAATTGAAAAGAAGAGTAAAAGAAACTTTGATGATAAAATGTTTTGAATCTGAGACCATCAATCTCATGAAGACATTCTTTGATGTTACAGGAAGTTGTTTTTGAAGTGAATGATGGGAAGACTATTTTGTTTTTTATATAGTTGAATTTCACTTGAAAAGATCTATCTGTTGTCAAGCGTTGTTAGCCAAGAGGTCATCATACCCGCCTTGCAAGCAAGTAGTTGGTTGCAGACGGGTGTGGTTTCGCGTCCCGGCCAATGCTATGACATATTAAAAAAAAAAAAATCTATCTGTTAATAGACTAAACCATGAGTGTGGAAGAATTTTAGTAAAATTTTATATTTTGACAAGTATCGTAATGTTGTATGAATTTCTATTTTATTTATAATTACCAGTATAGTGCTAGGCAGTATTTAATTTTTATATACTTTATAAACTGTAATCCAATCTGAAAAAGTCTATATCTTCATAATTTATTTTTTGATACCAAAGTTATCTTTTATTAAAATAATAAAAAAGCAGCAGATCTTTTCAAGTCTCTGTTTTCATAGATTTTAATATCTTCTATTTAAAACTAAGAATATGACTCTTCAGATTTTTCAATTTTTTAATTCAATTCTGGATTCACTCATAAAGTGTAATGGAATTGTCTATTTTATGGTCACTGATATATCAATGATCTCAATTGTCTCTGAACTTTTATTTATATTTCTTAAAAATTTAAGTAATTGTTTATCCCTATCAATCTTAAATTTTATTTTTCAGGTACTTTTTGATGAGATTGACTTAGATTAACTAGTACAGCTACACTATATAAAGACTTACAAAATAACTAACTGTATCTTTTAAAATAAAACCAACATCTTAACCTAAACACTGCCAATTTTCAATTATCTTTATTAGTATTTTTCTGATATTGAACATATGTCCTTCAAACATTGATGATCATCTAGACAATAGATATCATCACTATTGACCTTATTTATATTCATATTTGACATTCTACTTTAGTATACAGAGCTTTCAGAAATAGTCTAAAGTAACCTAAGAATGACTTGTAGCATATTTATCCAATCTATTAAAATTCTGGATAAAAACATTAATTAGATTTCTTCCATTATTTTCAATAGAAAAAAAAACCTCAACACTTTAAAATAAAAATAAATAATCAGTTACTCAAAAATGAATATGGCCTCTTCAATTCCACAAACAAACAAAAAATGGGAGAAAGAGGAGGGGAAAAATTGTTCTAAAAATAAGTTTTGCAATGATTATATAAATTAATCTGTGACCAAAAATACACCCACATATAGAAGATACTGATTAATTTATCTGTTTACTTGATATTTTATAATATTACAATGGTAATTTTTTTTAGTTTCATCAGCAGAAAACTTTTCTTTCTAAAATACTTCAACACTATGTCTAAGTGTAACTCTCCAATGTATTCTATTCTCTGCCATATCTTTTCAATGGAAATAATTGACATTACAGTTTGTTCGAATGTCTTTGAAATGATCCTTATAATGTAGATGGGTTTTATCTCTTCTATGAATCTCATGTTCAAGTTCACTTCATTTTTCACGTCCAATCCAAAGGGAATGTGACTTTACAATAACGGATTTAATAGTATCATATTCACTAAGCTAAAATATATATTCTTGCCATGGCATTTTTAAAATTTTATGAAGTATCCTTAAATGTAACTTTTCTAATGCCTTTATGTTGCACTGGTAGGGTATCCAAGTTTCACATCCATACAATAAATAAGGTAAAATAATAGCTTTTTATACAGCTTTGTTGCAATAGTTATTTACCTATGATGAAATACTTCATATTTTAACTTGTTATAAGCAGCAGCACATTGAAGACGATGCGAGATCTTAACATCTAAGTCCATCTTTCTATTTATAGAACTACTAAGGTATTTAAATTGATTTACATTCTCAAATTGATAACCATCTAAATTGAAAGTTGCTGAGGATTTTTTTTCCTTTACTGGCTGATAAAGAACTTGAAGTTTTTGAACATTAATTAATAAACTGATCTTTATATGTTGCATTTGTCTTTTGAACTGGAAAAAATAGCACAATCATCACTGTAAAACCAAAATCCAAAAAGATGAAGTTCTCGTTTTTGCTTTTAATTAACTGATTCATATTAAAAATATACGAACAATCCTGTATTGTATTTTGATTCCTATTTGATTAAGACATCTATAAACAATTACAAAACCCACTGTCATAAAAATTGAAAACAATGTTGGAGAAAGTACAGATCCATATTTGAAATTAATTTTTTTTTAAAATGCCTCCAATTTTTCACCTGTAGTAATAGCACTTGCTCTCCTGTCTATTGTGTAGAAGCCATATAATATGAATAAATTTTGGTGGACAACCAATTAATTAATGCTTTGAACAAATTAATAAATGCAATATATAAATCATTCCTTTGCTTCTGATACTTTTCTTACATTGACTGCAATAAAAATCATATCAATAGTGCTTCTTGAGTCCTTAAGCCCATACTGAGTCTCTGATAACCATTCATCTATAAATGAAAGCAGTCTATTCAACAAAATTCTTGAAAGTATTTTTGATGTAGTGTGTAATAATGATATTCTATGATAATTACCACAATCTTCATCTATTTCCTTTGTTTTAAAATATTGGAATCAATAATAGCATTCTTAAAATCAGATGGTATAACTTTATAGGTCCAGATATTCCTTTAAAAATTCCAATATTTTTGAAGCTTACATATCACCATTATATTTTAAAGCTTCTCCAGGTATTTTATCAGTACCTGCAGCATATCCATTTTTAAGATTATAAAGAACTGACTTTATTAAGCTGGATATCTTTATCTAAATCTAAATAAGTACATAAAATGAATATATCATTAAAAGTTGTCATATTGATTTTTGAATCATTATTTAAAAGGTAGTAAAAATACTTTTTCCACTTGTTCGAAATATCATTGTTATCATGTGAGGGTTATTGTTGGATTTAGTAGGACTATGATATTGTTTTTCAGGTTCTATGTGTTGCTTTCAATGCATAAAAAAAGATCTATAATGACCTCAATCAATTTTAATCCACCGATCATTTTAAGGCATTCTTATAAGTTATTGAATTTCTGCCTTTAGATCTTTATATTTATTACAAAGTTCCATATTTAATCTATTATTTTGCCAATTAGAAAGTGCCACATTTTTAAAATTAAAACATTATTAGAAAAATAGTCATGATTCTTTTTTTTAATAAACCCAAGAACACATAAATACTGGTATCCAAAACACAAGTAGTATGTAGATTCTTCTAAGGAAGAATATCAATACTTTATTATTCATAAATACTATATTGTGGACATTAAAAAAATAAAATAAAGGTAAAATAAAATATTAAGAATAAAAATTAGGAAGCAATATATAAAATATATTTACATACCATATTAATTTTTCAGGATGTGTATTTATTTGCTCAAACTGGTAATATATATAATATACAATTGATTTATTGTACTGAAATAGCTAAATATACTGTACTGGTCACTTCTTCACTTCTTTTGATCACTGAGGGCACCATTAGGTCACTTACTATCTAGAAAATTTAATTTACGGTGATCAAGGGTTAATAAGGATGATGAATGCCACCAGATAGACCCAGGGAAAGAAAGAGATCTTTAACATTGTTCAGACAATTAAGAAAAGAATATAGAGACAAACATCAGCCAAAATAAATTTAAATAATTTCATAGTTTATTAAATTTACAATAATAAATTCTGAACAAACAAATTATGAAATATTGTTCTAGATTTCTCTAGTGTATTTATCAGAGAGTGTATGCGAGTATTAAAACATTAAACACCCTGGAAGATATGCACATTTCTCACCTATGGTTTAAAAAGGGAATTTATAATATCTTCATGCCAGCAATTTATTAAAAAAAACTAATTCTAGTTTTCCTATTCAGAGATTGCAAAACAAAAGGGCTCTTGTAGGGAGTACAAGGAAACAGTGCAGGCAAGCTTTCCTTGGTCTAGAAAAGAAACATCGGGACCAAGAACATCATACATCTGCAGAACAGCTCATGAATGACCATGTTCGAGATAAGACAAAAAAACATAACAAAGAAAGATTATGATTTTATGTAATCTTAAGTTGAGAAAAAAATAAAATCTCTGATTTAGAAAAAACAGAACACTATACTCGATAAACTGCCAACCAAATGATTTACGGTCTGCTGAAAATGCAAACCAAGCTTAGCTAAATAAATTACAGTATAATAAAAGGGCCAGGTGGGTTAAAAGAAAATTATGAATGTATGCCAAAGCATTTATCAATGGTTAGTAATATAAATAATAATAAAACTAAGCATACAAAAATAGAAACTCGCAATACACTCCCAGATAAATAAATTAAAAAATATTTGGAATTTTAAAAACTAAGATCCCAATATACACTCTAACTACCATAATAAGAAAATACATAAAAGAATTAAAATATTGAAGGAATAGTTAAAACTTAAACTAAAGACAGGTTGCTTTGAAGATTAAGCTGAGACTTTAACAGAAATTTAAACCCTGGTTAGAATATAAAAATCTTTTACCTTGAGACTTAATGTAAAGTCCATTGGATTTCCTCCAGTGGGGTGCACAAGATTCTTTTTAATTTGAGTCCATAATGAAAGCTTTTAATTTATATCTCTTTAGTAGGGAGTATGGAGGCAAGCTCTGGATCAGTTCTTGTTTAAGCTTTTATGGTATAATCTTGAAGGAACACTTTGGGATACGGGGTTCATCTTTGGGTTGATTTAGCACAGCATGTTATAGATAAGACTTCGCATAGCATGTAGTTTTGGCATTCTGCAGAGATGATCCAATTTAGCAATGGTAATCAGTAATATAATCTCAGCAGAACATCCTATTAGCATATAGCAAATGGTAATATTCTCAGTGGCCATATACAGATGCAGACAGCAATCTTGGAAATTTATTGGTGGCATGGCAATTCAAATATGTATCATGAGCAGCATCCAAAAGCTGAATCAATACATGTAACAAGCAGAATAAAAATGATAAGCTGAATAATAATTAGTCTGAAATGCCAGGGCTATTTATGTGCAATCTTATCTGCCGAGTCATCTTTAATTAAAAGTTTTTTTAACCAGGACAAATCTCAATATCATACTTAAGTTTAATTAAAATATCTGACCAGAGCTCTATCTTATTCAGAATTAATTAATAAAAAAAATCAATTGGAAAAAAAATAAGTTTCAGCTTTTTTTTTTAAACAATAGATTGCAATCAAAACTTTTTAAAAATTAAAATGCTTTCTTCTCTTTTTCTTAAAAGATTAAAACTTTTAAATTAGAATATTTTTTTACAAATAGATAAAAAACAAGTTTCAAAAGGAAAACTATTTTAAATTAAAAGTTATGGAAAATAAAATCACAGACTTTAATTAAAAATAAAAATGAACATGTGTGCTATAACATTCACAACTTTTAAATAGCTTTTCCTTAAAACATTATAAAAATAAAAGTTAGTTTTAATTTTGCAATGGAACTTTTAAAGCAAATAAAATATTAGGTTCAATACATATAGCTAATGCAATGAATCCTTCGGCTATCATGATTTTTTAAGAAAATACTTCTTAAAATCATTTGCTTTCATGTTAATCATATAACATTCCAAAAAATGACAAATATTTTGTATGTAATAATATATGTACATAATATTATAATGATAGTATATCCAACTGCTATGCCTATGAACCAAGTTCAAATCCAGGCAAGGTAAACTTGAATATTTTTTAGGCTGTTAAAAAATTTTTTTCTAGGTAGCTGATTTATATCCAACTTGACTATCATTCAGCATTAATTCAGTAAATGAATATCTAATTATTATTTTGTAAATGATAAAGCAGAGATTGAAAAACACTCGAAACTTCATTGTGTGATAATTGGAAATCCTGGTAATTAATAATTTCCTCCTCACTGATTCTCTATGAGGAACTTCTGGCTTGGCCTTTTTTTCAATAATGGGCTATTTAAGGACTGTTAATTTTTACTTAGTTATGTATCAATTACTTTTGCAGTCATTATTATTTTTATACAATGTATTACTTTTTACACCTGTGATCTTAGGCCTGTTCATGGACTATTCACAAAGGCTAGCAAATAAACCACTCTAAATTAAGATATCTCTAATTCCAAAATGAAAATAGTGATAAATATTTAAAATAACTTTATAACAACTAATATGTATTACTGGATATCATAAATAAATATCAGAACAACTGTGTCTTCTTACAAGCCAAAATTTCCTTTAAAAGGTAACATCACCAATATGACGCATTTTATGTTTTACTTGTAAATATAAAATAGAATCATTTATATATTATGAATATAAGATACTAGCTATAAAGAAAAAATATATTAATATTTTCTTACATTCAAATATAAAGAGATTAATTAAATTCATCAGATTTCTTAAAAATATATCACTTAAATATCTTAACATCTTTATGCAGTACTTGTGAATTTATAAACTGATA
Organism: Epiperipatus broadwayi; assembly: GCA_028023455.1. Taxonomy (NCBI): domain Eukaryota; kingdom Metazoa; phylum Onychophora; class Udeonychophora; order Euonychophora; family Peripatidae; genus Epiperipatus; species Epiperipatus broadwayi. The sequence continues at coordinate 3,891,630 of JAQFVV010012471.1, read as the reverse complement.
GTAAAAGAAATGAAAGATTTTTAGAGATTGTAATAAAAGCTACTTGACTGAACATAAATTGCTAATAAACTCTCATAATCTTTATATTAGTTAACTTCTGTGTTAATCGTAAGACAATCGTCCTGATAGGTGCACTATACTATATAGTAATAAATCATTAGACCTTACTAAACATCACAACTCCATGGTCCTATTACATATCACTAAAATCTCTTTTTTATATGCTATAGTTATAATTGTCTTATTATTCAAAACTAAAAAATAACTTCTAAAATTTAAACATACTTCTTATATATACTTTTTAGAAAGATTACATTACTTCTCAAACATTGTACAATAGCTCACTCAAACTCACTGTCTTTTATAACACTTGTTTTAAGAAATAGCAACACTTTTCACACAGTGATTTAATATTACTTTGTTACTCATATCATAAACATTGTACCTCATTTCAAGTTCCTTTACTCTTAAAATATTTCTAGAATATTAAAAAATAAATTGTTTGCTTTAATATCACATTATTATATAAATTTATAAATAATACAATGTTATTAAAATCTCTTTGCATTTATATATTTATTATAATAAAATCTGCCTCAAATAAATATATATCAGTTAAATTCAATAATATACCTACCCTTCATTCAAAACAACAATACCCTTTTAAAATTTTAGTTCCTTCATTTTATATAATTTTAAATTCCTTTGAATTGCTATAAATATTTAAAATGAAATAATAATTATCCGTTAAAATTTTATCCGGATTCAGTCTATTTTTGAATTTAAATATTCTACTCGCAAATGTCAAGATTGTTTGCTTATTTGTTTCATTTTTTTAAAAAACATAGATTTTCACTGATTACAAGATTTGGTTCACTTATAAACATATGATTCTGATATGACTCACATTTTAAAATTTATTTTGACATTTTTGATAGGTTACCAGCTCTTTTTGTCATTCCGTCAATTCAGAAACGTTAGATCTCTCTATCACAATATGCTACTTAAATGAAATTACTATTCACTTATATATATTGTTTACAAAAAATAATATTGATTTTTATAATTAATAAAATAAACAACTATATAAATCGTTTATCAATTAAATAATAAAAAAAAAGAAAAGAGATGACTTGTATTATTCTGATTTTATCGTGGTGATAAGAATGTCATTTTAAAAGTTAATGTTTCCTGGATCAGTTTCCAGTTGAGAAAAAATAATTTTAGAAAAAATCTTTGTTTGATCGCTTAAATGGATTTATTGTTTGCTGTGTGTGGGGTTTTTTTTTCTCATGTGTCATAGCATCAGCCGGGAAGCAAACCCGCTAACCCGGGACAACTGGTTGTACAAGTAGCTATCGCTGACCTCTCGACCACCAATGCTTGACTTTATTTTTTTATTTGTGGTGAATGTGACAAGATCTTCCAAATAGCTGACAATATGTTTAAAGACTATTTTTTCTTTTTTAAATAATAGAAAGATTTGTGAAGAAGTCTGTTGGACAATTAAAACTGCTAATTATTTTTGGAACTGAGGAATAATAAAATATTGTATTTTGCATTGTATAAAGTGCATAGAAAAGTGTGTTGGTATTGTTGTTCTATATTAGTACTAATATGTTAACTTATATTTTCATTTAATTACAACACTTATTAATTATGTGTGTATGCTCAAACTAAAAAGAGTGATCAGTTAACCGGAATATGTTTTTTTATATCAAAGTTTAAACATATGCTAGTCTATATTTTTCAATAAACTCAAAAATCCATTTTTTAGTTAATCTAACAACATATGTGATTTATTAATTTATTCACAAAACAATAACTGAAACAGTAGATATTATTACAGTATTATGTAATAACAATCTTTGAGTGCCAGATTTATAAATAAGATTTAGTAGAGCAGAAAAAAATTACAGAATCAATTAATCAAGAAATATAATCATATGACTATTTTCTCAGATCATATGATATTTTGCATACTAATGGCAGATTGATATTTTATTGGAATATAAATATCAGTCTGTGCATATATCTATACACATAACCATATATGTAAAATTTTATATTATTATATAGGAACATGTGTGTGCTTCATTTAATAGTTCCTATTGCTTAGTCTTTGCCAAGTTATTTATTTTACATTATTTAATTGAAGTCTATGCTAAAACTTTAATTCTGAATACACATCATACAACTGCACTAAATTGCACAGGTATCAGTTAATAAATAATTACTAATGGAATGGGTGGTAAACAGGGATAATAAGAACTGATGGCTAAATAAATCTAGGCATCTAATTTAATATAGCTGATACAGTAAATTTACAAAAACTATTATAGTTAAAACAACCTTTTTTTTTTTTTTTTTAAAAAAATAAAAAAGAAAACATAAAATTTTTTTTTTTTTTTCCCCCCCCCCCACCCCGGTTTACCCCTGGGTTCTTAGGGGGGGGAAAAACCAACTCAAGCAAAGCATTTATCTAAAAGTTAATTGTTATAAGCAGGCATATTAGAGTTTCTTCTGTTTTTTATAATATTAATTAAAAGTTTAAATTTTCTTGAATCAGAATAGATAAGCTCATTCACATTCTAAACATACCATGAAGTGAATCCAATGTTTTCTCACTTATCATTTGTAACTAGTAAATTGTTATAGTACCAAATAAAATTTTTCGAAATTCATGTTATAAATCAATTGTTTAAAAACATGTGCGATTAAGAGTTTGATACTCACATATATATTTATAAACTTAAACATGGTTATTAATATCATTTTCACATATACATTATGCACAATTTGATATTTAAATTTAATAATTATAGCATAATTAAAATAATGTTTTAATAATTATTGCCCATTGTTATAATAACTAATAGTGTGTGGAGGGAAGGGTAACTTAATTTATGGAAAGTTGTACATATAGAAATAATTTGATTCCTAAATAAAGAAACTTTTTTTAAAAACATCTCAGTCTCATCAATTGAATTGTACTGTTGGGCTCATTGTATAACTTCAATGCTTAAATATCATTTGAGAGAATAAACTATATGATTATATAAATTGTTTACATTTATATAAAAAATCATATAGTGAATTCATATCTTCTTTTAAAAGAAATAAACTTTATTTTTTGATTCAAATCCTTCTATCTCCTTTTATTTTTAGATTATATTCTTCAATGTTTTCATTAAAAATATGAAATAGTCATAAATACAATATCTTTATATGGTTTTCAATATTCTATTTTGCCATATTTTAAACTATTTTTTTAACTTCTTTCTTTAATCTATTTTTGTATAGTTTTTTTTTTATATTTCCAGTTGACCTTATTTCTTTATTTTGTTATATCTGGAAATCCCCCTCTCCATCTTGTATTTAATGTTTTCTTCTCCACCATATTCAAATTTTGTAAGAATAGCATACTCAAAAACTAAATATGTCTAAATTAATTTCCAGATAAAGTAAAAGAAAAAATAAATATTCAGTTTCATTAATTAAATTAAATTATTGGATTCATTCTGTGATTTTGGTACTCAAATACCATTTAAGAGAGCAAACCATTTTGTTTGGTAAATATTGTATTACATTTAAACAAACAATACAATGACTTTGTATTAAGGGTTATGTATTAGCAAAAGATACAAAAAGAGCCAGACATGATTTAATGATTTATATTTCACACAATGCTTCAGAATTGTTAAAATAGTAGTGTGCTTAACTAAAAAAAATTTAATAACGTATTCATTGATAAATTGTGACAATGATTTACTACAGCCAGTATTTTCAGGGAGGGAAAAGGTTTTAATGAAACCTAGGACATTTAATTACTTTCTGTTTCTGTTATTGGGTTTATTTAGAAAGCTGATGAAGCCATATTTTTAATTTATTGTGATAGTTACATGTGATATGGATATTTATTTCAAATATATAACCTCTTTCTTGTATTGGTTTAACACCAATGTGAAAACTAATATCTGTCTTTCCTATTTATAGGACTGTTCCCATAGGTAAGAAAGTGAGGACCTTAGACACTGACTTCAAATAGGCAATAAAATGAAACATTATACTAAGTACTTATATATATATTGTGCCAGGCACGTTTGATGTGGCCAAGCACAAGATAAAGTCAGATAAATTAATGGTCGAAAATACGTAAAAAGTCATTAAATGGGGGGTGGGTATACTATTTATATAATTAAAATTTGTTATAAATTAAGAGAGAGAGCTGTGGCGATAATATAAACTCATACACACATATGTTTAGAGCCAATGTTTAAAGGCTTAGAAATATGTATTTGCAATTTTGATTTTTGTGTTTTTTATTTTTTTAAAAAAAGAAAAAGATAATTCCAAACTGTATTTATAATTTTAAATAGTTTTGTTTGATGAAGAAACAGCGTTTATTTAACAAATTGTTATTCTCTATTTATATTTTTTGAGGGTTTACAAAAATGTAAAAAGGAAAATTTTAAATATTACTGTTGATTAAAAATATTTAAGAATAATTTCAAAATCGAGGTTTTAATGGTCATTTTTTCTTCAGTTGCATTTGAGCAAGTCATTGTCTTAAAATTTAAGAAAAGCCTAAAGACATTGTGACTTTCTGTCCACGCTAAAATAATTTTAACAGGACAAAAGAGTTTAATTAGACTTGCGATAATGCGTGGAGAGAGGAATGTTCAAGTTATATGAAACAATCTTTTAATTAAAACAGAGAAAACTTCGATTCTGATAATGAAATTAATCAAGAGTAAAAAGATGTTATCATTTCATTGTGATCTGAATGGAGATATAAAAAAAAATAAGAAAAAACTAATTGGAAATAAAATTCTTAAAAGAATTAGTAAAACCAATTCAATGAGATTTGATTAATTTTTGTGTCAGGGAGGGTATACCTGAATTGAGATTGTATGGAAGTGGGATATCTGTTCTGAAATTGCGAGGTGCAGTTGACATTTGATTTTCAAAGAAGGAAGTTGACTTTTGCTTTTCAAAGAAGGCAGTCTAACTTTTTCTTGTCAAAGAGAGCAATTCACGTTTGCAAATCTTATTGGGAAGTTATGCTATTTGGAAACATGCGAAGTCATGCAACTGTTTTCTAATACCTGGCCATCATTGAAATAACCTAGCAGTTAACCATTCAGTTGATTCTGATGGAGGCATAACTACAAAACGCCATCAAAGCCTGCAGTTAACCTAGGATCCTTAAACCAATAAAGGACGATTGATATCGTTTAATATCCTGTTGAATATCCATTCTCCAACTTAAAGATGCAACTCAAGCATTCGCTTGCAGATAAAATGATCCTGGAATAGAAGCTGACTTCAGCGCGTCCGTCCAGCTCCGCTCCTGCCGTCCCAACAGAATGTAAGTCCCGAGATTCAAGCACCAAGGTGATGATCAATTCTATGAGCTTATAATGCAGTCAAGTCCCAGCCCTTGCCGCAGTAGTTGAACATATAGCCCACTCAAAATCCATACAAGAATGCTCATAGACTTTATCGGGTACACTATTTTTTGTGTTTATTTTATTTTAAATTTAATATCCATTTCATAAATATATATTTCATGTACATACGTACATAAACCCACCTGTATATAACTTGTTAATTTTTCTTTATCTGCGTAATGCATATGTGTGAGTTTATTTATAATCCCCAGATCACTCTCTCACGTATAATTATTTGATTTATTTTCTTATTAAGAAAGAAATTTTCCTTTATTTAATTTAATTATTGCTTTATTAAGTATTTCTTTATGATTATGATTTTGTTGTATTAATAGGATTTATGTAGTGTAACATTTGTTTCGTATATCTAATCGATCTGGGAATGTATTCATATTATAAATGGTATGGGTAATGGGTTAATAAAATATTTATATTATAATTCTAAAGTGACTACTGCCATAATTTTTCTTTATTCTCTTTGTCATTTACTTTCTCTAACCCCATATTAGTTAATTATGCGAGTTTTCTGATCCCCATTCTTTAACTGAGAAAAGAGTACGCTGAGTTAGCAAATGGGAAATCATCTTACCGGGTTTTAAATCTCTATTTAGCATGAGGATACTTATTTATTATTTTTTTATGAATAATTATTTATCGGCACACATGCCCTAATATCATTTGAACTTGCATATCCTTTCAGGAGGAGAGTTAAATTTCCTTCTGGGAGTGGTGCAAGGGGTTGATTTAGAGTCATCCCCCAAAGGTATGTAAGAGTCAACCTTTCCATAAGTATCTTCTGTGTCTGTAACACTGTTACAGTAGAGTTTTGAATCTCTTTTTACTTTGGCAGGTCACCATATTTTTCCTCATTTTCGGTTTATGCGCATGCTCATACCAAAGGAGTAAAAGTTAATTGGTATAGAATAGAAATTTTTGGTGCCCCAAGTTGGGTGCCATTTGTAATGGGATCGGAGTATCGAAATCAAAGTAAAAGACATAAACATGGGGTGATGGGAAAACATCATCAAAACAAGTCAATTTAAAATATTAATAGTTTTGAAAAATTATCTATAAGTAATATTTAAAGATATAAGAGTATGAGATTAGAAAATCTCTGAACATTGAGAGATCAGAAGCTAACTCAGAAGAGCAACTAAAAGCATAATAAACCATCAACCAGCACTATAAATAAAAGTAAGTATGAGTATTCAAGAGAAATAACCATCCATCATCATCATTGATGGGAATAAACAAATTAGTACATTACATCAGAATAAAATCAACAGTCCATCATGTGGCTGGATTTCAACAATAAAAAATATGAATCAACAGTCAACCTTGTGACTGGATTGGAAATGGGTCTTCTGTAGACCAGGCTAACTACTGAGCCTTTTGCCAGCTTGGGCAATTATATAAACATGACTTGGATGCACCAGCTTAGTGCCCATCCATTAAAATACACAACTAGAAAATCTAAACAATAATGCTGGGACATTAAAACATGCTGATCATCATCAATGCTCAGCCCACTTGTACTGGCCAACTATAAACCTAAATTTTTAATAAGACTAAAGTAAAATAAAAAAATAATAGTGCATGGGCTTTAAAGAGTATGCTCTTTTGCACCAACCAGGATAATGATTGATCATCACTGGATGCCCAAAGCACTAAACACATCCCCATTTGTCCGTGTCCGAAATCTAGCTCAGAGAACATGTGCTCTATTACTGTATGTGAACAAGAGATGATGGAATACAATTTTAACAATTAAATATAAGTTTATTAATAACAATAAAAAATAAATAAATAAGGTCTTATAAGGGTTCTGATTTTGAAAAGTATTCATTGAGTTACATGATTAATAAATTAGGTTTATTCAAACCCATTCAGTACACAGGCATGTGGCTTGATATAAAATAAACATGTTTGAATTAACATTTAATTTAGAAAAATGATCAAAATTTTACACATAAGTGTCTATCTGACATGCATTGTTATTTACAATACAATTGACATAAAATAATTATAAAAAAAATGATTAAATTTTACATATGTGTTACAATTGATAAGCATTGGTATCTGCAATACAATTGACAGATATACGCATACATACATGCGTGTGATTTCTGAACACTTAATTTTTACATAAAAATAATACATGATTAAGCTTTTAAGTTATGTTTTAAGTAATACAAATACTTATGCTAGGTTTACTACAACATGTATATAGAATTGCACAGATTATTAACAAATTTAATTTTATCACACAATACTTTTATAATTAATAAATTTCATAAAATTTACATACTTGTTATGACAATAAAAGTTATTTTCACAATTACTCATTGTTGAAAATGTATAAATTGCTTTTCTTATTTTATAATAAGTTCCACTCTTTGATCGATTAGTTTCTATCAACTTTTTTCTTTCTTTTAATGCATGAAGTTATTTGCTTATTTACTTTACTTTAAAAATGTCTCTTTTTCTCTTTTTAATAAATGAAAGATAATATCATTTTATAGAATCCAAAAAAATATATAAATTTTGAAATGTCTTTTTGCTTGATTAGTTAATGCTGATTAAGTAGGCAAGGTGAGATAGTAAAAATGAATACGTGAACTGCAGCTCTCCATGCCATGATAAGCAGAGGGCCAAGCCGGACTATCAGTACACAAAGCTTCATGATGTCATGAGAAAATACCTCATTTTTAAGCACTACCTATTTTGTACCTAGAAGGATCATCCAACAAAGAGTAGGAGCCAGAGAAAAACAAAAAAACACAATTTGGCACTTAGCCAATCCTGCTCAACTTCTGTGAGTCTTAAGGGCCATCATTTGGTCTATTCATGAGACCAAGACTTATACATGAGGCCCATATATACACATTGCTGGACTACTCTCAGAGCACAACAACCAGGTCTGAATAGTGCCGAGCATATACTTTGGAGCATCATGAATACTCTGCATCCAAATAGCCCTGCTCAACTATACACTCATCATAAGCATAAAAAGTACAAATTCATGCATCACTTTCCAACTGTAATTTTATATATGTGTCCACATGCTGACGTTTACATCATATTTTAACTTAACAGCAATAATATTGTATTTTCATTATTAAATTTTTTGGAAAATATGCACAAATTTCATACATATACATGTGTGTATAAAGAAAATATAGATATAATTTAAATTAGTCTCAATTTATAAATTCTCTTTTTTTTACCTTAAAAAAAGTATAGTCAATTTTTGACAGGTATTTGTTGATTAATTATCAACATTTTTAAATTAAATTATTGAATTATCGATTCTTTACCTTTTTTTTTTTATAAATAATTTTTTTCAAAATAATGTCCAGAGAATTATTATTCAAAAACGTCTATTTTGCCTTTAAAACTAGATGGTCAATGAATTATTCTTGACTCTTAATTATAATTCCAGCAAAATTACTTTATATTCTTTTGAAATATATAGATTTTTAACCGACTTAAAAATAATATTGTTCTATACATGTCTATTTTTATAAGAATTATTTTAAATAACTCACCAGCTATATATACGTTTATGTGTGCCTCTCTTCATATAGCTGAAATAGCATACATATAATTAATTCTTCATCCACCGATGGTTTCTCTTGGGCAAGCTGGTTCTTTTGATCCATCATAAAAATATAATCCAAGTTTGTTGTCACTATCAGGTAAAGGTACATAATCCATGTAAAATCTTGGTCTGTAGTTGGTCTCATTCTGTCTAGGATTTTTCTAGGCAAGCAGCTGTTTTGATTTAATAAATTTTAGACCAATAAAGGACGATTGATATCGTTTAATATCCTTTTGAATATCCATTCTCCAACTTAAAGATGCAACTCAAGCATTCGCTTGCAGATAAAATGATCATGGAATAGAAACCGACTTTACAGAAAAGGAGACAAAACAAGAGTACAGCCATAGCAAGACTAAAAAGAAGAGGAGAAAGCAAAAAAAAAAAATAACAGGGAAAGAAATGTCAAATCTAGTATGTTCATGGGAAGACAGAGTACCGAACTATGCTCCACAGAACTGTCCTAAGATAACAGTGTTGCTGGAAGGTATTGAGGGAACAGCCTTATTGGACTCAGGGAGTCAAATCTCTGTGATATCGGAGGAATTATACCAGCGCATATTAAAAAAAAAATCCAGAGGTCGAGATCCTTCCATTGAAACTCACCCAAGTAACACTAGCAAACAATCGCAAAGTAAAACTTGTGCTGAGACAAATCTGGGTGCAATTAGAAAGCAATGGTCAAGTAACCCCCCATGTGTTTCTAACAATGAACAGTTTAATCCATGAGGTGGTGCTTGGTTCAGACTTCTTGCATAGGAGCAAATGTATACTAGACTACAAAAAAGAACTTGTCGTATGCAATGGCCAAGAAACCAGATTTTTACCCCCTCAGCTATATCATGACAAATGGACATGTTGCCTTAATCAGGCTGCCCCAGATATGCTGGTAGAAAAGGGTGAATGAAGTGAAATCAGTCTCTGCGGAAAGTAAAGAAAGAATTAAAGCTATGCTGCAGAACTATAGCGATATATTCTCAGAAAATCCTGGGATTATTGGGGGTACCAACAAAGAATTAAGCTCAAGCCAGGGGAACCATTCCAAGCATGATCATACCCTATACCTCATCAGTTTAAAGAGCAGATGGAAAAGCAGTTGGAGCAGATGTTGGAGTGGGGAATTATTGAAAAATGTTCTCCTTTATTGCAATCCCCTAGTTATTGTAAGAAAAAAAATGGAGCCATCCGGCTATGTTTAGATGCCCGGCAACTCAATAGGGCCACAATACCCAATTGTACCATCCCTCCACCCATGCATGATTTATTAATGAAGTTTAAAGGAAAGAAAGTCTTTTCAACATTCGATTTGACTGCCAGTTATTGGCAGATTGAGCTGCACCCAGCAGACTGTCAGTACACAGCTTTTAGATATGGAGGGCTTTCTTATCAATTTAACCAAATGCCTTTTGGTTTGGTCAACAGTGGAGCCAGTTTGCTAAGATGTCTGAATTAAGTTTTGTCGGCAGAAACAAAGAAAATCGTAACTATGTATGTGGATGATGTAGTTGTGGCATCCACATCACTGGACAAGCATCTCCAACAGTTGGAATTATTCTTCAGAGAGTGCAGGGAGAAGGGAATTAAGATAAATATGAAGAAAAGTGTGTTCGTATCAGAGGAGATTGAATTCCTGGGTCATCTGGTTAGCCAGACAGGGATTAAACCTCATCCTGATAAAATAAAGGCCATCATGAAATTTCCTGTGCCTAAAACTAAACACCAGATTCGGTCGTTCTTAGGAATGTGCAATTTTTACAACAGGTTTTATGAAAAATTTGCCGACCAAATGGAACCTCTTTTGAAGCTGCTCAGAAAGGAAATGAGGTGGAACTGGACTGCAGATCAAGAGGAAGCCTTCAAAAGGGTCAAGATGAGCCTCTTAAAACAGGTTGTGCTCGCATACCCAGACTTTGGCAAACCATTTTTACTTCAAACTGACAGTAGCAGGTATGGGTTGGGTGTCACCTTGTCTCAGATCCAACCGGATGGGAGAATAGGGGTGTTGTATTTCATAAGCCATTTATTGAAGGGGCCTGAGATCAATTACATGGTCACAGAGAAGGAGGCTCTAGCCATTGTATGGGCTTTCCAGAAATTTCAGCCCATGGTATTGGGGATCTGAAGTTGGTGGTGATCACCGACCACAAGAGTTTAGAGTTCCTCAACCATAGTTACCTCACTAATAGCCGCCTTGTGAGATGGAGTTTGTTCCTCCAAGAGTTCAATTACACAGTTCAGTACTGCAAAGGGGCTGAAAATGTAGTTGCTGATACTTTAAGTCACCATCCTGTGCCCCTCCAGCAAAGGCATTTGAATGTGGACCAACCATACATGATGAACATGACCTTATGTAATGAATCCATAGAGCATGAACTAGCTCAGATAGCTGTAGAGCAACAAGACGATGTGTGTTTAAATCAAATTATAATGCAGTGCCAGAACATAAACCTAAGAGATGATTCAATACCCGAAAGGACCATGCAACGATACACACTGAAGGAGGAAATAGTGCATTATCAAGTTCAAGAAGGAAAAGATGAATGGAGGATCGTGGTACCATTGAAGATGATGCACTCTCTCATTCAATATATCCATTGCTTATACGGGCATTACAGAACCTCCAAAACAGAAAATTGCCTCAGGCACTGGTTTTATTGGCCACGGCTGCACCGGGAAATAATGTATGTGATGAACAAGTGTGAAATATGCCAGAGGGCAAAACCACCCAACAAAAGTTATGTGATCCCCATGGAGTCGATTATACCTCAAAACTCAAGGGAGATAATGGCCATCGATTTTTATGGTTCTCTGCCACCCTTCAATCAGAAAAGATACTTGTTGGTGGTGTATGACCTTTTCTCCAAATTTGTGGCCACTTATCCATTATCTAGGACTACTACACGAGAAACTATTAAAGTACTGCGATCCCTGCATTTCCCACAGATCCAGAAACCTCAGACCATCCTATCAGATCATGGGACACCCTTCATATCAGAAGAATGGAAACAGTGGACAAATAAACAGGGAATCAAACATATACTCACCTCCATCCGCAACCCTCAGTCAAACCCCTGCGAGCAGGTTATGCGGGAGCTAGGGAGACTTTTTTGTACTTATCTACCTGACAACCATAGAGGGTGGGTCAAGCAGTTTCGAGTACTAGACTTTATTAATTGGTCCGTTAGTGAATCCACAGGATTATCTCCAATATGCCTTCACTTCGGAAAACTATCCCCTAAGTTGTTTAAAACGAAATTACCCGGAGGTACAGGTGAAACTGTGGACATGGAAACAGATAGAAAGGAGGCTTATGCCCGAATGCAGCATATGAGCACTATGAGAAAGAAATGGAAGGTGCGTCAAAGCTTCAATTCAAAATAGGGGATAGAGTGATGGTAAGGACTCCCCATGTAAGTATACCGGAGAAATTCTGGTTTAAAAAAATTCTGTAACCTGTATGAAGGTCCATTTCGAAATTGTGAAATGCAAAGGAAATAATGCTTTCCGGATTAAGACAGAGCAAGGGATCAAGGGCACTTACAATGTGAGAGCCTTGAAACCTGTAGTATAAAATGTTAAGTTTTTGGAAAACACGATTAATAATAAAGGCATTAAAATGGTAAACTCCATTTAAACATCTCATCTCAGAGGGGGGTATTGTGCCAGGCACGTTTGATGTGAACAAGCACAAGATAAGGTCAGATAAATTAATGTTCGAAAATACATAAAAAGCCATTAAATGGGGGTGGGTATACTATTTATATAATTAAAATTTGTTATAAATTAGGAGAGAGAGCTGTGGCGATAATATAAACTCACACATACATATGTTTAAAGCCAATGTTTAAAGGCTTAGAAATATGTATTTACAATTTTGATTTTTGTGTTTTTTATTTTTTTTAAAGTGTATTTATAATTTTAAATATTTTTGTTTGATGAAGAAACAGCATTTATTTAACAAATTGTTATTCTCTATTTATATTTTTTGAGGGTTTACAAAAATGTAAAAAGGAAAATTTTAAATATTACTGTTGATTAAAAATTTCAAAATCGAGGTTTTAATGGTCATTTTCTCTTCAGTTGCATTTGAGCAAGTCATTGGCTTAAATTTAAGAAAAGCCTAAAGGCATTGTGACTTCCTGTCCACACTAAAATAATTTTAACAGGTCAAAAGAGTTTAATTAGACTTGCGATAATGCATGGAGAGAGGAATGTTCAAGTTATATGAAACAATCTTTTAATTAAAACAGAGAAAACTTCGATTCTGATAATGAAATTAATCAAGAGTAAAAAGATGTTATCATTTCATTGTGATCTGAATGGAGATATAAAAAAATAAGGAAAAAACTAATTGGAAATAAAATTCTTAAAAGAATTAGTAAACCAATTCAATGAGATTTGATTAATTTATGTGTCAGGGAGGGTATACCTGAATTGAGATTGTATGGAAGTGGGATATCTGTTCTGAAATTGTGAGATGCAGTTGACTTTTGATTTTCAAAGAAGGAAGTTGACTTTTGCTTTTCAAAGAAGGCAGTCTAACTTTTCCTTGTCAAAGAGAGCAGTTCACGTTTGCAAATCTTATTGGGAAGCTAATGCTATTTGGAAACACGCGGTCATGCAACTGTTTTTAATACCTGGCCATCATTGAAATAACCTAGCAGTTAACCAGTCAGTTGATTCTGATGGAGGCATAAATACAACACACCATCGAAGCCTGCAGTTAACCTAGGATCCTTAAACCAATAAAGGACGATTGATATCGTTTAATATCCTGTTGAATATCCATTCTCCAACTTAAAGATGCAACTCAAGCATTCGCTTGCAGATAAAATGATCATGGAATAGAAGCTGACTTCAGCGCGTCCATCCAGCTCCGCTCCTGCTATCCCAACAGAATGTAAACCCCAAGATTCAAGCACCAAGGTGATGATGATCAATTCTATGAACTTATAATGCAATCAAGTCCCAGCCCTTGCCGCAGTAGTTGAACGTATAGCCCACTCAAAACCCATACAAGAATGCTCATTGACTTTATCAGGTACACTATTTTTTGTGTTTATTTTATTTTAAATTTAATATCCATTTCATAAATATATATTTCATGTACATACATACATAAACCCACCTGTATATAACTTGTTAATTTTTCTTTATCTGCGTAATGCATATGTGTGAGTTTATTTATAATCCCCAGATCACTCTCTCACGTATAATTATTTGATTTATTTTCTTATTAAGAAAGAAATTTTCCTTTATTTAATTTAATTATTGCTTTATTAAGTATTTCTTTATGATTATGATTTTGTTGTATTAATAGGATTTATGTAGTGTAACATTTGTTTTGTATATCTAATCGATCTGGGAATGTATTCATATTATAAATAGTATGAGTAATGGGTTAATAAAATATTTATATTATAATTCTAAAGTGACTACTGCCATAATTTTTCTTTATTCTCTTTTTCATTTACTTTCTCTAACCCCATATTAGTTAATTATGTGAGTTTTCCGATCCCCATTCTTTAACTGAGAAAAGAGTACGCTGAGTTAGCAAATGGGAAATCATCTTACCGGGTTTTAAATCTCTATTTAGCATGAGGATATTTATTTATTATTTTTTTATGAATAATTATTTATTGGCACACATGCCGTGATATCATTTGAACTTGCATATCCTTTCAGGAGGAGGGTTAAATTTCCTTCTGGGAGTGGCGCGAGGGATTGATTTAGAGTCATCCCCCAAAGATATGTAAGAGTCAACCTTTTCATAAGTATCTTCTGTGTCTATAACACTGTTATGGTAGAGTTTTGAATCTCTTCTTACTTCGGCAGGTCACCATATTTTCCCTCATGTTTGGTTTATGCGCATCCTCATACCAACGGAGTAAAAGTTAACCGGTATAATATATATGACTTTTAATGGTTACATATATATTAGTTTATACCATAATTTTTTCTACTTCATGTTTTGTTCAGTAAACTATTTTAACTAAATCAGTTCAATAACTGTAATATGTATATTTTTAAAACTTGCTATAGACACCAAAATAAATCAGCTAGGCTCTGCTTATTTACATGCAATCAATGATCTACCCTGTAATATGTTTTTTCTGATTAGTTGTTAATTTGATAACTTTCTAACAAATCTTTTTTTTTTTCAATGAAGTTATACTAAGTGTAATATAATCTTTAAACTAATTAGGATCTTTTCAGCATTTTTTCAGTGTTATACATCAGGAGTGTTTTAAGTGATAGTGATTTGACTGGATTCTTTAATACTGATTTCATTGCCTTCTGAACTAATTTTCATATTAGGTCTATTAAAGTTTTTTTTTTTTCAACTCTTGAATGTACACACTGCTGGTATTCATGATATTGGTGAAGATTCTTTTTTTTTTATCATATAAGACTGATTATTTATTTACTTTCCATTCACAACAATAATATTTATATTAAAGATGCAGCATATGATCTAGATACCTGTTTGCAGCTTGCTAGAAGTTGGACTCAGAAACTTAATTACCTATTTGTCTTCAGAGTAATTAAATTGTTTCTTAGTGATCTATCCATAAACATTTCTGTGTTTATCTATACTTCAGCTTTAAATTGTATGCTGACTTACTAGTATCCTTTCTAGACATGTTCCTTGTCATAATTTTATGAATGTCTTTCTTTGCTTTTTGGAAACAAAATGTTATGCCAGCATAGCTTGGCAGGAGTTCATAGATATTTGTAAGAGTCTATACAGTATTTTTTTCTATATAAAAAATGCTATTATTTAGCAAATCGAAGATAATAAATTAATAAGAATTCATTTAAGTATACAATCCATATTACTTTTAAATATGTATACAAAAAAAACAAAAACTAATATGAAATAAAAACTATCTAAATACATTTCTGTATTACTGGGTTAATTTTTTAAAATTTTATGTTTAATGATGGATAAAAATGCCTTACTTTTTACTATTTTTTTATGTTATGATATGCTATAAATATTTTATTCTTAATATTTTTTTAAATTTGTATTAGATTCCCCTCCCACTGTATATCATTTTATGCAAATACATAAATGATATATTTTACTGACAAATATTTAACCAATAAATATGGAATCCAATATATTATAAATTTTAAACTTGTAATTGACTGTTATTGTTATTCCTTTAGAGTTGGCATAAGCGATTCTCTATTTAGATCTCTGTAATTGTTTTTTACACTAACAAAATTAATAGGAATTTATAATTTAAATAAGTAAAAAATAATACATTAAAATAATTTTATTGAATTTGTAAATACTTCAGATTTAAATTCATATTATATTCCATCTTAATCTTGACTATTCATTCCATTATTGTATTTAGCAATAGCAAACTTCCCTAAAGTAGGATCACCTAGTGCAATCCTTAGTAATCAATAGATGCAGAAAGATTTGTGCATAAAATCCCCATCTAGTATTTACTCATCCAATATCCCCCAGAATAGTTTCTAGCTTATGGCTTTTATCATTGAGAAGCTTTGGATCTGCACACACTGCATCTAGATATAAGGATCTAATGCAATACTCCAACACAACCTTTTACCTATTTAGTTAACAAAAAGCTCAAGTTGAAAACACATTAATGTTTTTAATCCAAGTTCATTCATCTATATACTCATATAAATCTGAACCCAGTTCAGCATCTATATATTTTGGTGTCCTTGGTTTATCAAAAACCACAGTCACCATTATCTCAGAGACAGAAATGGTATAAAAATCACCAAAACATCACATGATCTCCATTTCCTATGCTTACACAAACTGTTATTAGAAGTAGCAAACTCTCATACAATAGTAATGAGGCTTTCTCTGGATGGTGTTACTATATGGAGAGTTTTCTATTGTTAATATCAGCCTGTGTAAGCATAGTTTAGTGGTTTTCTACCATTTTTGTCTGTGGGATGATGGTGACTGTGGTTTGGACATCAAAATGTGTAGATGCTGAATGCTATTCAGATATATATGACTCTACAAGTGAATGAGCTTGGATTAAAATGATTAATGTTTTTTTTAATATTGAGCTTCTAGCTTTACAGTTAACTAAATAGGTAACAGGAGGCTTCTGGAGGGTTGGATTAAATCCTTAGATCTAGATGCAGTGCTCTCAGATTCAAAGATCCTCACTGATGAAAGCCACCAGCCATTAACTAGTCTAGAGATATTGGATGAGTATGCACTACATGAGGATTTTATGCACAAACATTCCTGCATCCATTGATCACTAAGGCTTGCATTGGGTAGCAGTACTGTATGTAGAGTTTGCTATTGCTAATACAGCTTGTGTAAGCATAGGAAATAATGATCATGTGATGTTTTG
This sequence comes from Epiperipatus broadwayi, assembly GCA_028023455.1. Lineage (NCBI taxonomy): Eukaryota > Metazoa > Onychophora > Udeonychophora > Euonychophora > Peripatidae > Epiperipatus > Epiperipatus broadwayi. The sequence continues at coordinate 3,874,216 of JAQFVV010012471.1, read as the reverse complement.
GCAATTTTATACCATTGTATTTGTAGAAAAAATTTTTTCAGCTTTAAATAGAATTAAAAATTTTGCTAGTGGATAAAAAAAACATTATTATTTTTAAATAAACTAATTTGCAAATATCAATTTATTTATAAATTATTTAATTAATAAATAATAATAATAATAATAATAATAACAATAATAATAATAATAATAATAATAATAATAATTATTATTATTATTATTATTATTGTTGTTGTTGTTGTTTGCTTCCATTTTTCTAATCTCACTGCACTCTTATTGAATCAAGTTATATCCTAAATTGATTGTATTTAAAAACATTTCATGCAGGGAGCTGTTATGATTTAGGGACCAACATATTTGTGTGACTATAATGATAAAAAAGTATTTTACTAATCAATTTTATTTTGCTGCCTTGCTCTAATGATTCTAACAATGGAAGTATATATTATCGATGGAATAGATCACACAGAAATTAAGAAACATATGTGTCTATAAATTTAACATAAATTCTCACTCACTCTTAAATAAGTTCCTAAACAACTCTAAAGATAAGATAACTAGTGAGGCTGCACATCAAGTAGTATATAAAATATCGAGCAAAAATCCAAATTGCTCAAAAGCACACTACGAAGAAATTAGGGCTAACTTGTTCATTAGATAGGCACAACACAATTACTTATGTAATAGGGCAAAAAGAAGTAGTGAATACTTATCAATATTTTTTGGAGCATGAGCTACAGTCAGGCCACAAATTTGATCTCTCTGAAGTAGACATTATATGCACTGAGAGAGATGATAGAAAGATGAAAAAGCATGGGCTGTAGTTAAATACAAGTTATCCAAAAATGGCCTTTATAACATCTGTTACAGAGATTTGAATAAAAATAACAGGACAAATTCAATTTTATGCAAATCCAATAAACAAATACATATAAGATTAGCTTTTAGTGAAGTTAAGTGTATAAAGCTATGATTATGATGCTAATAGTATAAGTCGAATAAAGATATTTAAAACATAGAAAAAAATTTATGTTTTTTAAATGTTCAAACATTTTTTAATAAATGCAGAAAAAAAGGTAAAAGTATTTATAGAATTACATATTTTCATTTGATATATTAATGGAACAGAATGGATATTTTAGAGCTACTTATTGCATTTATTATACACAGATCTATTTACCAACAAGAGAAGATAATTGAAAAATTAAAGGGGTTTCATTCAAGTCAATAATTAAAAGTTTTAATAGAACTATTAAAGCTGAATTAAAAAAAGAGATATCACATGGCTTTGGAATATATGGCACCTGAAAATACTGACAGAAAATGCAGCCAGATTCCATTCAAGTTAAAAAGCAAATATTCCAGAAAAATTGAAATTTTAGCCAAAAAACAGAACCATGGGTTAAATATAATAGAGAGTGAAAAAAAATGGGCAAACTTATTGCATTATAATAAGCAGTAGAAAAAATATTAAATTGTGGTTCCAGATTTGTGGGAGGAGAATGGCAAAAGCCAGAGATGAAGATTGTGGCAGATATGATCTGAAGAAAGAAAGAATAATAGAACAAACATCTAATACATTGAGAAAAAATATTAAATTGTGGTTCCAGATTTGTGGGAGGAGAATGGCAAAAGCCAGAGATGAAGATTGTGGCAGATATGATCTGAAGAAAGAAAGAATAATAGAACAAACATCTAATACATTGAGATATCTCCCAAAATTAAACAATAATTACTGGATATGAAACATAAATAGCATTAGGAATTATATTGACAAGATAAACTTAGCTGGTTTGAAAGAGGATAAGGGCAATTGGCTGGTAATATTAAAAATAGAAGAGTTTAAGAAGAAAATAACAAATTTTAAAATATCATCTACTCAGTTTTTCTTTTCAAAAATAGTTCATAATTTTCATATATAAATGAATACACCAAACTTATTTTTAAAACTTGTTTTAATACGACTATTATAAAAATAAAATAACACACCATTTCAACTATTTTATAATATAGTCTTTTTCAAGAAACACTAAAAAATAAAAATACAAATATATAATAATAAATATAAAATATCACATATTCCAAACAAATTCAAAAACATTAAAAAAATACTAAAAATTTATCTTTACATCAACATATTTTCTATTACAGTCTCAAAACTTTATCAACTTTTTTACACTTATTTACCCATCCAAACATACCCTAAAAACATTTTATTAATAAATGTATTATTTTCTTTTTTCTTTTCTATAAACAAGATAAATTTATTTTGTCAATACTGAGAAAATATTGAGATAAAGCATTTACAAACTTGGAATACTGCAACATTTATCACCTGGCTGCCATTGTTCCTACAATCTTTGCCAGTATAAAGTTTCACAAAGAGAAATTCCCTCTTAAGCTTACAATTGACTTTGATGGGCCTTATTTTTATAATGCAGCAAAAATCATTGTGTCCTGGCTTATAGAAGATCTGGGTTTTGAACCATATACAATAAAAAAGCAACTTACAAATTTGTTGAGAAAATTAGAAACCTTAAAATAAATAAAAGCAACAAAATTGTCTCTCTAGATGTGAAAGAATTATATGGATTGGTTTCTCATTCTGAGTTGATAGAAGTGATAGATGAAATATTGCAACAAGCTAACTACAATGTTCATAAAAAGGCTTTATAATAGAGATACTAAAATTGATTAGTCAAGAGATAGTTGCCACAATTGATAATAAAATGTTTAAAATGAACCACAGATGGCCAATGGGGGTACCTTTTAGTGGGGTTGTCTACAGCTTGGATCTATCTAAAATTGAAAAATTAATTGTTTTGAAAGTTGCTACAAAAAAAAAATTATATTTAAGATATGTGAATGATATTTTATCCCATGTCGATGATGGAATTATAGATCAAATTCAACAAGAATTAGCAATGGTGTCTTATTACATGATCACTATTTCTTATGCTTGCTCTTAACTGTTATTAAAACAGGCAAACATCTCAATATGTATTGCCATTCAGTGCAAGCCAGAGTAATCAATGGATGCCAGAAGGCTTGTGCATAAAATCCCCATCTAGTACCTACTCATCCAATATCCCCAGACTAGTTTCTGACTTATGGCCTTCGTCAGTGAGGAGCCTTGGGTCTGAGAGCACTACAACTAGATCTTAGGATCTAATGCAATCCTCCAGCAGCCATCTTTTATCTCTACTTAACTAAAACTATGAGACTTAAATTGAAAACACTATAATATTTTCAATCCAAGTGATGAAGGCCACAAGCCAGAAACTAGTCTGGGGATATTGGATGAGTAGGCACTAGATGAGGATTTTATGCACAAGCCTTCTGGCATTCATTGATTACTCTGGCTTGCACTGAGTGCCAATATATATAGAGAGTTGATGTCTTACTTGGTTTGGACAATTGAGAAAGAAGATGAAGATCAAAATATTAAATTTTTAGATTTAAATATTCAAAGGCAGAACAAGAACTACAAAATGGAATTGAAGTCTATAAACATGAGAGGAATCATACACCTTAGTTAATTAACCCCCATGTTCCATAAATATGCAGGGCTGAAAGGTTTTTCCAACAGAAACTTAAAATTATGCAAATTCAAAGCAGATAAGATCTAATAAATATGGGGTATAACTTCAAAAAAATTAATACTAGATTACAACAATTCTACAGCAAAGTTAAGAACTGGTACATCACTGCTCTGAGAAGAAAAAATGGACTAGTCTCCCTTACATGTCAAAGATCTTTAGAAATTAAGAAACATATGTGCCAATAAATATAACATAAGTTTTAGACATCACCTTCTTTAAATAAGTTGTTAAACAACTCTAAAAATAAAATAACTGGGGAGGCTGCACATTAGATAGTATATAAAATAGACAATGATTCAAATTGTTCAAATGCATACTATGGAGAAACTAAGACTAACCTATTCACAAGACTGACCCAACACAATTACTTATAAAACAGGGCAAAGAGAATCAGTGAATACCCATCAATATTTTTGGAGCATGAGCTACAGTCAGGTCATGCATTTGATCTTTCTAAAGCAGACATTATGTGTACTGAGTGAGATGACAGAAAGAGAAAACTGAAAGAGGCATAGACTATAGACTAAAACAAGCATGCATTAAATAATGGCCTGTATAATATCTTTTACATAGATTTCAATATAAATAAATAACAAATTAAATTTTTTCAAATCCAATAAAAAAATACACATAAGATAAGCTTTTAGTTAAAATAAGGGTATAAAGTTATGAATGATACTATAGTATTGAAATCCCTAAGCTGAATAAAGATATTTAAAACAAAAACCTTTTCTAATTTTTAAATAGACAAACATTTGTTAATTTATTTATACTAAATATTAATAAACTTTACAGCATCATTAATACTTTGTTACAGTAAAAACACAGAATGTGTAACACATTGGGCATTAATTTTTCTTAAGCTATGGACTGAAAAGGAAGTTATTTTTTCTTACAAAACAAATTTGAAAATGCAAAATTGTTCGACTTTTGTCACATTTAATGTATCATTTTCAACTTTAATAATGGTATGATATATATTTTTAACATGATCATTTATAGTTGCTTCAGGGAGATGATCCTTCTTTAAAATAAAATTAATAAAAACTATTTACATTCAAGAACAACGCAAGAGCAACTTACAAATTTTATTATTTTAAGTATAGAAAGTGAAATTTGTAAAGATTTATATTAGACTAAGTTGTGAAAGAATTTTAATTTATAAAAGTGAACTGCCTGTGCATGTATAATAGATATAGGTAAATGTAACTAAAGATTATTTTGTTATGTTAATATGGGAAGACATTTATCTTGGCAAATTAGATTGCTATGGGTGAATTACAGAAAAATATTTAAGAGGCATATTAACTATTTAATGCCTTGAGAAAATGAATCATCAGATGCATATAATATTAATGTTAAGTCAACAGTTGGTGAAAATTTTATTGAGAAGAACCAAATTGTAGATATAGATCAAGCTATAACAAATGATTTAACCAGGGATCAAACTTCTGAACCAGCTGAAGATCGTGTTACATCGTGAGCTCCAACAAGAAAAAAGGATTACAACTCCACAAGTAGAAGAACAAAGATTTTTGTGTAGAAAAGCTCATGAACACAGAAAACCTGCAAAATTAGATTATTATGTATGTGAATAAGAGTATTATCTAAAGTGTACATGTATAATATATATATATATATATGCATGAATGTAAATAAAAATTATTATTTTATTATGTAAATATGTGCAGACAGAACATGAATAAATTATCTCATTATTATTAAACTACTCTAAAAAATCTGCATATGCTAATCTTATCAATTATCCAAGTGAGGAACAATTCTGCTCAAATGGACTCTTGTACAAAAACTATGTTAGGATTTAAGAAGTATAATAAACTGTGAGGAAGTGTAATAAATGCAAGTATAATTCGGATATCACAGTAGCAGTTGATTGTCTACTTAATGTTGACATAGTTTATAATTGATTTCTGTTCTTAATATATGTATATATTGTTCTTATACTCAAATACATGCGTAAAGAACTTTCTTCAATTAAGACATGGCAATAGATCATATTTATCTACTGAGCATGTATAGAAATTGACACATACATAGAACTTACTAATAAACTGTAGGGATTTGTAATTAAATTTTTAATCATTTTCTACTCTTTATTCTTTTCTTATTTTATTATTGACATTAAACAAAATTATTTTGTTACAAAACAGTTGTCATCATCATCATCATTTAAAATCATTATCGATCCACTGTAGAATGGTCTTTCCAAGTTCATTCCATCTTCTCTAATCTCTAGCTTCTCTTTTCTACATCATACCAGCACCCTTTCTTATTTCATCCATCATCCCACATATGTCTCTTTTTAAGTTTTTCAAATCTCTAGGAATCCAGTTTAAGATTTCAGCTATCCATCTATTATCATCTCTTCTAGCAATATGTCCAGCCCAACTTCAGTCTCTTAATTCTTTCATTGATATCAGTAACACCTGTTTGTTCTTTCACTCATGTATTTCATTTTCAATCTCTTCTTGTTACTTCTAACATGCAGCTCTTCATACTTCTTTGAATAGTTTGAAGTCTCTGTATTGCTCTTTTGTTAAGTGTCCAAGTTTCAGATCCATAAGTAAGAACTGGTAATAATTATAAAGAAAAAACCCTTTTTAAACAAATAGGCATATTTTCTTTTGATATTAAATTATTTCTGCCAAAAGCACTCCAACAAAGTTTAATTCTATGATTAATTTCATCCATTATGTTTCCATCTGCAGTAATATTATTTGACCAAGATATTTATAATTGTTAACTTCTTCTAACTCATCATTATCAAAATCCAGTGAACATTATTTTAATTTTTTTAACATTTATCTTTAATCCTACTTTCTTACTTTTATCTGCTAACTCTTGCAACATTTCCTGAAACTCTAAAGTATTATTTGCAAAAACAACTACATCATCTGCAAAACCTAGATAACTTAAAAATCTCCATTTACTTTTATTTCCTTCCCTTTTTAATCCACAAAACACTTCTTGCAAAACTGCTGTAAAAAGTTTTGGAGATAAGAGTCACCTTTTCATGTACCCTTTTCAATGTTAATCTTTTTAGTATCATTATGTAATCTAATTTTTGTTGTTGAATATTTATAAATATATCAGTATCCTGGGTTTACATCTTGATGATCCAATGCTTTAATCACTGAAGAAATTTTTATAGAATCAAATGTCTTCTCATAATGTACAAATCCAAAGCATAATGGAAATTCATATTTATTGGTCCTTTCTATAACTTCTCTCAATACTTGGATATGATCCATTGTATTAAAATCACTCTTCAACTTAGCATGTTCTTTTGGTTGATTAAAATCCAAAGTTTGCTGTAAACGAGTTGTAATTATTTTGGTAAAAAATTTGTATAGAACTGATAAAAGAGAGATAGGTTTATAATTTCATCTTTTTTAATCACCTTTTTTAAATATTAATATTAATACTGCATTTGTACAATCATCTGATACATCTTTTTTATTTAGACATTTGATATATAACTTTGCCAAATAATTTTCTATTTCTTCACCTGCTTTTTTTAAAGTATCAATTATAATTCCATCATTACCTGGAGGTTTTCCTTCATCATAAATTTAACTGCATATCATACTTATTCATTTAAAATCCTGGGCAATTCAGAAGATATAATAGTTGTAGGGGATACTTTTCTTTGTTCTTTTGCTATATAATTCTTGATAAAACTCTTTTACACATTTTATTATGCCATCTTTTTTTTTAGTAATAGTTCCATCTTTTTTTTCTTATTGCAGAAATAAATTTCCTACCAATACCAAAATGTTATTTTACACTCTTGAGATTTTTAGTCTCTTCTATAACTTTCTTTATTTGTTCACAATTATACTTTCTTATATCATTATCAATTCTTTTTTGCACCATTTTACAAATTTTGAGATATTCAGTCCTTCTTAATGCAACATTTTTATTTAGTCTCTTCTATAACTTTCTTTATTAGTTCACAATTATACTTTCTTATATCATTATCAATTCTTTTTTGCACCATTTTACAAATTTTGAGATATTCAGTCCTTCTTAATGCAACATTTTTATATAGTTTCATATTCCTTCTTTTCTTCATACATTGTTTTGTCTCAGTAAAAACTTTTCTGATCAATTGCTGCTTTTTTGTATCAGCTATCTTTGTTGCAGTTTCTGTACGTGTATCAGTTATCATCCTATTGATTTCATTCAAATCTGAATCATGTTCAAAATCTATTAATATTTGAAAATGATTTGCAAGTTCTAATTTAAATTCGTTGGAATTTTTCTGAAGATTATGAACATCAATTATGAATATTGATTTTCTTAATAATTTTTGTCTTTCTAGTTTTGAATTAATTTGTATCTTATATTTTACTAATTGATAATTGCTTCCTGTGTTGAATTTATTAAGAACATAGCAATTTGTGAAATACATATTTCCTGTTAATCAAATTGGAATCCAATCTGCTGTATCTTCATTTAGATGCTTCCATGTCCATTTAATATTTTTCTCAAAACAAGAATTCATAATATAAATTTTTTCTTTTTCTGCAAACTCCACAAATCAAAGTCCTCTCTCATTTCTATCACTATAACTAAATTTACCAACAGCACTTTCATCTTTCAATTGTTTACCAATTCATGTATCAAAGTCTCCCATGATAATTTAAAAATGTTATTTAGTTTGATCAAAAAGCTTTTTGTACAGCCATATAAAAATCTTCTACTTTTTCATTACAATAAGAACTTGTTGGAGCATAAGTCTAAATTATCTGTATTTTATATCTGCTATTAAGTTGAATAACTAATCTTGCCGCTTTGTCTGATCCACCAACATTCTCCACAATGTTATCATCCATTTTGTATCTACAATGAATCCTACTCCATTTGTACTTCCAATGTTTGTGTCTTTGTAGTATAGTAGATGCCCACTTTTTAAATCAATTGTCTCTTCAACTTTTCTTCTAACTTCACCATGTTCAGTAATGTCCCATTTAATATTAGATAGTTATTTCAATTCTTGCAATCTTCCTTCACTTGAAAATGTTCTACAATTGTAAGTAGCTAAATAAAAGGTTGTCATCAAATGGCAGTACTAGAATTTATTTAAAAGTTTAGATTCTGTCTGACTGATATTACATTTATACTATCAGGAAATATCAGAAAGCAAGACTAAATTAATAGGCATTAAATTATAAATATATACATATTAATTTTTTTATATGCTTCTATCTTATCTTGAGATAGATTATTTGAAATATTTTGGAGAAGGAGTCAAAACAACTTTATACTGAATAGTCCTGGTTGTAGAGTTACTTTTATGATTATTTACTCTAAATGTTTAACATTCTATTTGTGTTGGCTTATGTTTACGCTTGTGAATGCTTCTTATATAAAAGTAAGCTAAATCCTACTTGTAAAATTGAAATCAATTATATTTTAAATAAATTACCGTGTTTTTTGTAATGTAGAACTATAGTTTATGATAGAGATTTCTTCCTTAAATTTTTTTTTTTTTAATAATTATGGTTAATAGTTAAGGGTGTCATATGAAGTTCAAGCAATAATTCAATTTTTATTTCTTTATTCAGCTAATATTTTATTCTGAAGATTTTAGAAATGTCAGTCATCTTACTGCATTAAATTGGAATTGTTTTGTTTTAGTTTAGGTATTAAAAAAATTACTGTAGTCATTTCTATTATAGAATTGTAAATATTTTATTATATTATAAAATTCATTATGTATATAAAATTCTTTAAGAATAAGTTGATTTTTATTGATCTTGATCCAATTGCGTAAAATTGAAACATTTATTTTGCTATTATAGGGGAAACGGTTACATAACTTTTAGCGCCGTCTATTAAATTATCTACGGCGGTGGAAGATTCGGACAATTCGAGAAAGTTGAAACGATAAGTTCTTTAAACTGATGCTTAATTTACAATATAACGAAATGATTTTTAAAAAAAACTTTAAGTACAGTATATAGTTTTAATACAGAAATCCAACTTTTATATCACTTATAGGTAAATAGTCTGCTTTTAAAGTTTAATTAGGTAATTAATATTTTGTAAGTACTTAGGTGTCATTTTTCATTTGCATGGTCATTTTCCGGCATATTTATTTTCATGAATCATTAAAGTTTTTTAATTATAATTTATGTCGATTAAAATCGATCTGTAAATAAAAAATTATATCACATTTTATAAATTAATTAAGGACTTTAAATATTTATATTTTATTAGAAATATCTAAGAAACTATAAGCTTTTCAACGAACTAAGAACAAATAATAAAATGTTTGCGAAGAATTAAAAATGCAAAATAGGGTACTGATTGTCTGTTAATAAATTGAAATGTGTTTATCAGAAAACCATGCTATTCACTATAGCAACATTAAAAAAGGCGTAAAGCAATAATTTTCGTAGATAAAGAATATATTTTCTACATAATCGCTAATCTCATACATATTTGGGATTTATTCAAATAATATTTAAAAATAATTCTTAACGATAGTATTAAGACAAGATCCATCCCTACTATTAGGCTGTCTTTATTTATCAACTATGCGTTCTGGTCTACTCGTTGTAAAATGGTTTTCAATCCCGGTGCAATTCATGAGGGAAAATTCTTTCTGAATAAACTTATAAAATTTAAAAACCATAACATGTTCCTAGCTCCAAAAGTATTATTCGAGGAAACATGGACTCTGATTGCATTGTAAGGATGATTGCTGGTAAACGCTTTGTTTCTTCTGTCTAAGATATTGCTAAAAATGATTTTGTTAATAATCAGAGGTTCAGGTCCTTATGTTATCAAAATGGATAATATTTAACTGAATACATCAGATTTAGCATAAATACCTAAGCCTTCATAGTTGTAGTGATTTTTCCAATGGTGATCTGACCAAACTCTAGATTGACTAAGTGACTCTTGGTAGTGTGAGGCAATTTGTCTAGGTGAGTTGGATGAGCTTAATTGGCCTATTTGTGTGTTAACAGTAGACCATATATTCAGGTTTACCTCTTGCCCAGAATAATACTATCTTATATTTATTTATAATCATGTAATTCTTCTTTATGTTTGTAATTCTAGCTTTCCTTTTAATTTACCATGTATACATAATTGTCACTGTAAACATTGTACTTGTTTAATAAATATTTGGAAAAATAATACATTATCGGTATTATTTTATTATGTCTTTGATTTTTGATTGGCTGGTTGTAGTCATAAGCGCTTGAGAGATTTGCACTCTCATTTATTTCAATATTAAATAATGAAATGTAAAATAACCTTGAGCTAGTATTTATAATATATATATGGTTAATAAACCGTATTGTGCCTGGATTATTCATGGTTTTTATCTCCGCCATATATAGGGGCAATGTTGATATTAATTAGCCGTATGCCATCAACAATTTATTATGGAATAAATTACACGAGTTCTCTCTAATATAGAATACTAATAACTAATCTATCTTAAGTAATTCAACTTTCTTGCTTGCTAGTTGTATAATAAACACACTTTTGGTGAAGTTAGAGAATCTTCTTCATTCTCTTATTCTGCACTAAACTGTTTACTTCACTATTATTTGCACTCACAGCTCTTCACATTACTGCACATGCTACTGCAAAATATTGTATTTTAGTATATATATGTTAGCTTCACTTAATATGTATGATCAGTCAAAATTTGCATACTTTTGCAAATTAGCATGCTTTTATTAATCAGCATATTGGCATGTAGTTCATTTACTTCCTGTTTGATTAACATGCACAGATTTTCATAATTTTACAAATATTTGTACAAATTTAGTTGTTATGACAACCTCCCCTCCCTCTAGAAAATGATGCACAGTTTAATTTACATATATAGTTTTTTAGTTTCTCTAGACTTCTCCACTTTTCTAGCTCTATAGAGGAGGTCTGTAGGTTACTCCTTGATTCTGTTGGTACTTCAAAAGGAATTAACTTCTGGGTATCTCTTCTGCTTGAGGTTCAGATGAGTCACCATCATCTTCATTTTTCTTTACAAAATCAGACCCTAGATGCAGGAGAACTTGCTTTTTCATTTATTTTATCAAGTGAATCACTATGGTGCATATGTCATTGACTAATTGTAGTGCACTTCTATTGTTTTGATAACAATTTCGATACAGTTCCTGCATTTCTTTCTTAGCATATTACATATCCAAACTGTTTCTTCTGTACTGAGCTTTTGTAACTTTTGTCTCTCTCTTCTCATTCTTTTTCAGGATCAATATAAAGTTGTGAGTTCTAAATGTTCATTTCATCAACATTTCTGCTGGTGTTTTTCTAGTAACTGTAGTCATCATGAAATGCTGATAAAATACACCTGTTGTCATTGTTTCACAAATATCTATATATTTTTCCTATTAATTGTAAGCTTCAATTGTTGCATAGCTTTTTCAGTTAATATGTTGGATTTAGGTTGGTGTTAGAATATTTCAGATGCTCTTATTAGCTAAAAAGTCTTTCAATTGTAAGTTTACGAATCTGGCATCAGAAACTATTAATTCTGGATATCTGTGAATAGCAAATAGTTAATTTAATAGATTTATTTGTTCTCTGTATTTGTATTTTTCACTACTTGGCATTCTATCCAATTGGGATAGGAATCAATGACTTTTAGGAATATATATGTCTGTGGAACAGTCCAGCATTATCTTTATGAATTCTCTATCTGGTAGCTTCTGTCCATGATTCCAACTTTTTTCATGGGAGTTTCACCATTAATTGACATGCTTTTCATCTCTTTACAGCTTGCTCTATATTCAGTTCATATTAGGCCACTATATCTGAGATTTGGCCAATTTTTGGATTAAACTATTGCAGAATGTCTCACACTTTTCCTCCCCTTAGTCAGAATCGACACCCAGTCTGTCATTAATATACATCCAGTTACATATGGACAGGCTCTTGGGGACATTCCAGATGGGTTGGACCACATAGCTTGCTCAGGTTTTAGGCTATCCATCCTAAATTCAACACTTGACTAGCTATTATTCAGAATTATATTTGTTTTATTCAGCCATGACTATACTGTTCAGCATATCAAATTTTATTGAGTCTATGTAGTTTATTTCAGTGGTTTGTAACTTGTGTCTACATGTACCCAGTAGTCTTGATAAAGCATCTGCATGAGTAATTTATTTTTCCAACTTATATATTAACTTGAAATCATAGGAAGCTAGGTTGTCTATCCAAAATATTCGATATCTCACATGGCCCAGAGTCCTTTTTTAAATTTTCCAATATTTCCATTAAAGGTTTATTTATCCATTTAGATTTTGAAAGTATATCCATATACACATTGGTAAAATATCTTCATGGCAAACAAGTGACTAGAGCTTCTTAGCAGCTACTATTGCAATAGTGCATTTGCCTCCATAAACTCTATGAGAAATTGTAATGCCAACACCAAACTGATGGGAAGTCTTTTACTTTCTAGAAGTCTGTGTCCTGTTCAATTTTGCACCTTTACTATTGTTTCTTCTTTAATAATTCATTGAGCACAATTACAACATGAAATTTGCCTCTCAGGAAACTTAAAATAAATTTAATAGTTCCAAAAAAACTTGCAAGCCTCTGACATTTTCTACTGCTTTTTCTCCAGATTGGGATACTTTCCTTTATTTGTAGTGACATTCCTAATAATTTGATTTCTCTAGCAGACCATATGCCTTTAGTTGCATTAAGTCCAACTTCAAATCTTTCTAGTTTTTCACACACATTGTTAATGCATTTACTGAGCTCACTTTCCATCTTGGTATTTATAATGTCAAGGTATGCTATAACTTCTATTCCCTTCAAAAGATTATATGTATTTGCTTGGAACATGTTTGGGGCTTTACATTGTGTTAATGCATTTACTAAGCTCACTTTCCATCTTAGCAGTTATAAGAATATTGTCATGGTACACATTTGGGACTATTGTTATTCCATAAAGAATTGTTAAGAGCTCATCTGTTCTAGCAATAACTGGTATCTAGTGGAAAGCAGACTGTAAATCTATTTTAGCAAAGTAGAAAGTGTGTTGCAATGAAGCTAAAACCTCCCAAAAACTAGATACTAATTAAGCTCATTTAGTTATATTTTTGTTTACAGTTATGTGATAGTCACCACATAATTGAATCATCTCATCAGGTTTTAGGATTACAATGATGGCTTTTGCCAAGCTAACTTCAATAGATGAAATTACACCTTTTTTAATTAAATCATTCAGTGCCTCTTCCACTATAGGTTTTAGAGCAAATAATATTTTTTTTTGGTAACAAGATGAATGTTATTAACTCAATAGTAACCGGTTGCATTATCAATTCTGCTAGATCCGATTTGAACAGCTGCAGAAACTTTTCCCAGATTTCAGATTCCAACTGGACTCTTTAGAATTTTAATTCTAATTCCAAGAAATTTGAACCAGTTACAGCCCAGGATTGGGTTTAAATTCCTTAATGCTATATATAGAGGTAAATTTTTTTTATTCTCTTGTTGACTTCTACTGGCACTTTCATAATCTCTTATACATATATTCATTTTATTCATTAGTACATGCTTTTTACATTTTTTTGTGATAGTTATTCAATCACTTTGTGAAATAAGAGATACATCTGCCTGTTATCAATTTCTGTTTTGATTTTTTGCAAATTTTTACATCCAATAAATTACAGTTTTCATCAATGTTATTTATCTTCTTAATATTTGTTTTGCTGCTACAGATCTTCCCTCAATTTACATTCTGGATGTAAATTGTCTTTTCTTTTTCTGACAAACTCAAAATCAATATCCTTTAAGTCCACAAGTATGACATTTTTAAATTTACACATTGTGGCCTTTAGCACAGCAATTCTTCCAATCATAGTTTGGCTTTTCCTCTGTTTATAGCTCTTATTTTCTTAAGTTCAATGTATTTTGAAATTCTGTCACATTTTCTAGGACAGCCTTATGATATTTTTTTTGTGATAGTATTGGTAAACATTAATGTAGACTTAACAAGTAGTATTTTCTGAGGTTACTATCATGCATACACCATATCAATTGATCTTAAAGCAAGTCTTCATATTCAGTTTTGAAATCACATTCCTTTGCACGCTTACAGAATTCCATGTTGTATTCTTGTATGTTTTCATGTAGTGATTGGGGTCTAGAAGAGGAAACGGGCTATATGTCACAATGTAATTGATTTGAAGTTTGTGTTTAGCTTCTCTATCAATTCATCATACAGAATATCTTTTGGTGCCTTTGTTTCACAAGGATGATTGGCTATTTATAGTACATCTTTGCCTGCCATCCATATCAATGTTATTACTTAATTTGTTATTCACAATATTTTTAAATATATCTTTCAATAAGAGCAATATATATCTGCCATTCTTCTGCATTGTTAACTTCAAACAGTTATTGAACTATTACTATATTTTTTTTCATTGTTAATTCCACAGTAAGCTGCTATAATCCACCTGTCTCAAAACTAATCTGCTACTGTTGGCAAGTTCTTTTGATCTGTGCCATTCTGCCATATGCAGGAGTAATATTGATACTAACCAGCTGTATATGCATTAATAATTTATTATGGAATCAGTTACATGGAATCAGTTACATGTCAAAGAATGTATTTAGCAACTACAGTTACTTATTCTATAAAAGTAAAATTTTAATGTGGTATATCTTAAATAATTCAACTACTTTGCTTGCTGGTTGTTTTACAATAAACACACATATAGATGAAGTGAGCATTCTCTCATTGCTGTATTAAACTGTACACTTCACTGCACTATTCTTTACATGGACTGCTCTTCTCATTACTGCATAAGTTATTGCATAATACTGTACTTCATGGTAATATACTGCTACTGCCATATATAGACATATGGCTACTTTTAGTATATATGTTAGTTTCACTTAATTTGTATGATCAGTCCAAATTTGCATTATTTGCAAATTAGCATGCTTTTATTAATCTGCTTATTTTCCAGAAGGTAGTTTATTTACTTTCTGTCTGACCAACATACATGTTGATCTTAATGACACCATCTGATGTAATAACTGCCATTGCATTTTGATATTCTTCAAAATGTGGCAATATAGAAGATTAATATCTTAATGGAGCAAAATTTTAATCAATAAGGAAATACTTAGAGAAACAAATTGCTTTTTTATAATCTACAAATCCAAAGAAAAATAGCAATTCATACATAGATCTTTTTTTAAATTTCTCTCAATACTTGGATGTGGTCCTTAAAACCATTTGAAATTGAGCTTGTTCTTTTTTGGTGGGTTTGAATTCAAAATTTGCAGTAGATGAATTATAGTGATAAAGATCTTGTACAGAACTAATAGAAGATTGATAGACTTATTTCTAATATTTTCTTTATCATCTTTCCTAAATATCTTTACTGCACTCTTAATAATTATTTAGTATATCTTTATTATTTAGACATTTAGTATATATAATTTTTCCAACATTTTTCTGTTTGCTTTCTCCTTTAAGATATCAATAATAATTTCCCTCATTTCCTAGGATGTTTTTTTCTTGCAAATTTAATTGCATATCTCTTCGTGTAAAATGCTTGACAATTTAAGTATTGTGGAGATTTCTTTATTTTCTTGCTTTTTATTACTAAATATTTTTCTGTAAAACTTTTTCACATATTTCATAATGTTGATTTTTTTTCTTAATAATAGTTTTACTTTTTGAAACAACTTTTTTCCCAATAATATCAAATTGTTGTATATTGTGGCACTTTTAGTTTTTCCTATATTTTTTCTTGACAATTCACATTTATATTTCTTATATTATTTTTATTTTTTTTCATACCATTTTACAGAATTTCAAATATTCAACTCTTAATATGAAAATATTTATTTTCTTTATACATTGTCTTGATTCATTTTAAAATTTACTTGTGAATTGCTTGCTATTTTTTGTAAAAGTTATCTATATATTTCTTAGTGGAGTGTTAATTGACTTCTCATTGATCTCACAAATCTGAAACATCTTTAATGACTTAATATTTTAAAATGATTTCCAAATTCTAATTCACTGGGTGTTCTTCTTTAATCTACTAAAACATTAAGCTTGAATTACATATTTTTCTGTTAGAAAAAATATAATTTATGCTATGTCTTCATTTGGATGTTTCCACTTCTGTTTAGCATTTGTCTCAAAGAAGAAATTCATAAATGTAGACTTTCTTATTTCACAAGTCTGTGTACTGGTCATTTCTGTCACCATAACCAATTTAACACTACATTGTTTTTATTTTTCAAGCATTCAATTCTAGGATTAGTCTTTCATCACAATTTTTAAAATGTTTCAAAAGCATTTTGCATAACTGAATAAAAATTCCTTATTTCTTCAATACAATGAGAATTGTTTTCAACATAAACCTGAATTATTCACATTTGGTATTTTTCATTAAATTGAATAACTAATCATATTTCACTCTATCTCATTATTAATCTCCTCAATGCCATTTAATTTTTATTTATAATCCATTTATAAAAGATACATACATATAGCAACCATTCTAAAACAAGTATGGCTTTTCATGCCTATTCCTTTAATAAAGAAAAAAGCCCATTCAAATATAATTTACATCAACATGTTTGACATAAACTATTAGAAATAACTTCAAACACAATCTTGCTATGTACCAAAACCATATGATCTATGAACTATTGTTATATCTGCTTTTATGGAATAACACTATCTATGAAGTACTAAACAAATAGATTGCATATTTTAGCTGTGCCTTTGGCAAATGTCATTCTTTCTAATTTGAAAAAAATTGTAATCATAATTACTGATAATATTTTGAAGTATGAGAAACAAAATATTCTGAAATTGTTTGATGGAATCTGAGATGTCTATAGTGAAGTCCAAGGATTTATAAAGAACCATTTGAAAAACTACAGGAATTTTATCTTTGCTATTGAATTTATAAACAGAATTACTATAACAATCATTAGAAAAATAATTTTTACTATTTTAACTTTTTTTTTTTGTTATAAGTATATCTTTATTCTAACAAAAAAAAAAAGTATGAATTTTAGTTTACAGAAATACATTGTTCCTTTAATACAGTGTTTCCCAATCTTTTTTGGCTCGCGTACCATTTGGTAGTACATCACGCTAAGTTGTACCACTTTGTAAAAATGATTGTATTTCGTGAAATTTGTTATTGCGAGTGTGTTATTTTATTTGCATTATAAATATTATAGGGTGACTATGTATGTATTCACATCACATAATGAGACAAATTACATTGAAACACGCCTAAACGTCATGCCAGATTATAAACTCACTGAAATTATAAACTCATTGTAATATATTTATATCATACCATTTACACCTTCTTTGACACTATCAATACTTTTATTTTTATTATTTGTATTACGCTAACAGTTTCGACTGTCCTGCAGTCATCATCAGAGCTACAATATTCAAATATATAATTATACAATTATTACACTTATCCACATATATATACATAAT
The DNA here is from genome assembly GCA_028023455.1 of Epiperipatus broadwayi. Lineage (NCBI taxonomy): Eukaryota > Metazoa > Onychophora > Udeonychophora > Euonychophora > Peripatidae > Epiperipatus > Epiperipatus broadwayi. The sequence continues at coordinate 3,856,096 of JAQFVV010012471.1, read as the reverse complement.
TAATACAATATAAACAAAAATAATTATACATTTTAATATGATCTTTATAAATAATCATTTCCCATTTTATTATCTTATCTTCTAAATAATGTTATCAATATTTTATATTAATTTATTTTATATCACTTTATTTTATTTTATAAATTTTTTAAATATTATTTAATATAATAATTATAACTTTATCATTTATTTTACTATTTAATGCATATTATTATCATTTTTCTTATATTATAAAATCAACTTCTAATCTTGTCTTATTTTTATTAAATATTTCTATCAATTAACTTTACCCACATTACAAATTATTATTATTTTTTTATTACAAAAAATTACTTACTTCTTGTTGATTCTATTACCAAAACCCAACTGACAAAAAATTCAAAATTTGTATTTGTTTAACCTCCCTCTATTGTCATTTTCTTTAACTATTTTCTTTTAACCTTTTCAAATTCTAATTATTACTAACAATTGTTTATAAAATTATTGTTTTTACCCCGAAATCTCGATTAAGACTTGGTTTTATACTCTTAATCAAGATTGCTTCTTTAATTTTTCTATCCCTACTATTATTTAAAATTAAAGAAGCAATCTTGATTAAGAGTATAAAACCAAGTCTTAATCGAGATTTTGGGGTAAGAACAATAATTTTATAAACAATTGTTAGTAATAATTGGAATTTGAAAAGGTTAAAAGAAAATAGTTAAAGAAAATGACAATAGAGGCAGGTTAAACAAATACAAATTTTGAATTTTTTGTCAGTTGGGTTTTGGTAATAGAATCAACAAGAAGTAAGTAATTTTTTGTAATAAAAAAATAATAATAATTTGTAATGTGGGTAAAGTTAATTGATAGAAATATTTAATAAAAATAAGACAAGATTAGAAGTTGATTTTATAATATAAGAAAAATGATAATAATATGTATTAAATAGTAAAATAAACGATAAAGTTATAATTATTATATTAAATAATATTTAAAAAATGTATAAAATAAAATAAAGTGATATAAAATAAATTAATATAAAATATTGATAAAATTATTTATAAGATAATAAAATAGGAAATGATTATTTATAAAGATCATATTAAAATGTATAATTATTTTTGTTTATATAGTGTATTAATTATGTATTGCCCAGAATTTTAAATGAAGAAGTGAGACATGCAATTAAGTGTATGAAGAAAGGAAAGGCTCCAGGAAATGATGGAATTATAATTGATATATTAAAAGAAGCAGGTGAAGAAATAGAAACAATTTTAGCAAAGTTATATACCAAATGTCTAAATGATAAAGATGTACTGGAAGATTGGAAGAATGCAGTAATAATATTAATATTTAAAAAAGGTGATAAAGAAGATATTAGAAATTACAGACCTATCAGCCTTTTATCAGTTTTATATAAAATTTTTACCAAGATAATTACAACTCGTCTACAGAGAACTTTGGATTTCCACCAACCAAGAGAACAAGCTGGATTTAAAAGTGATTTTAGTACAATAGATCATATCCAGGTATTGAGAGAAGTCATAGAAAGGACAAACGAATATGAGTTGTCATTATGTTTTGGATTTGTAGATTATGAAAAGGCATTCGATTCTATACACATTTCTTCAGTGATTAAAGCATTGGATCATCAAGGTATAGATCCAGGATATTGTCATATTTTAAAGAATATTTATAAAAATGCAACAGCAACAATTAGATTACATAATGATACTGGAAAAATCAACATTGAGAAAGGTGTAAGACAAGGTGACTCCATATCTCCAAAACTCTTTACAGCAGTGCTGCAAGAAGTATTTTGTGGATTAAAATGGGAAACTAAAGGAGTGAAAGTAAATGGAGAGTATTTAAGTCATTTAGATTTCGCAGATGATGTAGTTGTTTTTGCAAATAATGCTTCAGAGCTGCAGAAAATGTTGCAGGAGTTAGCAGATGAAAGTAGAAAAGTAGGACTAAAGATAAATGTTAAAAAGACTAAAGTAATGTTTAATCAATTTGTTCAAAATATGAAAATAAAGATTGATTATGAAGAATTAGAAGAAGTTAACAGTTACAAATACCTTGGTCAGATTATTAGTACAGATGGAAACATAATGGAGGAAATTAATCATAGAATTAAACTTGGTTGGAGTGCTTTTGGTAGAAATAACTTGATACTAAAAGAAAATATGCCTATGTGTTTGAAAAGGAAGGTTTTTAACAAATGTGTTTTACCAGTTCTTACTTATGGATCTGAGACTTGGACACTTAATAGAAGAGCAATACAGAGACTTCAGACCACTCAAAGGAGTATGGAGAGATGTATGTTGGGAGTAACAAGAAGAGATCGAAAACGCAATGTATGGGTAAGACAACAAACAGGTGTTATTGACCTTATTGAAAAAATTAAAAGATTGAAATGGAGTTGGGCTGGACATATTGCTAGAAGAGATGATAATAGATGGACAATTGAAATTTTAAACTGGATTCCAAGAGATTGTAAAAGACCCAGAAAGAGACCACATGTGAGATGGATGGATGAAATAAGAAAATGTGCAGGGGTGTTGTGGAGAAGAGAAGCTAAAGATCGGAGAAGATGGATTAAACTTGGAGAGACCTTCATCCTGCAGTGGATTGATAATGGTTGATGATGATGATGATGAAGTGTAATAATTGTATAATTATATATATTGGAATATTGTAGCTCTGATGATGACTGCAGGACAGTCGAAACTGTTAGTGTAATACAAATAATAAAAATAAAAGTATTAATAAAGTGTCAAAGAAGGTTTAAATGGTATGATATGTTATAATAGAAATCAATACATTAAGAAGTAGAAAACATATTTATATGTATGTGTTTGTTCAAAGTTTTATATTTTTTCCAAAATAATTTATTAAAGATTACATTATTACATTAAAGGTTATTTGGTACATATTTTGTTCAAAGTGTTTTCTCATTCCTTCATTTGGTTTTCCCGGATTTGGGTCTGTTTTCTCTTTTTTGGAGCATCTTGCTATTGGTTGGGCCATGGAGAGGATAAATCCAGCATGTCCCAAGTCATGGTAAAAATAACCTTAGGGGTTATCAGGCTATCTCTTGTTCTTGTTTTCTTTATATTGTTCTGCATGAAGTTAATAGGATTAAAATTTTGATGATTAAATACTAGCTTACATCTAGTAATCCACAATAGATGATCAAGAATTAATAAGAGTCTAATTTCTGGGTATGATCCTTTTCTGATACATTCTTTCAAATTAAAAAAATTTAGATTGATTTGCCTTGATCCGACTCATTATTTATCTACTATTTTGTCATATTTCGTTTACTAATAAATGGTTTTAATAAAAACACAGAATTATAAAAAAAACAATTAATATATTTTCTTATCATAATCAAATATTTTTATAAAATAAATTTAATGAGATCCTTGTGCTTGTTTCGAACAACATAATTTTTTGAAATTTGGTTCAAAAGATACGGGGTATACCCTTAAGTCTACAGCTGCATTCAATCTGTTTCGATACTTATTTTTTAAAAAAATATATGAAGAAAAAGCTCTTCCTACTAATTTCATACTAGTAAACGGTAATAATAATTTAAGAGCTTTCTCAGAAAGTTGTTCATATTCTTTAATGCTTAATCAAAATTTAATTAGATTGTGTCGTTTGAATTCTACTTATAAAGTTCTGTCACATGAATGATAATTCTATTAAATTTTCTTTATCCTTTATTGATAATGATGTAGCTTTTTTAAAATTTTCTGCATAGAATGGGTTTGAAATCCAATTATCATTTGTGTTTTCGGGTTTTGGAAAATATTCCATGAAAGACAATTTTAATCCTGTTAAATGTGCTATTATATTTTCTCATATATCTTGAGACAGACTAACCTTATTTTCAAACAAAAAAATATGTAGAGTTTCGAATACTTCCGGTTGATTGTTTTCGATACACTGTTTCCAAAAATCTAATTTTTTAATCATACTTTCAATTTTATCATTAACATTAAAGATCGTTATCGACTGTACATATTAACAACTTTACTGTATAATATTATTAATTAAAATAATTTTTATGAATTATAGGAAAAAATGTTTCTATGATATTTTTATGATTTAATTTTTTTTTTATGTCCGCCATTATTGATTATTTTTCGTGTACCACCAACCAGCAGTGGTATGGGACTTTTGTTGGAAGTCATAAATATTGAATGTTAAAACATTGCCTTTATTTAGCTTTTAAATTTATTTTGTTTGGAAAAAAAATATAAATAACTAATTGTGTAATGCATATGAAACCAAAATACAGGAATTAGAAAAATAAACATAAGAATAAATATTGTATAGTAAAGCAGATTAAAAAACCAAACAAATTTCACTTGAAAATATCTACTTTTGTGTAATTTTATCTGCATTCATATTAATTCTGGATTCTTTATAAGTGCAGATGCTAAAACACAAAAATTATATTAACTTACTTCAATCTATTCAAGAAGTAATTAGAAGAAATGTGTATTTTTACATATAAGAATTTTATTTAAAAACACTAACTAATTTTATTTTTTGATGGATCAAATATAATTTTAATAAAGAGAAGTTGAAACCTATAGTGATAAAAAAAAAAAAGTAGAGTGTAACTATTTTGTATATGTTTTATACTCTTGAGAAATAATTATGAGAGTTATATTAAAGTATGATTAATATTACACCATATTATTAATATATGAATAAACATATGCAAATAATTTTATAAAATATTGTAGAATGATTTCTATTTAGAAACTGAATAAAAAAAAAAGGCATATGTTGTTAGAATGAATATTAAAGATGGATAAATGAAATCAGACAAAAAAAAAAAGCATTTGGTTGAAAATTTAAAATATGATTATAATTTAAATTGACTGGAAGAGTGACCTACTGGAAGTTGAAATATAATAAGTATGAATATAAATGTTTGGTTTTATACAATTTATTGAAATTTAATCTAAAAAATTAGCAAACCAATTTTATAAGCAATAAAAGTAATAGTATTAGGTTCTATTAAATCAGCATTGATTCTTGACAATCATCAAAATGTCATGTTATTTCAAATTAATGGGGGAGGATGATTAATAAAGCTAGAAAATTTGAATAAGATATTTATATTGAACAAATGCAATTCAATAAATTATGTGATAAAATAATAATTTGATGAGTTTCATTATTTTAATGAATTCTACTAAAATATATTTTCAAGTGAGAATCATTGAAAACTTCATTTTATTCATTAATATTACATGCATTGATAATTTTATGAAAAAAAATTAAAAAAAGAAAAATTTATTAAAACAGTGCTTATTTAAGAAGTTGTATTATATGAAATTAATGTTTTAAAAATGTGAAATGTTTTTATTTTCATTCAGGATTGTTAAAAATGTGACAATATTTACAATTGCTATTTCTGATCATATTGTAATTATAGAGAAATTAATTTTCATTTTGAAATGTGTTTGTTTATGTATAATACATAATTACAACAGATACCATGAGATTCATTTATTATTAATTACTAGAAAGGAGAAAAAAAAAAAATTGTCTTGAAATATGATTAGGAAGAGAAAAGTTGCAATGATTGCATCATAGGAGTATGGTTTTATTATTATGAGATTGGATTAAGGAAACTAAAACTGAGAGAGTTTTGGGGAATTAATTATTACAACTTATATTAAATATATACCTAAACAATACCACATTATTCTTCTAACTTACATTAATATCTGTATTAACACCAGTAACTTAATTTTGTATTATTACTTCTAGAGTCATCTGTGTATGTTTTGAATAATGACTGGATATACTTAATGATTAAGGCAACCAAATACTCAGTCATGAGGAACAGTTAAATTGCGCATATTTATATTATCCTTCAAACTAATGATTTTAATTTTAAACAGCCTTAGATGTGAAATCAAGCCAATCAGATTTTCTCGCTATATAGATCTGATACTAGAACAGTTATTTTTTTGCAAAAGAGTCAAAAGTTCCTGTAATTGGTATACAATTGAGGTTGATAGTTTAGCGTTAAATCTATATAATTATACAAATAGATTGTCTTACAATTAAAAACTTTAAGTTGTAGAAATTTTACAATATGTTAATATTATTTGTTGATGTTAATAAAAATAAATGTTTACAAAAAATAAAATAAAATTTGTGTATAATTTATTTGTAAATAAAAGAAGTCAAAAACAAGGAATTCAAATTTAAAAAAAAAACGGCCTGGGAATGTTCATAAGTTATATTTTTTCAAGAAAAACAATGCCATCTCTTGGCGTGGGTGTCTATAAAATAACTACCAAAACTTTAAGTTGTTTAAAAATTTAAGCCCTTAGAGTGAATAGTATAAGATAAATAAAGGTATTTACTAGAGAGATATTAGCAGTCTAGTCGTTCTTATGATGATCAATAGCCAAAAACTAGGAATTTATTTAGCATTGACATCTAGGTTTTTTTGACTAACCATTCTTATATAGTTGGTTCTAGAGTAGAATGATTTAGAATGTGCTATTAAGAGGGTTTGAAAAATTTAAAGTAGAGTATTGGCATTAGAAAATTATAGGCAGGCAATGAAAAATGCATCAATATATAGTGGTAGCCAGTAAAAAGGGTGATGTTTTACAATGAATATCACATATTTGAGATATAGCAGAAACAATATAAGCATAATAGCTGCAGGAAAAGGAATAATTTTGTAGAAAGATTAGTATTCCCATCAATTATTAGTTTATTCTAATATCAACTATTTTAATTGACTCCAGATAACAGAATAACATAAATGAATTGCTATAAATGTAAGCTACTTTTTTTGCAATATTTTAGATTTGCAAATACCTGGGATAATATTTTGGAAAAAATTAAGTTTTAAGTTTTCTCACTTCTTTATTTTATTTTTAAAAAGCAATTTCCAAAAATGGGATTTTTTTAAAGAAGATATATTTTGAATAAGCTTTCTAAACTGAGAAAATTGTATTAATTACTTCATTGCAAAGAATAGTGACATAAAAATTAAGGTGACATCTTAGAAGTATAAATTTTTACCTGATGAACTGCAATCCACATTTCTAAATGTAGAAACTATTTTAAAAAATAATAATAGCTGTTGTAATGCTCATGACAATGACTTTTTTTCTGCATTTGAACAGGTTAAAAATTATTTTTGCAAGTCATTGAATCATTCATGTTTGCTGTTTAAATGATTTGTTTTTTTTTTATACTTGAATTAGTAGATTGCATTTCTATTATAAGCATGAAGAAAAAATATACCTTAATATGATGTAAATGTATACTAAATAATGGCAATATATTTTGTATTACGATTTAAAGCTAGATTGTTCTTGGTGAATAAGATACTCTTTAACATCAATGCTATTTTTATTCCAATTTATTATTTGCTCAACTCACATCTGATAATTTATGTCTTTGTATAATTGTGTGTTTTAAACTTTGAATTTTGAAATTTCAGAATCATTTAATAGCTTTCAATAAGTATTTTTCGAAACCAGGGTTGGCAAACTTTTTAACAGGAAGAACCATTTTGTTTACCCTCCACCCCAATTATAGAGTCGCAAGAAAAAAAGTGAAAAATACGTTCATGATAAATACAAATTTCTGAATGGCTGTGAATATATTTGACCATTTATTTTAATAATCAAATATAATAGAATCTGTAGATATCCCCCCAAAAAAATTCTCTTAAAAATAAATAAATAAAAACAAAAAATTATTTTGACAGTTTGATTTATTAATAAATTTCTAATATTTAAATATTTATTATATATCAGAATTACTATTCTATAATAAGACTGAATTCAATAAACAACTTTGTAATGCAAGTTTTTCCTCTCCTAGAATCATCAGAATATTTATTTCCAAATTACAATAGGAAATAAAAAATGTGTTTATGTTTATCATAATAAAAACAGTCAAGCGTTGTTAGCTGAGAGGTAAGCGCAGCTGCCTTGCAAGCAAGCAGTTGGTTGCAGACATTTGTTGCGGGTTCACCTCCCGGCCGATGCTATGACATATGGAAAAAAAAAAAGTCACAAGATTGGGATCAAATAGCCACAATTTTATGACCTCGGTCTAAACGAATGGACAAACTAAATTTAATACAGTATTAAAATTTTATATTGAAATTTTTTGAAAAGCAATTTTTTTTTCTTTTGTGTAAAATCTAACTTAACCACCCTATTTTTTATTTGTATTATTTTTACAAAATTTGTAATTCTATGAAATATAAAACTACTTTTGTTTTATAAAATGTTTTTGTAATTAGGAAATTCTATCACAGGCAAAGTAAAACGAACAAGCAAAATTTTCCTGAAGGTTTGTGATAATGGTATTTTAGTTGTATTTATATATTGGACTATTTCCATCATTTAATATTAAGTATTGAATGTCTAGAAAAATTTAACTTTATTTAAATTTTCCTATTACATTCAACTGTTAGTACTAATCTGTGTGCTATTATTAGCAGTTGAATATAATTGGAAAATTTAAATAAAGTAAAATTTTTCTAGACATTCAATACTTGATATTAGATAATGGAAATAGTCCAACGTATAATACAAATGAACAAAATATTAAAGATTTTTCATTAATTTTTATTATTTTATGAAATGAGGTGATGGTAATCATCCTAATTATCACTGGGAATGTATTGGATATTAGTTTATAAAGGTCTTTAGAGTTAAGATTGTAATCATAACTATATGCATAGATTAGCAATCACTTTTATAGTTATCCTCATTATAATATTAATGCACTATAGCATTATTTTAATTATATACAAAACTTAGACAAAATCACAAGGATTTTAAATGCTTATGTTTTTATTAAAAACTTATTGTACCAGTTTATTTTAAATGTATATATCTCATAAATGAGAAATTAAATATTGGTGAAATGTATTATTTTTAAGTTAGGCCACAAATCTCTTTGTACAAAGGATTAAAATCTATCTTTAATTATAAAAAATATAGTACAATTATAATATTATCGTAATTTGTAAAGTGATAATAAATTTTAATGTTAATTAAACCAAGGTATATAGAATTTGTATTATCAGCTGGTAATCATTAATTTATAAAGAGCACATTGTTTTAAATCTGTGTTGCATGGATAGATAGCATGCTGTATATATAAAAAATGCTTGCTGTTATGAACTAAGGATGGGAGAAAGATATTTTTTTAATATAGAATCTTTAATTAACATCAAAATGATAAATATAAAATCCATCTTGTTGTTTAATTTATCTTACAACATGGAATAGAGTTTTAAAGAATTGTCCAAACACTCATCTTAAGCAATCTTAATGCATCTCTGTGAAAAGAAAAGGTAATTAAAAGATTTGCACCAGTTTGAAGTGAGTTCTATTTTCTATTGCTAAGGAATTAACATTTCTTAGTATTTAGAATTAAAAAATGAAATGTGTATAGAACATTAATAGATCTATCTACAGTAACAATATATATATATATATTTTGTCTAAGGAAATAATATGTTTTTCAAGCAATGATATCTTTACAATTAGACTAATCTATTTTACTATTCAATTTTTGATTACTGTATTTTATTCTACTCCAACTTATGGCAGTTATAATAATAAAAGTATTGATTTGAAAATTACTTTCTCATAGTATGCATTTAAAGCTTTCTTTGTAGAATGCTTCACACATATAATCCCCCCCCCCCCCAAAAAAAAAAAGCTTTTGCATAATTGGTGAAAATACCATGCCATTAAGCAAAACTTTTAAAGTTAAAGACATTATTGACTTCTACTGACTTATGTAAGCTTACATTTTTATCAGGAAATTTATAGTACTTAAGATTATTTATTTTGGTTATTAAGATATGTAAATTTATATTTCCTTTAATACCAATAACAAGCATTAATTGATACTATGAATTTTATTAGTTGTACATTTATATTTATTTATTTTTATTATATTTATGTATCACATAGTAAAGTAATAGTACTCAATTTAGTGATTAATTTATTATTGTGTACATTATATTTCTTTTTATGGTTTCTTATTGTTGAGTTTATTTTTATTACAATAAAAATATGTAATAATTCATTAATTTTTGTTATTTGTCTATTTCACTAATTAGATTATCAACCCATAATTTTTTTTAAAAATTCATCTCAGTATCTCATCATTTGAATTGTGTATGAGTCCATTCTTCAAACTGAACTATTGTGTTGGAATACATATGTTTAATATTTATTATTAAGTTCAAGTTTTTGCTAAAACAAAAATAATATTAAATAGGATACACAATGTAATGATTTTTTTTTTGTAGGTATGACTAATTGTTTGTGCAATTGAATTTTGTTTGTACATTTATATCTCATTCACATGTGTATAGTTATATTAAATATACTATTGTGCTTTATTAATTTATAAACTAATATATATGCACTGTATGCACATATAATGAAGCTAGAATGTAATATAAAACTATTAAATTATAGAGCTTAACGCTTTCAAGAGACTACTTGCTCTCATACCCATAGCTGTTGTTATTGTGGCAATTACAATATAATAAACTTATTTATGATAATATTTAATTTGTTACTAGTAATCATTATTATCAGAAGATTCAAAAGAATATAAAAATAGACTTTAAAAATCAAAGAATAAACAATATGTCTTGTAAAATTCTTCCACTATTTTGTATTTTTTCACAATTTTTTTTTCTAAAACTGTCTTCATAGAAGTGACATTTTATCATGATATCTTTAATAGCAATTTTTTAACAAATTTATTAATTTTGTTTTTCTTTTAATGATTGGGAGAGGGAGTCTTTAATTAAAGAAATTATAATTGATTTAAAATTTATATGCACTAAAAAAATATTTTTAAAAAACTTACAAACAAAAAATACTATTTAGTAATTTAAATCTCTTCTGCCATGTATTATATAATTCAGTAATTTAATACATTGTATATATAATCATATTAATTGTATTTTTTTAATTATTTTAAAGGGAATTGCAAGAGGATTTATCAAGCTATACTGAAAATGTTAGCAGAAGGACATCCTTTCTATCCTTGGATCGCACCGGAAAAAATTTATGTCCTATATGCCATGTTGCAGAACTGCAAACTACCCCGGATGGTAAAACAATTATTGGGCAAATCTGCGCAGAGTGCGAGCAGTTTGTGTGCGCGCAATGTGGCGGTGTGACGTCTTCTATTGACAATAAGGTAAAATATTTTATTAAAAATTATACAACAGTACATATATAAGTATATATTTTTTATTTATGTTTAATAAAATTATTTAGCAATTAATACATACAAAATAGCTTTTTTTGAAAAAAAAATTATGTCACAAAATAGATCAGCATTTGAACTTATAAAATCTTGTCAGCTGCATTAGTATATTTAATTATAAATTTCTACTAATATTATAAAAACTATTATGTGCTGCCTATAAATATAAAAAGAAAAGATTGTTTTCTATTTCCTGATGTCAGCCACATGATGGTGCTATTTCTAGGTCAATTCCTAGAAATATGCCATTTCAGTGGCCTACACCCAACCTAAGAGGCTTCTTTCTACGATAAAACACAGAAAAAGTGCTCGCGGTGGCCTCACCCAACCTAAGAGGCTTTTTTCTACAATAAAACACAGAAAGAATCTCCGCCGGTCTGACTTTTTTCTATTCTAAAAGCACATACAAATGCCTTTATTGGTCGCCATAGTTGGTTGTGTTATTACACCGTAATGCTAGCATGTCTATTTTCTCTATAATTTGGTGTGAGAGTGTATGGATTTTAGCCTATCATAATTATTTAAAATTTCATTACAAAGATATTTTTTTCAAGTGCTCTAACCTACTGTTAGGTTGTAACTTTATTAACAATGTCCTGAAGATTCCATTAGGAATGGGTAATCCTCAAAAATTGCTTTTAAGGGTGCTGAATGGCAATATTTGGAGGATCACGCGAAAAGTAATGTGTTCGCGAGAATTTGTCCGTGACAAGTTACTTTTGATATGTATACGCACAAATAAAAACAACCCAGTGTCTGATTATTAGTAATTACTTGTCCAAAAAAGAAAATTAGTCTGCTATTATTTTTTTTACATTTACTATTTAAAAATAAGATTAGTTTTTATATCTACACACTAACAAAAATAACCCAGTTTCTGATTAATTACTGTCCAAAAAAAAAAGAAAGCAAATCAGTCGGAGTTTGATTTTTAAATGCAGTATTTGGATTACGGTAATTTTTATATATACACAAGATTTACAAAAAAAAAACCCACTTTCTGATTAATTACTGTCCAAAAGAAATGCAAATTAGTCTGCTATCATTTTTAAATTTAGTATTTAAATAATGGTACCTTTTTATATAGACACACTAACAAAAAGAACTCACTTTTTGATTCATTACTATCCAAAAAAAAAAAAAAGAAAGCAAATTAGTCGGGTATCATTTTTCAAACAAACTCACTATATATATTGCCACACACATTGAGTTTTGCCTGTTTTAACAACAGTTATACACAAGCATAAGAGGAGGTGGTCATGTGATGTATCATTTTTCAATTGAGTCTTTCAATGATGGTCCTTTTTAGATATATACACTAACAAAAAGAACCCACTTTCTGATTAATTACTATCCCAAAAAAAAAAAAAAATTAATTGGGTATCATTTTAAAATTTTAGTGTGAATTTTTTAAATGTTGTGGGTAAATTGAATAATGTAGAATTGCATATTATTTTCGATTGAAAACAAGATCGTAACTTTTTATATATATATACACACACAAGGAAATAAAACTCACTTTCTGATTAATTACTGTCAATACTCAAAAAAAAAGTTATTCGCGGGTATCATTTTTTCGAAATGTCGAAGCACGTGTCTCTTCTGTTGATTGCATGGATGTCTCTGTTAATGTAGAATGCCTCTTTTATCTTTCTAAATTTAGTATTTCAATAATATTACGGCTTTTTATAAAATCTGCACACTAATAAAAAGAATCCACTTTCTGATTCATTACTGTCCAAAAAAAATGCAACATAGTTGGGTATTATTTTGAAATGTAGTATTTCAAGAATGGTACTTTTTATATATACACACTAACAAGAAGAACCCACTTTCTGATTAATTACTGTCCAAAAACAAAAAAAAAAAGAGCAAATTAGTCGGGTATCATTTGTAAATTTAGTGTGAATGTAGCAATTTTGTGTAAATTGAAAAAAAAATGTATAATTGTGTCTTATTTTCGATTAAAAAAAATCCCTTAACTTTTGACAGATACACACAAACAAAAACAACCATTTTATGATTAATTACTGTCCAAAAACGTCAATTATTCGGGTATCATTTTTAAATTTAATGTGAATTTCTAAATTTTTTTTTTTTTAAAATAGTAATATTATTTACTATTAGTTCCTCTAATTTCCTATTACAAAAACTAAAAAAGCCGATATTTATATAGATAGAATCACAGGCCCGGCCCGGAATCATAATATGTATGTGTTTTTGATTAGCATCAATGCTATCAAACAGCTAACACCAGAGAATAGAAAACAACCAAAGAAAATTTTCAAAATCTAGCACTACAAAACTTTTAAAGATTATAATGTTATCATCTAAAACATTCTTATGTAAAACTTTATAGGTTTGGGATTAGTTTCATTTTGTGTTCTGATTCAGTTTTATTTACTTTAACATTAAGATCTTTATTATTTCATCACTGAACCATTCAGTAGCTTTTCATAGACATAAATCATAAGTAAAATGACATTTATTTCTTAGCTGTTATTGCAGATCACCACAAATTTTATAAATATCTATTATACACTAATTCTTTGTCAAAATGTATTAATATTTATTGCTAATATTGAAATTAAATTAATTACTCTAAATAAGTACATTTACATAATGGAAATGACTGTATGTGTTTTAAATAGTAATTCAACTTGCTAAAATATATTAATAAAATTTCTGTCATCAGTACTGGGTTATTTTTTAATCTCCATGCATGTATAAAAGAATATAATCAATAAAGTTATTTTCTAATGTAGCATCTGAAATTCCTACTAAAATTTGGAATATCACTTAATAATGAAAAAAAACCCACTACGTTGTTGGAATTCTTACTGCATCTTTACATTTGATTTCATAAACTCCTATCTTTCACAATCAAAAGCTTCACTTTTTCCACTTCTGAGCATATAGCATATCAAGTGTAAAAAAAGTAAATAAACTTCACCATCTATTTGTGAGATTCTGCAACTCAAATCTTGATCTTTTGTAGTTATTCATTTCATTCAACTTGAATCTTCTTCCAGCAATAATGAAAACCAGTTTCTTGATTTTATGTATTGACTGCTTTTTTAAAGAAATATAGCTATTGTTTTAAATTTAATAATGGTGTTATTTCTTGAAGTTATAAAGCTAAGACTTTTGACTAATTATAAATTTAAAAGACTTCATCTCAGCTCAACAAATAAAATATTAATCTAATTATTTTTATTTCTATTAGATTATGTACTGAGTTTATAAAAATGTATCACATACATAGTCTCCCTACATTAGATATTTTATATCTTTTGTGACCAAATGCAAGGAATAGGAAAAAGATAAAATCATCATACTTTAAAACTTATTAGCACTTTTTTTTTTCGATTTTATTTAACAAAGATATTTATCCATAATTACAACTAAATATAAATCAGTATGTAAATTGTTTGGGCATCTACATGGAAAATATAAAAATAATTTAATATATTTAAAAATGTAATATATTAACGTTTTTATTATCAATTAAAGTTAAAATTTAAAAAAAAAATAAGAACTAATTAAAATTTTATTATCCTTTGCCTCTATGCAATTTATTTTCAGGAAAAAAAAAAAAAATCAATGAAAATTACAAATTTCATGACAAATAACGAACTGTTATCAAGCCAAAAAAAATTTTTTTCTGCAGTCATATCTCTCTGTCTTTTAATAGTTTATTTACATTATATAACTCATTGGAAGATTCAATTATGTTTAACCTGAATTATAATTATTTATTATTACATATTAAAGACTATATGAATACAGAATATAGTCATTAAAAAAAAAACTAAATAAGTAAATTCAATTGCCCCATTATAAAGATTTTGAAGATCATTGTTTAGTTTAATGATCATTATATTTTAGTTAAATTTGGATAGAATTTGAAGATATTTCAAGGAAACAAGATTTTTCAAGCAATCTTCTGATTTTTTTTTTTTTTAGATAATTAGTCCATAGCTAAACAAACTAGCCATAGTAGTATTGTTCTATAAATGGATGTCTAATTATTTTTAATTGGAGAGCAAAGAAAGTCCTTGGTTCATTCACAAAAAATAAAAATATAAATATCATTAATATTAGAAAAAAATGTTTATGTACAATAATAATAATAATGGAATGGCTTTATTGCCTGGGAGTTCATAAGAAATTTGAGTACTGGAAGTGATAGAATTGTGCTGTGATTCATGAACCTTGGGCTCTTGAATCTGTTACTTTACCACTGCAGTAATCCATGTAGGACCTCATAGAATAGTAACTTTAATCACTTGAATTAGCCAATGACATTACAACAAATAAATCCCCTGTCAATTCCAATGCTTACTTTATGCTAACATTCAAGCTATTACCAAACTTTGCATCATTAAGAGTCCAAAACAAAAATTAAAAAATCTTGAGAACAGAAATACATTATGTTTTTAAAACAAAATTAAAATTATTGTAATTTATTTGTTCTTTTTACTATTTTTTAAACAATTTATCTTTTTTATGAACATAAAAAAATTAAAAAAAAATGCTTAAGCAAAAATTAAAATCACAATTATTAAGTCATTTTTAAAATAAATTGTTATAATGTATTTTTTGAAATAATTTATAAAATCCCTAAAATAATTTAATGTAGTTAAAAATTTATATACATAAAAAGTATAATAGATACAATTAATTTTAGCTTGCACCTCCCCACTACCACCACTATTCCAAACATTTGGTTTTCTGTAACCATGGATTTAGTTGTAGTAATACACTCATAACTAAAATAAATCATTTTTTTTTATATGTCATTTTTATAGTGACTCATACATTATAGCTCTATAATTTGTTTCTCATTAGCTAATGGATAGATGGAGTGTTTTTTTTTTTTTTTTAGGAATAATCAATATCATGCAAAGAATATATATGTCAGCATTTTAGTTTCACAAATCATTTGATAAAATCAGGTACATTTTTTCCCCCTCAATACAGGAAAAATTATATGCAAATCACTATTTTATTATTAAAACCTCACCTGCTGAAAGAATACATTTTTATAATCAGATTTAGCAGCATTAAAAGTAATGAATCTTTTCTTTTTTTTTCCTTTCTCATTTTATTGAATGAGTGTTTTTTATTCTGTAATAAATTAAGCAAGGAAAAAAAGTCAATAATTAAATGATTAATCAATTGCATTTTTGACAGGTAAACCATTAACTTGTGTTTGTACATTCTCTTTTTAAGAATTTTTTATTATATTGTAGAATGCATATAGCAATCAAATGTGATAAAACAATAATAATTAGAGTAGTAGGAAAAAATTTTATTCACACATTAGTGTCACTAAGTGTAAGTTCTAGTAATCAATTGTTACTAGAAGGTTATGCATCATAATTCCTATCCCATATCTTAGACTAGTTTCTAGCTAATGGCTTTTTTTAGTGAGGAGCTTTGGATCTGGAAGCAATGCACCTGGATCTTTGGATCTAATGCACTCCTTCAGCATCTACCTTTTGCTTGTTTGGTTAATTATAAAGCTAGAAGCCTAATCTGAAAATACAATAATATTTTCAATCTAAGCTAATTTCTTTTTATATTTAGTTTGGACTGATAGCTTTATAGTTAACTAAAAAGGTAAAAAGTGGATGCTAGAAGAGTGCATTAGATTCCCCAGATTCAAATGCATTGCTCCCAGATCCAAGATTCCTTACTGATAAAAGCCATATACTAGAAATTAGTTTGAGGATATTGGATGGTAAGGTTCTGGATAGGGATTATGATGTACAACCTTATATTATGTATTGATTATTATAGCTTACATTTGGTGGCATTATTGTGTGGAGAAAATTTTGCTAATGTTTTAACACCTTGTATAAATAAGCATAAAGAAATAGTGATAATGTGATGTTTTAATGGTTTAATACTTGAACTAGTTATTATTACTTGCAAAAATACAAGCATCCAAAAAATATGAACAAGAATTTAGAAAAAAGCATTTTGAAAATCAATATATTTTTGAACTAAAGCCTAACATTAATGACGGGGGGTGGGGGGGGTGAAAAAATTTAAAACATAACTGTATAAAAAAAATATTTCTTGGCAAATATTTTGACTTCATTTGAATAAAGCAAATAAACATAGAGGAATTATTGATTGAATGCAGAATAAAGGAAAGCATACTTCAGACTTTGTGCCATAAGGATACAAAATACCATTATCATTCTTGAAGGCTGCTTCATATTTTAAACTTTTTTTTTTTATGGTCAGTACATTAATATTCATTTGATTGATCTATTTATTGACCAATAGTGCATGGTTAGATAAATTATTATAGACTGACTTCCTAAAAAAATTTCCCAGGTTACTTTCTGAAAAAAAAATCTCAATTGTTTATAAAAGTTGAATCATTGTAGTGAATATATTAAGCACTACATTAAGAAATATTTATATATAAAAAAAAGGCAAACATCTCATGAATTTTTCTACTTATTCCCACTATATACTTTCTAGAGCAATTATTTTCAGGTTTTTAGAATAATCTACTATAAGCTTGAATATAATCAATAAAAATAAGATTGTAGTGTGAAAAGGGCCTACATTTCGATTAGGGTTGATATCATTAAAATATATAATTACTGACTTAGTATTGCATCTATAAACTTTAGAATTGTTTAATTTTATGCTATTGACTTGATAACATAGCAGAGTTAAAGATGATTGCTAGATACATAAATGTATTATTTCCAGATTTGAATCTAAATTCCTCACTGATAAAGGTATAAGCCAGAACGCAATCTGAGTATGTTAATTTACTAGCATTAGCCCTTAGCATATTTACAATGGTTGCCTTTGAAATAAAATTAAGACAATTGCTTCTGAATGCATAAAAATGTATATACATGTTGGGCAAGCATAATGTTAATGTGGAATTATGAAATCATAAATACATTTAAAAAGTCAGCTTATTATTTGTGGAAATAACTAAGCATATCATTACTGCAACTTATTTATTAATTTAAAAGTAAAATGCTCAATTGTTGTCTCCCAATATTAATATTAAAATAACTATAATGTAAACTATGTTTCATGCTGCATTTTAAAATTATTCTACATTTTTCCAAATTAAAAACACTAATTGTGAATTTTGGCATTCATCTCTCTTATTCAGGTGGAATTTAACTATTTTTTACTAGTGGGGGGGGGGGGACAAACAAATAAGAAAATTTAATTGTGTATCAAGAAAAGTTTTTCTTTATATTTTACAGGTGTAAATATAAATCAAGTCTTTTAGAAATCATTTAAAAATTCCAAAATAATTGATGTGTGTATTATTTATTGTTAATCTTAGACTTAAGATATTTTACAAGCCACCTGTCAATTGTTACCACTTTTATATGGTTTATATAGTTATCTCTTTTTTAAAAATTTTATTTATGGATTAAAATTAATTCAAAATGCCATTAAAAATTAATTAAATCAGAAATGTGTATTTCAAATGATAGAAGATGATTTTTTTAAAATTAAAGGATGTAGTTATATTTTTTTAATCAAAATAAACTTTTAAGTTAAAAAAATAAATTCACATTGAACTTTTAAAATCATTTGAATTTTATGAATTATATATTTATTTATAATATATATATTCAATTTGCTTAAAAATAGGTGTGTGGATACTGTGTCTACAATTGCATTTCCATAGAGGTTTATAAAATATTCAAATATATTTATTATATGATTATGGAAATAAGTATTCTTTCAAAAACTGTGAATTTATTTAAAGTTGTATGAACAATTACTGTGTAAAATTATATTTATTATAAATCATTAAACAATTATATACAATAGTAAATATTAAGAGTAATAATGCTTAATTGACTATTTATTAGTCTGCATTCAGAATAGATTATATTTACCTGTTTAAAGAGATTTATTTAAATTTTTGTATCAATAATTTCAATCTCTGTGATCAAGTTGCAATCTTTAGTGGCTATATAAGTAAAGGTGGGATTCCACCTTTATTGTTAAAAGGTTTTCCTTGACAACAGTTTGAAATTGTTGCTTGTTATTGATATTGGAATTGTCTTAGTGTTGACTGGTTTTTAAAGAATAGTACATGTATAAAACTATATTAATGCCAGATTTGCCAGAAGGTGCCACTAACCAAAAAAATCTACTTTGTTCTATATCCTAAGAGTACCTTGAGCCATCCAATGATAATGAAGGAATATCCACTTGAAAGAAAGTTAAATTTACTGACGAGATAACAATAATACTCAAATTCATTAATCATTCTGAGAAAAAAATTCTTTTTAATAGCCTGATCAGTCACTGAGATTCTATGACCATAATAATGATGGGGTAGATTATATACTAGTTATATAAATGTTCTAATATATAGTTTAATTATATATGCTACTGAAATATTGGAGGAGATACATGTAAGCTTATATGAATGAACTAATTTATAACTATAAATGATTTAATAAATAAGGAAATGAAATGATTACATATGAATAATTATTAATAATAAATAACTTGCAGATGCCAAGTGATGTCTCCTCTATTGATTAATTAATGTATACATTTTCAGTTACTGTTAATAAGTAGACATAATATCAATAAGAGTATTAGATAGATTGAACATTATTTTAATATTTCTCAAGAATGACAATATTATTTTTTATGACTTATACTATTCATGTAATAGAGATTGATAAACATCTATATGTCTCTACAAGTTTTCCTCATTAATATGAGTCTGGACTTTCGGTGGATGTATATTAATAAAATTTATTAAAATTTGTAATTATGTGCAGACTGTAATTATATAATTAACATTCTTCATTAGTATTATTACTAGAAAAAATTACATATAATTTGAATATTGTTTAATAATAATAAAAAAATAAAGTAATCCTCATAAGGAGTGCACAGAGATCTATGTAATGGGCCACATATAAGTCATAGATATATAAGCAATTTCATTCAATAATATAAATTGAGCAAGATAATTGCAGTAATGGGTTATTATTAACTCTTACTTTATTCTCGATTTATCTTATGTTTATATCCTTGATTATTTTATTATAACTAAAATAATGCTGTGCCTAGTAAATCACTCATTTATATACCACTCGTATAGTACAGACAAAACTCTATACATATTGCCACTCAGTGCAAGTCAGAATAATCAATGGATGCCAGAAAGCTTGTGCATAAAATTCCCATCTAGTGCCTACTCATCCAATATCCACAGACAAGTTTCTGGCTTGTGACCTTCATCAGTGAGGAGCCTTGGATCTGAGAGCACTGCACCTAGATCTTAGGATCTAATACAACCCTCCTACAGCTATCTTTTATCTACTATGAGTCTTAAATTGAAAACACCATAATATTTTCAATCCAAGCTCATTAGCTTATATAGTCATATAGGTCTGAATTCAGTTCAGTACCCATACATTTTGGTGTCTTTGGTTCTTTAATAACCATAGCCACCACTATTCTATTAGGCAGGATTGTTTTTAAGCCAATAAACATCACATGATCACCATTTCTTATGCTTGCTCAAAACTGTTATTAAAACAGGCAAAAACTTCCTATACGTATTGCCACTGAGTGCAAGCCAGAGTAATCAATGGATGCCAGTCATCATTGATTATTCTGGCTTGCACTGAGGGACAATATGTATAGAGAGTTTTGCCTGTTTTAATAACAGTTTTGAACAAGCATAATGTGATGTTTATTGGCCATATACTACAGACATGATAGAGAGCAGTGTAATAAGATGTATTAGGATTTGTGCAAGGTTATACTCAGGATAAATATCTATAAAATAAACAAAATTTTTTAACTTATTATTTAGCTCTACTTTGTCAATACCTGTAGATATCAGTCAATTCCCATTGGTAAATCACTTCAATATCTCAGTTATTGATTTTCATTTAAATTACATAGTTTATCTAATAACATTAATTTATACTAAGGTTAAGTTGTATATCACTTATATGAATTCAATCTTGATACTTCAGTTTGTGATCAAGAATAGAAAATAAATAAAATTTATTTAAAATTTCTCTTTTTATATCTAAATATCTAATTGAATAATTAAAATCACTTGAATAATAGCATTTGTTTTTCATTTCAAATTTATAAAAAGCAAAATATGAATTAATTTTCTAAATGATAAGATTTATAATACATATTATAGTCAAGCATTGGTGGTTGAGAGGTCAGCGACAGCTGCTTTACAAACAGTTGTCCCGGGATAGTGGGTTCGCTTCCCAGCTGATGCTATGACACATGAGAAAAAAAAATACACAATTATACTAATAAACTCTTTAAAATCTATTATTTCTTAAGAAACGGATAATGATTATACAAAGATTGTCTTTATTTTATTACCTAATTTAGATGACATGCTTCCGTTGGTGATTTATTTAATTTAATCTTTAAGGAATTATGGCAGTTATAATAAACAGAGAGATGATAGCTGTCTGTGTCAATTGATTTAGGGTTATCATTGTCTTTGGGTCTGTCATTTTTATACTTATACAGTGGTATATTTCAATGAGCTGTTTATAGCAGCAATAAATAATCATTGATGGTTTTGAAGAAATTTTATGTTGCTGATTGGATCAAAACTGAGATGGGGTCAGCACTGCTTTGGAAAGTTCACTAACATTATATAAATTTGAAGTACATATACATATACAAGGCTTTTATTTTAATAAAAGTAGGGAGAGAGATTCTGTAATCAGTTTATGCATGCTATTTATACTCAGGTAAGATAATTTCTAGAAAGTTCACCATTCAATAATCCAAAAATCAATTAACATAAATTTCCAATGAAAACAATGTGAGTTGCTGTAAGGTTCTATAATTATAAAATTATCATAATCTGTTCTAGAAGTCGATCTTTTCCATTAATTGCATTGATAAAATTACAATAGGTAATCTTAAATTGTAAATTTAACAAAATTGATTTTTTACTTAACAAAAGAAATGAGGATGTGTATAAAATTCCAAAATCATAATTTGAATCAAAGTATAATTGTTTACTTTTATTTTATTCTGAGATTTATCTTTAAGTTTATACATAAAATTACTCTTGAAAGAAAATAAGCTAATGTTTTTATTGATTTTCTGTATTTCACACGCATGAAATAGGCATTGCATATATTTATTTATATGGAATACCATTTCAATATTTATGTATATATATATTAAATGATAAATGAGTAAATAATAAATTAGTTGCTTAGTAGGTTATTGGTGTCTAGTACCAGAACAAGATGAGTACAACAGTTCTGTTCATTTGTTCAATTGTGTGTGTGTTTTTTTTTATATTTTTCTACTTAGAATCAATCTAGAAACCTTTAACTCAAGTCCATTATTAATTACTAAGTTAAACCATGCAGGACAATAAATGAGAACTATAAAATATTTCAATAAATAAAAATTAGACTGCAAAATTTCTCTTTATCTTTGTACTGCATATGCTGCAGTAATTACAGAAAGCAATTTTATATAAAAAAATAATAATTTCAAGAAATATTTCAAAAACATAAGTTGAAAAAAAAATATTTATTTTAAAACTATTATTGAATATTATATTTGAATTAAAGCAGTGTATGATACTGGTATATTCTTTAAATAAGTACTTATTTCAATAAATGATGCAATACATTATGGCTTCTTTATAAAAGATAAATATTTTTATACCCATGCTGTTCTTTAATACATATCTAATTTAACTAGTATTTAATAATTATTGGAAATACTTATTACTTAGTTTCCTTTTTTTATTTGTACTTTAAATTTCTAATTATAAACAACACTATAATATGGATAATTGTAATTCTGATCATGTTAAATCATTAAACTATTTATAAGTAATATAATATTATTTAATTCTAAAGTACTTGTTGACTTGAGTTCTGATGAAAGGTATACTAAATATAAACTAATTAAATGCACTGAGCCAACTTGCGGCAAAGCACTGCCAGAATCATAGTCTTCAGTAAAGTTATGCAGTACAGATGAGCTTATATAATTAATGTGATGTAATATGTAAATGAGACATAATATGCAAATAAGGCAATTAGATATTCCATTTTTCAACAATGGAATACATGAGTTCTTTTTGATGATGGAATGTGAAACCTTTGCAATTGCCCAATCCTTTTTGTATTTTCTTTTCTTATTATCCCTCTCAGAACAAATTGTTCTAATATTTGATGATGCATTCATGATCAAGAAAGATAGATCTGTATTCTGTCTTTTGTTTTGCTTTATTATATAAATATGCATGTTGGGTAATTCTTGTGGATGTATTTGCATGAGACTCATTGTAATACACAGAAATTTAGGAAGGGTTACTGCATGCAATTTTATAGACCACCCGAGAAACATACTCCACTGGTATCTGGTCTTTAGTATTGTTCAGGAAATTATCAAGAGAAGGTGGCAATCTAAAGCTTACTCTATACATGTTAGCGCAAATGTTTTTAAGGTTATTTGCAATGTGAGGGATGTAAGGAAGGAAGACTTATTCATGCTTTAGGCATATTATTAATGTTTTTAACTTTTATTTATATTGGTATAAAACTTCCTGTTGTAATAAACATGTTTGCAAGAACCCAAACTGATGATGAAAAGAGAGAAAACAGATGGGTCTAAGGTAGCAGAATATGTATGTGCCAATGAACATATGTTCAATTGGGAAAATACAAAAATATTGGATAGAGAAGAAAAGGTACAAAGAAGAAAATTTAAAGAAGCTTCTCACATGACAATGGCAAAAAATCCCATAAGCCAACCCAGTGTAACTATACATAATGTATGGAAACTACTAATCAATTTTGCTCTTAGGAAAAAGTGGAGAAATCAGGAGGAACCTCATAAATAAGTATATGAAATTACTACAGACTGTTGCCTTTGGCAGGATGGCTCAGCTGGTTAGAGTATCACTTTAAAAATTCAAAAATCAAGAATCTAAGGACCCAGATTCAAATCGCATGCTAGTACTGTCACTGGTCAGACCAGCAACACCTGAAGAAGAGGGGAGACTAATACCTCTCGAAACTTTGTGCATATACTAATCTGTTTGATGTGTTATCACTAACAGTTGAATGTATTTGGAATATTTAAATAGAGTTAAATTTTTCTAAAGACATTCAATACATATATTATTAGATGATGGAAATAGTCCAAAATAAAAATACAA
Organism: Epiperipatus broadwayi; assembly: GCA_028023455.1. NCBI lineage: Eukaryota > Metazoa > Onychophora > Udeonychophora > Euonychophora > Peripatidae > Epiperipatus > Epiperipatus broadwayi. The sequence continues at coordinate 3,831,573 of JAQFVV010012471.1, read as the reverse complement.
CTAGAACACCATCATCACAAACCTTCAGGAAAACCCTATTATATCATTTATGTATGCATCAATATTGTTCTATCTACCTCATACTTGCATAGATATTTATTTCTATATAAGAAACATTTAAAGGCAGCCAGTTTGTGTTCTATTGGGATTTTTGACATAAGATGAATGGATCCCCTTATTTGTCTAGGTTTTAACTTCATTTTAAAGTTGAGCTCATTTTTATTCATATTACATCACATCAATTATATATGCATACCTATACTGCATAACTTTACTTAGCACTATGATTCTGGCAGGGTTTTGTCAAAAGCTGATTCAATGCATTTAATTAGTTTATGTTTAATATACCATTTTCATCAGAATTCTAAGTCAATGAGTGCTTTAGAATTACATAGTTTTATGAAAAGAGTTAATACTTCGACAATTATAATATTATTTCTATAAATTCAACATGAAGTTATAAAAATCAAGACACTAACTTTTTTTTCCAGATAAATAAATGCTTATTTTCTACCATTTAAAAACCATCTAATAAACAAGAACCAATCAGTTGCTAACATTTTACTACTTCCGCTAAATACATTATGATTGAGAAATATATCAAATTTTCATTTTCTTTTTCAAAATTTAATCACATCTATCTTATCATTTCTTTGTTTACATAGACAAAACATCTTTTATCATGAGACAGAAGAAATATTTGAAAACAATGCACATGGGGGGGGGGCATTTATAGTTAATTGATATAATCTCACATATTCATAATGTTTTTTTTAATATTCAAATGTTAGTAATCTTGAATGATTAGTTTAAATCCCCTAATGTGGGAAAATGTAGCTAATTGTTTAAACATAAATTCAATGAAATAAGATAGGAATAAATTCAATTGTTTAATAGAAATTAGAATAAATTCAATTGTTTAATAGAAATTATTGTTTAATAGGAATTATACATTGTATAATTTAATGTAGTGGTAAAATGTTTTAGACTCTGAAATTCCAAGGTTTATGGATCCTGACTCCAGCTCTATCGCTTCCTGAGTTCAAACTTGTTTTGAATACCTGAACAATTAACCATTTGATTATTTTTTATTGAATCTATTAATTCTGATCTCATATATGTTTTTGTATGCAATCATAATAAAAATATATTGAAACTATATGAGGTGAAAAGAAACCAGCAATAAGCTGTGTATTGAGTAGTTTACTGTTTAATATCTAATCTTAATCACAAAACTAGAATTGTAAGAAAGCATTGTGCATTTATTGTTACAGTTAGAAAAGAAGAGATCATACTACTATATATGTTATGCATTATAATTAATATTATTATGAAATATAAATCATAATTTAATATACTAATATTCAAGTCATTATAATAATTATTTTCTAACCCTTTATTTGTCCAAGATTGTTTAAGCTTTTTGGCTTGAATCTTTTTTTTTTTGGTAAATATTCAGATTGAAGTATCTTTTTATTTTGATCTTTTATAGAATTTTCAATAGGTCTTTCATTATATTTATAGATCTAAACAAATCTATTGAGGATTCATTCCTTATATATTAGTTTGATAACTATTTTTTTAATCACTCAACAATCTCAAACATATTTCAATTTAAATTTTGCTCTTTCAATTCAATTAACTTTTTTAAAAACAAATCACCCATTGCAAATTTTTAGTTTTATATCTGTTTATCTCTCTTTTTTAAAATTTTTTGGAAGGTTGCGGATTCATTTTTTAATTCTTTCATTTGAGTTCAGAACTCAAATCCCTACCTAATAGTGTTTATAATTAACACCCCATGACACTGTTTAAAAATGAGATTGTTTCTATATGATCCATTTAGCATTTTAGTCATTCTTTTTATAATGGAAATTAGTATTTTTAGTTAGAAAATGAAGTACAGGATAATCTGGATCAATCAGATGAGTTTCATGAGCACTGATTATAAAAAATAATAAAATGTAATTCCGTCTTCATACTGAGGAGAAGAGATGGATAACATACCTATGAGTAATTGGATCTATGAATTATTTTGATCTTAACATACCTGTGAGTAATTGGATCTATGAATTATTTTTATCTTTGTTTGATCACAATGTCTTTTATCATGTCTGTAGAAAGTCAATAAAGCTGCTTTTATTGACTGAAGATTTATTTAATTATGTTAAACCAAAAATTGTTATGTCTATTTTAAAAGTGACATATTACTTTTTTTTAATAGCGATCAGAGTGGGTTTGTAATATTTGCTTAAAACGTCGCCATTTAGTCACTAGTACAGGAATCTGGTATCATGGAGGAGATAAAATTATACCAGATATTAAAATGGATCCCTCATTACAAGATTATGAAGAGCAGGTAATTTACTTTTTTTTAAAAATGTATTTATTGAAAATGTAAATCGTAATTTATGTGTACATTTAAAGTCTTTAGCTTAAAAATTGGAATTAATAGTATAAAATTTTAAGTAAAATAAATAAAAATAATGTGTTAATATATAACAAAAAAAAGAAAAAGCTAAAAGTCAGTAAATATTTTTCAAATTTGTCTCAATTTATTTTATTTTCATAAACTTCAAAATTCTATGGTCCTCTTTTTTTAGATTCAGAAAATATTTATGATAGTTTTATTAAATTTCATAATTTTTAAAATTAGCACAATTTTTTTGAATCACTTTAGCTGACAGTTCTTGAAATTTTATCTAGCGATTCTTTCAGCTCTTGAATGCTTCTAGAGTTAAAAAAAAATTGGGGCTTTTAAATGAGGATTGTAAAAATATTATTTAATTTTATGAATGATAACAGACTTTTCTGTACATTCAACATTCTATTGCTAATGTTGTCATTAGGTTCAAACTATTGAATTAATTGGGTTAAACTGCTGAATTGTTTTAGAGTTGTATTTTCATCCAAGAGGGATGATGTTATGAATATTTTTAGTAATGTCTATGAAAAGGCCAGTGAATCAGAGATCATTATTTGACATCAATTTATATTTGGTATAAACAAATAAGAGATGTGATTTTATTTATTATATGCCTATTATTGAATTGCTATACATAAATGTTGTGTTTGTAAAAATATGTACATTGCAATGCAATAATTATAAATTATAAGTCTTTTTGTATTCCAGTAAAAGTAAGGAAAATATATTAGAGGAATATATTTCTTTTAGATCACTGACTGATAAGAGTAAAATCAATGAACGTTTGGATAAAGTAATTTAAGAAATGTGAATGTTGTATAATTAAATTGGATAGAAAGTAAAAAAGTTTAATTGATGATTAATTTTGCATAGGATTTAATAATAGAAAATATTTATGAAATGTGATGAAAATTGCTTTCGGTAAATACCAAGAAACATTTACTAATTACAAATATTTCTTGATACAATAGAAGTGAAACTGACTAATTAAAAACACCAAGTAGAAAACAAGACTGATAACAATCAACCATGAACACTGGATTGTCGGAAAGTCAAATTGCAGGAAGAAATAGGGTATATAGCAAAGTGCATGGTTCGATTCCAATGGATTTACTAAGTGAACTGTTGGTGGGAGATTTTAATGGACAGTAGCTGAAAGAAGCTTAAGTGATGGGGCAGCGCTATAGTGTGGAGCCAACATGATCATGAGCAGTAGCTGAATGAAGCCCAAGAACTCCATTAGTTTGAAGAGTCAAGCCAGAGTGTTTTGGAAACTGAGGTTAATGGAAACCATCCATAAAACAGTTAATTGTTACATGCATCATGGGAATTGAACCATAAGTGAATTATATATATTGTGGTGGAGTGTATCAATAACTTTTCGCTATTAATAATATTTCGTCATTTATTCCAATCAATATCTAATTTTCATTTATTGATTTATTTGTTGGTATTCTGAGTGCCTGCATTCGAATACAAAACAAGTTGGCGCAGTCACCATTGAAAAACCTGTGAATAGTGAATGTTTAAAAGTTAACAACATTAGGATAGGGAAAATGTCACTAGGTCAGTCAATAATAACGGAGTTCGATATGAGTAATGAAAGTCATTGGCCATAGTACGCCACTCAGTTGCAAAATTTCTTTTTATTAAAGATAATAAAAGAAAGATAGCTGTTTTAATGTGCATGTCGGGACTAAAAATCATTGACATACCCATAACGATAGGAATAGTATATGAAGAAATAATTATCAAGCTGAGTGAACATTTTAACCTCAGACTATCAAGACACATTGCTAGATTAGCATTAAGAAATTGTAAACAATGGAAGGGTGAATCGATAAAACAGTGTGGAATTACATTAAAAGAATTGGTTAAAAAGTGTGGATATGGCACGATTATGTAGATGAAATTCTGTTAGACCAATTAATCTAGGGCATGTCGGAGGACAGATTCTGACAAAACCTGCTCATCAATGCAGAATTCCATTTTGAAGAAGCGATTAAAAAGGGAGTGAGCCATGAACTTAATGTGGAACAGGCGGCGTTGTTTGGGAATGAAAATTACAGAAAACAACAGCTTATAATCCAGAGCATGAAATAGAAATTAAAAATGGTTTCTTTGTGAATAAAGATTTTAGAAATAAAAATTAAGTGTTTCTGCTGTGGAAAACCAGGGCATATCAAAAAAGACTACATTTAAAGATGAATGATGTCATCATATCTTTAAGCGGAAAGGAAACCTACCATGACCAGAAAGTGATAGTCAAGAAAGAAATTAATCCAGGCAGAAATGGTAGTATTTATAATGTTAAATATGCAGCAACCAAGAGGCAGAGCAAATTTATGCTGCAGCTATAACTTGTTAAAAAAAAAATAGATTGACAGTGGGTCGGGGATATCAGAGGAGACCATGCAGACATTGAAATGCATAAAACATCAATCAGGTGCCAGATGTAAGCAGCACCATAGTAGAAATAGTAGGCTTTAACATAGTACCAATAAAATACTGCAACAAAATGATGAGCTTACCAATGTCCTAGTACAGAAAAATGTTGGTTCATTAATAGGATGTGACTGATTCAAGCATATAGGGATAAGCATTAGTGACAGGGATAGGAACAATTCGCAAAGATGACACTCCAAAGATGAGATGAGAAAACAGAATAATTTTAGATCATGTCAAATAGATATGACTAAATTGCAAACAGAAAATAAGGATTTAAAAGAAATGGTGACTAATTTTCAGATCTAGTTATAACACCAAAAATATCATTTGAATTAATTGATCTATAACATGGAAGATAAAAATGAAATGAGTGTGTCATTGTAGACCAAATTGCAAGAGTCTGAATCAATTGTGAAGTCACTAGAAAAGAAATCAGAGGAGTTAGAATCCAAATATGGTGAATTATATAATGAGTTGGAGCAGAAATCACAAGGAAATCAGTGTTTACTGCAGAATAATATCAGCTGCTTAAAGAAACAAAAGAGTGGAATGAAAAAGTGAAAGAATGATCAGAACAGGTAGCAATTTGGCAGCAGTATGAAATGGAGCTATAAGAAAAGATGGCTGATAGAGAAAATGAAATGGAAATTTTTAAAGAATTTTTAAAAGAAGGGTGAACTTTAGATAGTGTACTGCCAGATACACAAGCTGAAGAACAAGGAAAAACCCAGAGGTTCTTCAAATGGGAGAAAAAAGCACCCAAGCCAGCGAGGAAAAAAAAAGAGACTAAATAATTCTCAAGAATACATTTATTAATCTGAACAAAGGTTTTTTCTGGAATGGGGGGAGGTGTCGTGTTTGTAAAAATATGTACATTGCAATGCAATAATTATAAATTTAGTCTTTTTGTACTCCAAAGTAAGGAAAATATATTAGAGGAATATATTTTTTTTAGTTCATTAAGTGATAAGAGTAAAATTAATGAACATTTGGGTAATATAATTTAAGAATAGCGAATATTGTAAAATTAAATCGAATATTAAGTAAGGTTTAATTAATGATTAATTTTGCATAGGATTTAACAATAGAAAATATTTACATAATATGTGATAAGAAAATCATGTTTGGTAAAGGCCAAGAAATATTTGCTAATTATAAATATTTCTTGATACAATAGAAGTGGAACCAACAAATTAAAAACACCAAGAGGAAAACAAGACTGATAACAATCAAACATAAACCCTGGATTGCCAGAGGCCAAACTGCGTGTATTTAAATAGAGTGTGCAGCAAAGTGCATAGTTTGGATTCCAATGGATTTACTAAGTGAACTGTTGGTGGGAGATTTTAATGGACAGTAGCTGAAAGAAGCTTAAGTGATGGGGCAGTACTCTAATGTGGAGCCAGCATGATTATGAGCAGCAGCTTAATGAAGCCAAAGAACTCTGTTAGTTTGTGGAGTCAAACCAAAGTGTTTTGGAAACTGAGGCCAATGGAAACCATCCATAAAACAGCTAGTTGTTGCATGCATCATGAGAATTGAACCATAAATGAATTATATATACCATGCTGGAGTATATCAATAACTTTTCGCTATTAATAGTATTTTATCATTATTCCAGTCCGTATCTAAATTTCATTTATTGATTTATTTGTTGGTATTCTGTGAAGAAACAACAATAAAGAGTATTAAACCATTAATTTAAGTATTAATATTTAAAGTCAGTTTTAAATATCTAAATTTCATTTTCATATTCAAATCTATTTGATTCCTCTATTTCTTGGATGATTCTATTCATATTTCACAACATTCAACTGTTCTGTGGAATTAATGAAAATAAACAATGATAAAAAAATGCTATTAAATTGGCAATTATATGTTATACAGCACTTGTAACAAATTATAGAATTAATTTTTGTGTGTTTAGGAATATAATAATGTGTAATTTAAACAATTAATGGAATAATAAGAACTTGTCTATTTTTATTTTATTAAAATGAACTTTTATTATAGTCTCTAAACAATAATTGTGTATATAAATTAATACGCTATACAGTCTTAAACCTGCATATATATATATATGTAATGTATGCTGTTTCGAACTCAGACTTTCACACAACCCTCAACTCTCCATGCCATCTCATATTGCTGACTCACCTGATCACACACATGTCAAAAAGATAAATAATCACCAATATACGTATTTCATGTTAAGCCAGCAATCATCAGTGGGCTTTGTAACGTTCCATCATCAGATTTTCAATGAAATGGAAGGCTGAAGAGTTGTGAGTTGGAGTAGTTTGAAGTCTGTCCATTAAAGTATGAAGATTGGCTATCTTAATATAAAGCTGAGCACTGGTTGTATATATGTGTGGAGATAGTAATCTGGACCAACTGATGATTGCTGATTTAGCATGAAATACGTATATTGATGATTATTTATCTTTTCGACATGTGTGTGATCAGATGAGTCAGTCAGCAATATGAGATGGCATGGAGAGTTGAGGGTCGTGTAATAATTGTTTATGTAAATAATCTAGAACTTACTGGCACAGTGTTGAACTGTACTCCTGTTATGAAGATAATTATCCTTCACATATGTGATGTTAAATACTAATAAACTCTCAATCCAAATTACAAGATAAAGATTTTGAAAAGATAAGAATGGCTATTCTTATCTTTTCAAAGATATCTTGCGACTTGGATCAAAAGTTTACCAGTATTTAGCATTGCTAATTGAATATTAAAGTACAGTATATGTGCAAAAGATAATTAATTACCTTCACATCAGAATTATTATTTATGTTGTAAGCATTTTTAAATTTGTCAATCCCATTAAATAAATTTATATAATGTAAAATTTTCAGCATATGATATTTATTTTCTTTTAATACCATAATTATTGATTTATATGAAATACATATATACTAAAAAGATATGTTTATGTTTGCTGCAAATTTCTATTTAATATCTTGAAAATTAGGGGGGAAATGTATCATATGTTGATGATCCTTTCAAACGATTTGAAAGATAGTTATAACAGGAGTTGGCCAAACTGAGATTTGTCAGCCAAATATGGCTCTTTGATCTCAGTCTAGTGACCTTTTTTCATGCTAAACATAAACACATTTTTTATTTCTTGTCATTTGTAAATAAATATTTTGATGATTCTAGTAGAGGAAAAATGCACATTACAATATTTCTTGAATTTAGAATAGTAATTATTGTATATGATGAATATTTAAGTATTAGAAATTAATAGTAAATTAAAAGTGTCAAAGTAATTTTTTGTTTTTATTTATTTATTTTTAAGAGCATTTTCATTTTTTTTAGAATGCATACAGATTCTATTATGTTCTATTATAAACATAAATGTTCATATATATCCACAGCCATTCAGAAATTCATATTTTTCATGAATATATTTTTCACTTCTTTCATTGCTGCTCTTTAATGAAAAGGGGGAGGGGGATATAAAACAAATCAGCTCTTCTTGTTAAAAAGTTTGCTGACCCCTGTATTTTAATATTTTCTTGAATAAGTAATCTATCTATCTAAAAAGAATTAGAAAAAGAAAACAGTTTTCTCTTTCTCTGATTATTTTTGTTTATTTAAAAATTTTTTATTATCTATGAAAATATATAATTTTGTCTACACTTTCTTACGTTAAAAATTCCAACATTGAATAAAATAAAGTATAATTTATGCATATCTCTATTTTAAAATTTCATTGCATTAAAAAGCTTTTAATGAAGTAAACTGTTATTCTTTGCTTTAATATCTAACCTCCAAATTGAAAAACTATTCCAAGTCTGTCATGGTAATTACATTTTAAATGTGTGTGTTTAATTTCATTGTATGTATACCAGAGAGAGTTATGAAGAATTTTATTCTCATTTCTGATGGATTAAATTTCTAAGAAAAAGAAAATCCATCTATTTATTGTTCATTTATAAATGTATTTTTTTTTCTTTAGAAAAAAAATTATATTTCTATGAAAGTTAGAGGAGTAATATTTTACAGTTTTTAGAAAACGGAAAATAGCTTTTAAATATCCCACTGTAGGACAAAGATCTCCAAATTGCTCCAAAGAAAAACATGAAGAATACATTATTCATCAGATTAATCAACAGGTATATGATGTGAGTTTTAGCTGTTTTTCATCTTGATTTTACTTGCTAATTAAGATTGGTTAAATATTCATTTATCAACCAATGATTTGGAAAAAGAAAAAATCTAAAGCCTGTCTGTATTTTGAAAAAAATTCAAAATTTTACCTAACTTGGATTTAAACCTATATATGGATGTGTAATCTACTATGGCATATAGTTCTATACTGTTTACTAAGCAATAAAATCTTTAATTACTATGAAATGCTTTAGGATTTTTTTTTTAATGTAGCTCTGGAATGAGTATCATTTTATTATCTTAGTGAAATCACAGAACATTCCAAAGATGATTACTGGTAAATATTTTTGGATTTTGATGACCAGCTAACCACTGCCTTGTAGGCTAGCTATTTTTGAATATATATAAAAATAGTACATCATATACTTATCTGTTTATTTATCTATTTGCCATCCGCATATCTTCATTTGTCTTCCTATCTACTCTCTCTCACTGTCTATATAGTATAGGCAATGAATGTAATGAAGCTACTTTTATTTGTATTGATCAGATCTTTCTATGAAGATGTTTGCTTTCAGACAAAACAAGGAACTATAAGTTAATAAGTGATATTATTTAAGCATAACAATACTAAGCTGCAGATTAAATAAAATAAATATTGCAAGGTTAGCAGGGTATAAACATTCTTGCAACACTGATTTCAATATATGTTTGGCACTATAAAAAAATTCAGTAGGAATAAACAAAATTTATAGTGATTAAATTTTAATTTAATTGAACTAAAATATTTTAGTATTCTATGTCATGTAAACAGTGAGAATTCAAAAATTATTTTTCATCGCTATTGCTTAGCTGTTCAACAGGTAATTGATGTATCTATTATAACTAGTCATCTCACAAGTAGCATTTTAAAAATTTACAGTTTATGTGTTGATCAGTCTTTTCAGCTTAATGATACGTTAAGACTAGAATGATTGGAGTTAAACGAGGAGTTATTGCTCTTTTATTGAGATAAGTGCAACTACTATGTATATAAACATCTGAAATTTTGCAAACATCAATATATTCTCAAAAGTTTGTGTTTAAGTATAATCAAAAATAGGCTAAGCAAAATATGCATGTATTAGAAAATTTTGTAATCACTTTATGTTACTGAATCACAATCTCGATTTATGCAGAAAATAAAAAAATGATGTTGATAGTGGTGACATGTTCCTCTTCAATCTAGGAGTCGTTAAACACTAAATAGTTAAGTAAGTAATCTTTGACTTTTTGGTGATGATCTTTTTATATAGGAGTCAACAAGTTACATTGTAATCATATGTTGACTTTCTTTTTCTTTCATCCTTTTACAGAATCCAAACAGTTCGATAAAAAGTGGTTACAAATTTTTTTTTATTTTTACACTGCTATCTAGTAATCATCGATTTTATTCAGTATTTAAATTACATCTTCCAGATTAGGAAGAGATAAGATGTCACTATAGTCTAATTAAAAGCAAGAACTGAAGAAGTCATGTAATGCTTAAAATGAATGATTCAGCTTAATTAATTAATTATTAATAAATTGACTAATGTAATGTATCAACTTTATTAATTTAATTGTTTATATCATTTTTTGTTTTTAGCAAGAAAAAGAAACTCCCCAACAATCAGAAAAAATGGAGCAAGAGAAAGACCTGCCAACTTCTTCGGATGATGACTTTCATCAAATTGCGGAAGGTGAAGAGGAAGAAGAAGAAGGTGAGCAAGAAGAAGAGCAGCCACCAGAACCTGCTTCAATACCAGAATTTTATGATCATAGTCCGCGAGAAGTGTACCCCATTCCTGAGGAAGACGAGGAAGTCTCGCCGCCCGGAGATACTGATCCTGCTAGCTCCCTCATTAGGTGGAGAGGTGAAAATTTTTTTAATGATTATTTAATATAGATATAAAAATGAAAATACACATTATTTACTTTGAAAAGTGTTATAATAATCTTTAATTGCAAATGAAATATTTAATCTTTATTTTACAATTGTCTTGAATAGTTCTTAAGTAAATGCATATTTATTATGATCATAAATATTATAAATGAATACTGTCACAATTACTAGCATGTCTCATTCTATTAGGGTCAATATTTGAATCAAATATCTGTTCTTGAATCAATATTTATTTTATAATTTAAATTATGAATTAAAATTAAATAATATAAAAGCTTTTTTCTGCAATATTTTTTGCCCTCCTTAATATAAATGCAATCTATTTTAATCTTTAATTTTTTTTATGTATTAATATTCTAAGTATATTGTTAGTTAAAACAATCTCTATACAGTATTGCCACCCAGTGCAAGCTTCAGTAATGCACTGGATGACCTACTGTATGGAGAGTTTGCGACTGTTTTAGCAGCTTGTGTGAGCATAGGAAATGGTGATTATGTAATATTTTAGTGGGTTTATATTGTTAGCTGTTATATAATGATATTTTTACTATTTACTTTTAATTTATAACTGAAATTATGAACCAAATACTGATTCAAGAATAGTTATTTGATTCAAATATTGATCTTGATAAAATGAATACTCAAATGAAAGATGCTAGTTTACTTCAGAGCTATTTAAGATAATTATAAAATAAAGATTCAATATTTCTGTGTTTATATACAATAATAAAATTTATGACATAGGGAAAATAATTTATTCAGAAACATGTTAATAGTTTAGTATTTTTTAACCCTGCATTATCAATCCAAACTTTAAGACAATTATCTATTTATAATATTTTTTTTATTTGGTTTCTAATTGTTTTAGATGCAAAGTTAGCTGTAATTTAGCAGTAAATATTTTATAAGATATTTTTTTGTCTTAATCATCCTTTGTATAATTTTATCGAATCTTCTCTGGAGATTTGATTAATTCTGTTAGTAATAATGTAATATGAAGATTATTTTCACAAACTGATTCAAAAGAGTTTCCTTAGCCAAGCATAATTTTAAAAGCAGCATATACCAGTAACTATGAAATCATGCCTATAGAATATATGGATTTACATTGAACTGTAGAGGTTATTTATTGAACCTACTATGCACTAACTGCTATTTTATCTTTTCTAACACTCTCCTCCTATAAACAACTATAAAATTGCAATTAAAACTAAGTTGGCAGTATTTTTACTTATATATTCTAAAACTATTTATGAAAAAACCAGTTATATGTTTTTTTTCTTACAAATATAGACTACAATCAAAATTTACAAACAACAAAATTGATTAATTAATAAATTAAGATTAATTCATTAACTAATTAGTCTTAAAGTTTAGAACCAAATGCTGATTATAGAAAAACAAATTCACAAATACAGCAAAATAAGTGAAAAGAACACAAATTAAGTCAATAATTATTTGCTATATTTAGTTTTATTTATAATAATACATTTATTATTTACAATAATTAATTACCAATGAATTAATGCATTTTGTTTTAAAATAAAACAACTGCATAAATTTAAAAGAAAATTGAATACAGTGCAACTTTTTGTTTTCCTGAAGATTTGTGATGATGGTGTTTTAGTTGTATTTATATGTTGGACTATTTCCATCATCTAATATGATTATTGAATGTCTTTTGAAAAATTTAACTTTATTTAAATATTCTAAATACATTCAACTGTTAGTAATACTACACAGGTTTATTTAAATATTCTAAATACATTCAACTGTTAGTAATACCACACAGGTTTGTATATGCACAACGTTTTGAGAATTATTCTCCCCTCTTCTTTAGGTATTGCTGGTCTGACCAGTGACAGTACTACCATGGGAATTGAACCTGGACCCTTAGATTCTTTGAGTATTGAATTTTAAGATAACGCTCTAACCAACTAAGCCATCCTTACAAAAGTGACAGACAGTAGAAATTCCATATACTTATCTATGAGGTTCGTCCTGATTTCTCCTAAATTTTTCTAATCCATATACTTATCTATGAGGTTTGTCCTGATTTCTCCTAATTTTTCTAAGAGCAAAGTTGATTAGTGATTTTCATAAATTATATATAGTCACACTATGCTGACTTATGAGATTGTTTGACATTGTCATGTGAGCAGCTTCTTTAAATTTTTTTCTTTGTACCTTTTTTTCTCTATCCAATATTTTTATATTTTCCCAATTGAACATATCTTCATTGCTACATACATGGTCTGCTACCTTAAACACATATGTTTTTTCTCTTTTAATCATCAGTTTGTGTTCTTGCAAGTGCTTTTCAATGGGACAACTGGTCTTACCAATCTTTCACATTCACATAGTATTTCATAGATGTAAGTTTTTTTTTTTTCAGTATTTCAAGTTTAGGCTTTGTAGATGTTAGAATTCTTTTTAGTGTGGTATGGCTCTGGAAAGCTGTTCTGGTGTTATACAGATTGCAGATTTTTCTTAATTTGTCTGCTATTTTTGGTACGTATGGGTATACTACAGTACCAGTAATTGTTTTTTTTTTTTTTGATAATTCTTTTGGTTGTCTATTTAAGGTTTTCTTAATAATAGCTGATGGATGACCATTGTTCATATGTTTGTTGCATATAGATCTTTTCTTTTTTCAAATCTCGGTTTCTGAACAAACTTTTTTTGCTCTGTACCATAGTGATAGTATAACTCCAGGTTTCATGTTACTGTGACATTGAATATATAAGCTAGGTATTTTCTTGTATGTGTGGGTTTTTGGTAAATTGTTTTGATTTTGCATTGAGGGAGTCTTGTCACAAGAGCATCTAAGAATGCCAATTTTTGTTCTTGTTTTGATTCTTTTGTGAAATTTAATTGAACGGGTTATGTTGTTGATGTGTTTCAGAAAATTTGTAGTAGTGCTTCACCATATGGCAATACAACAAATGTATCATCTACATAGTGAAGCCAAACTTTAGGTGGATATGGAGTAGTTTTTATGGCTGTGGTTTCAAGTTCTTCCATGTAAATATTGCTACTCAGGGATGACAGTGGTGAGCCCATAGCCATTCAATTCTTCCAACAAAATTACAGAATGGCTATGGTCTCACCATTGTCATCCCAGATTAGCAATATTTACATAGAAGAATTTTGAACCACAGCCATAAAAACTACTCCATATACATCTAAAGTTTGGCTTCGCTATGTAGATGATACATTTGTTATATGACTACATGGTAAAGTACTATTACAAACTTTCTGGAAACACATCAACAACATATCCCATTCAAGTAAATTCACCCTTGAATCAGAACAAGAACAAAATTGGAATTCTTAGATATTATTGTGACAAGACTTCCTCATGGCAAAATCAAAACTATAGTTTACTGAAAACTTACACATACAGGAAAATACTTCGCCTATATATCCAATCATACCAGAAACACAAAATATGGAATTATACTATCACTATAGAACAAAGTAAAAGAAGAAAAGAAGTTTGTTCAGAAAACGGTGATTTAAGAAAAGATCTATATAGAACAAACGGTATACCGAACAAACTCTTATGAAAAATGGTTATCCATCAGCTATTATTAAGAAAACCTTAAACAGATAACAAAAAGAACCATCAAAAGAAAAAACAATTATTGGTATTGTAGTGTAACCATACATACCAAAAGTAGCAGACAAATTAAGGAAAATCTGCAATCAGAATAACATCAGAACAGTTTTCCAAAGACATACCACACTACAAGGAATTTTAACATCTACAAAGTCTAAACTAAAATAACTGCATCTATTTGTGAATGTGGAAAAACACATATTGGTGAGACCGGTTATCCTATTGAAAAATATTTGCAAGAGCACAAACTGATGATTAGAAGAGAGAAAACAGATGTGTCTAACTTAGCAGACCATGTGTGTACCAATAAACATATGTACAATGGGAAAATATAAAAATATTGGATAGAGAAGAAAAGGTACAGAGAAGAAAATTTAAAGAAGCTGCTTACATGACAATGGCAAACAATCTCATAAGTCAGCATAGTGTGACTATATATAATGTATGGAAACCACTAATCAATTTTACTCTTAGAAAAATTAGGAGAAATCAGGACGAACCTCATAGATAAGTATATGAAATTTCTACTAACTGTTACTTTTAACAGGATGACTCAATTGTTTAGAGCATTACTTTAAAATTTCAATACTCAAAAATCTAAGGGTCCAGGTTCGTTTGCCATGCTAGTACTGTCACTACTCAGGCCAGCAACATCTGAAGAAGAGGGGAGAATAATACCTCTCGAAATCTTGTGCATATACTAACCTGTGTGCTATTACTTACAGTAGAATGTATTTGGAATATTTAAATAAAGTTAAATTTTTCTAAAGACATTCAATACTAATATTAGATGATGGAAGTAGTCCAACATATAAATACAACTAAGTGCAACTTTTTGTATGCCAATTTTTAAATATATTATTGTATTATATAAATCTCCATATATATATATGTAACAGTTGAAGCTATGCATTCGAAGTACTATTAATGTAAACAATAATCTGTCCTCTAGTTGCCATAACTATAAGAAAACAACCATCACTTTTTATCATGCATACAAGATATTATATGAAAAATTAACTTGCATCACAACAACCAGAATAGCAAATGTTAAGTTAACAGAAATATTTAAGACAAACTGATATGAAATGATTGATATTTCTTCTCATTTTAAAATTCTGTAAATAAATAATCAAAGTCAAGTATGAATATGGAACATATATAATTACAATGCTAATTATATATAACAATTCCAAGTACTATTAATGTAAACAATTGTTTTGTCTTTTAGCAACCATAATTCAATCAACTCTTTACAGAAAGTAAAATGGTTGCCACTTTTTTCTGCATAACCAAGATTTTTATATGAAAAATTAACTTGCCCAAAATAGCTGGAGAAGTGAATTAAAAATTAGCCGAGATATTTAAGACAAATTGATTTAACTAATATTTAAATTTACAAAGCAGAACTATTTTCACTCATTTTAATACTCTGCAGATAGATGATCAAACATCCCATGCCAATTATGTTAATAGTCAAAGTAACATACTTTGAGCTCTGTTAAGATAAACAATTTAACTTGCATAAAAACAACTTACTTTCATTATAACACAGAATTCTTCCAACAAAATCAAAGAATGGCTATGGGTTCACCATTGTCTCCCTGATTAGCAATATTTACATGGAAGAACTTTGAAACCATAGCCATAAATACTACTCCATATTCACCTAAAGTTTGGTTTCTCTATGTAGATGATACATTTGTTGTATGACCACATGGTGAAGCACTGCTACAAACTTTCTGGAAACACATCAACAACATATCCCCTTCAATTAAATTCACAATAGAATCAGAACAAGAACAAAAATTGGCATTCTTAGATGTTCTTATAACAAGACTCTCTTGTGACAAAATCAAAACTACAATTTACCGAAAATCTACACATACAGGAAAATACCTAGCCTATTCATCCAATCACACCAGAAACACAAAACATGGAGTTATACTATCCCTATGGAACAGAACAAAAGAATTTTGTTCAGAAACCAGTGACTTGGAAAAAGAAAATATCTATATAGAACACACTCTTATCAAAATAGTTATCCATTAGCTATTATTAAGAAAATGTTAAATGGACAACAAAAAGAACCATCAAGAGAAAAAAAACAATTATTGGTACTGTAGTGTACCCATACATTCCAAAAATAGTAGACAAATTAAGGAAAATCTGCAATCAGCATAACATCAAAATAGCTTTCCAGAGCCATATCGTACTATGAGGAATTCTAACATCTACAAAGTCTAAAGTTGAAATGCTGAAAAGAAAAAACTGCTTCTATGAAATATCAGTGGAATGTGGAAGAACATATATTGGTGAGACCAGCCATCCCATTGAAAAGCGCTTGCAAGAACACAAACTGATGATTAAAAGAAAGAAAACAGACGTGTCTAAGATAGCAGACCACGTATGTGCCAATGAACATGTGTTCAATTGGGAAAACACAAAAATATTGGATTGAGAAGGAAAGGTACCAAGAAGAAAATTTAAAGAAGTTGTTCACATTACAATGGCAAAAAATCCCATAAGCCAGGCTAGTGTGACTACATATAATGTATGGAAACCTCTAATCAACTTTGCTCTTAGAAAAATGTGGAGAAATCAGAATGAACTCATGGATAAGTATATGAGATTTCTACTAACTGTTGCCTTTGGGAGGATGACTCGGTTCATTAGAGTGTCACCTTAAAATTCAATACTCAAGAATCTAAGGGTTCAAGCTTAAATCCCATACTAGTACTGTCACTGGTCAGGCCAGCAGTACCTGAAGAAGAGAGGAGAATAATACCTCTCAAAACATTGTGCATATACTAACCTGTTTGATGTGCTATTACTAACAGTTGAATGTATTTGGAATATTTAAATAAAGTTAATTTTTTCTAAAGATATTCAATACTCATATTAGATGATGGAAACAGTCCAATATAAAAATACAAATTTAACTTGCAATACAACAAATGCCAGATGAGTGAATGTTAAATCAGCTGAGATATTTAAACCTAATTGATATGAATCAATTGATATTTAAATTTACATAGCAGAGCTGTTGTGGGGCAAATTAACTTTTCATATAAAATTTTGGATATGCATAAGAAATATCCGCTTTTCTTTACTATAAAAATGATTGAATTGTGGCAATTAGAGCATAATTCAAGTGTTTTGAGAGCATTCCTTCAGCTGTTCCATATAATTAAAATTGAAATTATTTTAATTATATTATTGACATTTGATCACTTATTTGCAGAGTTTTAAAATGAATAGAAATAGCTTTACTATGTAAATTTAAATATCATACCATTTCCAACGTCATTATACATTTCAACAATACTATTTTTTATATCAAAATTATTCTTTCAGTTTCGACTGTACTGCAATCATCATCAGAGCTACAATATCCAAATATATAATCATACAATTAATACATTTTATACACATATCTTTTACTGACCATTATAAATAATCATTTTCCATTTTATTATTTTAGGTTTTAATTAATTTTATTTTACATTTATTTATATTATTTTATTTTTAATTTATTTTAAATCTATTTATTAAAATTTTAATTTTAAAACTTTAACTTTATTTCTATTTTCAATACATATTATTTTATTTATATCTTTTTTACTTCAATTTTTAAGTAACTTTTAACCTTATTTGTTTTTATTATATACTTTTTATAACTAATTATTAACTTTTTTACATTACAAATTATCTTTTTTTGTGTTACAAATTATTCATCTTTTTAAAATCTAATCTTTATATATATTATTCCTAAAATCCAACTGACAAATTTTTCAAAATTTTTTTTTGTCCATTGCTTAACAACTTTCTCCATCTTCATTTTCTTCAACTTTATTTTTCTAACCTTTTTATATTCAACTTATTATTAATAATAATTGTTTATAAAATTATTGTCTTTATCCCAAAATTCCTATTAAGATTTGGTTTTATATTTTTAATCAATATTGCCTTTTTAATTTTCCTATCTCTTTTATTATTTGTATAATTAATCATTTTTATATTATCTTTCACAAACCTATGACTTGCTTCTAATGAATGCAAATAAATAGGTGATCTCTTATCATATTTATGTTGAAGTTTTGATATAAAAAATAGTATTGTTGAAATGTATAAGAAAGTTGGAAATGGTATAATATGTAAATATAGAAATCAATACATCAAAGGAAGAAGAGGAAGTAAATTTGAATATCAGTCAATTCAAATCAATTTACCTTAAAGATCTCATCTGATTTAACATTCACTTCTCTGATTATTGGGTCACAATTTAACTTTTCATATAAAATCTTGAGTATGTAATAAGAAGTAATGGCCATTTTCTTACTATAAAATATTGATTGAATTATGGTAGCTACAGTGCAGCTGATTTTTTTACATTAACTATGCTTGGAGAGCATTGTAACTATCATTATATGATCTTTAATGTGTGATTTTGAAAACAAGAGAATTAATATTTTCAACTTTGCTTGAATTAAAAATATAGAATCATTACCTTACCTTATTGCATTGTTGCCTTTTTTTGGCTCTGATAGTTTTTACAAAAATAAGTATTGAAAATTTATTTGGGATGAGATAAGGATGTGTAAAAATTATGTAAGATATATTTGGGTATTTATTATTGAATTTGTCGATATGTTATCTATGGAATAGCCATTTGAAAATAAAATAAAATTCCATTTTGAGTTTTAAGTTCTGAAATCATGATAATATATTAACTATTATATGACAGGGGTTTTGTTCATATATTGAGTGTATATAAACTTACAATGATGTGTTGTTTAAAATTAAAGCATAGTATTTAAATAAAATGAACAAAATGCTACTCCAGTGGCAAGATCTTGAGGAAAGATGGTACTACCAGTCATGCTGTGATGTATATATCTATGTCTTTGAATAATTGCCTTGTGTTTTTTTTTTTCAGGATAAGCCTTTGTTATATCCACAGCTCCCCATAAGTATAACATTATAAAATTTATATATATTTGAGCAAACAAAAAATGAAATCATTTCCATTCATTGAAAATCAAATATAAGATAATTTGATTCATAAAAAAAAGAGTCCTTTCATTGTAAAGCTTATACCAGATCTTTGGAGAGATTAATTGATGATAATATGGCAACTATAGTTTTTCTTTATTGTAGTAGGAATCTCATAATTGTTTATATAAACACAAATGTAAATTGTAGATATGAGAATGTTCTTTTAAAATTTTGGCTATTTATATTATTTATAAAGATGTAAACTTCCCCTATTATTTTAATCTACATTAATTTCCATTTAAAATGTTTGCGAAGTATATTTCATCTGTTAATTCAGAGTGGTCCATTGAAAAATTCTTTGTATCAAAATTTAGTAAGAAAATATTTTTTTCCCCAAAATATATTTCTCTAAATAGACATGGAAATATCTTATATATAATATTTTTAAAAAAAGAAAATAGATAAAAAAGATTTAATTCCATTGATGGCAAATCTAAAATATAAATGTTTATGCTTCTGAAATCTTAATATTACTAATGTTATTCTGGTTTCTCAAAAAGTAGTAACAATGCTCAATACAATTATAAATACTCTTTTTATTATGAATAACAATTATATTCTTGTTAGAGTAATGGTATTAGCAAGGCAAATGTTGTAACAAATAATCCACAGTTAATTTTATTATTTAGATACCAAAAATCTTTATGATAAATAAAATAAAAACGTATGATTTGATATTTTGCAAAGTAAAATTTATTCTTGAATTATCAACATAGAACAGAAATACTTATCTAAATGAACTGAATACATTCAATAATATTATGATAAGTTTTAGTAGACAACTTTAAAAAAAAAAAAATTGTAACCCCCTAAATTTATATAAAAATATTTGTGATTTGTTGTTTTTGAATTTATGTTTATTTTTACCATTTGGTATGATAAGATCTTATATATTTTAATATTTGTTACAAATGATGATTGCTTAATAATTTCTGAAATATGTCTAAGATTAAATATTAGGAATCCATTCATGTTTCAAAATAAATTATTTACTATATGACTGATAATCAGAAAATCCTTGTTAACTGGAGATACTATAGTGCTATAATATCCACATTCCTTAATTATTTTAAGGCTTTTGTGAAGATATTATAGCACTACTATCTGTTCCGGTTATTCAGACTTATATAGATATTTTTAGAGTAGATTGAAAAAAAAAACTATATGTATAATATTTTAGAATATCTTTTTTCACATTTAATTTATTTCTTATTTAATTTTTTTTTTTTTTGTACATGTTTTTGTAATTGTGTCAAGCTATGAGGTTAATTATATGGGATTTTATTTTTGTTTTAAATACTATATCCAGTCTTAGAAATATTCACAGCTGTTGTAAATTTTATAAAAAAAATTTTAATTTAAAATAAATTGTAGCATACATTCCATTTTTGAGACTCACATATAGCATTCTCACAATCTTCAGGTTCTACAGAAATTAAATGAAGATAATTCTAACTGATGGATTGCATTATAGAAACTGAATATTTATGTCAGCACATTATTGAGCTATATTATGCTATTATTTCTATTATTAATAATCATGAGTTGTGAATGATAGTAGACAGATTTCTATATTTAAAAAAAAGTCAAAATTATTTGATGTTTATTTGGTTTTTTTTTTATGATTGCGTTTATTTTGGCAACTTAAAATGTTGTCTTTTAATTTTTTGTACTAACTTTTTTTAAAAAAAAAAAACTTCAACAGCATATATAAAAAGCTCTCCATTGTTTTTTGTACATAGCTATAACCTCCCAATGAAAAAAGGGAATTCAATAAATTTTCAGCTGTGACAAAATCAATTTATGAAGAACTAATATGAGTATTTATAGAAGAACTGAATATCTAGAATTTTATAAAATGGTATGAAAAAGTTAGTGATGACTTAAGGAAACATAACTGTGAATTGATAAGATAAGGTGGGTATAAAATAATATTTTAGTATTGGAAGGAAAGTTATTTCAATGATAAAAGAATGACATAAAATGTGTGAAATAATTCTATAGAAATCAAGAATACAAAATAACTTTTTCAATTACAATAATATATTTGGAAATGTCTAGTATTTTAAATGAAGAGATGAAATCAATTAAAAAGAAGGATGACATCATGAAATATGTGAAAAAATTCTATAAAGAACTATGTAGTAAAAATTATAAAAAAACAACAACACAATAACTCCTTCAATTACAATATATTTGCAAATGCCTAGTATTTTAAATGAAAGTGAGATCAGGAATTAAGTCTATAGACAATGGAAAACTTCCATAAAATGATAAAATTATTATAGATATTTTGGAAAAGCTAAGTGAAGAAAGAGAAAAATTATTAGAAAAACTATATACCATGTATCTAAATGATAATGATATAAGAAAAGAGGGGGTGAGGGCAGTAGTATATTATTGATATTTAAAAAAGATGAAAAATAAAATATTAGAAATTAGATCCATCAGATCTTCTATCAGTTATATATAAGATTTGGACCAAGATTATTGTTTTTCATCTACAACGGGCTTTGAACTCAAGCCAAAAATAACAACAAACAACTTAAAAGTTGGTATATCATATTCGTGTACTAAGAGTATGAGCATGAGTTACAATTTGGCATTGGATTTAGAGATTATGAAGTTGCAGTTTATTCTATAAGTACCTCTACACTTGTGTAAACTATGGAACATCAAGTCATAGATTTAGGACGTTAGTTTAAGAGTATTTATTGCAATATTATAGCAGTGATCAGATTTCATACTGTTGCTAAGATTAATATTAATAAGTATGCAGAGCAGAGAGATATCTCTTGAAAATTTTTTATAGCAATTTTATAGAAAAAGCTTGTGAATTAAATTGATGTTTTGAGCAAAATAAAAATGAATGAAGATTAAGTTCTCTATATTTTACAAATGATTTGGTTGTTTTCACAAATGATATTTTCTGAATTTCATGAAATGTTGCAAAGAGTGTCAGATGAAAATTCAATAAAGTAGGATTAAAGTATCACTCATTGTATTTTCAAAGAAAGAAAAAAGTACAAATTGATAGTAAAGAATTAGAAAAATAACAATTATAAATACTTGATTAGATTATTTATGTAAATAGAAACATATCAGATGAACATAATTATAGAATTAAAAACTTAGATGTAAGTGCTTTTGTAAAATAAGTTCTTATTAAAATGAAATATGTATAATGTGCTTGAAAAGGAAAGTTAGTAAATGTATTTTATCAGTGCTTACTCCTGAATCTAAAACTTGGCCACTTATTGGAATAATAATGCAGTTTTAGACATATAATGAAATATGAAAAGGTCAGTGTTATGATTGACAAAGTGGAATCAAAAACAAAATACATGAGTAAAAGAACATTAGCATCACTGACATCATTGCAATTCTGAAGTGAAGCTAAACAGTATATAATAGATAAACAATTAAATTCTTAAACTGAGTCCTAAAGTATTATAAAACACCTCAAAAAATATTACATATGAGATGGATGATTAGAGAGGCAGAATGGGCTTGAATTTAATATTGCATCGGATTGATAGTGATTTAGAATGATAATGAAATAAATATCTAGCTTTTCTTAAGTTTGAGGATATATATTCAAAATAATACATAAATCAGGTATATTGATGCACTAAAACATAAAAATGCAAATTGTATTATAATATAAGCACTAAAAGAAAAAATATCATACATTTATGTAATATTCATCTTTTTATTTAGAAATTAATTTACCTTATGTAGATCTAAAATTATTTACATCATATTATAAGTGTGCAAATTTAAATTTTTTGTTGTAGAAATTTTATCAAAATAATTGTTCAAAAATATTTCATTGATATGTAATTTTTAAACTATCCAAATGCATCGTTCTCAATAAAACTAACATTAAAATATTGATTCAAGTTTTCTTATTTATCAAGATAAACAAACGTAATACTTTTCATACTAATACAATTTTATCTAACCAAATTGACCCATTAATTTGAATCCATAATTGTGATTAAGTCATTTGTAATAATTATTTTTTACTTTAATAAAACATTTTATTACATTTAACTTCTTTATTATTATTATTATTATTTATTTTAAGGTAAAAGTAGGTCTGATCTTAGGGTATATTAGATAGAGTACTATCCAGTGCTTTGGAAATTAAGAGTTGTGATGTTAGGAAGTGGCATACAAAAGTTTTAATGAGTGACTGACTATTTGGAATAATAGTTATAGCCTAAGATAATATATTTTTAAAAAACTGTATAAGTTTTTGCATAATACTTCAACAATATTTATCTCAATTTAGAAGATAAAGATATGTGTTACTAATTATTGATTAATGAGAAATGAAATAAAAAGATGGTCAATAAATTATCAGTTGATTGACCTGATGTAGTGAATTATTTAAAGCTATTATTTATTTTTGTTCTATTGTTAATTTTACAATTGGAAAAATTATTAAATAATATAATGAGATAAAATAAGGAAAGAAGACTAATCAACCACCAGTTGATTGTCCTGGCATAATGAATTATTTAAAGCTATTATTTATTTTTGTTTTATTGTTGATTTACAATTAAAAAGTTACTATATAAAAAAAAAAAATTATTTTTAAAAATATTTATGAATACTAAATAAAAAAAAAAATATTTATGATAAACGTTTTTTTTTCCAGGTGTTGGACAAAATTTTCACAGTGATTCTGATGATGAGGTGATTCCAGAAGAAGATGAAGATGGTTATAGTGATGAAGACCATGAAAAGCCACCAGATCCTGCTCCTAGAGATAGTCAACGGATTGGACATAATAAAGTTGCAGGTTCCCTCATTGGAGATAAAAAATCTAATCACTTAGTCGAAATCAAACCAAGTGCTTTCACTGAAATCAAAATTAGTGGATTAATGGAAATCAAACCAGCAATAAAACCACCAGCTGTAACTGAAAAGAGATTTTCAGAACAAACTTTGAATAAGGATGAAAGCTCTGGATTAAGTCGACCAAGATCCTTGACATTAATCAGGGAAGAAACAACTGAAAAAGAAGATGCCCAACACTCTCATAAAGAAAGTATAGATTTATTGACATCAGGACCATCTGTAGATGATAAAAGAGAAAAACGAGGAACAGCTGATGGTGCTCATAGTCCTCATTTTACAAGGGTTAGTTCTTGTGAAGTTAAGAATGTTTCTTCTTCCCCACTTAAAGCCACATCTCCTACTGGGTCACTTACAAGGCGAAGTATATTGGAGTCTTCCACGTCTTCTGAGAAGGAAGATAATGGATCTAAAAAAGTTAAAGATGCAGCCATGAAAAGGATTGCAGCCAAAGGAATGATTACATCACCAAGAGATACCACTGCTTGCACTGATATAAGTCCACCTTCTCGACCATTATCAAGAGAAGAATTATATGGTGAAAGTGCAGCAGATGATAAGGGGTCAATAAAAGGTGCTCTTTCTGAAGGAGACACCAAGCTCATTCTAACCCCGAGGCCATCTCCTATCTCTCCTGACGAATTGGATGGCTCACATATGATGCGAACTGTAACAGGAGCAACAGCCTTTTTAGACAAACCCGGTGGATCTCAAGTTTTTGGATCTTCAAGTAATGCCCCTCAAAACATACCACCAGGTGCAGAAACTATAGGTCGCTTTATTGTAATAGGGCTAAAAGAACCACCAAAAGCCTCTTCAGCTATGCAAGAACATTCATCTACATATATAAAAGCTCATGATACATCTCCATCAAGCAAAGCAGAATCACCTGTGCCAGATTTTATATCAAGCAGTGCTGCTGTTACTATTTCTAGTCTATTAGCTTCCTCAATGCAATTTAAAGACTCACATTCTACTAGTGCTACATCTCCAAGTCTGGAAATAATAGGAGATGAAGAAGTACTTTCATCCCCTAAACTTCAAAAAAAGCCTAAACCAAAGCCAGAACCACAAGATTGGTCTCCAGTTATGGATCTTTCACCCATAATTGATGTTTCACCTTCTGTAGAAGCTGCTGAACAGGAAGAAGTAGCAAAAGTAGCTAGTGAGATTAAAGAAATGGCAAAACATCCCCCAAAACCACCACCAAAACCAACACAAAGAAGATTTTCTCTTGATGAAGAAACTATTTCCAGACCTTCAGTATCTGAAATGGTTAAGATGTTTGAGGTTAAGCAAGTGGGGGAAAATAGACCACCTTTGCGAGAAACAAGATCTCTTGATCGTGGAGATAAATTCTTCACTGATATTCATAAAACTCTGGTGCAAACCTCCCCAACTGTAACCACAAGCACCATGACAGCAAAAACACCTGCTAAAAAAATTGTGCGAAGATTACCTCAACCAACACCAGAACAGATTCAAGCTCCTCCAGTTAAACCAAAAGCAAAAACAATAGTTAGTGCACCTGTACCACGGATACAAAAAAGAGTTTCTAAAGAGACTAAATCATCAGAATCACCTCCAATATCTTCACCGATTTCTATCCCCTCTCTAAGTGAAAAGAAAGACTCAAAGACTGTACTTCAATCTAATGAAGCAGTAATCAAGCAGGAATCTAAGCGAGTTATTCTACCTACTGCAGAATTAAAAATTGAAGAGAGTTCTCCATACAGAGTTTTAGAATCACCTATTATGCCAATTCAACGATCAAAGCTAAGATCTTATTCAGATGCTAAACCCTTAAGCCCAAGCTCATCACCTGATGAATATGCTATTAAGACTACAGACGCCAATGGTAAAGGAATCTCTCCACCTCTTCCACATTCCCCATCTGTCCCGGAAAAAGATCTCCGAACATCTTTCACTCCCATATCAACAATTAGTTCCCACTCTTATGATAAGGTAAGAGAAGACAAAACTGTTTTTATGATAAATTAATTGCCATTATATTATTATTTCATATACATATATGTTTATTCACGTATTTTCACTAAGTAAAAGATGCTTACATATGATTTTGAATGAGAACTTCCTAAAGTTTTATGACTAATAAATTAATGAAGTTTAATACCTACATAATTTATACTAACCAAGAGCATATTTCTTTTCTCTAACTCTTGCATCATTTATTGTAAGTTTGAGTAATCGATGGCACCAGATTGAAGTACAATTTAGTTTGCTATTTTTATATTTTGTTTTTATCAAAAGAGGACTTGGAATTCAAACCTGTAAGCAATGCAGAAAGAAAAAAAAGTCTATTATTTATTGCAATAACTTTGCATACATATGTTAGAATGCCTGGAGAAATGTGTTATTTTTCTTTCATCAGTTTCCTGATTGACTTAGTACATTTTTGGTGTGGAACACCATAATCATAGACTCGAGAGATGTTATGTTGAAATATATATAGTTTATGCTACTTATATTTTGTGAGCTGCATGACAAATGAGGGTTAGGAAAGAAGTTAGAGAAAAATCTAATGCATCAGCCATTCATTTGTACTTTAAATTAATTAAATAATATCAGTTTAATAAAATTTGCATTTTAATGAAAATTGACCAATAAGACAAGAGTCGATTAAATGAGGTTGTAAAACTATTTAAAAACTCATTAATATGAATGAAAGGTGTAGATTGAATAAAATATTTGAGTAAAAAAAAAATCTTCATAATCCTTAATTGAGTTTGAAAATTAAAAAAAAAGGCAGACTTTTTTTTTTTTTATAAGATCATACACATTATTATAATTAAGAAAGCATAAGGTCTGAGTAAGATATGCTGCTATAATAACACCAACTATTTATTATACTATTTATTATTGGACTAATATTGTACTTGGATAAAAAAGTGTCTGATCAACTTCAAAATATACTATTGAGGAATATTGCAGACCATTGTTTCTTTCAAGGGGATTTAATTCTATGAGCATGGGGTTTTTTAAAAATTATATGCAAATATATATAGTGAACTCTTGAGCTATCAATTTATATATGTATTGTTTTTTAAAGTCATTACCTGTTTTTTTTTTTGGGTCAAATTCATTGCCATTGAAATTATATATTATGGAAATCCAAATCCATTGTTTTTAACTATCTTTTTGTTGGCAAATCTCTGTCTTGATTCAATATTTTTCTGCATGGATAGGTTTTTTTTTTAAATTTGAAAAAACATAATATTAATGTAGACAGTATATATATACACACATACATACATATATTATAATTAGGTCACTTATTAAATACTTACTTACATTCATAATTAATTTGTTCATTGTTGAATAATGTTCAAATAATTGAATTTTTATATATTCTAATTTTAAATAAATTAAAATAATTTTCAGTAAATTTCATTTTCAGTTGAAAGTCTTTTTCAATTTTTTACTTTTTATAGTTTATTATCACTCCCTTCTTAATCACTTTTTTTTTTTAGATATTGCTTAAATCCCTTCAGAATAAATCAGATGCAAGTAAATTAAACTAAATAGAAGCAAAAAATTTAAGACCTTTTAAAGTTTTTTTTTTTTTTAGAAAAAATAGTGTATTAATTTTAACCTTAATTTTTTTTAAAATTATATATACATGTGCACATTTTTTTCAAATAGAAAGTGCAAAATATTTTTATTACAGAATCTGAGTAATATTTTATATATGTTTTTTTGAATAAATATTAAATTGTTGTTATCAGTAATTTTATAGGACTTTCTTCTGTCATTTTTTTATATCTTATTTTTTCATTGGTCCCTTGAGAAAATATATCATGTATATGCACACAAGATGTAAAGCATTCTCTACTTAGTAAGTTGTCAAACTAAGATTTTTTTAAAAAGTATTTTATAATTGCCATTTCCTGAAAAATGAGTAAAACCATCTAGCATGCTCCCTCAACATTATCATCCAAAATTCAAAAAGTATGAAAAAATTATTTATGCAAAACATTGAAAAATATATATTTATTAAATGCACATTTTTTACTATGAACAAGCACATAAGTTCCTGTATATATGTAGTATGTATGTACAATAAAAAGCATTAATGCATTCTCTACTTAGTATCACAACTAAGATTTTTTTAGATGTTTCATAATTACTACCTCAAGATCATTACCTACAAACAAAAACTGGAAAAATTTGAGGCTATGAAAGATCAAGTCATCAGTTTAGTAGTTATTATCTGTTATAATTATTAAGCTTATATAAAATATAGATGCACAGGTAAAACTGAAAGAAATTAAGTTTTATTTTATAGATCTTACGTTAATTAATATATATATAATATAATCAAATTATAATTAATCATCTTAGGATCAGAAAAATGAATTGTTAACAATAAAACATTGGAAAGTTTTATGTAATGAGCGGAATAAGTAATAGGATTAATATACGTTGCTGAGTTTCAAGTGAAAGTGCATACATTTTAAGGAATAGTTTTGATGTAGATTTTAAACTTTTACAGTAATTGTACAGATCTATTGAAATATTAAAATCAATAAGGATAATACTAGTCGCAACTCAGCAATTTGATGGAATTTGTGGTCCAATACAGTTTATAGTCTTTTTTTTTATCAGCAAACTATGCAGCACAGATATACATACTAATTAAATATAAATAAAGTAATATAAGTGAGCCAAGTGGAATAGAAATTAGTATAATGATCTTTTGCATAGACATTTAGAAGACTACAGCTTTGGTTGCATTATTATTTAGAGTGGGAATAAATTTTTTATAAGTTGCTAGTTTCTTAAAGGATTAATCTTATTGTATTTGATTTCTGTAAAATCTAATTCAATAAACAGGTACTTAGAATAAAAAATAATAAGTTTAAATGTTTTTGACCCTGAATTTGGACTTATGATGTATAGTATAGAAAAGTTCAGTGTTTTTTGTTCATAAATTTATTATCATTTTTATTTAGAAGTTTTTAATTAGTCATTTTCTTCCATTTTTTATGACGTAAGCATTCATAATTAATAAAATTCTAGGTGTTTTTTCAGTTTACATTAATCATATTTAATACTTTTAGATAACCTTTATCTTGTCTTCATCAGATAAGATAATGATGCATTGTCTTTGATTGTAGACTCCTTAGAAGTTTTGGATATGGATTTTATAAATGACATAGGCAAGTTCACTGAAAATTGATGGCATTCTTTTTATTTGTTGTTAAATATTTAATTATATCATGTTTAAATTATATTGAGTTTACTTAGATATTTTAATTTTCTTCAGTTATAAATTAGCGTGAGCATATAGTATTTCAGTAGTATTACTTGTTTTTTTTGTTTTCATACTGTTTCTTTTCATAAGGCATGTAAATTTTGATTTGCCAAATTTATCATAAATGATATATTTATTGTTGGTACATTCAATCCAATATAGTAAGGTTGGAAGCATTTGAAATGTCCACTTTGCCCCCCCCCCCTTTTATATGCAATTGAATTAATACTAATGTTGGCCAGGAACAACTGGAGTCTGAATTCCATGTTATTTTTACTCTCATAACTATGCTTTTCATTTCAGTATCTTCTGATAATGTTTGAATTTTGTTAGGATATGGATAATAAATCCAAAACTGAAATTTGAATCTTTACACACATATACTCTGTCTAATTAAAAATTAAATTACTTTTTCTACATTCTTATCTTAAGTTAATAAGTACACTACTGCTAAAAGTGTTTTGCTGATAGCAGTGTTGTGTTGATGGTTTTTTGTCAAAATTGGTGAAAGATTTGGTTTTTTTCCCCTCAATTGTGATTGATATTAACCATATATTTTTGATCATTAACATTATTATGAGAGTATTTTATTCTCTAACAAATCTTTTTTTAAAATTTCCTGGTTGCTTGTTTACTATTTGGAATGTATCATTTTAAATAGTTTTACAATTTTGTTTACCACTTTCTTTTTTGTTAACCCACTTTGATTATTACTTGCAGAAGGTTCAAGTAATATTTTATACATTTTCAGAAATGACATTAATTTATGATTAATAATATAGGGTTAAATATTAGAAATCTACTTTTTAATTAAGAGTGATTCAAGAAATTTATATTGTTCCTTAGATATTTTGAAAAATTAGCCTCTCTTTTTTTATTATGAAAGACAGGACTTAAATGAATATTCACTCTTTAAAAATTTTAATATTGGAGTTTTATTTTCCATGTAACATTTTTGAGAATTAAAAGCAGCAATTGTATTTAAAGTATTTTTAAAAAAAATATATCTAGCTTTTGCTATAGCCAGCTTTTGATTTTATAGAGGATAAGTAATATTTTGAAAAATATAGTATCATACTTTAAATTATTTTGGTTCACAAAATTAAGGCAATCTTTTAAAATAAATTCAATATAGCCAACTTATTCAAATATTATATAACTTTAATCTGTTTATCTGTACTGACTGTTATTTAATATCTTCTCTTATAGACAATTACTTTTAGCTCTTTTTGATATCATTTCTATTTACAATCTTCTAAAAACACAGATTTATTATAGATGCATAATGTATGGTTTACATGCATATTGAGCATAAAATTATTGATTTTGCATCATTTTATAAAATTATTCAACCAACCATTTTTTGTGCTTTTGTTACTTTACAATATTGGTAAATAATCCAGATAGAATGTCAATCTGGTAGTAATTTTTTATTTGCAGAGTTTTATGAAGCTACTGTGCTCTTCCCAACTAATAGTTTGAAATTTCTATTATATCATTATCAGCACAACTAAGCAACATTTAAAGCAAACTTATCATTGATAGGCTAAGTGTAAAAACTATTTAGCACCAAATTTATTATTAAGGTACTTATAACAAACTTACTTTTGGACAATTAGAAAAATATAAAGCCTATATGTGATTTCTAAATAAAGTTTGTAAAACTCCAGCTACATCATAAACTTCAATGACTATTTATAACATTAAGATGCATAATACTTTTTATTTTATAAAAGCAAAATACATCGATTTTTTAAGTACTTGTACTGTATTTGTAGTTTAGATTTCTAGTCTATTTCTTTTAATTTTAATATTACAAAGTCAACAAAAATATTACTAAAGTGAATAAAATAAAAAGAAATGTAATTATTAAATTACACTCATATATGGAAAAGTTTAAAAGTTAATAACTATTACATAATTTAGCATTACTTTTTATTTTTTTGTTTTAAAAAAATGGTATATTTAATTTGTTATTTTTGTTTTAGATTGGAGAATATTCGGGGAGTCAGAATGAGAGCGAAATGCAGAAGCAAAATAAAATTCGCCGAAGACTTCCTCCAATTCCCCCACAGGAGCCAGCTCAAACGCGTAAGCTAACACTGGCTGAAATGCAAAAAGTTGCGCCAGAACGATCACATTCTATGAATGATGATCTTCGCAAAAAACTTCAACAGCAAAAAGCCGGAGAGCACGCGAGAAGCAAAACTTCAGATATATCAAGGCATACTGATGTAAGGGGTACTACTGACCGGTCAAAATCACGTGGTGCTGCTGTACATTTAGAAGAACAAACTCGTGAAGTTAAAAGTGGGGGTGTAACAGCTGTTAATGGGAATGGCCGTAGCCGAATTTTAAAAAGTGGCTCTTCATTAGATAAAACTGATATTAGTTCTAAAACTAAAAGTCATAAAAATGATTATCCTACACCTGTATTACGAAAACATAAAACTACACCTGTTGCCGCAACAAGAACTAAAATTCAGCGAACTCCAAGCATGGAAGAGGCCGTAAAAAAAGAAGACAAGAGTAAAAAATCACTGGATCGTGAATCATTGAGCCATGATGATAGACTGAGTTATACTAAGAAGTCATTAACCAATGAAACTGAAGATGTCAGAAGGCACCGTTCACGTCGTATGCGAAGTGATGAAAAATTTAAGGATGAGGATGAAGAACGAATACATCATAATATAGACCTAGAAAAAAAACTGTTGGAACAGGACATTTATGGCAATAAGTTACCACCATTTATGATGTCACTTAAACAACAACTTAAAGAGGAATTGAAAACTGCTACTACTTTAAGAAGAAAGAAAATTGAGAAAATAGAAGCAGAGGAAAAAGCAATAGCAAAGCAAGAAAAGTTATTAGTTGAAAAAAGTAAAGCTATGAGATCTGAAGCTATGACTTTAGCTATGAAGCAATTTCATGAAGAAAAGCAACAAAGATATGATATTCATAGAAAGCTTACACCTCCTACTACACCAGCTGTCACACCCACTCGTACTAAAACACCTGTACCCAGCCGTCTTTCTCCTCAAGCTTCTCCTAGAAGATCACGCCATAAAAGACAGGGCTCTGATCCAAAAATTTCTAAATTTTCTCCTATAAAAGAGGACAAAGATATAGAATCTGAATTGCAGGCAGCCACAATAAAAGTACCAACTTCAAGTCCTATAGATGATGCATTGCGAATGCATGCAAAATTAGATGTACAAAGTATTGGAGAAAAAATAAAACGTGAAGTGGAACATCATTCTGATTTTACAGCATTAAGTGCTAGTTTGGCTGAAGCTAGTGATGCATTTAAAATAGATCAAAGACTTAAACGTTCAGACTCACTCGGTCTAAGCTTAAAAGATTCAATTATTAGTCATTTTGATGACGATGATGATATAAATTTTTCACCTGTATTAAGTTATAGAGAGTACCCTTTCAGTGATCCTGAAACAATGGATTATTTTCGTAGTCATAGTACTGGAAGAGATAGAAGATACAAAGATAATTACAGGAGGTTTGAATACTTAAGGAGTGAGAGTCAGGAGGGTATATCCTCATTAGCTCATCATCACCACCATCGCTCTAGCAGGAAATCTCGATCCTGGCATCCTTCCCCTTATGTTTCTGATGATGAGGAAGATCATTTATCAAGAGAGGAAAAAAAACAAAAAATAAAAGCTGAAATTCAGCGGCGGAAGCGGCAACTAGAAGAAAACGCTCGTTTACAAGAAGAATTGTTTCGTTTAGCAGAAGCTGCAGAAACATCCAGAATAGAATTAGCTAAAAGAAAATATGCTCAGCAATGTGCTCGTTCAACATGTAGATCATCTTTAAGATCTGCTATAAGAGATAGTCGAAGTCCTAGCTTAAGTCCTACACATATTAGGGATCCATATTCCATGGGTTACTATAGTTCCCTAGATGAAGGACCTCACTATAGCGAACGTTATACAAAACATGAATACAAACAATATAAAGATTATGTTGATAAAATGAATTATGTTCAACAACCTAGATCTCATGATTATTATTATTCATCAGCATATACTGATCCAGTTCTTATGAGAAGCATGACATATGATTATGGTACTCCATATTATGGGATAGAAGAAACTAGTCCAAATATGTTAAGCCCATCGCGAACATATTCTTCATTTCCCAGCAGTAGAGACTCCAGTTTATCAAGATTGGCCCATTCTTATAGTCATGATACGGATTATGCTACAACCATGGAAGGATATTCTGATTTTTCTGGTACAGATGTGGATACTAGTCCACCCAGTGATACTACTCCCGCAATGCCTCTACTCCCAGACCTCCCCACGAAGTCCAGGAAACTCCTGGAGGACTTAGGCAGCTCACCAATAAC
Source organism: Epiperipatus broadwayi (assembly GCA_028023455.1). Classification (NCBI taxonomy): domain Eukaryota; kingdom Metazoa; phylum Onychophora; class Udeonychophora; order Euonychophora; family Peripatidae; genus Epiperipatus; species Epiperipatus broadwayi. Next base: position 3,797,455 of record JAQFVV010012471.1, on the reverse strand, counting down.
AGAATCAATTTATGATTCAACAGGTTAGTTAATAAATTATTTATATACAATAGTTTATTTGAATTAGAAAAATTTTTAAATGTTGGTTTGATTCAGAATACTCTTCAAAAAAATGTGGGAAAAAAAATTTGTAATTTAGTCTGTTTTTTTTTTTAATGCTTAGATTTTTTTTTTATTACAAAAACAAAAAGGATGAAAAACACAGCTTACTAGCAATTTATAATTACTATAATAGTAAAGTAACTAAGCATTTGTAACGAAAAAATTGAATTGTGGTTATTAGTTGTGTATTAAAAATTATTAGCAATGTGAAGAGCAAAACATGTTAATGTAAAAATCTAGTAACTATAAAAATTAATCCAATGTTATGTTTTATTTGTAAGTAATACAAAAGCAATGTAATTAATCATAAATTTTTATTTGCAATAAATATAGGAGTAGTGTATACAACACTACAAAAATGAGGTAGCCAATATTTATTTTAAAATGAATTTAGTAAAGTAAGTACTACTTAATTACATGTTAAACAATGGCATTGTTACCAAGGTATAATCAAGTTATTACTGGTGATTGACTATTATTTTGTAGTCTTTTAAAAAATGGTGTTTATACTTTTTTTATCACAAAGAAGATTGTTTAACTGTGTTTATTGCAAAATAGTTTTCTATTGGTTATTGGGATGTTGGTAGGTTTAAGTTGCTTCATTATCACCATGTAACTATGTTTGATAGTTTTGATTACCATGTTATAATCAGGCCAATGATTATTGGTAATAATTAACTATATTGGTTGTGATTATTCTCAATGAGCTTGGCTCTGATTATTCTCAATGAGCTTGGCTCTATTTAAATTGATAATATAGAACTTAGTGAGAAATGTATTATGATTGGTTGCTGTAAATTTAATTGATAAGATGATTAGTTAAACAAAATTATTGGTAACAATAGTTTAAAGTTTTTAATTTAAGTACTGTGATTGACTAGTAATAGTATGATAAAAATTAGGTTTCAATAAGTTATTGTAAAATAAATGAAAATGGAAAAAGTCAGTAATAATTTATAATTTATGATATTATTAACAAAATAACACATAAATATGTATGTGATTTACAATTCACAGATTCATTGGATGTTTAATTATAGGAGTTAGAATAAAATAGTTTAAAAATATCACAATCATTGATTACTTCACTTGTTATTGTTATATTTGTCAAGCAGACATAGTAATAACAGCTATTCAAGTGCTCCAACTTGTCAGTAAATTAGAAATATGATTGTTAGCTATAAAAACTATATTGTAAAGAAAGATAATATTAAATAATTAGCCTCATAACTAGCATATGCATTTATTGATGGAAGATAACTTACCAGTAAGATAGGATCACATAAATAATTTATTTATTTATTTGGATGTATTATAATTAGGATTATCAAAGTAAGATAGTATATACTATAAATTCTATTTTAAATTTTAATAATTTGTCTATAAACAACATCCAGAAATTTAATTATTGAAATTTTTTTGCATGTATGGCTGATGAATTATTTATTTGGTCTCTGGGAGCCTGATATAATATCTATTGAATTTTCTTGATCATATTTTATCTGAACAGTTTAAAGCATGACTGTTCATTATTTAGACATTTAATTATAAAAATCTCATTCTTTGGATAGATTTGGAGTTCTCATTATAAATGCAATTCTTCCATCACTGAACAGTAGCTGGTTAATATTTTCATTTACATAATTGCCTGAACAATGTATTATCTGGTTTAATATTAAAATCGTACCATTTTAAAACTTCAGTGATTAAATTTTTATATATTTAAGTTAATATCAGGTTTACATTCTATATAAAGGCTTTTGTAATACTGTATTTTGTAATTACCAACTTCCTGTAATATGTAGATTTAAGATTGCAGTAATATCTCTTTAGTAAAGACAAAAATTAAAAATTTAGTATTGATTACTAAAAAGTTTCATTAAGAGTAGTTATCTTGCCTATATTAATTCTAAAACTGCTATCTAAAAACAGGACTACTTTCTGATTACCATATAGCATCTATTATTTACTTATATTGCATAGATAGTTCTCAAATAGAGGAATATAGATTGAATTTCTACTGATAATATGGGACAAATCATGTAATATTTTGTTTTGGTTTAAGAAGTTATAGTATTATAAAATCAATCATTGTTTTTTGTTCCATCTATATCCATATATATATTTGTGATTCTACAAAAATAAGACCTGGTCTTAAATTAATTTTTGCTCTGAATGATATCATAGAGTTATTTTCAGTGAATGTCTTATTTTTTCATGTACAAAAATTTACATTTATTCAAGTACAAAAATGTATATTTATTCAAGTTCTTTTCTTTACAGAAAGCTGTAAGATTCTTACCCTGGGATCCCCCCATAATTCTTTTCTTGTACTCACTGATGTAGCTCGTTCTTTTTGTAATCATCTTATTAGTGATCAGAATATTATTCTATTTAAATTTGCCATTAAGTCAAGTGTTAATTGAAGACTTGCAAGACAGGAGTGGTAACAAAAATTGCTAGACAATTAAGAATGGTTATTCATATAAAAGCAACAAAAAAAAAATGCAAATACAAAAATTTAGAAAATGTTTCTGTATTTCAACGTGCACATTAACCATGTCCATTACAACGTATGACATATTGAATTACAATGATTCGTATATGACATAACCACGTTCATCCGTTGTCAAGTGTGCACAGTGTAAACACTTTACAAATTACTTGTAATCGCTCTGCTTGGGTATTCTTTTTAAAAGCTTTTCTTTAGGAAAAATATTGATGATTTAATTTAAGATGAACTTTGATTATTAAAATCACTTCCATTATTTTAATAAAGTCTTTTAAAAGGAAAAAAAATGTTTAAGAAATCAAACTAATTTTTCTTTTATCTTGAATATTTAAAAGCTACCATGATGAAACTCTAAAACTAAATCAAGCATTCTAAATTTAAATATTAAATATAAATAAAATAAGTACCTAAAAATACATAAATGAAATTATAAATTGTTCGATATACTGACTTGTGGTAAAGAAATTGTTTTTCTATACAGATAGAATTACGTTTGCCGAAAATGATTGACAGGAAAATACAAAAGAACCATATAATTTATATTGCTATTTATTTAAAACATGAATACTAATAATATTGTTTATTTATACATTCATTACTCTATAATTCAATATATCCATTGTGTGTTTCAATTGACAAACAACGACATCTATCTGGCTGACAGTCTTAACTAGGGCTTATTTTCTAGTTAGGTCTTATTTTTGGGGAAACATGATATATATATATAGGTAACAGTCACAGTTTATTTTGTATAAAATATAAATACATTAATTTTTAAAATTAGTTCTTTTTTTTTTAATTTTAGAATAGTTATATTATTTTTAAATTTGATTTTTCAAAGCAGTATGAAAAATTAGATTGCACAGTTTATTTTTTTAATTTTACTTTTCTAAAATAGTAAAATCACAAAGATGTTTGATGTTTTTATTCTATATATGTAAATCAGGTTCTGTGTGGTATTGCTATCTGATATACATTGATTACTCAACTAGATGGTGTCTAGAGTTGAATGATGCGAGTTGGATATTATTAAATATAGGTTAAATGTTAGTTAAGATGAATTGTACTACTTTGATAAAATAAAAACTTAAATGAAAACTTTTTGCCACTTCATTTTGAAAAATTACAATGTTAGAAGTATTATAACTATTTGTCAGGATTTAAGAACATATATTTACTTTTTAAAAATAAATGAGCATATTTATATATAAACTTATTACTTATGTTATAATGTAAAAAAAAAATGAATTTAACAAATAACATATAATCTAACAGAAAATCAAACCTGTGTATGTGTATATAGAAATGAACGAATTCTTGAAATAAATGTTCTATTTAAATGCTTGGATATATTCTACTCATATGCATACAAAATATATAACTTAGTAAGTAAATAATTATCTTTAAGTATCCTCAAACCTATCATCATTTTTAAATTCAACTACTAGTTTATATATCCATAAATCTTATAAGACTATCATCATCTATAATTCCTTGTTAAATATCTATTTTGCTAAAGGAAATACTTGATAATAGACATTAAAATATCAAGTGGTAAGATAGATAGGCTGCCTTTATATTAAGCTTCTTTTAAATGTAAATGTCTTTTAACTAAATATATCACTAACAACATTTCAAACAGTTTGTTGTGCAAGCATAGCACATATACAACAAAGTAGACACACCATCACCATTCTTCATTTGACATATATCCTGCTAAATTAGAACAATTGTGTCATGAAATGAAATGAATACTTGAAGACATTATTAATGAAATAAAATAATTTTTATTATAACATATTTAATTACAGAATAAAAACATAATAGTGACAATAATAATTATAAAATAAATAAATGAAAGTTTTATTTTAATCAGAAAAATACTTTCATTAACCTATATATATATATTGGGATAGTTATGTGTCTCATGGCATACATTAACATAGTAGTATGTGTACATGAATATATATATATAAGTTGAAAGGAAAAATATAAACAAACACAAATAATTTTTTTTATATTTATTTTAAAAATATATATAGTGGAATAATAGTTAAGAGTTAAATAATAATTTTGAATTAAAAAAAATTATTATAAATTAAGCATTTAAAAAGGTCTAGTTAATATTTTATTAATTCTGATTTTGAAATCTAAAACAAGCTTGTTTTCATGTTATAATAGACAGTAGGGTAATTATAAAATTCCTCTATTTATTTTATAATTAATTAAGGTGAATTGAAAAGAATCAATAACTTTTTTTGATCAATATAAAGAAAGAATTTATGTAATTACTTTTTTCAAATTCCATGATATACTATAAAAGGTGAATTTGAAGCATTCAGGGGACACTTATAACAGTTATATAGCATTATCATTATGAAGTTATAACTGAAAGCAAGAAATAGAGCTGTTGGTAATGTCACACTGTTAGAGTTTGAATGTACATGGAAGCAAGGGCCAGCTTTTTTGTTTCATAACCTATATATGTGGATTAGATCGCATGCCTGAAGTTTACAAAATTATGATTGTATGCCAACAGTTATTGGATTTATACCCTTTCCTGAAGATATAAATAAGCCAGTCTACAGTTTTAGAAAGGACCAGATTACCAAGAAATTCCAGTAAATAGATAGCTTATTGAAAAAAAAGCATTATGCTATAGTTTATATATACTTAGTTTTACCTAATATGAAAGGAAGCACAAACGATATTATTATAGCTGTATATTATATAATATGCATACAGGAGATATACTTCACAAACCGATATTAATTGATGAGTAGAAAAATAATTTGTTGAAATATTATTTTAAATAATTAACTTCACAGTTAAAATCTCTAATTAATTTACAAGCTTAAAAGTAAATAAGTTTTTGTTTAAATTATACATCTTAAAACAGAGGATTGATTCATAAAGATTTATTTTGAAATTAAAAAACAACTCTGAAATCTTTCTTATTATAAATAAAGAAACAAAAACCTGAATTTTAAAAGAACTTTCCAAACTGGATCTAGTGATTTTTTGTTAAAAAAATAAAAAACTTTTACTTACCATTAGAAATATTGTAATGGGTTAATTAATAACTTTGATTTGTAGGGAGATAATACACATATACATGTGCAGTTTATATATGTTTTCAACATAGAATTAATTATATATTGTGAAACTGTAATATGGTTTAATAAGTTTATTATTTTTGATGAATGAAATATCCTAGGATATAAACATCAGTGTGTACTCACATTTTCATGTGTACCCACATATATGTTAAAATTAATCATTTATGTATTATTAAAATGAATCAATTCTTTATGACAATTTAAAGATGTTAATTTTAAATTATTTTACAGCATGTCTGTGCTTATATAGATGTATGTCATGTAGACACACATATATATTAAAATCTGTCTTACTTCGTGAATTATTAAAATGAATTGTTTTTTTTTTATAAGTCTGTGACAATTTGAATATGTTCATTTTATATTGTCAGGCACATCTATTTGCTGATATATAGATGTTTTATGTAAACCTATTGAGATATTGGTAAATCACAATGTGATAACATTTTTTTGTATTCTAATCAAAATCAGAATGCTGAATTTATAATGTACTCAACAGACCTTAATTTAATTTTATTGTTATTATAAATTTATATTTTATTAAAATTATTCTATTGTGAATTTATTTCATCTTAGACTAGGCTTAAAACATTATATGTTAGTATTATCTCTTGTTCACAGTAAGAGTTATAGAGCTCTTGTTCCCTGGGCTATATTTGTGCATAATAGTTAGATATATGGATTGTATTTATGTTTAGTGCTATGGACATCCAGTTGCTGATTTCATTACTTCTCTAAGGATGGATGGCACAAAAGGATATCCTTTAAAGCCCATGCATTATATTTTAGTTATAATTAGAAATTAAGTTTAATGGGAGAGGGCATTGATGATGGTCAGGTTTTAGTATCTCAGCATTATTTGACTTATTGTTGTATTTTGATGGAGTAGCATCTAAGTATGTGCATCCAGATAATTATATTATTTATATAATATGCCCCAAGTTTGACAAGGGTTAAATAATTAACCTGGTCTACAGTGGACCACTTTCAAATCCAGTCACAAGGTTAACTGTTGATTTTATTTTTACTGGGTGAACTTATAATTTGTTCTTTGTTGATTTCTTATGCTCATTAAATTGGAAAAGAATAAATATCTTTATGCTGTTCTTCCATAAAATAATAATCAGAAAATAATAAATTCTTACAACAGCAAAAAAGCCTTTTTCAGCACCTGATTTGGTGCCTTTTTAATGTTAATAATCTATTACAATAATGAACTATTACAGACATAAAACCGTCTAGTGTTAATTGGTTAATTAAAAATGAATGGAAAATTATATAAATTGACATATATATAATTGTAAAAATAATAAAAAAGCATGTAATTTATTTATTTATTATATTGTTATGATATAATCAATTATTTTGTAATTACTGGATTTATATGTAGATTTTGATTTATTTTAATGATTTATATTTGCTTTAATTTCATTATTGAACACTAGACGGTTTTGTGTCTGTAATAGTTCATTAATGCAATAGATTATTAATATTTGAAAAGGACACCAAATCAGGTGCTGAAAAAGGCTTTTTATGTATGTAAAAAAAATTTATATTTATATAGCTGTTGTAAGAATTTATTATTTTCTGATTATTATCTTATGCTCATTATATTCATTATTATTCCTTTTATATTTAATTTTATATTTTGTTTATTTGGGGGTGATGATGGTTTTCCATCTCATAATTCAGCCCTAATGTGATGTACAGTTACAATATATATATATAATCATCTTAAAAACTTTTTGAAGTGGGTTTTATTTTGTTAGAAATAATTATTGCATAATTTATTGAAGAAAAATAAATGGTAATAGAACAGATTGTTACAATCACACATACTTAAAATGAGTGTACCCATCCTTTCTATTGTTAAAAGAAAACATAAGTCTAGAAATGACAAAATATCTAAAATATACATTTCTATAACACATGCACTTATTCACTCCATAAATCATACGTGATGGTATGAGTAGATTATGGCATACATTTAGGACATTTTTCCAGCCTTATGCTGAGTCAGTAATAATGCACTATATTGCCTGTGAATGGAAAAGAAACATCTTCATTGCATATACTAGTAAACTACTGTATGTTATATACCCTAAAGTAAAACATGTCCACATTTTTTGAGTACATTTATTTCTAAAATAGCTTAGTAATATACTTTATAATGGACTGATATTATAAAGCTAATCTACATTTATTTCTGAAGAAAACGCATGACCCTTCTTTCTATAGAGATTTATTAATATCTATCTAATATTGATTATTATAAAATTTCTTAGAATGTAATAGCCTATCTTTTTACAAAAATTTATGTATTCATCTTTAATATTTATCACTACAAAATGCTTTTTATACTACAGGCTATAAATAATGACAATATCATTTTTACTACTGAGATCAATATATAAACTTCCATATGTTTAAACTTGTACAAATCCTCTTATTTAAGAAAAATAAACATCCTCTATCAATTAGTCAAATCAATATTAGCATATTCTATCAAGAGTAATTTAATTTTTAAATATATACTAACTAAAAGTTTTGCCCATTTTCATTTATTGCCTTTTATTTCATTAACCTAGTTCATGAATAAAATTAATAATTCATTTGTATTTTTCTGTTAAGTGTATATACATCTTTACCATATCAGTATAAAATCGTGTATACATTTAATCATAAACAAAACAAAATAGAAAATAATATTTATGCTATAAATCCTTTATTAATACTAAAATAACTCGGCTTTTTTTTTTTTTTTGATAATCTAATCTGAATATAATTGGTTTATTGTGTAGCAAGAATTTTAAATTAAATTTTAAAATTACATACACTTTGTTTTCTTAATTAGAATAATAATCTCTTATTCTTATTTTTAACTAAAACATAAAATAGAGTTCTAAATAAAATAAAATATTTTATTTATCTTTAATGGAAACTATAGCAGTTGAAATGAAGATTCTTAATATTTGTGAGATAGTGAATAAAGTGTTTAACACAAGATTTAAAGACACCATCACATTTTCTTCTCATATGATTGAATTATATTTACAAAATACTATATTTTACAATAAACACTTCTGAGAAATTTGAGCCTAATAAATGATGATGATTGATTGCAATACTTTAAATCGTAGGAAATTTATTTATCACTAATATAACATTTTATACAGATTCTTTTATATCTTTTATATCAAAAGGTTTTTTTAATATTGGTAAATTTTAACTTTGTATTTCTAATTCTTATTATTCAAATGAAATATTCTTGTGATTAAATATAAAATACTAAACCACTAAACATCACATGATTACCATTTCTTATGCTTGCTCATAACTGTTATTAAAACAGGCAAAACTCTCCATACAGTAGTGCCACTCAGTGCAAGCTAGAGTAATCAATGGATACCAAAAGGTTTGTGCATAAAATACTTATTTAGTACTTTTCATCCAATATCCCCAGACTAGTTTCTAGCTTATGGCTTTCATCAATGAGGAGCTTTGGATCTGAGAGCATTGCACCTAGATCTTAGGATCTAATGCAACCCTCCAGCAGCCACTTTTTATCTCTATTTAACTACAAACTATGAGAATAAAATTGAAAACACAATATTTTCAATCAAAACTCATTAGCTTATATAGTCATATAGGTCTGGACTCTGTTCAGTACCCATACATTTTGGTGTCCGGTTCTTTAATAACTATAGCCACCACTATCCTATTAAGCAGGATTGGTATTAAACCACTAAACATCACATGATTACCATTTCTTATGCTTGCTTATAACTATTATTAAAACAGGCAAAACTCTCCATGCAGTAGTGCCACTTTGTACAAGCCAGAGTAATCAATGGATGCCATTGTGCATTTGCCTGTTTTAATAACAGTTATGAGATAGCACAAGAAATGGGGATCATGTGATGTTTAGTGGTTTAATACCAATCCTGCCCAATAGGATAGTGAATGGCTATGGTTATTAAAGAATTAAAGACACCAAAATGTATGGATACTGAACTGAGTTCAGACCTATATGACTATATAAGCTAATGAGCTTGAAGTGAAAATATTATTATGTTTTCAATTTTATTCTCATAGTTTTCTAGTTAAGTACAGATAAAAGATGGCTGCTAGAGGGTTGCATTAGATCCTAAGATCTAGGTGCAGTGCTCTCAGATCACGACTCCTCACTGATGAAATCCACAAGCTAAAAATTAGTCTGGAAATATTGGATGAGTAGGCATTACCTAGGGATTTTATGCACAAGTCTTCTGGCATCCATTGATTATTCTGGCTTGCACTGAATGGCACTAATGTATGGAGAGTTTTGCCTGTTTTAATAACAGTTATGAGCAAGCATAAGAAATGGTGATCATGTGACATTTAATGGTTTAATATCAATCCTGCCTAATAGGATAGAGGTTGATATGATCCAAAGACACCAAAATGTATGGGTACTTAATTGAGTTTGGATATTTATGATTATATAAGCTAATGAATTTGGATTGAAAATATTCTATTTTCAATTTATTCTTATAGTTTTGTAGTTAAGTAGAGATAAAAGGTGGCTGCTGGAGGGTTGCGTTAGATCCTAAGATCTAGGTGCAATGCTCTCAGATCCAACGCTCCTCACTGACGAAAGCCTCTAGCTAGAATCTAGTCTGGAAATATTGGATGAGTAGGCACTAGACAGGGATTTTATGCACAAGCCTTCTGGCATCCATTGATTACTCTGGCTTGCACTGAGTAGCGCTACTGTATAGAGAGTTTTGCCTGTTTTAAATATAAACTTTTATAATGAAGAAGAAAATAAAACATTTAATTTAACATCAGTTAAACATAATTTAGTATATTTTTATAAATATCTAGATTTTTTCATTAATCAATAAGATAATGTGAGCGAGAGGACGAAACTTTTTTTCACATCAGTGATTATTTTCCATTCTTCAGTAACATTAGAGCAAATCTAACACTCTCCAAAAACTCATTAAGCAAGATATTGATATCAAGCTTCATGATTGGTGACAAAAAACAATAAGAACTGTGTTATCTCTAAGATTCAAATGGATAGTGAAATACAAAACAATATTTCAAAATAAAAAGTCTTATTCTGTTCATTTCCATGAATATTGGAATAAATAATTGTTTATAGATCTTAAATACATAACAAAAAAAAATTAAGAATTAAAAGGTGACCACAGGGAATTCTTAATGTGCTAATTTTTTTTATAACCTAAGTGAAAGATAATATCACTATCATGTAATCATTATTAATAGAACTGTTTTTTTAATAAAATTAAAAGATTCATGAGACATACAAGACAATAATGATTATGGAACAAAATATATTAAGACTTTATTTTAATGTAACATGCTAAATGATAATATGTAATTTCTGACATAAAACTTAAAGTTGTATAAAATATATAATGAAGTAAACATGTTTTAAAAACATCAGTAAATTACAATAAATATTTTTATTTTTTTAGTTACCAATCATTCTTTTAATATTAACAATATTATATAATTTTATGTATGTTCAATGGTCTGTGCTTAAATCTATTCATATTTCTTCTCTCTCCAACTATTTGCTCTCTTGGAAATTTTAAAAACTAAAAATATTAGGGAATGAATATTAATATATTTTTAAGATTAATATTAAAGCAATGGAAAATATGATGTATAAATATATATTAATTTTATGATGGGTAAGGATTAATGATTACTTCAGTATAAACAAAAAATAAAATAAATTTTATGTTTACATCATTTTATTGTTTATTTATGTATTCGTATATTTTATTTCATCAAAACTAATCCGTGTGTCACAATATATATATACATTTTGTAAATAAAAATATATACAAATATGTATAAAACTATCATCCTTAATCAAATTGGAATGGCAATCTATTCTTGACCAAAAAATTTTAAAATTTGATATAATGTGTAAAATTGATATATAAAAAATTAAGTCTGTAATTTAATAAGTTTTATTAACAATGAAAATGAAATCATATATTTATAATTAGATTGTCTATTATTCTAGTACCAATTATCCAAAATAATAATTATCCAGAATACCAAAACCACTATTCTAAGAAAAAAAATTCAGTATCTACTTTTAGTGCACTGGTTGTTATGCTAAACTATTCAAAGTTTATATAATAGTGCTGTAAAAGAGTGATTGGATAATAGATTTATTATAAGAAAAATAATCATAGATACTTTTAAGAATTTTTTTTTAATTATTAATAAATGATTTAATGATTCAGAATTGATCAACAGTTATTAATTTTCATCTTCTAGAAGAAATATTAAAGTTATTTCTAAAAATTTTCTCAAAAACAATAATAATGTTTCTTTAATTAATAAATATTCTCATAAATTTTCCAAGCTGCTAATCTAGACCTAAAATTAACCATTAAAAGAAAAAATTTTCATTATAAAAAATTTAATCAAACTCAACACTTTAAAGATAATTGGCTAAATTGCAGAAAAATTGTGAAATTAATGCCAGAAACAGATTCTAAAAAGCATATAATTAATATTAAATTCAAAATTAAAACTAATCCTAAATTATTTTGGTCTCATATAAAAAAATTAAATATTATTAAGACATTAAGTTCAAATAAAAAAGTAATAATGCAAGATACAAGTGATGAAATTAAACAGTCATTTAAAAACAAGCTGTATAATATATATGTATTAAACACTGATTGTTTACTTAACCGAGTAAATAAGGAGAAGAAAGGAGAAGACGAAGTTTTTAATTGACGAAATTATAATATCATTAAAAGACATCAAGATTACACATAGTCTTGCTTCAGATGATATTCCTGTATTTATTTACAAAGGATGTTCCAACTATATTGCATTACTTATTACACATTTAATTAATCAGTGTCTAAAATATGGAATTTATCCTAATGATTTGGAAGTTGCCAAAATGATTCGTATTTTTAAAAATGGAAATAGACTATATAATAAAAATTATAGACTTATTTCAACTTTACATATAATGGCTAGAATACTTCATAGGTATATGTAATAGAGTTAAATATGAGCTATCAAATAAAATGCCTAACTTTTTATAGCTTTATTCCAAACAAATCTATGATATTAAATGTGCTTAATATAAATTATTATGTCACTCATTCAATTAATGATAATGTGGAAGTGGATGCCATTTATTTTGATCTCAGTAAAACATAATAGATAAATTAAGTAAACCAAGAGTAAATATGAATCTCACAAATGTAATCGTGTTTTTAAATAGAAATGGTTTTATTATAAACGAGTTAAATCAAGAATGCTTTTTGCTTTCAAATGAAATAATTCCTCAAAGAAATGTCTTGTCATCTATATTATTTAATGTGTATTTATATGATTTATACTACATCCCTAATAAAATCTTCATTATTATCATGTATATATGATTCCAAAATTTTTTAAACAAATACATAACCCTTAAGATTCTGATAGCTTGCATGCAGATATTAATAATTTTATTTAATTGTGCCTACAAAACAAAATGAAAATAAATCACAGTAAATGCAAAACTATAGCTTTTACTTGTAAATCTAACTTCTCATTTAGAGAATATACTATAAATACAAAAATTATAGAATTGATAATTATAAAGATTTAGGCTTCGCATTCTCATTAATTGGATTTATTTACATAAATAATATTTTGAATAAAGCTCTAAAAACAATGAGCAGCCCATATTATATTATGGAAAATTATTTTTCAGTAATACAAAAATGTATTTATTCAAATCCATTTTATGGTTCAGTTATATGGAATCCATATATTAAAATAAATATTTATAAACTGGAAATGATATATATATAAAATTTGTTAAATATGTTCTCATAGACAACTTTTATCAAGATATTAATCTAAAAAAAAGAAGTGATAGGATAGTCATTAGAACTTTCACCAAAATTATAGAGAAAAACTAGTTATCAAATATTATTTCTCAATGATGGATAACCAAGACACTTATAATTTGAGAGTAAAAATAAAATTTACTGGAAATAAATTTAAATCTGTTATTTTGCAACATTTTTTTTTTTCTAAAATTATAAATAGTAATACAATGTAATATTTATTTATTAACAAGAATATAAAAATTTGTTATATTAAATAACAGAATATAATATAAATAATCAAAAATTGGAGAAAAAAAATCCTTATGCTACTCTTCCTCAAAATAATAATCAGAATAATAATTGAAAAGGGAACCAAACCAAGTGCTGAAAAAGGTTTTTATATATAAAATTATTATTGATTACATAGCTGTAGTAAAGAATTTATTATTATTTTCTGATTATTATAATATAAATAATGCTAACATATTTTTCTGTAAATGACAATTGCTATAGGAAAGATAATAAAACTAAATTGAATTGAAATTAATATGTAAGTACCCTTTCTTATTTTTAAGAAGTTTAATTCAATTATATTAATTTATAAATTGATTATTATCTTTTTAAATATTCATTAGATTCTTAGTTTAGTTATAAATTTATATTACAGTAGTTATAAATCTATGTTAGCAATGATGATTTTAGATTATATGATATAATATATAATCAAATAATATTTTTCATCATCTTTCAATATCTCAATCATATATTCAGATGTAAAAAAATAATAGTTTTACAGATTGAATACACAAATAATGAGTTTAGCTATCAAAACTTATGTACTTGATAGTGAAAAAATAATTATAGTTCTTGAAATTTTTATTGAGAATTATTAACACAAATATGTTTTATTTTTAATTTCACTTAATTAATAAAAAGTTGTAGATTTTGCTTTCTTCTTGTAAGAATTTGTCCGTTATATTAATGAATATCTTTCACAATATAAAATGTAAATGTGAATATTTGACTATCATGACATTTGTTGAGGTGAAAAAAACTTTTTTTTTTAAAATAATGAAATTTTATTTTACATTGAAATTTAGGTTTTTCCAAAATGTTGTTTTTTCCCCCTACTATAATGATAATTGTATTGCTAGCATATATTTATTATTGTCTAAGACCTGTAAAATAGTATGAGATCTTAAGCAAACTTTTTATGCTGCTCATCCCTAAAAACATAACTATGTATATATTTGTTTTTCCATATATTTAAAAAAAAATTTTTTTAAAAAAAAATCTTTATAGTATTAGAAAAATACTTACAAATACCTGTATTTTTATTTCCTACATTAAACACAGTTTATGAGAGCAAAAAAATTAAATAAAAATAGAGATGGGTAAATAAATATAATTATTTATCCATCTCTATTTTTATTTAAATTATTTGCTTCTAGAATTTGCTAAGTTGCTTATCTTCATGAAAGCAGATAGTAGTAATTAGGCAATAGAATATACTATGAACAACTGATAGTACTTGATTATTGTAAGTAATAGTTAGTCATTGCTTACTACATTTTTAATAATATAAATTTTTATATCTTTGTATTTAAAGCTATAATATATAGTTTAACAAGCACTTTATATCATTAATGTTGCTGCTGGTAATGATGCATAATTAAAATAATGAGTTTTACTTCAGGAAGAAATAATCATCAATAATATTATAGAGAAAAGCTAGAGGTAATCATATCTGTTTTTATAAGGTAATTGCAACTTATTGAAAGCAGTACCATAGTTTTAGAATTGTTTAAGTATTATATACATCTAATAATGATTTTGATACAATATCACAAAAATGGATGTCATCTCTCCCTTTTGAAAGATTCCATGCATAAAATAAAATTGTTTTAGAAATTAATTTAGATAAATTTAAAATGATTAAAAGAGAAATATTTAAAAAATATTGATAAGCTTATTTTAGAAGCAAATAAGATGATAAAGGATATTTAAAGGGAGGTATCTTAATTTATTACTTAAGCCTGAAATAAAGAATTAGACATAATGTATAATTCGTGATATTTTAATTATATATGTATGGTAATTCTGTCTGAATAGTGATTCCAACTGCTATCAGATTTTCAGATAGTTTAAAAAAGTCTGCACTTTTGCTAATATGTAATATTTATCTTCTGTTTTTTATTTTGTGATTTTGGGGCTTTATAGATTAAAATAGCTATAGATCAGCTTCCTGTAAAAAGTTCTAACCTTGTTTGGTTCTTGAAAAAAATAAATTTATAATTCAGATTCGAAGCTAATGCCATGAGCATGTTAGGTGGAAATGTTTCTAAAGGATCTTCATTTGTGCTATATTTATATGTTTGTTTAACCATAATTCATATGTATTGATGCTTAAGTATGTAATTTGAATTTAATAAATATTTCAAATATGTGAAATTATTATAATTTAAATAATTTTTACCCCCACAAGTATTTTTTAATCTTACTAAATCAATAAATTTTATTCTTTATAATTGTATACACACATATATCTAGTATTCTTTTTATCCTATTTATACACGCCCATACATAACTGTATGTTAATTATCATTATCACATAAAATTATTTAGAATGTAAATTTTAATTTAGAAAAGTACATAAGTAGAACTTAATAATTAATTATTTACATTTACATGTTATATATATATATATTTAAAAAACATATAATAATTGATATAAGTAAAAAAAGAAACAATCTTATCTATATTATGAGACATATAAGGCGAGCATGACAATACCCGACTTTATATAAAATATACAATTTAAAAAAAGTAATAATTGTTACAGTTATACAAACAATTTAAGCAAGTGATGAAAAAGTGATAATAAATAGAAATTAATAATACTGAGTAAAACCACCTAATTGTTATTTGTTCCCCCTAAAATATTTGTTTAAACATCTAGCCTATCTTTATTATTAAACAAATTTCTAGTAATATATATATATTAAAGAGAAAAGCAAGTTAAATATAATATTTACATATTTATTAAATAAAACTTTAAGCTATATAAAATTAATTAAATAAATATACATTTAGTCCGACAGTTGTTTATAAAGTATAATAACTGATATATATATATTAAATTACTTAATATATAAAACAATTATTATTTCTTGTAAAATAAAGTTTATATATATATATAATAAATAAACCCAATATAATTAATTTTTTACAGAGTTTTGATCATTTCTCACACGATTACGAGGAGTAAAGAAAACAGCTTCTGATCTCATCATTAGCAGCAAGAAAGAAATATATATGATTGTTCCCTATAAGCAGCCATTTGGTTTCAAGCCTTAGCGCGGATGCTTGAAATCCGCGGATTTTTTCGAATCCTATAGGTATTACATTTTTTAACATATATACACATACCTATAATTTAAAAAACATGCATATTAAGACATTAATAAACTTGGAATAATAACATTATGAAAAATATAATACAATAATAAAATGAGAGAAAGAGCACATTCACATATGGATATACTGAAAAATTAGATGAAAGAGTGTGTATGAATATGTTCACTAAATATATCATTTTTATTGAATTTTTTTTTTTTAAATCATGAATTTATGAAATTAAAATTTGCTACAGTAGGATTATACTTATCAAATAAATTTTTTTTTTAAAATTTCTTTGTGTATAAAATTTTAAGGCAAATGATTTTGCTTAGCTAAGTCAGATTGGAAAGATTTATCCATGTCAGTAAGGGCAAACAGATAGTAATATTTAGAGAAAAAAAATCAAGATATACTCTAGCTTACCCATTGTGTTAATGCAACAAACTTTGTCTTTCATTATTCTAACTATTGCTGCCAAAAGGAAGGTGCATTAGATCCTAAAGGTCTAAATGCACTATTCCAAGATAAAAATCCATAAACTAAAAATTAGTCTGGGAATATTGGATAAGACACCATTGAATAGAGATTTATTAAGTATTATCATCTGGCATTAATTAGTTGCTAAAGCTTATATTAGGTAGCATAGCCATGGCTAAAGGAAATGAATATGCTGCTATTAAAAAGTAAAAATCAATGATTAAAGAGTAAATAAAGCCATTAAAAAACTATCTCCTGGTTAAAATCTTTCTAGATTGCTTTATAATGTTCGTGAATATTTAACTGTCTTAATATATATATACTAATATTTTATTTGTAAAATAATCATAAACTTATCAATTTATTACTATTAAAGTTTAATAAATCAATTATTTAGTGATAAACCTATATTTATTTTTCAATTCAATTAACATCAAGTTATATAGTGTATGTGGACATTCAGTATTTATACTTTGATATTCAGAAAATATAGTTGCTTTAACCCAATCCAAAGACATAGGTAAAGGAAGTTCAAACTTCACCCACCCCTCTAGGTCATAACTAAGTGACTCATTCCCTTAACCTCACAAGAGTTAATTTTCTTAATGCATTCTAGTGGTTCGGTAGAGACAAGACTCTTAGGAATTGTAGACAAAGTACTGATCAAGTTTACATATATAAAATAATGGACATCTACAACTTTGTTACTATTATAAATTATGGTTTATTATTAGAATAAGATTGTCTAAATTTCATTTAATAGAATTATTTACAAATAACAAGAATGCATTATTAAACATAGGGGTGAATTTGACTAGGTAAAGAGGAAGTTCGGAAATTAATCTTTGGTGCGAGAACATGGTAAAGTCAACATGTTTAAATTAGCTAAACAAACTGGAGACTGACTTAAACATAGCCTCATTTATATTAAAATATATATATAACTCCAATGAATCTTTAATAATAGATTTACTTAGCAATTCACAGATCATATATCAACAGGCATAATTATAAAACAAAAGTGTAAATGCAGTGTGGTACTCAGTGATTATATATATATTTAAATGCGCGTCTCTAAAATTTAGTAAAATCTTCATTATGATACCAATTTGATTAATGGATAGCTACTTCACCTCTAATTGTTTATTAGAGAAAGGAACCCATTCACCTAGGTGTAACCTGGGTTCAGGAACAAAGTGTTTTGTGATAGCTTAATGTTCATTTTCTTCTTGCTGCCCCTTTAACAGGATTCATTATTCCAGGCAAATGATATGTCAATATTCACAAGCTGGCTGGTTGAAGTAATTCGAAAAAGCAATGAAGAATGTAGAGACATGATATAGTCACTAAGTAACAGTATTGGGAATGCGGTCAAACGATCATAAATATTAAAGCCTTAGTAACATTAATATGTAGATCTACAATCCCGTATGTTACTATGCTAGAAAATCCATTATGCAATAATAAAACTGCCCTCTTTTAAAGTCATTAAATTAATTTGCATGTGGGTATTATACCAGCATTTTATTTGTAGCATGATTAAAAAAAAATTATCATTATTTAACTAATTTATCGCATATAGATTTGTCGAATATTGAATATATAAATATATGAAAAAGATAGCACTGTATCCCTCTATTACAAAATAAAAAATAAAACAACAGACACTTGAATATACCACATCTTCCAATACATATTTATTTAATAAACATTTGGTTTGATTGAGTATACATATGTATAATAATAATTGTGAGGTACTTTTCTAAAAAATGTAAATCAATAAATTAAATACACACACACACATATATATATACATGATATGAATGTCTTTCTTAGTGTAATTATAAAATGAACATAGAGTTTAGTAAACTAAATGGTAATGCATTCTTTTTCTCTCTTTTAAAAACATTTAATGAAAAAAAAAACAACTGTGGGAGAAGATGGAGTGAAATCTTTTAAAATCAAAAATTATCTTTTACAAATTATTTAGAAACAATTTCTGCTTTTCTGTATCGGGTTGGGGAAAATAAAAATAAAAAAAGGTTTTAACTTATTTAAATTTACCAGCTTCTTTCTCCTTTACACATATATATTCCACATTTCAAATGAAATAACAAATAACCAAACTTGTTGATTTTTTTATGTATGTTACTGATACATCACTATATATATAACAAGAAAAGAAACAGAACTAGTTGATCGTTAGAATGCATACATTAATCTTTTAAATATACGTAAGGTGAAATTAGTTAATATGTATTAAGCAGAAACAATAATAAAAAAAATGACAAGGATAAAAATTATCAGTAACTCAGAAGCGCTTATATATATGAATTATGCTTTATAAGGGTGGCGAATTAAGAGTCCATTTTTAGAGGCCTCATGTTGCAGTCATTCTTGACGATTGTTACAGTCTTTATCATGGATGTTCGTGCTCATGTTTTGATTTAGATAGGTCTTTCTTTCTGGCAGCAAACAGGCAATTATCAGGCATTGTTCTTCTGTCTTCTGCTCAGCTTCATCTCTAGGACACCCTCCGAGGATGGACACAGGAGCTGGAGTAAAACTTCTCTACTCAGGCATGACTTGTGCAGATTTATGTATTGGTGCAGACTTTAGAACAAGAAGATGATGATTGTTAGAACAAAGAAAAAGTTTAGTATTTATACCCTTTTAACTCCTTTTTACATTAATTAATTAATTGAAGCCTACCAATGCTTCCATGCTTTACAACAGTGGTCTTCAACCTTTTTACACCTGCGGACCGATAAAAATAAGGATACGGTTCCGCAGACCAGCAAAAATAAGGATAAGATTTTGCAGACCGGCAGAAGTCTTAAAGATAAGCATAATTGTTATAACTGATCAAAACAACAATGTTAAATATATAAGATAAAGTTTTATATATATATATGGAGTTTATATAATAAAAAACTTTTTTTAAAATTTTTTTAGAAAAGTAATAAAAAATTTAATTCTACCTCCCCCCCCATAAACATCTATGATAACTAGAAAAACAAATTAATTTATGAATGATTGATTAGATTTTGTTTTCGTTCTGTTTTCTTTTTTTTTTAATTGGGTAAAAATGAGATGAAAAAATAAATAAAAATTGGCTATATTAATTAAAAGTTTAAACTCTTATTATTTATTATTACAAACTTTTTACTGCCCGTCTAGCACGTGGACCTGCAGAAAAGCTCCGTGGCCCGGAACCGGGCCGCGGACCAAGGGTTGAACAACATTGCTTTACAAGCTCTTAAAAGCATCATATGATTTAACCTTATTATTTCAGTGGCAACAAACGATTTTATATAACATTATATTTTTTAATGTATTTTAAATTAAATTTTTACTTAATCTATTTTGTACATCATATAACTTCTCTATTTGCTAATGCAGTACTTTTTATATTTGCTGATGAAATAATTTATTTTACTTTAAACTTTTTTCTATAATTTCTAAAATTTGATACATTTAAATTTCCTTTATAATTTACAATTTATTTTAATATTATATACACACATATATCATTAATCATTTTTTTTACTGTGGTTGGATTTATGGTCTGTGATTAAATAAACAGTGAATGGTGAAGCACACACACACATATATATATATATGTACAACTTCATATTCCCACAGTCACTTAAAAAAAAAAAAAGTAAAAAAAAAATTATACTTACTTTGCTTGAAGGTGAATAGAATGATGTGTTGAGGAGCAATATATATATTTGTTTACTATAGTAGTTAGTATGCTATATACAATGAATATATATATAAGTGATCTTATTTGGATTTTTCATTTTTTTGTGGGTGAATTCTGTAGTACTAAATTAGACTGTCCTATTACCCTATCTTTTTTCCTATATGATTCTTTTTCTGGTGGATGTTCCTCTGAGATATATCATTAACCATTTGAGCTGCCCTTTATTTTTTTCTATAGTGGGTGTTGTCCCACGATACAACTTCAAACACCTCGCATTAAAGATCATTACTCCTTTCTTGTTCTCCAGCAGGAATTCAATTTCCCCATATTTTTTTTGATAATAAAGGGCCCTTCATATAGTGGAAAAAACTTCTTGTACTGATTTTCCAATGGTTTAGTGACACATGGTGTTCTGACCCAAACTTTCTCCCCAGTTTTGAATATATAAGGATTCTTAGGCCCTTTCCTATTCCTCTTCTTTGCCATGTATTCTAGATGCATCCTGATATGAGCCTGGCCTTAGTCATGATTTATACTATTTCTCACTCCATTGGGAGTGATGTTTTTATAAAATCAAGGTCTTGTCTTCTGAAATGAAATCATGCTGGAGTGAACCCGGTGGAATCATTCTTATTCTGGTTTAGTATTTCAATATTATTGGGGTTTGTTTTACCCAACTGTTATGATTGTTTCCAGAGTATGTCCTAAACAAGTGATTTAATTCCCACATTACCCTTTCACAGGGGTTTGATTGGGGATTCCTCATTGAAGTTAAGTTATGCTTTAAACCATAATGTCACATCCCTTCTCTCCATTGTTTTGATGTGAATGCTTATCCATTATCGGACAAAATGGTTTGTGGTTTTCCTACTTTGATGAATTGTTTCAACATGTTGCACTCTGAAAGTATGCTTGTCGTACTGGGTATGCAGAGACATATTTTGAAAATATGTCATAAGTTACAAATAAGTACCTAAGTCAATTAAAAGTAGGTAAAAGTCTATAATGATCTACTTCCAAAAGTTAATTTGGACCCTTTGGTACTATAGATGTGAAGGCCCCTGTATAAGATTGATTAGGTGGTTTATTCCAGGTACATACCTAACATTCTCTTAGTTTAGCAAGGATGCTAGAGTACATCCGTAATGTTGAATTGCACATTCAGTTTTCCTAGGGTCATAATGTCCACATAGGTGATGGATGTGCTCAATCAAATGTCCCCTGAGCTCCTGTGGTACCAGAATTTTCAAGGGGTTGGCATAGTATCGTATTTTAAACATCAGAAGATTGTCATTAAATTTATACTATTACTTTAGTTCTGGCACTTGGCTTTTTTTGAGTATTTCCATTATGTGACCATATTTCTTGTCACTCCTTTGTAAATTAGCCAATTTCTTTAAATCTGTTGATTCATCTACATTTGTTAAAATTGCTGCTACCTGCATCTCAGAGTCTACATTTATCTGTAAGGCCACACTTGGGATGTCGTAATATACAAAAAAACTATCGGTTAGAAAGTTTAGCTGCTTTAACCCGACCCAGAGACATATATAAAGGGGTTCGAACTTCACCCACCCCTCTTGATCATAGCTAAGCAACTCACTTCCTTAACCTCACAAGAGTTAATTTTCTTAATGCAGCCCAGTGGTCAGGTAGAGGCAAGACTTTAAGGAATCCTAGACAAAATACTGATCAGGTTTACATATATAAAATAATGGACATCTACAACTTTGTTGCTATTATAAATTATGGTTTATTGTTAGTATAAGATTGTCTAAATTTCATTTAATGGAATTATTTACAAATAACAAGAAAGTACCTGCATATGTATATAAGATTCAGATTTAACTTACAATTTTTGAAATAAAAAAAAAACCAAAGCATTTGATATGCATTATTAAACATAGGGATGAATTTGACTAGTTAGAAAGGAAGTGCAGAAATTAATGTATGGTGTGAGAACATGGTAAAGTCAATATGTTTAAATTAGCTAAACAAACTGGAGACTGATTTAAACATAGCCTCATTTATACTAAAATATATATATATATAACCCCAATAAAATCTTTAACAATAGATTTGCATAGCAACACAGAGACCATATATCAACAGGCATAATTATAAAACAAAAGGGTAAGATGCAATGTGGTACTCAGTGATTATGTATATATATATATAAATGCATGTCTCTAAAATATAGTAAAATCTTCATCATGACGCCAATTTGATTAATGGATAGCTATTTCGCCTCTAATTGATTATTAGAGAAAGGAACCTATTCACCTAGATGTGACCCAGGTTCAGAAATGAAGTGTTTTGTGATAACTTCGGGTCCATTTCTTCTTACTGCCCCTTTAACAGGCTTTACTATTCCAGGCAACTGATATATTCAGTATTCAGGAGCTGGCTGGCTGAAATAATTTGAAAAAGCAATAAACAATGTAGAGATATGATATAATCACTAAGTAACACAGTATTGGGTATGCGGTCAAACAACCATAAATATTAAAGCCTTAGTAATATTTATATATAGATATAAGATCCCATATGTTACTATGCTAGAAAATCCATTATACAATAATAAAATATTCCTCTTTTAAAGTCATTAAATTAACTTATAAGCAGATATTAATTACCAGCATTAAAACTATTAGCAATATATTTTTTATTTCTAAAAAATCTATGGTAGATGATAAAATTTTTGAGAATAATGATGGTATTGATAATGGTAATAATGAATCAAGTAAGAAATGGATTAAACTTTCATATTATCCTAGGATTTATAATACTTTAAGGTATAATAAAAAAATTATATTGATGAGAATATAAATATTCGCTGGTCAAATAGTAAAAATCTTGATCAGTTAATAGGTAATTATAGATTAAGGGATGATTTACAGTTCAAAAAAGGAATTATATATAAAATTACATGCAAAATTTATAAAATGATTTACTTTCGGCATACTGGAAAACAATTAGAGGTAAGAGCCAAAGAACATAACAATGCTATTAAAAGAAGAGATGATAAGTCTGCATTAAATATTCACTACTTGAAATATGGCCATAGAATAGATGCTACAAAAAGTATTAAATATTTAAATTTTATCAAAGGTCCAAAAAGATAAATATATGAAGCATATTATATTAAAAATAATTTGACTAATTGTATGAATATTTATAAGATTTATATATTGGTTGATTAAAAATGAATGGAACATTATATAAGTTGATATATATATAATTGTATTAAAAAAATGCATGTAGTATTGTTTAACATATTGTTATGATATAATCAATTGTTTTGTAATTTATTGAATTTATATATGAAGTTTTTGATTTGTTTTAATTATTTATATTATTATTGTTTGTTTTAATTCCATTATTGGACACTGGATGGTTTTATGTCAGGTGATTGTTAACGTTAAATAGATTGGTAACATTTGAAAGGGCACCAAAGCAGGTGCTATTTGATTATACAGCTATTGTAAAGAATTATTATTTTTTGATTATTATACCAGCATTTTAATTGTAGCATGATTAATAAAGAATTATCATTATTTAACTAAATTATCACACATAGATTTGATGAATATTGAATGTCTAAATATTCACACTGTACCTCTCTATTACAAAATTAAAAAAAACAACAACAGACGCTTATATATATCGCGTTTTCCAATTGATTTGATTGATTTATACATATGTATAAATAATTGCGAGATACTTTTCTAAAAAAATATAAATCAATAAATTAAATAGATGCATAGATATGAAAGTCTTTCTTTGTGTAATTATAAAATGAATATTAGAGTTTAGTAAACTAAATGGCAATGTATTCTTTGTCTCTCTCTCTTTTAAAAACATTTAATGGAAAAAAAAAGTACTGTGGAAGAAGATGGAGGGAAATCTTTTGAAATCTAAAAATTAACTTTTACAAATTATTTAGAAATAATTTTCGACTTTATATAATGGGTTGGGAGAAAATAAAAAAAGGTTTTAACTTATTTAATTTTACCATCCAGCTCCTCCCTTATATATATATTCCACATTACCAATGAAATAACAACAAAACTTGTTCATTTTGTATGTATGCTAACAATACATCAATATATATTTATATAACAAAAAAAGAAACAGAATTAGTTGATCGTTAGAATACATATGTTAACCTTTGAAATATATGTAAGGTAAAATTAGTTAATACGAGTAGAACAATAATAAAAAAAATAACAAGGATAAAAGTTACCAAAAACTCAGAAGTGCTTATATATATGAATTATGCTTTATAAGAGTGGCAAATTAAAAGTCCATTTTTAGAGGCCTCATGATACAGTCATTCTTTCTTGATGGCTGTTACAGTCTACATCATGGACGTCTATGCTCATGTTTCCATTTAGATAGGTCTTTCTGGCAGCAAAGGTAGGCAGTTATCAGACATTATTCTTCGGTCTTCTGCTGTGCTTCATCTCTAGGACACCTTCCGAGGATGGACAAGAAGTGGGGTAAAACTTCTCTACTCAGGCATGATGTTTACAGAGATTTACGTGTTGGCCAGACTTTACAACAAGAAGATAATGATTGTTAGAACAAAGAAAAACTTTAGTATTCATATCTTTTAACTCTTTTTTTACATTAATTAATTAATTGAAGTCTACCAATGTTTCTATTATTTACAAGCTCTTAAAAGCATCATGATTTTGTCCTATTATTTAGGTAGCAACAAACAGTTTTATATTATCTCATTTTTCTTAATGGATATTAAATTAAATTTTTACCTAATATATTTTGTGCATTTCTTTATTTGCTGATGCAATATTTTTTATATTTGTTGATGAAATAATTTATTTTACTTTAAACTTTATTCCTATAATTTTTAAATTATATGCATTTAAATTTCCTTTATAATTTACAATTTATTTTAATACTATATACACACATATATCATTAATCATTTATTTTAATATCCATTCACTGTGGTTGGCTTTATGGTCTGTGGTTAAATAAACAGTGAATGGTGGAGCATACATATATGGTTATATAAATATACAGCTTCAATATATATCCATGTAATAATCAAACCAAATCCTTGGGTTTTTATTCAACTGTTTACATCTGTTATAGAGTACTCTAAAATTGTTTTTATTTTGATAGCATTCATTTGAATGAGTATGTGTGACAAAGAATTTGTTGACTGAAAGATGATTCATGATAATATTCATTTAGATGGTCATGCACAAAATTTATGAATTTTTAATTTTTAAATTATTAAGTTGTTTTTTAATCACAAGTTATTAAAACTATGGATATGTTTAGGACAATTTACATCACATATTGCTTAATAATATCTTAACTTAAATATCAGATAATTAACAAATCATAGAAATTGGCCATTGTTATTCATGTTGGAAGGCTTGTGTTTTCTTGCTAACTCATTTTGAATATTGCAGATAAAATGTTGCTGTAGCATAGTTATACTAAAAAGGCAGCTATTTGAAGTAAATAGCAAAGGAAAAATATATTAACCAAAGTAATAATACTGAAAAACTAAAAATCATTTTTTGACATTTTAGAAATTTTTAAAAATAAAAACTTCTCACTGAAACATTATTTAAGAAAAGTTGTTCAGTCACTGTCCATCCAAAAATTGGTATGTCTTTCCCTTCATTGACAAATCTTTTAAATCATTATTTACAATTGCATCATTTAAAGAATATGTTTAAATGATAGTTTGTTAATTATAACTTTATAATGGTGTTCTTATGATCATTGAATGTCAGATTTTTCATAACTTTAGAATCCACAAATAGTCAGTAAAGATGGAAAAGATTGGACAGCTTTTTTTCTCATTTAAAATAAAATGACAGGTGTATTATTTTATAAATTTATTTAATTTTTAAAAATTAATTTTTTTTTTATATTACATAAAAATATTTTAATTTAATAATAGATTTCTCAATAAAATTTCAGTTTTATTTTGATGTATTTTTATATAAATACATCAAATTATGTACAATACATTGTCTAATTTTGTAAATTGTTAAATTAACTTTATTTAGAACTGCTTAGTTAAGTGCTTCAATGGTTGAGAACTTTTGTAAGCTCTGAGGTGTAAATGTGCCTTATTTTTTAAAAAAGTTTGATTATTATTTATAAACTTTAATCAGTTTTTTTATTATTTTATAATACAATATTTCATATTTTAAAACAGAAAGATAATGTCTTGCACAATTTTATTTTGCTTTATATAAATAAGATATTGTCATGTTTGATTGATTATTTTTATTATTTGATTCTCCAAACCATTATTAGTCATAATTAATTCTATTAACAAATGTTCTATTTTATTTAAGAGGTTTTTATCTTTCACTTTTTTTAATATAAATATATATACATGTTAAAGCAAAGATTCTAATGGACTCCAGATATAAATGTCATATCTGAGTTTATCCAGGTTGATGGCACTGGCCATCACTTGTGTGATGTTATCCGATTGATGATTAGTGTGACTTAGTTGAAATGTTAAAACATTAGTACTATGAATTATACACAAATGAATCTTGATAATGCCATTTACAGAGCTGTCATGTGGGTAAGAGGCACCTTGGTGCAAGGTAAATTTTAGCACTCCTCCCCCCAAATCTATGAAATAAAATTTGTAAATTAAGACTTTCCTAGTGCTTCCTCAAGAAAAAAATTTAAAAATGGCTTTAGTCATCTAACATGTCTTATTCATTTATTTCTATAAAATAAATCCAGAAATTAAATTAAAACATATGCTAAAATAAAACAAATTAATGTTTAAAAATAATTTTTGAAACAATAATTAAATAATACAAAAATATTTATTTAGTAAATTTGAAATTTTTAATTTTTTTCTTCAAAAGTTTTCATATTTTTTAGAGAATCCTGCAAAAATGCTAATAAAGGTAAGAAATATCTGTAAATAAGATAACATTTTAAGAAATATCTGTAAATAAGATAACATTTTAAAACATCTAAGTGTTTTTATCTTATTTAAAAAAAACACCATCACATACACATGAAAACATTGCACCATCCCCCTTCCCTTCTCAGGCCTGCTCTGATATTATATAACTAATTCAACTTCTAGTTTAGTTACTTAAAAATATGTACAGCCAGAGTATGAAATGTTTTGCTTCTAAACTTCAACCCACATAGCGAGGAGAAAAAAGAATCCGGCTTGTCTTCATTATCCTTTTTGAATTAGAGTAGTTGGAAAAACTGATATAATTCTTACCAATATTTAGATCACTTTAATGGATATAACAATAATTAGTTTAAAATAGTTGATTTATTTGAAAACCAATTCAAAATCTCTCATGCATAAACTTTTTCACATTTTCTATTACGAAAGTTATATTCCATCAATTATAAAATATTTACACTTATTTAATTTTCTATATATGTGCTATTCCACTACTAATACCTACAATTTATTATATATCTATAGTTCGATATTTTAAATTTTGATACATTGTTTATTGATGTGACTTCAATATTTCAATAGGATCGTCAAACTGGGTCAATTTTAAATAACATGGTTGATATAAATCTTTCATTCCATTAGCACCATCTTGTTAAAAATAATTGTTTTAAAAATCCATTAATTACTTTTAATTCAGAATCTCTTACACAAAAGTTGTTTACCTTTTCTATTAACAAAAATAGAAAAATATTTACACACTTTATTATTTAATTTTTTAAGACATTAATAACTAAGTTGTATTATATATATTATATTTTATTATATAATTTGATAATTAGTGATGCAACCAGGATTTATTTAAGGGAAGAAATTTTAATTGTTCATACTTAGATTATTTATTTGATAAACTTTTAGCAGCCATTAAAATGCCTTGCCCTATATTTTGTTTATTCATAGTTTATGTTGGATAACTATAAAAAAAATCAAACACTTGATTTGTTTCATTAGATTTATTTTTAGACTTTTTTTTAGTGCAATCATATAGGGATTTTATTATAATAAAAAGAATCGCTTTAAATAATATCATGAAATTTATTAAAAATTAAATATTTTGGCATGCAATAATGTTTTTTAAAAAATTATTTTTTACTCATTCTTTAGATTTGGGCCATAGAGTAGATTATAGATTAATTACAAGGTTTTATCTAAGAAACAAACCTGAATCCACATCCCAAAAAAAAAAAAGATATTATTATTAAAAATATCTTGCACAAGACAGCTGTGAAATTGATCCTAGGATCAGCATTCCATAATCTGACATTCTCCCATTACTCTAAACTGAATAATACACATGAGCTTTATAAAATACCATTGGTAAAATCAATTTCATCATATGCAGAATTACTGTAATTATGAAGCAATATTTTTAAAACAAGTTTTATTTTTAAATAAATTATTCATAATATGTTACTTTTTATTTAAATAAAAGTGATTGGGAAATCTAAACATTTTTATTTACATATATATTTTATTAATTATAGTGACAAAAGGGCATCGGCCTGTTCAGTTTTGTGCAATGATAGAATATATATGAAATACATTTCGAGGCTCGAGTAATTGTCACCACTAGTCTAAGTAAAGCAGTTTTCTTCTTATATTCAAATAAAAAATATTTACAATCAGAATGTGTTTCTAACAATAAAGTGATTCCGGTAATCTAAACATTTATGTATAAGTTTATTAATTATACAACAAAATGGCATTTGCCTGTTTGGTTTAATGCAATGATAAGAATATATATTTAGTATATTTTGAGTTTGAGCTTTGGATTTCAAGGTTTGAGCAATTGTCACAGTAAGTCTAAATAAAAAATTATTCCTCTGATCTTTAAATAAAAATATTTACACTCAGAACATATTTCTAACATTGAAGCGATTCAAAAATGTAAATATTTTCATTTACATATAAATTTTATTAATTACCTTGGTGTCTTGGCAAATCCGTGATAAAATGCCTTTGTGTCCCATAACCTGCAGATCTGCACATGGCGGCCCTGGTCATTTATATATAGAGAGAATATGCCATCAGATTCATAGTAAATTGTAATTTAATTTTTTCTTGATTTAGCATAGGAATTTTTTGACTATAACATATACATATAATTAAGAAAAAAATAATATCTTTTTTTTAATCTAGAAGTAAATATCAAATCTACTTAAGTATTTATTTATTTGCTAATTTATATTTTTTAAATTAAATAAACTTAAATATTTTAAAAATTTTACCACAATTATAATCTTGAATTTTTTTCCTGCATCTTATTATTAATAATATGTAATTTTTCCCTAAGTTAGTTATTGAAATATTACTATAATATTTATGATAGGAGTTGACTTTACTTAGTATTCCTTAATACATTGTATTCTAATTTTTTTTTATTGTAGAGCTAATGTTTTAATAAATATTCTGACAAAAATATTTTTCTTTGCCCAAAATATTTCTTTTCTCCCAAATGGGGAAGGGAGATACTAACCTTAAATGTCTTATCACCTATGTTAATGATTTCCAATCCAATAATGCTTATCCCCAGGAGTATTAACCAGGACATGAAAAAATCGAATAATAGAAAAAGGCACATACATCAATAATTAATATATGAATTTTTTTATGGATAGTTGAAAGTCTGAGTTCAAATCCCTATATATTTCAATAATTAATGTAATGTCATTTTTTTTAATCTAATTTATATTCACTTGATTTTTGAAAATAAATATATATTTGCTGTCTGTTCAATTTATTTTCATTGCTTTATAATCCCATCATTGGGTGAATTATTTACAGTTGCAATATAAAAATTTGAAATACTAGCAACAAACATTTTCTTAATATGAAAGTACAACTTATAGAAACAGTTACCAAAGGGGATGCAAGTGAAACAGGGTTGAAAAACATTGTTTTTAAAATATATAAAATCTATGAATTGAAAGTTTATGTGAAGCAGTGTTTAAAAAAAAAAAAAATTATACAAGAATTTTAATTTAAAAATTTATACATACATATATTGTTTGAAGTAAAAGATCACATGGGCATAATGGTTAATACATTTGAGCAATGTACAACTGATTTTTTTTTTCAGATTCCAAACAGGCTTAAAATTTTTCTTTTTTTACAATTAAATCTAGTAAGTCATTCAAGAGTTGATTTGTAAATAGGCATTTAACTATTTTTGTTAGAAGCCCAGCAGTTAGCAAGGTTTTTCATTCTTTTTGGAAAGATTTTGTCCTATAGTAAGCTTTTTACAGATTTTTATACTTATACAGTACATTGATTCTAATTGAATAAGTGAACACATCTCTTAAACTACTTACAAATATAATGTTAAGGAAAGACTTTTCCCAATATTATTTGATCTTAATCTATGTTGTGTAGTTATTGGTATATTAACCTGCAATGATTATGACCTGGTGTTCGAATCATCTCAGCATTTCTCAAGTAAGCTTAGAATTTTTTTTTGTTGCCAATTTTTAGCCATTCACATTGGTCAATATTAATGGATATCTAGCTATTTGTAGTGACAGGAGAAAAAAGATTCTCCATATTGTAATGGCCGCTGCCTTCGTCTCTATACGCATTGAGCATGACATGCGTTTTCTAACATCGAGCAGCAATTAAGAACTATTCAAAGGCATCCAAAATATACATTACTATAATCATACCTTTGAAAGGTTCATTTACTGCAACCTTTGCGCGCCACCTTGAGAAAGAGAGATTGCTCCCCTCCCCAAGGGATATGATCATGTAATCAATAAAGAGTTATAATCTCTTTTATATTTTCTTTTTTATATATAGAAAATCAACAGAAAAGTGAATGCCTAATGAATGATTCCTGATCCCAGTAAGTTTAATCCCTGACTAGCTCAATCAACTCATGATCTCAGGATGGTGGTTTGTTGTTTTGTGAACAGAAAAATAATATCATTATCAAATACACAGCACAATGCCATACTTTAAAATTAGATGTTAAATTTATTAAGCCCTCTATGATTATATAAATATTTGCAGAATAAAGAAGAGAATACACACACACATAAACAATATTAATTAAAATTCAAGCGTATAAATAAATTTTAAATAGTTTCATAAATGGGAAAGGAATGGTCTGAAATTCTCCCCAGCTTATACTTTAAATGCAAAACTTGGAATAAATTACTTATATGAAAACAATGTGTATTGGCCATGGTATGCACATGTTTCATAATAAAAAAAAATGACCCTCACCCTTCCACTTGTGATCTATATATATCTTTGTTTAAGTTAAAATAATGATTTAGCCACGAGTTAATGATATTTGAATCTTAAACGTTCCATAATATGAGTCCTGCACGTGGCGGACAATAATAATTATTTGGAACACTTTCTAACACACTTTTATTCCTTATGGAAACAATCCTGCACGTAGCGGATGGAATAAATTTACTAGGGGAACAAACTCGTGCTAAAATACAATTTGAATCTTAAAAGTTCCATAATAGAAGTCCTGCACGTAGCGAACAATAATAATTATTTGGAACATTTTCTAACACACTTTTATTTCTTATGGAAACAATCCTGCACGTAGTGGATGGAATAAATTTACTATTATTACAAGGCGAAACACATACATCCAATGACCAAACCACTCAATTATTTCTGTTTAACTATTTTGAAATATTTCCGATACTCCAATGAATTACATGTACCTTTATGTTAAAATTACAAAAGAAATATTTATAACTGAATTATGCAATTCATTGGTTCATTTAATAATAGCAATATTAGTAAAATAACGAATTACTAGTAATAAGACACAAAAATAGATATAAAAACATAAATAATACTTCCCGAAGGCTTCGTTCTTCTCCGCGCTAGGATTTTGAGGGCGATATATATCTGCTGTGCAGGTGATTACTTAACAGGGCTTCAATGGAGGTTGGCAAATTGTCCATAGCAGCTACACTTTAAGAAATAGAAAGTCACATCACTGGATGGCTATGTAGGTCTTCGAGCGGTGCGAATGTACCGAACTTGGTTTCCTACTCCATGTTCATTGCTGTGTCACTAATAAATCTTGATTCCATTCCATATTGCTTCCTTTCTTCTTTATTTAAGTGGGCAGTATTCTTTCTCCCTTCGGTTAATACTTATCAGGAAATGTATCTGATAATAATAATTTCAATTGTATTTTTCTTTCTTAGTCAGTAAGTCTCATATTTCTTGATCTGCAACTTTTAAAATACATTCAGCTATTAATAACTCTTCCACTTGTTCAGTATTCCGAAAAAATATTTTTTTACACTCATAATTCTGCTTGTCCGTCCGTACACTCCGAAAACTATACTGCTAACTCAAAGAGAACGGGTACGAGTGCCCGTGAATATGAACGAATATAATCCAGCTAACTAAATCAATTTCACCTGACCAGCCTTTATATATCCCCCCCATTACAGGGTGTATTCTCTCATCCCCTCCAGTTATTGCTTTTACATTTCTGTTTTTAATTAAATTATTAATCTCTGTTTTTAATTATTTAAATCCAAACAATGGATTTAATTTTAGCTATCTCCTTGGAAAGAAAATTTGTCTTACGATAACTTTATCTTTTAATTAATTTCAGAATTTCACAGACCATTTAAATTCCAATCCCTTGATTCCTTTAAAGAATAAAATAAAAACACATTTATTTAATTAAATAATTTTGAGTAGGTGTCAAGCCGAATGACCACATACAATTTCTGCATTTTTTCCCAAAACATTATACAATAAAAAAAAGACGTCATTGGCTTGCCTGCAGTCATGAACATTAAGTTCTAAAAAAAATTTATAAAACTTAAACTGTATACTTGTTGTCACATAAAAATTGTTTTTAAGTTTTCCAAAAAGAATATTCAACAAGCAACAGAAAAAAAAAATACAACATTTGAGAATCTAAAATAAAATCAAAATAAAACATGTTTACTGATGGGTTACTTGCAAATACATTTCAGTTTCCCGCAATAATTTCTTTAATCCCCTACCATATTTATTCACATCATAAAAAATATATATATATAGCATTTATTAACAGCAAAATACATATTTACATGTGGTGTCTGCATTTGTTTATTTATAAGCATATTATTACCATTCATCCTATTTATTTACAATATTTGTGTGTGTAAGCAATAGAGAAAATATACCTGCACAGACCACTCCTTTTATTATAATATGTACATTTGTTTGGGCTGCAACTATGCTTGCAGCCATCTTTGTGGCAGTCTTTTAAGACTGACTGTCACAATACCCCCCTCCCTTAATGAGACTTCTAAATGGGTTAACCATTTAAAGTCTATATTAAATTACTTTTACCTATATATAATATTATTGATGAAATTAGTTTATATATTCGACTATATACGAGTGTTATTAATAATGAAAATAATCTTAAGGGATATACTAATTTATATCTAATACTAATGAATATACTAGTTTATTATATATGTAAAAAAATATTAGTTTATACTTAACTATATATATATATACAGTTGTGTCATTAATACTGAAAATAAAAAATCTTAAGGAATATACTAATTTATATTTAGCTATATACACTAATACTAAAGCATACACTAGTTTATTATATATTTAAAAAGAAATATTAGTTTATATTTAACTATATACGAAAGTGTCATTAATAACGAAAATCAAAATCTTAAAGAATATATATATACAAAAATAAAAAGCTATTAATCGCAATGTCCAATGATTACCTACCCAACAGGTTTCAAGTGCGCGGGCATTATATGAGCCTTTGATTCCCTGCTCAGTCTTTACCTAGAATGCGCTGTCACGACAGCATTCTACAATTTCAAATGGACCTTCGTATAAGTTGAAAAATTTTTTAAATTGAGATTTTTCTGGGACGCTGACATGGGTGTATGAACCATCACTTTATCCCCGATCTTAAACTGATGCTGTGATGGGCGTTTTCTTTTTTGTCTTTGGTGGCTCATTTTCCACATCTGGGTCCATGCTCTTCCCTTGTCCTTCTCCATGTCAATGGGTTTTTCTATGTTCCCTGGGAATTCAGTGTCGAATAGTTTTGGAACAGGTTTTCCAAAATGCAGCTGTATTGGTGGGAGTCCTGTAGATTCATTTGCTGACCAATTAATAAAATTGAGTATCAGTGGCAATTGTTTGACCCATCCCCTATGATTTGTGGGCAGGTATGTGCGGAACAGTCTTCCCAACTCCCTCATAACCCGTTCGCATGGATTGCTTTGAGGGTTCCTGATGGATGTAAGGGTGTGTTTACTTTCTCACCTTGCCGTCCATTTATTCCATTCCTCTGATACAAATGGGATTCCATGATCAGATAAAATTGATTTTGGCTTTCCGACCTGCGGGAAATGCAGAGAATCTAATACCCTAATAGTTTCTTTTGTCGTGGTCCTGGACAAAGGATATGCTGCAACCCACTTTGAAAATAGGTCATATACCACCAATAAGTATTTCTTTCTATTAAAAGGTGGCAGAGGACCATAAAAGTCAATGGCCATGATTTCATTAGGGTTGTTTGGTGGGATGATTGATTTCATGTGACTAGTATATGATTTATTCTGTGGCTTTGCCTGTTGACATACTTCACATTTGTTTAATGTGGCAATTATATCTCTGTGCATCCCTGGCCAATAAAACCACCGTTGAAGGCAGTATTTTGTTTTGTAAGTACCGTAATGTCCATACAATTTGTGGATGTCTGTGATGAGAGAGTTCCTCATTTGGGGTGGTACCATCATTCTCCAATCATTGCTCCCTTCTTGAATTCAATAATATAGCATGCCTTTGTCAGTTTTATATCTCTGTGTATTTGTTTTTCCTGGTGACTTCTGACATTGTGTCATAATTTGACATAGCTTTTTGTCTTCACGTTGTTTTTCAGTCAGTTGAGATAGATGTTTCTCGATGCTTTGACCAACGCAGGACACAGTATTAGCTATATATATGTTATCTAGATTTTCATGTTGCTGTTGGATTGGAACTGGATGGCGGTGAGTACATCAGCTACTATATTCTCAGCCCCCTTACAGTACCTAACTGAGTAGTTAAATTCTTGGAGGAACAGGCTCCAACGTACCAAACGGCTATTATTAAGGTAGCTGTGGTTGAGAAATTCCAAACTTTTATGGTCTGTAATCACCACTACCTCAGAACCCAACAGGATGAGGCAAAACTTCTGAAATGCCCATACAATGGCCAGGGCCTCTTTTTCTGTAACAGTGTAGTTTATCTCTGGTCCTTTCAGCAGCCGGCTTTTGAAATATAGTACTCCCACTTGTCCATCATGCTGGATCTGAGAAAGAGTGACCCAGTCCATATCCACTACTATCGGTTTGGAGTAAAAATGATCTATTAAAGTCCGGATATGCCAACACAACTTGTTTTACAAAGTTTCTCTTTATTCTTTCAAATGCTTCCTCTTGTTCTTGCGTCCAACTCCAACGTATGTCTTTCCTAATGAGTCACAGCAATGGCTCCATTTGATCCGCAAATTTCTCACAGAATCTATTGTAGAAATTGCATAGACCCAAAAAAGAACATACATTTTTCTTTGTTCGGGGTCTAGGAAACTCAGTGATGGCCTTGATTTTGTCTGGATGTGGTTTGATTCCAGATTCTTCTACCAAATGTCCAAGGAATTCGATTTCATTGGATACCAGTGTGCTTTTTTTTTAAGTTTATCTTTATGCCCTTATTGTGGCATTCTTTGAAAAATGTCTGCAGTTGTTGAAAAGGTTCTTCCATAGATGATGATGCCACCACAACATCGTCAACATAAGTAATTATACTTTTCTCGACTTCAGGTCTTAGCACTTGATCTAAACACTGTAGCAGTCCTGCTCCACTGTTAATTAACCCGAAAGGCATTCGGTTAAATTGGTACGAGTATCCCCCATATCTGAATGCAGTGTATTGACGGTCCGCCGGATGTAAATCTGCCAATAGCTGGCAGTAAGATCGAACGTCGAGAAGATACTTTTTCCTTTAAACTTCATTAGCAGTTCTTGTATAGGTGGCGGAATGTGGTGCAGTCAGGTATTATTGCATGGTTCAACTGGCGAGCATTAAGAAATATTCTGATCCGTTTTTCTTTTTTACAACTACCAGAGGGTTGCAGTATGGTGAGGAGCATTTATCAATCACACCCCACTCCATCATCTGCTCCAATTGACGCTCGACCTCTTCCTTGAATTTGTGAGGTATGGGATATGAACATGCCTGGAATGGTTCTCTCGGCTTTAGTCTTATCCTTTGCGTATACCCCTTAATTATCCCTGGGGTATCAGAGAATATCGTGTCGTAATCTTGCAGTAGAGATTTGAGTTTTTTCTTCTCATTTGATGAAGCTATTCTGGCCATACTGACCTTTTCTTCCAGAATCTCTATGGTAGACTGGTTCATACAACACAGTTCTGTCATACCAGACACTGATGACTGCGAGAATGGTATTTGGTGACCATTGCATATCACCCATTCCTTTTCGTAATTTATATTACATTAGTTTCATGTGCAAGAAGTCTGAGCCCAATACTGCCTCATGAAGCAAGTTGCTCATGATCAGAAATACATGGCATGTCATCACTCCCTGGGATTTTATTTGTATCCATATCTGGCGAGGTTCGAGCTTGGCCTTTCGGTTGTTTGCTAGTGTTACCTGGGCAGCCCATAATGGAAGCGTTTCTACTCTAGGGTTACTAACAACTATTTTCTTATACAGATTTTCTGAGATTACTGAAATTTGACTACCTGAGTCCACTAACGCTAATGCTTCTACCCCTTCTAATGTTATTCTTATCGTGGGGCACTTTTGCGGTACGTATTCTGGCACTCTATCCTCCCATGAACAAACTAGATTCGATATTTCTTTATATGAATCTGTTTTTTTTCTTCCTGTATGACCCTACCATTATCGGTCATATTTGTTTTATCTACTGGTCTGCCTTGCTGGTTGATGTCGATACTATTTAGTAATTCTGCTAGTTGTTCTGTTGAGTTCGTATTTGCCGTTAAAAGCATTTGTTCGATACGGAACGGTAAATTGTGCCGTATTATTCTGATGATCTGGCCCTCAGATATATGACAGGCTTCTAAAGTCCGGAGCTTGGCCACTTGTCTTCTGGAGAATTTTGAGTAAATCTCACCTCCACCCATTTTATATTTTTCTTGCATTATTTGGTATAATATCATCTCTAGTCTTTCGTCACTCCAAAAGTTTCGCAGCAAAGCTTTTTTATATTCTTCGTACGTGCTTGGGTGGCGAAACAGTGATTCCCACCATGCAAGAGCATCCCCTTGGAGGTGGCTGTATGCTTTGGTTAACTGGCGAGTATCATCCATCCTATTTATTCTAAAATAATTTTCTAAACTATTAAGATGTTCTATCGGAGCCTCCCTTGTCTGCCCTTCAAACACTTTTATTTTTATAAATTGGTTAATGTTTAGTGCATTCGTATCACTCATATCTTCCTTCCCTGACTTTTTAAATTCTATATCTGCATTACTTTTGTCCATTTTATCTGTTATTATTTTTATTGTATCACTGCCTCCTTCCTTATCTATCTCACATTGTTTTATCTGAGTATCTGATTCTACATTAGTAGCTTCTTGTTCATGTTTGTTGCTACTGCTAATTAGTATCATGATCTGTTGTTCTATCTGCTTTACTGTGTTTTCTATTTTAGCTACTTTAGTATCATTTCCTACCAGCTTCTTCTCTATTGCATATATTTTGCTATTTCAGCTATTTTCTATCTCACTTCTTTTTTCATCAATTCTTTCACGCATGCCCTCAAACTCTAGTCCTGTTGCATCATCAACCTCTAGTCCTGTTTCATGTTGTTTATTAGCTATAGCTTCTGTATGTTTACTATTATTTAGCTCAAGGTTATCATACTTTATTTCTACATTAGGGCTTTTTATTTTTGATTCCTGTAATGTTTCATCTTTAACATTGTCTAGTCTTTGGGACATATCTTCCATTCGTTTTTCCATATCTTTTCTTAAATCTTCTATTTGCCTTGGTACTTTAGCTATTTCTGCTCTCAGTTGTTTCATAAAGTTCAAAATTATATTCATTAAGTTTTTTCCCTCCATTTCAGGTTTTATTTTATCTTTGACTATGAAAATTTAATTATCCACACTTTTATCTTTCACTATCACTATATCTCTATGCTAACAAAGTATTCTGTTTATTTATAACAAAGTATTCTGTTTATTTACTTCTTTGTTATTAAATCACAACGCTAACAAAGTATTCCATTTATTTCTTACAAAGTATTTTATTTATTTCTAACAAAGTATTCTGTTTATTTCTTTGTTATTAAATGTAAACGCTAATAAAGTATTCTATATATCTATTTCACTCTTTACTATATCTCAACACTAATAAAGTATTCTATTTCTTTCTAACAAAGTATTTTGTTTATTTATTTCTTTGTTATTAAATGTCAACGCTAACAAAGTATTCTATTTATGTATTTCACTCTTTACTATATCTTACTGTTAACAAAGTATTTTATTTATTTCTTACAAAGTATTCTACTTATTTCTAACAAAGTATTCTATTTATTTATTTCTTTTTTATTAAATCTCAGTACATTCGAACTTAGCTCACCCTAATTTGTTTGCCATCTATATATCTAGGATATGTTAATTTATTTATTACTTTCTCTTTTTTATTCTCAATTGTAGCTTGCTATCTGCCGACACCTCTCCTATTAAAAAAAATTATTTTTTTATTTCATTTATTATATAACACGGATGTGACCTCCACTATTAACTTATGTGCATACGAATTGCATCGTGCCCAATAACACGTTGGTCGCCATTTTTACTGTAACGGTCGCTGCCTGCATCTCTATACGCATTGAGCATGACATGCGTTTTCTAACATCGAGCAGCAATTAAGAAATATTCAAAGGCATCCAAAATATACATTACTATAATCATACCTTTGAAAGGTTCGTTTAGTGCAACTTTGCGCGCCACCTTAAGAAAGAGATTGCTCCTCTCCCCAAGAGATATGATCATATAATCAATAAAGAGTTATAATCTCTTTTATATTTTCTTTTTTATATATGGAAAATCAACAGAAAAGTGAATGCCTAACGAATGATTCCTGATCC
This sequence comes from Epiperipatus broadwayi, assembly GCA_028023455.1. NCBI lineage: Eukaryota > Metazoa > Onychophora > Udeonychophora > Euonychophora > Peripatidae > Epiperipatus > Epiperipatus broadwayi. The sequence continues at coordinate 3,757,117 of JAQFVV010012471.1, read as the reverse complement.
CGGTAAGTTTAATCCCTGACTAGCTCAATCAACTCATGATCTCGGGATGGTGGTTTGTTGCTTCGTTAACAGAAAAGGTCAAACAATAATATCATTATCAAATACACAGCACAACGCCATACTTTAAAATTAGATGTTAAATTTATTAAGCCCTCTATGATTATATAAATATTTATAGAATAAAGAAGAGAATACACACACACATAAACAATATTAATTAAAATTCAAGCGTATAAATAAATTTTAAATAGTTTCATAAATGGGAAAGGAATGGTCTGAAATTCTCCCCTGCTTACACTTTAAACCCAAAACTTGGAATAAATTACTTATATGAAAACAATGTGTATTGGTCATGGTATGCACGTGTTTCATAATAAAAAAAAATGACCCTCACCCTTCCACTTGTGGTGATCTATACCTTTGTTTAAGTTAAAATAATGATTTAGCCACGAGTTAATGATATTTGAATCTTAAACATTCCATAATATGAGTCCTGCACATGGCGGACAATAATAATTATTTGGAACACTTTCTAACACACTTTTATTCCTTACGGAAACAATCCTGCACATAGCGGATGGAATAAATTTACTAGGGGAACAAACTCGTGCTAAACTACAATTTGAATCTTAAAAGTTCCATAATAGAAGTCCTGCACGTAGCGAACAATAATAATTATTTGGAACATTTTCTAACACACTTTTATTCCTTATGGAAACAATCCTGCATGTAGCGGATGGAATAAATTTACTATTATTACAAGGCGAAACACATACATCCAATGATCAAACCACCCAATTATTTCTATTTAACTATTTTGAAATATTTCCGATACTCCAATGAATTACGTGTACCTTTATGTTAAAATTACAAAAGAAATATTTATAACTGAATTACGCAATTCATTGGTTCATTTAATAATAGCAATATTAGTAAAATAACGAATTACTAGTAATAAGACACAAAAATAGATATAAAAACATAAATAATACTTCCCGAAGGCTTCGTTCTTCTCCGGGCTAGGATTTTGAGGGTGATATATATCTGCTGTGCAGGTGATTACTTAACAGGGCTTCAATGGAGGTTGGCAAATTGTCCATAGCAGCTACACTTTAAGAAATAGAAAGTCACATCACTGGATGGCTATGTAGGTCTTCGAGCGGTGCGAATGTACCGAACTTGGTTTCCTACTCCATGTTCATTGCTGTGTCACTAATAAATCTTGATTCCATTCCCTTAGTATTGCTTCCATTTCCTTCTTTATTTAAGTGGGCAGTATTCTTTCTCCCTTCGGTTAATACTTATCAGGAAATGTATCTGATAATAATAATTTCAATTGTATTTTTCTTTCTTAGTCAGTAAGTCTCATATTTTTTGATCTGCAATTTTTAAAATACGTTCAGCTATTAATAACTCTTCCACTTGTTCAGTATTCCGAAAAAATATTTTTTTACACTCATAATTCTGCTTGTCCGTCCGTACACTCCGAAAACTATACTGCTAACTCAAAGAGAACGGGTACGAGTGCCCGTGAGTATGAACGAATATAATCCAGCTAATTAAATCAATTTCACCTGACCAGCCTTTATATATCCCCCCCCCCCATTACAGGGTGTATTCTCTCATCCCCTCCACAAGTTATTGCTTTTACATTTCTGTTTTTAATTAAATTATTAATCCCTGTTTTTAATTATTTAAATCCAAACAATGGATTTAATTTTAGCTATCTCCTTGGAAAAAAAATTTGTCTTACGATAACTTTATCTTTTAATTAATTTCAGAATTTCACAGACCATTTAAATTCCAATCCCTTGATTTCTTTAAACAATAAAATAAAAGCACATTTATTTAATTAAATAATTTTGAGTAGGTGTCAAGCTGAATGACCACTGATACAATTTCTACATTTTTTCCCCAAAAACATTATACAATAAAAGAAAGAGGTCATTGGCTTGCCTGCGGTCATGAACATTAAGTTCTAAAAAAAATTTATAAAACTTAAACTGTATACTTGTTGTCACATAAAAATTGTTTTTAAGTTTTCCAAAAAGAATATTCAACAAGCAACAGAAAAAAAAAAAAAATACAACATTTGAGAATCTAAAATAAAATCCAAATAAAACATGTTTACTGATGGGTTACTTGCAAATACATTTCAGTTTCTCACAATAATTTTTTTAATCCCCTACCATATTTATTCACATCATAAAAATATATATATATAGCATTTATTAACAGCGAAATACATATTTACACGTGGTGTCCGCATTTGTTTATTTATAAGCGTATTATTACCATTCATCCTATTTATTTACAATATATTGGGTGTGTAAGCAACAGAAAAAATATACTTGCATAGACCACTCCTTTTATTATAATATGTACATTTGTTTGGACTGCAACTATGCTTGCAGCCATCTTTGTGGCAGTCATTTAAGACTGTCACAATATATTGGCTAATCTGAAGATACCTGCTTCACTCTCTAATTTGCCTTCTTGAAATATTATATACCAATGATTCTTCTGTGTTTTATATAAAATAGCATGCAGTAAACAACGTGGCCTGCCTACCATCATTCCCAAAATAACAAAAGCACTTCCAGTTATCAGAAACAGTGCTGCCTACAAGAAATCATCCACAGTATATCCTACTGGTATTTTCTGTTAGAGTAAAGAGGCTCAATAAGTGCTATATATTTATCTTTGGGTTTCTTCACATGTGTACTTGCAAACCCTACTAGAAACTTTTGAAATTTTTATATATTCTTACCAGCTAAAGAAATAATGACCTCAACTATTTGTCATGCTTATTGCTGATCCCATCGTAGTGATCATTAAAATTATCTTTATTCCATCTAGTCTACTTGATATTTATTCTGGAATTTTCCAACAAAGTAAGGCTTTATATCATTTAAGTCTGTACATATTACTTCATTCAACTTCAGGAATGGATTCCATCATATGTCTACTATCTATTAAGAAAACTCTGGGTAATTATCGTGCATTAATATTTCTGGTTTTTATAATATCTCTACAATACAAGCAAACTGATAATCACATAGCTTCTTATTATTTGAGTGATTTCTTATGATGTGAGTTGACACGTCTGAGGTTCATTATTCAAGATTTTAAAATTAATTATAAGAAATCTTTCTTTAAAAAAAATTGGATTAACTAATAATATTTATAAATCTATATCATTTGAAGATGATAAAACCTTATCTTCATCAGATGAGTTAAAATTTGAATTTCACATCAGAACAATGGACTGCCTATATACAGTATTTATTTGTCATATATATTTAAATCAATTATACTTATATATGATATTTAAATAATGTGATATTAAACACACATCACACAAGAGAAATATGATTTGTTTTATAAACTCTGTGAAAGGGTAAACACCATACTGAATGAAATATACATGTAGTAAATATCTAAGTATTCAGTCAAATTCATGAATTCACAATGCACATTTCATTAACTTTAAATTTTAATATCATAAACTATCTAGTGTAAAAGTTCAAAAGAAATCTTCCTCACTTTTATGTTCTTGTTTGAACCTTTGATTTTCATGTTAGAATGATTTGATTTTATAATTTTATATTGGAATTGCATCTCGTTTTTGTTTTATTTGAAGATGGAAGAATACAGAAATCCATATTAGCAATGTTAAATGAAATAGTAAAGAAAGATGGTTTATACATAAACATGGACAAACAAAAACAATGGCGGAGAAAATGAAGAGAAAAGTCAGAATTGATTCACTTGAATTAGATAATAAAAAGTTTTATATTTCTTGAAAATAATATTACTAGTGATTTTAACTATCAAGAGAAAAGTAATTAATACCAGCCTGAGTAAAAAACTTGTTTACAAGGCATTAATTGGATTTTAAAAAGCAAAGACATCAGATTACAAAACAATTTGCCATTGACTTCTAGTATATTGGGTTCTTGAAATTTCAGAATCACTTTGATATTGTATGAATTTTCTATTTTTTAATCCTTAATAGAAAATAATCTTTTAGTTGTGTCACTTGCTTATTGCTGTGTGTAAAGAATGCTCATTTAAGAGAATATTTGAAGCATTAATATGCATTATAAGAATTTACAATGTTGTCAGGCAAATTGTAAATTAAACATTCCTGTAGCTTAATAAATAATTTAAACTCACAGCTCCCTGCACCCTTCTCAGCAACCTGGAATGTAAATGTATAGAACAATAATTTTGAAAAGTAATATCACAGAGTTCATTTCAGAACTTTTAAAATGCAGTCTTTTGTTTTAAAGTCAATTTGCATTAGGGCACTTTTTTTAATAGGAAGAAAGCTAAACACTTTCCACACTTAAAAAAAAACTTTGAAAATTATTTTAAAAATTACTTGTATCACATGTTGTAGGCTCACTAAATACTGTTTAATAAGTACATCAAAGAGTTGTTTGTTTTTTTTAAATTGCATTTTATAAAATTATATTCACTTACTTGAAAATTATTTGTTGCATTAATTCTATTTACCATATTTCACTACTTTTTTATACTTATTAATATTTTACACATAGGATGTGTTCTTAGAACATTTATGAATTAGAACTTAAAAATTTATATAATTTCATTGCAATGATTTTCCATTTCTATGCTAATTACATGCATAAATGGTAACATTCAGAGAATATAAGTTGAGATTTAGTTTTTATGAAGAAATTATTAATTATAATTATTTTATTGAAATGAGAGAATGTTTAATTTTGAAATTATAATGCAATAAAAAATATGATTGAATGAAAGATGACAGAAAATTATCATCATTAACTTAATTCATTAATAATTATTGTTAATGTTTATAACTCTTTCTTTCATTCTCTCTGATTTTATTTTAATCAACTGTCTTCAATCACATTAATAATGTCAACCATTTGCATTAACTATAACAATGAAGTTACATATTTGTGCAACAATATTTCTATTCTTTAATTACAAATACAGCAAGTCTGTCTCAGTTTTTTTTTTCTAACTTTTTATTTTTTGTTTTCCTCTCTGTTTTTGTTTTTATTGGATATAGAATGATCATATTCATTTGCAAATGGATACTAATGATCATGTACTTGAAACACGGATGATCACAAAATAATTAATAAAAAAATATTATAATTTGAAAGAATGTGTTACAAAATATTATTGAAAATTATATAGTTGTAAAAAGTTTCCATGAAGAAATGCACAAAATAAATGAATCAGCAGGAAATTTTTGTTGAATAAAGTCAAAAAAAAAACACAACCAAACAATTGTTTGAAATATATGTTAAGTGAATTGTGAATGAAAAATAAAACCCTAATATTTTGTATTGAATAGATATATTGGACATATAGGATTGAAAAATGATGTGAAGCTAATTTCTATTTTCACAATGTTTTTCAGTTGATATGAAAAACTAGAAAGAATTGGTGAAGAAAACATCACACATTTATGAGATCTGAGTTCATAACTTGTGATGATATGAAGATATCAATCAATTCATTTATGAAACACATTTATGGAAAATAAGTACTAATAATAATAATTTTAAAGTTTGTCTTTTATGAGTTTTGATTAACTTAATAATGTAAAAATTTATTTTAAGAAAAGTATATATAGTAATTATATTTTTAATACACTTCCAAATTATAACAATTTCATTTCATTATTTTTAGATTTTTCATTCTCTGTTATTTTTTCTATTTCTGATATTTTCAGTCCAATTTATCTCCCAGTTTTTTTATTTTTTCTTAGTTATTTTCCAAAGATTCTTTTCCTAAAATTAAATGATCTATTTTTGAAAAACTGACTAATTGAAGAAAACTTGATAGTGAATATTTTTTAGTAATACAAAAAGCAGACAGAATTGGTTGATATTTTTCATTATTTTATATGTCTATATATTATTGTGATAATAACTGTAATGATGAAATTATTGAAGTTGTAATTTTTTTATTAGAAAACTGGGTCTCGCTCATTATCACAAATTGAACAGCAAACTGCTATAACATAAATCTGAAATATGCTTGGTTTTATATTCTTATAAATGAAGTTTCTATAATTGTGCAGTAATTAAATATTAAAAGATTTTTTTTTGTGTGTATCAGAATAGAAGATTGAATAATTTATATTCGTGGCATGCAGAATTTTATCAGAGTAATTTTTGGAGGTTCGAAATTTTTCAGCTGTTTTAATAAATTTTATAGTAAAATGTAGGCTTAAAATATATAGATTGTATATATTTGAAGGTTAGAAAATATTTTTCTTTTGATATAATCACAACTTTACTTGATTCTAAGAAGAGCAGTTCTCCTTTTTCTCTTCAAGTTTACAATGACATTGCTAAAGTAGAAAAAGATAACTAGCTCAGTAACAATAATTTCCATAGTTTATATTCTATTTATATAAATTTAATGAATAGAATTGAAATTTGAATGGAAGAGAGTAAACTCTTAGGAGAGATTCAGAATAGATTTCATTCAAAAAGAATAAAAGATAATTTACTCATTTGTTACTCAGTTGATTAAAATGATTTATAGAGAAAACAAATAATATTTATTATATATTAAGATATAGAAAAGGTTTACAATAAGAATAGATTGTGGAGAAAATATGGGAATAAAGTTTTGGTTGTTAAGAATGATTAAAAATCTTTTCAAAAATATCATTTGGAGAATATTCAATCAATGGAAGTTAAATGTGAAATTGGGTTGAACAGGATGTCCATTATGATCTTTGTTATTTATTAAGTTTTTTTTAAAAAAAATTAAAATTTGAGATAGAAAGATTAGATTAGGAGTACGGATTTCCATAGTATGAACTAAGGAATATGATGACTAGATTTCTTTTTTGTTGCAGTTATGTTATTTTTTTGAAAATAATGTAAACGATGGAGCTATTATTAAAGAAGTATGGGGTAGTAGAGAAAAACATGAACATTACATTCTGTGAGAAAATATTTAGAGTTATTAATATTTAAGTGGTTTGGTAAAACTGAAGAATGGACAATGGGAGATATTTGGCTTGAAAGTGTAAAGAGTATTAAAATATTTAGGTACTTTGTTAAATAGAAAAAAGAATTATATTGATAGTTAGAAATTAGAGTTGAAAAGAAAAGCAAAAAATAGAATGAGATTGATTAAAAATCTGGTATTTTTTATCATTCATGATATATGGGTTAAGTAATAATTTGAAAATGAGTGTTTTTAACTGCTTTAATATTTGGAATTTTCTATTGGCTAGGGAACTCAACATTTTTTTAATAGAATATAAAAAGGAAATAGATGCAAATTAAGCTTTTCAAGAAAAAATGGAATAAGCTTTTTTTTTTAATGAGGACAATTAAAAATAAAAATAGTTGGAAGATTGCAATGTATAAATGGAAATAGATTAGAAAATAAGTGTTTAATTGAATTATGTAGAGATAGTGACATGTTAGGCAAGAAAAGTTTTACAATTAGTAGATTGCAATTTATTTTTCTGTAATTGTATAAGAAATAAAATAAATTAGCAAAGAATATTCATTTATGAGAAATAGGCAAAGAGGGTGATTAAATTGGTTAAAGACTAAATAATAAAATTATGGGAAATGAATATGATTAAAAAGACAATATCAAAAGAGAGATTATATTTACTTGATGAAGTACTGAAGCTTTGGATATTGGGGAAAAGAAAACAAAATGAAAAAAAGATTTCAGTATGGTGAGCCATAAGCTTGAAACCAATTGGTCTGGAGATAAGAATGTTCCGGATAGAGATTTTAAATATTTTCTCTTGCCACACATCAATTAAGAGCTTGTTCGAGCTATTGGTATGCTCTTTCTATTACATTTTGTAAATACAAGCTTATAAAAGCAATCTCACATTATATATGACTTGTTTTATTGATTATTATAAATTAAATTTATATAGAGCTAGAAAGGAGAGTATTGAACAATTATTTTTGTGATATAAGATGTTGAAAGATCAGCATAAATTGTTTGGAAGGTAGAAGAAATGTAAAAGTAAAGGAAAAGAAAGAGATAGAAATTTTATGATTTTTTTGTTTAAGACTTCATAGAAAAAATGAGAATAGAATAATAAAATTAATGATTCGTTTTTATTAAAGAGGGATAAGAGATGAATCAGGGTAGAACAATGATTTGGTAATAAGAATGTTTAACTTGGCTAATGAGATTTTTCATTTCAACAAAAATTTTATTAACAATAAATAGTGATTACATCCTGATAAAAGAAAAATAAATAAATAAATTGTACAATAACATGATTATATTAATGTTCTGTTTGCCATCTGGCTAGATTATGTCATGAGAATGCAATTGTTATACGCTTATGTGGTTGGGTATAATGAAGAATTTTGTGTAGAATATGATAAACTAAAAACTTGTTTAATGGTATTAGCATTTTTAATATAAACATGAATATTTTCTTTTAAAATTGCCTAATCTATAATGCTGGGTAGGTGGGAGTTGATAATCAGGATAAGGATAGAGCAGTTAAGGACCAGGTGTCGTTAAAGACTTTACTGGAGACAAGGAGCTGATCACATTTCTTGATTTTTTTTTGAGTGTTTGATAAAACAGTGGTATGATTTGTGGTGGGGGTAATTCCATGAGATATTTGCATCTCACTATCCATATGGCATAAAGGACAAAGGTAGAAAGCCTTATTATTGCAAAAGTTCCATTATGAATGGTATTTTCAAGTGAGAAAATCATGTCAGATCTTATGTTGGAGTTGATGATGATTATATATTTCAGTGTTTTAAGTCTTGGGCACTGGTATATCTATGGTTTCATCTTCACAAGATCACAGACCACATATTGGGTCAATGCTAGAAAAACCTCTTCGGTGATAAAGAAACCAATTCATGGGAAGCACATTAAGATTAATTTTAATGATGAAGTCAAGGAATTTGGGTTCCAGACTCCATCTTTTGAAGTGTGTAATGAGGCTTTGGTTTGTTACATTTATGCTGGTTTTAAAGGGTTGTTGATTATAGTTGATTAGATTGTATGCTTCCCATAAGGCGATTTTTTGGTTAAGGTTGCCATTGCATCATCGGGTTATAAAGTTGTGAATTTTATTCTAGATTTTATTCATTCTATGAATAAGAAAGAAGGAAAGGAGGAGAAGAAAATTTTTTTTTTATTTTTTTATATAATTAGAAGAAGAAAAGAGAAGAAAATAGTGTATATTGTTTTTTTTTTTTTTTAAAAGTTTGTATTTAAAAAAAAAAAAATAACACCCAAACCACCAGGGGGGTTGGAAAACCCCCAAAAAAAAAATACCATCTCTCCTTTCCCCAAAAGAGGTTGGGGGATAATTGGTTAATTTTATTTTGTTAGTGTTTTATATTTTTTTAAAAGGAAGAGAGAGAGAGTTTTTTTGTGATTATGATGTTGAGGGGAGCCCACCCCCCCAAAAAAAAAAAAGGATCCCCCAAAGAGAGGAGGGGGGGGGGCCTCGGTGGTTGGAGGAATGGCCTCTTGAATCTCTCTTGCCATTGCAGTTGGAGATTTGAAGATTGGGAAACCTAGATATCTTTGGGGTTTTGCAGAAAAGGGGGAGTTAATTTGTTTTCCAGACATTATCTTCCAGATAGAAGATTTGTTAAAATTTATTTGTAGGCCAAGTTTCGTTATATTTCTGTTTAAGATGTTCAAGAGATGGGGAAGGTATTTAATGGTGGGAAGCACAACCATGATGTCATCTATATATGCAAATACATTGAAATTTTTATTGAGAGATGGAAGGAATATTCCTGGGAGGTTTTTTTCTATATCCATCAGAAGAGGGTTGATGTATGCTGAGAAGAATAGGGCACTGAGCAGAGATTTCTGTATATATTTATACACTGTACAGAAATTTCAGGCTTCAACTAAGAAAAAGCTATTTTATTTCATATTATCATTACATCACTGTTTTTGTTTTTCTGTTCTCATAAAATTATTTTCAAAATGCTGTTTTAAAAATGCTCTTTAAAGACAATATATCATTAAATGTATGAAAGAAATTTATATAGAATTATATAGTAATAAAGAATAGGAAAACACTGATAAAGGATATATCATATGTCTGGAAGAATGCAATGCTAATATTAACACTGAAGAAAGCTAGAAAAAAGTACTAGCAATTTCAGATGTGCCACTCTTCTTAAAGATATATTTATTAAAATCATTATAAATAGTACAAAAAATATTGAACTTAGATCATCTAAAAAAAAATAACTAGATTTAAAAACGATTATAAACACTAGATCAAGTATTGAAAAGTTATAGGAAAAAATCAATGAGTATGAACTATCATTTTATATTCAATCTGTGCTTTAAAAAAAAGTTTGACTATATAAACATTTCTGCCATAGTTAAAATTTTAAATCATGATTTTCTAGTGTAGATCAAAGGTATTTTCAAATTCTGAGAAATATTTATCAAAATACAACAACAACAAAAAAAAACAATAATTAAGTTTGACATTGGCAAGGTGATAATTATGTATGGGAAGTATTTTGTGAAATAAATTGGGAAACAAGTAGAGTATAAAAATAAGTGAAAATGAGGTTATTGTTTTTGAGATATTACTTTAAAGCTGCAGAAAATATTTCAAGAGCTATTGGGTAAAAGCAAGAAAGTAGATTGAAGGTAAATATTAAAAAATAAATAATGAAGATTGATAATAATGAATTAAAAGTTAAAAATATAAATATCTTAGAAAAAATAATATAGATGAAATTAATTGTAGAATTAAATTTGACTGTAATTCACTTTTGATTTTTCATTGTAAAACTCAACATATATATCTCCATATTTTTCTATATGATTTTTAAACTCTCACCTTCAGAATAATGCCTTCTTTTTCAGTTCTACTTTTATCTTCTATGACTGTTACATATACATGCCTATTTATTTATGGGTCAATTTGGATATATGAGTAGTTAAATTGAAAATTGGAGTTCACAATAATATTAATTATAGAAGAGTTTTTGAATCAACTGCCATCTTAGGAAAGTAAAAAATGAAAAGTAAAATATCAGACTAATTGATTAGAATTATTATTGTTCAGCTCAAACCTCATTTAGACTTTCTAGAAAGTGCTCATATATATAAATACCAAAAACATTTCATTTTCACTGGACTTGCTACGGGTGAAAACTCTATGCTGCTACAGAGTTGTGATTCTTTTGAAAATACATTCCATGAATTGTTTCAAAAATTTCAAAAGTTAACTAAATTTAAAAATATAAATACATTTTGGACTTTTGAATTTGTAGTAACAAATTTTTTCTAAATAAGTTTTCATTTTATTACATATTTTTTGACTATTTGAATTATAGCTGGTTTGTTTTTTATGTGAATTTTCAAATTTTGATTTCTAATTTTTATTATGTTTTTGAATAATTTTAAAGTAATATTCTTTTGTACTTAAAAGTTGTTTTTTTTTTTTTACTTTCTATAAAATTAAATTAATATAGATAATATATTGTAATGACATCATCTTCATATGAAGTTATTTTATCATGTAGGAACTTGTTTTAATCTGCATTTAAATATAAATATAATCATAATTTAAATAAATAAAATATTTTGAATAATTAAATCACCAATATATTTTTAAAGTGTCCTTTCCTCCTCCCCAATAACTATTCCATTACATTCGTCTTTTAAATCAGTGAATTTAAAAAATCATCATATAACTTTCAATTATTCATCAGAATGAAAAATCTTACTAAACACTTTGGTATTTTAACTAACTTTAATACTAATTTATCTATTTTTCATAGCTTAGACTATCAGCTCCCTTTACTTCACTTATTTTGCAACATCTATTGGATTTCAGGTAAGCTTATTGGATAATCTTTTACCATTTTGTTAGATCAATGTAAAAAGAACTGAATATATCAAAATCATTTTTAATTTTTTTTTTTTTAAAGTCTGCTGTTCATGTTTACCAACACTCATAACTATAGACACTAATTAGATTTAACAGGCTTTCATATTGCTTCCATTATGATATTTTTTGTTTTCTTCTCTAATACTTTAACTTCATGAAAAGTTATTGCAAGGAAATCATTATATTGACATGCTCATTATATATAATACGGTTATTTATGTAATTATTTTTTTAACATATAATATTCTATTATTAAATCATTATAAGGCTTCATAATTAATTCTGATTTAATAAACTACACCTTTTTAATATTTTTTTTTTTTTATTTGGAAGCATTTCACAAATCATGATGTTATTATTCGAAGAACATTGACTGCTAAAAAAAGTAAAAAGATTTTCTATTGGAAAAACAAAATTAGTTTTATAATATAATATTTTATGAAAAGAAAAAGGCAAATAAGTAATGAATTTTGCAATCAAGAAACTATAGAGAACGTAAAATTGATATGACCAGTATATAGGTATTGAAAAAATAACCAATTAACAAAGGAAAATAAGACGAATTAACAAAGAACAACCAGAAGAGACTATCATGACAATATCTCTAGAAAAGGCAACATTGTTAATGTAATGATTATATGAATAAATTGAATAAAATAATTCTAGCAATTGATCATTGATTAATCTAGTAATTGGCAATTGGGTGCAATATAATTAAGTGAAAACTGAGCACCATCAAAAATTTGAGAACAATATTTCATAATTTGAGTTTTGTACCCAATAAGAGATTGGGTCACAAAAAATTTATATCATGGCTTTTCTCATAAATCATGTTTCTTTTAATTATTTTTTCATATTAGTCTATTCCATTTAATACTTTATCAGTGTGAACAAACAATTGTTCAATTAAAAAAGTATCATGTTTCATTTTATGCAAGATTAGCTTTATATATATATAAAAGGTATTACACAATTTAGCTATTTGCAGTAATTACTTGCAAAAATCTTTTTTTTTTTTTTTGTGAAATAATATATTTTTCCAGTATTCCAGTACATAAAAACATTACATGACTGATAAGATATACTTAAAAAATAAAAATAAAAATCAGTAAAATAGAAGAATTAAGCTGTAATTAAGCACAATTAAGAAATAGTGTAATTATGAAGCTACATGTAACAGTCAAGAGTGAAAGACCTATATTAGAATTAATTTCTGATAAAAGGATTTAAATAATAATAAGTAATTAAAAGTAGTTAAAGAAAGGGAAATAGGCAGACTTGCCAATTAAGTCCTGGGTTCTAGAGATTGTAACTAAATATAGAAAAGATTACTCCAGAGAATAATAGATATGTAAAGAATACATACATAACTCAAATACACAAGCATATGAATCAGTACTGCAAGGTGAAAAAAGTAGCAGATGATCAATGATAATCATTTAAAGATGAGCTACTTCTTATTGCTTTTTCTATTTCTATAGATTAAAATATTAAATCTAGGATAAATGTAGATCACCATTATGATTTTTATATGCTTCCAAGCCATTGTCAGAAATTTTTGTGAGATAAACAAATTTAATTATGATTTATATAAATATTAAATTGGTGAATCATTAGAATAATAATATAGTTAATGTGTAACAAACTAATATGTAAAGTTGTTAGCAGTAAAAAGCAAATAAATTTGTATGAATAGTTAATACTTGTTATGTGATTCAATAACTAGATATAATAGTTGACTGTGCATCCTGCTCCTAGTATTACATGGTTGTTTGATCAGAAAATGTGTTTAAATTGGAATAATCAGACTGGTGAAGCCAAATGGAACTAAACTATATTGATCCAGAACAGATTATTGATAATGTCACTTTTAGGTTAGCTTTGCAAGAAGTATATTTTGGCAAATTCTCTGTCAGTAATTCATTGGAGTGATATCAAAAAGATAAACAATTATTTCAAACTGATGCCAATGAAACATATATGATATCTGAACTTTAGAAATCTCAGGTGACTGGTATATGAATCTGATACAGGAATGAAAGAACAAAAAATTATTAGTATGGAAACTCTTGCTCAATTTTTTTGGGGAATGGCTATTAAAACTCTGAGACAGAAAGTGCTAGCTGTCGATAATTTTCTTATTATAAAATTATAGAAGATTGATATACAAATTAATACTTAGTCATAAGAATTCTAAATAAATGCAATATTGAAATTCAACAAATTAAAGTTCTTAAAGCAAATTAAACGATGGGTGATTGAAAGTGGTAAAGTAAACACTAATGAATCATTATTTAATTATTGTTACTATGGAGTAATTGAATACATAGATCAGATATATAAGTATAGTAAATTCTGTTTTAAAAGATACAAAGCCATTAGCCATCTAGTCAAAGTTTGCAAAAAAATGGTAGAAGGTAAATATAAATCTCCAACAATTTTTATTGCAAAAAATAATCCACATGCACACATAAAAAAGATTTAATGGCAGTGATAATAAGTAATATATAAAAATTCTAATGGTGTTGAAGCAAAAATTAGTTTATTATTAAAATTATTCAATGGTACAGTCTCATGAAAATCTGTAGCAGTACAAGAGTGTCTGTTGTGACATTTGAAAAATGGAAAGACCTCATATCCATATACAAGAGAGTCCCCAATCTATAGAAAATGCTACAATATGTAAATGGAAATATAATTGAATTTATAGGAATGAGCAGAAATGTCTGCAAGGTTAGAAAACAAAAAAAAATTTCCATTACATAAAATTAGGATAGAATGAACTTTATTCTAGGCAGAATTTGGTAAAAACTACTAAATATAGATATTTTGATTGTATCATAATTGAAAAAAATATTTGGGTTGTTTTTTTATGTTTGTAAATGATGCAGAAAAGAAAAATGATACGGTTAGAAATTAACCTGAAGTATCAACTTCTTTTGCAAGTCTAGAAATATATGTTTAGCACAAAGAACAGAGTTTGAAGAAATATTCAAAACTGAGTAGACCATTTTTTTTTAACACTATAAAATCTAGTGAACAAACACACATTTGCAATGATCACCACAATACATTAATCAAAACCTTAAAAATGCATACATTGATATTAATATAAGAGAAGAAATGCTTGCTGTGCTAAAAATAGAATATTACACTTCACAAAATTAGATCTTAATGCATCATTTTACCAGATATGATTTTGTCTATAACTACTCTTGTAGATTTATTTAATATCAATCACTTGCTATTTGAAATCATATAACCCTTAATCTGTAGGCAGTCCTTGAAACCATCATTAAAAAATGACTTAAATAAAATTTGATATCAAACTAGCAAAATTTAGAATCAAGCTAAGTGCATCTTTTTATCAATCTTCCAAGATTTCTATTTTGAAAGCTTCCTGAAGGAAAAAGCACATGTTGCTTATGCAATCTAATGAATCGTTAGAACAATCAAAAATGAGTCTGGTGAAGAGTTCAGGAGAAAGTGTTGCAGTTTTGTGTTGTCAGAAAAGCTCCTAATACATTATAGAAATAGTCTAGATATTATATTAATCACAGATGCATCTAAGCACAGTGTGGGGCCTCATATTTGGAGAAAGACTAATAGTCCAAAATCTTGTCTAGAGTTAAAAGAAATTAATGTCAGCTTAAACAAGGAAGCATTAGCTATTATTTTAAAAATCAAAAAGTACTGCCAGTGCATAAGCAATTTAGGATAATAAGTGAGCACAAATTGCTTCTGAGGATCGTGGTGAAATAGCGAACCTAATACTGGCTCCTACAATCTATAGACATTATATTGGATTGAAATATTAGCAACTTATGATTATATACTAGAATATTAAAAGAGAGGCAAATCTAATACACATAAACATTGTCTGAATTCCAAACAAATAGGAAGAAAAAATGTCAAATGCAGTGTCAAACTACATAGACACAGTCAGCATGAGTTGCAAGATGGACCAGAAATGACAGATTACAGTAAACACTAACTATCAATAAATAAATATTACATTCTTGTTGGAGATTGAATCATAATATCATGATAAGGATTTAATAAGATAGTCAAACTGATACATAATGGTCATCTGAAGTTAGTTAAAGCCAAAACTCTATTCTATATATAGTAACCAGGCATTACTGAAGAATACTGAAAATTTTATGAATTCACTAAGTGCAAGCCCACTGTTCAAAGTAAATAAATCGTAGTCACACATACACATGGACTATGCCAGACTATTCAAAGATTAAATATTCTTAGTATTGATGGGATCGTACTCAAAGTGGATAGACTACAGTGTCATAAACGTAATCTTAAAGAAATATTTGAGTATCAGCTCTTCTGAAATATTAGGAGCAGATTTTGGCATTACATTTTTGTGTCACAAAAGTTTTAAAAATTTACAGATGAATAGAAAATACAGTACATATGTATCCTTTATATTGTCCAATATTATATTGTCTTGCAGAGAAAATAATATAGTAGTGTCATTCTGCCAAGAAATAATTTACATGATTATTATATCAACATTTCACACTTGCAGTAGCTATAGATAAGTTCCTGGCCAAACTTTTTTCCTGGATTGTAAGTTAAGTAGAAAAGTTTTTTTTATTTCTATCGTATACTGAAGAGTAGGAAAAAATTTATGAACTGAATGAGTTATGCAATAGGGTAAAATCATCACATAGTGAAAGAAGTACCTTAGTTAACTATTCAAACTAAAGATGACAAAACAAAAGACAGACATCAAAATATTTAATGAACAATCTGAAAATTTTCTACCACGACGAAGGAAAAAAAAGAATCCAGAAATATCACATGATCACATTTCCTATACTAGCACAGTTTTGCTCTGTTAATCCAGAAATAGTCACTATATCTAAAACATTTGCTTCTGGGAGGAAAAATAAATTCCAGTTTCTTTGAGTTAGGTGAGATTTAATATATATATATATTAAACCATAAATGTTAATAGTTAAATGATATTCAAATATAAGTCATTTCATAACAACCAAAGCTTAAACAAATGACTAAAATATCAACAGTCTATTAATCTTTTATCTATTGTGATTGCCTTGACAACAGATTGTTGATATTCTATTGGGTTATTTAAGCTTTGGCTATTATGAAGTGATATATTATTTAATACTGAGAAACTACAAAAGTGGATTAGATAAAAGATTTAGGCTATAAAAAATTTTTTAAAAAAGAAATGATTTATTATTTGGGAATTCATAAGTTTGAATAGTGAAAGTGACACTGGACAGTGATCCATGAAACTTTAGTTCTAAAGTCTGTCATTCCTTCACTATACCAATCCGTGTAGAGCATTTACACTACAATGAAGTATAATCAAGAAATAACATAAATACGAAAACTATATATAAAAATAAGCAAGTTGAAATAAATAGAAGTAGTTAAAAGTTTTAAAGAAAAGAAACAAGTATACATATCAGTTGAATCCTAGAGATTAGAGAGAGTAATTAAATATAGAAAAGATGACTCCAGAAATAAATAGGTATGTGAATATATACACAATAATACAATTTTCAAGTTGCTTTTAAAATGGATCAATTGCTAATGCTTTATGAAAGAAAGAAATGGGTGACCAGTAGCAGGCAGTTGAAAAAAAGAGCTATTTCTCAAAACTTTTCATAACTCAGTAGGTTTGTATAGTTGGCTTGGAGCATAAGTAGTTCATCACAATCTATATTATGATTTTTATACATTTCTGATCTGCTATCAGAAATTTCTAAAGTGATAAATAAATTTAATTATGATTTATATAAATATTAAATCTAATAATTCATTTTAATAATAATATTGTTAATTTATAATATCCTGATATAACTGAAACAGGCTTATTATATCCCTGTGTCTATATATGTAATATACAGGGTATATGAGCCCAGACTTTCACACGATCCACCACTCTCTACACTATCTCATAACACTGATACACTTGAACATATATATGTCGAAAAGATAAATAATCATCAATGTACATATTTCATGCTAAACCAGCAATCATCAATTGGTCCAGATTACTATCTCTACACATGTATGCTATAAGTGCTCAGATATATATTAAGATAGCCAAACCTCACACTTTAATGGACAGGCTTCAATCCACTTTAACTTTTTAACCGTCCATCCAATTGAAAATCTGATGATAGAATGCTCACAGGCCATCCTTCTTGTCACACCCATGTTGACCTAAGGTCAATCTTACCCCTCATGTACAGGACAATCCATTTAATACATATACAAGGGATGGGCAGACATCTCTACTATGTAATAACTGAAACACACTGGCTTATTATATAAAGTTGATAACAGTAAATATATTTATATTAATAGACAATTTTTGTCAGCAATTAAATACTATAACTATGCATCCTATTTCTAATATTGTGTGACTGCTAATCTAAATATATAAATATAATATTATTATACTGAGAAAATGTATGATTTTACTATTCTTTGTCAGACAGTTATTACTTACTTTCTCTATATTGGAACAATCTGTGTAATATTCTACAAATGTTTTTGTTTTGCTGTATACTGCTAATGTTTTTAATTGTGTGTTTTATCAAATAAGCAACCCAAGTTAACAAATAAAAATAGTTCATTTAATAAACATTATTTTTAGCGATATATATTTTTATATATCAAAATTTGAAAGATTCTAATTTTTAGGAAAGATCAGATTCTCCTATAAAATTAACATTGACCATATATTCTATTAATGATTATTTTATTTAAAATATTTTTTAATCATTATCATTACTACTATCATCAAACTGAGATATTATGAAATAAAATTTTCATAATCATTATTACTCAGATAATTGAATTCAGTTAATTATGATGATTTTTTTTTTTAAATGCTATATAAAGATTCCAAAAAGTATAGTTAAATCAAAATTTAATTCTTATCAGAAACATTAATAATTGTTAACATTTTATAGCCATATACATACAAGGTGCCTGTATACATATATTATATTTTTATTCAATGTAATACTGTGATTTATTTAGGTAGCGTTTCATTGTTGGAAATCTTTTTTTTAAATAATATCAAATTTTATATTCACTATTTATTTGCCATTTCTTATCAGTCTTATTATTTTAATAAATATTGACATCATTAAAATTAATTCAGCTTTTATTTATAAAAACTTTGCCAATTTTTATTATATAAAGTCTTTTAAATAGAAATTGTATTGCTAGGGTTGATGATATCACTTGTGGTAAAAATTAAAAGTAAATTTACTTATATATAGAAGAACTTTGCCATTTTTTTTATTATATAAATACGTTTAAATAGAAATTGTGATACTACATTTGATAATGTTGATTATGAAAAATATCTATAAGCAAATTTAAAATTAATATTGTATTTATATATTGGACTATTTCCATCATCTAATATTACTATTGAATGAGTTTATAAAAATTTAACTTTATTTAAATATTCCAAATACATTCAACTGTTAGTAATAGTACACAGGTTAGTATATGTACAATGTTTCAAGAGGTATTCTTCTCTCTTCTTCAGATGTTGCTGGCCTGACTAGTGACAGTACTAGTATGGAAATCGAACTGGAACCTTCGATTCTTGAGTATTGAATTTTGAAGTAATGCTCTAACCAAGTGAAACATCCTGTCAAAGGCAGCAGTCAGTAGAAATTTTATATACTTATCTACGAGATTCATCCTGATTTCTTCACTTTTTTAAAAAGCAAATTGTTTAGTGGTTTCCATACATTATCTATAGTCACACTAGGTTGACTTATGGCATTGTTTGCCATTGTATTGTGAGCAGCTTCTTTAAATTTTCTTTTTTGTACCTTTTATTCTCTATCCAATGTATTTGCATTTTCTCAGTTGAACATATGTTCATTGGTACGTACATGGTCTGCTACTTTAGACACATCTGTTTTCTCTTTTCTAATCATCAGTTTGGGTTTTTGCAAGTGCTTTTCAATGGGATGACTGGTCTCACCAATATACATTCTTCCACATTCACATAGTATTTCATAGAGACAATTTTTTCTTTTCAGCATTTCAAGTTTAGGTTTTGTAGATGTTAGAATTTATCGTAGGGTGGTATGGCTTTGGAAAGCTGTTCTGATGTTATAGTGATTGCAGATTTTTCTTAATTTGTCTGCTATTTTTGGTATGTATGGGTATATTACAGTATCAAAAATTGTTTTTTGTTTTGTTGGGTTTTTTTGTTGTCTATTTAAAGTTTTCTTAATAACAGCTGATGGATAACAATTTTTCATAACAACCAAATGAAGAAAAATCTGCAATCAGTATAACATCAGAACAGCTTTCCAGAGCTCTACTACACTATGAGGAATGCTAGCATCTACAAAGCCTAAACTTGAATTGCTGAAAAGAAAAAAGTGCATCTATGAAATACCTGTGAATATGGAAGGACATATATTGGTGTGACCAATCATCCCATAGAAAAGCATTTGCAAGAACACAAACTGATGATTAGAAAAAATAAAACAGATATGACTAAGGTTGCAGACAAATAGAGAAGAAAAGATATAAGGAAGAAAATTTAAAAAAGAAGCTGTTCACATGACAATAGCAAACAATCCCATAAGTCAACCTAGTGTGACTATACATAATGTATGGAAACCACTAATCAACTTTGCTCTTAGGAAAAAATGGAGAAATCAGGAAAAACCTCATAGATAAGTATATTGTCATTGGCAGGATGGCTCGGTTGGTTAGAGTGTTACCTTAAAATTCAATACTCAAGAATCTAAGGATCCAGGTTCAATTTCCATGCTAGTACTGTCACTGGTCAGGCCAGAAACACCTGAAGAAGAGAGAATAATACTTCTTGAAATGTTGTGCATATATTAACTTAGATGATATTACTAACAGTTGAATGTATTTGGAATATTTAAATGCATTCAACTGTTAGTAATAGCACATCTAACAAGTTAGTATATGCACAGCATTTTGAGAGGTATTATTTTTCCCTCTTCAGGTGTTGCTGGCCTGACCAGTGACAGTACTAGCATGGGATTCAAACCTGGACCCTTATATTCTTGATTATTAAATTTTAAAGTAATGCTCTAACTAACTGAGCCATCCTGTCAAAGGCAGCAATCAGTAAAAATTTCATATACTTATCTATGAAGTTCCTCCTGATTTTTCCACTTTTTCCTAAAAGCAAAGTTGATAGTGGTTTCCATACATTATGTATAGTCACACTAGGTTGACTTATGAGATTTTTTGCTATTGTCATGTGAGCAGCTTCTTTAAATTTTCTTCTTTGTATCTTTCTTTTTCCAATATTTTTGTATTTTCCCAATTGAACGCTCATTGGTACATACATGGTCTGCTACCTTAGACACATCTGTTTTCTCTCTTCTAATCATCAGTTTATATTCTTGCAAGCAATTTTCAATGGGACGATTGGTTTCACCAATATATGTTCTTTCACATTCACATATTTTATAGACAGTTTTTTTTTCAGCATTTCAAGTTTAGGCTTTGTTGATGTTAGAATTCCTTGTAGTGTGGAATGGCTCTGGAAAGCTGTTCTGATGCTATACTGATTTCAGATTTTTCTTAATTTGTCTGCTATTTTTGAAATGTATGGATACGCAACATTACCAATATTTTCCTTTTCTCTTGATGGTTCTTTTTATTTATTTAATGTTTTTTTTAATTACAGCTGATGTATAACTATTTTTCATAAGAATTTGTTTTATATAGATTTTTTCTTTTTCCAAATCATTGATTTCTGAACAAATTTCTTTTGCTCTGCTCCATAGTGATAGTATAACTCCATGTTTTGTGTTTCTGGTGTGATTGGATGTATAGGCTCGGGATTTTCTTGTATGTGTAAGTTTTCACTAAACTGTATTTTGCCATGAAGGAGTCTTGTCATGAGAATATCTGAGAATGCCAATTTTTATTCTTGTTCTGATTCTATTGTGAATTTAATTAAAGCAGATATGTTGTTGATGTGGCAAAAGCAAAACTACAGTTTACTGAAAACCTATATATACAGGAAAATGCCTAGCCTATACATGCAATCACACCAGCAAAACAAAATATGGAGTTGTACTATCACTACGGAACAGAGCAAAAGAAGTTTGTTCAGAAATCAGTGATTTGGAAAAAGAAAAGATCTATATAGAACAAATTCTTATGAAAAATGGTTATCCATCATCTGTTATTAAGAAAGCATTAAATAAACAACAAAAAGCACCATCAAGAGAAAAGACAATTATTGGTACTGTAGTGTACTCATACATTCCAAAAATAGCAGACAAATTAAAGAAAATCTGCAATCAATATAACATCAGCTTTCCAGAACCACACCACACTACAAGGAATTCTAACATCTACAAAGCCTAAATTTGAAATGCTGAAAAGAAAAAAACTGCATCTATGAAATACCATGTGAATGTAAAAGAACATATATTGGTGAGACCAGTTGTCCCATTGAAAACGCTTGCACGAACATAAACTGATGCTTAGATGAGATAAAACAGAATGTGTCTAAAGTAACAGACCGTGTACGTACCAATGAACATATGTTCAATTGGGAAAGTACAAAAATATTGGATAAAGAAGAAAAGGTACAAAGAAGAAAATTTAAAGAAGCTACTCATGTGACAATGACAAAATATTCCATAAGCCAACCTAGTGTGACTATATATAATATATGGAAACCACTAATCAACTTTGCTATTAGGAAAAAGTGGAGAAATCAGGAAAAACCTCATAGATAAGTATATGAAATTTTTACTGACTGTTGCCTTTGGCAAGATGGCTCAGAGCGTTATTTTAAAAATTCAATAATCAGAAATCTAAGGATCCCAGTTTGAATCCCATGTTAGTACAGCAGTCACTGGTCAGGCCAGCAACATCTGAAGAAGAGGGGAGAATAATACCTCTCGAAACGTTGTGCACAAACTAACCTGTTTGAAGTGCTATTACTAGCAGTTGAATGTATTTGGAATACTCAAATCAAGTTAAATTTTTCTAAAGACATTCAATACACATATTTGATGATGGAAATCGTCCAATATAAAAATGCAACCATAACACCATCATCACAAACCTTCAGGAAAACACATTCAATACTTATATTAGATTATGGAAATAGTCCAATATTCAGAAAAAACATTAAAATTAATCTGTTTCTGTCAATATGTTTATTTACAATTTATTTAAGATTTTAAATAACAGTAATAATTTACTACCTTATTATAGTATAGCCTTGATAACAAATTGCTATTGGTGGCTGTGGTATATGGTTTTCATATGGTTTAATATATACTTGCAACCAACCTTAAATGTGCTAAGAGTAATTCTAGAATTGTATAATGTAATTGAGTGGTATCTGTATGATTTGACAATATCCAATAACAAATGGTCAGAGCTTAAGCTATATCAGAAAGCAGATGATTTTTAAAAATATGCATTGATTATAGCATTTAAATAATTGCTCTTTCTTGGTCTTTTAATTTCCAGGTTCTCTAATGTTAGATACTGACATAGAATTAGTGATATATTTGAATTTTTACTATTAATTAGATTTTAGTGCACTTGGGCTATAATATTTGCAATCTCAAAATTAGAAGTTAATAACATTTGAATTCAAGAGCTATAAGGATAAATTATGTTTAAAATTTTTATCAATACTTATATTAGATTATTTATGAAATAATACATATACAAAATTATAAGATGTCTAAAATATTTCCAAGCCAGTTGTACAATCATAATAGGCTTATATATAACTGAATGGTCAAAGACAGCTTGTGTACTGGGATGAAAAGAAAGTTAGTTGCACTTGGCATAAGTAATTGTAGGAAGGAATTAGCAGTCAATAATTAATATTATCAAGCTTGTAGCTTTTGGATATAACTTAATTAACATAAAAATATTTGGTGGACAATATCAATGACTTATTTATTCTTGTTATGAGTCAAATGGAAGAACTGAAAAATAACAATAGATGCTTGAGTTTTTGGTAGTCTAGAAAAAATTTTATTGATCACCTGGAATGATTAAACTTACAGAATATGGTGTAATAAAAAATTGAATAGAATTATGTTGTATTCAGTAATTGGTCACAAATTTTATCAGAGCATTCACAGACATTAACACTGTCTCTGCAATTATATGGGCACAAGATTTATTCAAATGTTATCGATAAACATCTGATTCCTTCTCAATAATTTTGTATCAAGTATTTAGTTAGAATAAGCAGTCACTTCTGCTTCACATCATCTGTATTTTGAGGACTTCATGGTTTATAGTCAAAATATTTAGAGCCTATACTATTCCCTTTTCTGAGTAAAATTTTAACTTTTTTAATAGATAACAGAAGCTATTTACAAGAGATTCAAATGGCTAATTTTTGGCCAATTCATTCCAAATGAGCTCATCTTGATTTTCTATAAATCTTATTGGATGATGTTCAAAACACCACAGAATTATGGTGTGAAGTACACATTGAGTCATTACATATAGTTTCTGAGGTCTATGTGATCATCAAAAATTTTTATAACTTCATGTTATATATCAAACATGATTTTATATTCTAGTTCATTTAACTAATTAATGAATTATATTTGAAATTAAAGTATATGTTTTTAATAACTATATTTGTCTCATGGATTTTATCATATTTGGATCATTCCTTGTGGATATTTTTTTTCATTTGTTGAACAATATAATTTCTGTTTTATAAAAGTATTTACATATATTTCTAATTTTGAATGTTAATAACCATCTCGTATAGTGATAATTATTGAGGTTTGTGCTTGCTTGAATATATATATTATATCATTGAGTTGTTTACAATAGTTTTTTTTTTCATCTATGAAAATTTATTTTACAAAATAAAAAATTTATTATTATCCTAGAATAATAGTAAAAATATAATTATGATTCCCAATCACTTAATTTTCAAACCCAAATATGTAAGCTCTAGGTAAAACAATAGGGCCTAAATGACAGTGGATCCAAATTTTTATAATTTTTTTTTTTGATTCTAGACAACTAATCTTTTGTTAATGGACATTGGATTTTCACTGTTTTCATTCTATTATTTATTCTTCTAAACATTGCTAATTAGAAGAAGGCCAGTTAGTTAGAAGCTGGTTATAGGAGTCTAACTGAACTATCATCAAGTATCTATTGATTTACTTAGACTTTAAATATTTTATTTTGAAATTGATTCATATATGTCATATTTGTCTACTTAAATAAGCTGGAAAAATGATGTGATGCTTAATAGTGATAATAATAGAAAATTTTTGATGTGTATTAATATTTTAAATGTGCAATTTAGTTTAACATTTGTATTATTTTCCTCTATTTGCAGCAGGCTAGAAAATAGTCCATTATAAATTAATGTTTTAGATAATGTTCATCATTGATCAGCCAATACAAATAAATAGTGTTTGTGAGAATATAGAAAACAAGTTATTAAATGCATCTAATTTGTAGTAAGCTGAAAAATTAATTTAGTCATTTACAATATACTGTGCTAATATTTTCACTGATAAATCGTTATTGTTTATTATTATTTGATGGGCAATCATTGATGTAGTTTAAAACTATTAGAAAAAAATGAGTCTTTTATTTCTTTTCTATGTTGTTTCTTGAGCTTGAATGAAATTTTTTTTTGTCAAAGTACATGATTCCAATCAAATAAAATGGTTTCATAGAAAAAATTTAAATATAAGCTGATGCTTCAATGTGATGGCAACATTTTTTTTCAGAACTTTATTTTTCTTAAATTTTAAAGTGATTATTGTTTAAATTCTTTTGTTTATTCATTCTTAAAAATTGTTGGATGAGAAATATTAAATGATGCCCCTTCACCCCCACTCCCCATAACTTTTTCCATACTGCATTTATTTTATCTACATTGTTATTTTTATTTATGTGATATATGAAATGGTAAAGATTTAGCATGGGATTTCATAAATGCCATGATGTTTTAAAGAAATTTTTTTCTTGGGACATGGAAATATTTAAGCTATTTTTTAAAAGTAGTATAAATGGTAGAGATATTATTTTTTTAAAAAAATATTAAAATTTTGTCAATGACTTTTTTTTTTATCATATAACTGTAGCTTACATGTTGCTGTTTTAACAGCATACATTTTTCTTTTACCAGCTCTATGCCATTTACTACTGGTATCTATATAAAACAAAACATAATTTCTGAATTATTAAAAATCCTTTTTTCTATTATATGCAATTGCTTTATTAGTATTGTTGTTGCTAAAATCATTTCCAAATATCACATTTTTAGTCATATAGAAATGTTATGGTTAATATATAAAACTTTTTTGTTGTATCTAAGTGTTTTAACCGTAGAAAATAATTGATCTGGATGATATAGAGAATGTCTTCTTATGTATCTTTGTTTTTTATATACAGTATGAGATGAAAAATCATCTTTATTTCTTTTAATTAAACTACTGTAAAAAGAAAGTTGATTATCATTTTTTGTTTCCATAATAAACTTGATAATAATAAGAAAAATATTTAAATAATTAAGAAAATTATAAAGCCAAATAATGAAAATCTCATCAATATATCTTAACCATAAAGTTGGTTTATAATAGCTGCCAGTAATATATTTTGGTACTGATACATATGACAATCCATCTCGCTTGATGGCGCTGTTCCAATTAAAAGTAGACTTATTTTATTTTCTACAAATAACAACAGCAAACAATTCAATTGCATGGATAAATAAAGTCTGTTCAACTTATCTCTGAGATGAACATGCCAATTTATTATTTGTTAGTATCTTAAGAATTCCCAATCTAAATCATTTTTGGAATAATAGATTCAAGATGCTGTATAATGATATAAAAAAATCTGAGATTTAATATCAATTTAGAGGATATTTTCAAATCAGATATTGTCCTTACTGTCAATATATTTTTCTCATTAAATGGGGAATGGCCTATGCTGATATTATCAATGAATTTGCCATCAGAAATTTAAATTATATCATATATAATACTTATCCTGTAAAATCTTTTTAAATATGATGAAGTATATACTTTTAGAACCTTCTCTTATTGGAATTAAATTCATTTATGAGTATTTTTTCTGTAACTTTGCTTGTTGATCAAAGGTTTTCATCATTTGTTAGGATATCTAAGTTATGATATAATGATAAAGAAACTGTAATGCTTAATAGATTCCAGTCTCTTATCCAACAATTTAAGTAGACTTCTTCAAAACAAAAACTTAATCACATATTAAAATTTTCTTTTAATTTTTTCTATAAAGGCATAACATGACAAATTTCTATATATTATAGACATTTTAGCAAATTATTTGATAGATAACAGAATTTGCTTCTTTGGAAATTATAAACAGTTCATAGCATCAAAAAGTAAAAAAAATTAGCAGAATGTTCTAATGGTAAAATGCTGACTCATCACCAGTATTAATGCCCTAATGGATCTATGTAAAAATTATAAATCCAGTAAATTTAATTTGAATTAATCATAATGTTATATTTGCATTTTGCTTTTTTATTTTACTCTATATAGGCAATTTTGTAAATAAATAAATAATCCTGTATATATTTTTAATGTAAAAAACTTATTTTACAGTATTAATTAAAATTGTGGAATTAAAATTACAGTGTTTTGTTATATATCTTTGATCAGATTAACCTTTGATATATTAAAATTTATTCTTTCTGTTTTATAATATTAATATTATTTTTGCTTTTATTACAAATCTTTGATAGTTTATTTTATTATTAAAGATAATCAATGTTATTAAACAAGTGAAGTGCATGTGTGGATGTTGTTTGAGAACACAACTATTTATAATAGATTAATTATACAAAACCATCTGGCTATGATTAAGCTTTATTACTATATTTACTTTTGTCTTGTAAATGCATTACCCAGATTAGCTATTAAAGGTTAAGCAACCAATGGAAGTCAGTATTTGGTGCAAATAACTATTTTTTGTTTCAACTACATATAGATTTGCGAATATTCTACATTCATTATTTTACTTATTGTGTTTTTTGTGGATTGTTAGTGAATAGCTATAGAATCACATTTGGGAAAATATACTATTTACTGCTGCTGTTGATAATAATATAAGAATAATCTTAATATTTTTATATTTAAGAGACTTGTGCTTTGCCATGTCCTCGCATGGGGATTAAATCTGGATTAGATAAAACTTTAAAATTTTTCCGTGATTCCAATCAGATATAAAAAAATTTTTGGCAACAATTAAATGATTTTAAGACAGTGAAGCTCAAACCTTTACTACTTGACAATTTCTCTTTTACAGTGTTCTTTTTTTGAACTGTTACAAAGGATTTTGATCTGCAATAGTCTTTTTAAAGGCTGATTTTATCATTTATGTTTTTATGCTTCTACTTGTGAGCACAATACATATGATCATAATCATTACTATACAGCTGATTATAAATATAAGTATAAAAACATCAAAGATAAAAATAGTCTTTTTTGCTGCAGATCAAAGTTCTGTCCACCATATATATAATCTAATTTAATTTTCATGTATCATTGAAACCAGATAGCAATATTTTATTATGGAGAGGTAAAATTAAATGGGAGAAAGAGTAATTTAGCATAATGAGTAAAAGGTTTGCTTCTGATATATAATTATTTGAAAGATTTATTAATAAAACTTTTTTTTTGCACAATTTTAAATTTCATGACACTAGAATAAATTGAGAGGATAAAAATGATTGGAAAATTGCTATTAACAATGCTCACCTCTTATCATTTAACTTCTCGTCATTTAATCATAATATTAAACAGGCAAAACTCTCCATATAGTAGTGCCATCTTGTGCCAACCAGTGTAGTCAATGGATGCCAGAAGGCTTGTGCATAAAATCACCATCTAGTGCCTACTCATTCAATATCTCCAGACTAGTTTCTAGCTTGTGGCCTTTATCAATGAGGAGCCTTGGATCTGAGAGCACTGCGCCTAGATCTTAGGATCTAATGCAACCCTCCAGCAGCCACTTTTTATCTCTACTTAACTACAAAACTATGAGAATGAAATTGAAAACACAATAATATTTTCAATCTAAGCTCAATAGCTTATATAGTCATTTGGGTCTGAACTCAGTTCAGCACCCATACATTTTGGTGTCTTTGGCTTTTTAACAACCATAGCCACCACTATCCTATTAGGCAGGATTGGTGTTAAACCACTAAACATCACACGATCACCATCTCTTATGCTAGCACATAATTGTTATTAAACAGGCAAAACTCTCCATACAGTAGCGCCACCCTGTGCCTTCTGGCATCCATTGATTACTCTGGTTGGCACAGAGTGGCACTACTGTATGGAGAGTTTTGCCTGTTTAATAACAGTTATGTTCTAGCATAAGAGATGGTGATCACGTGATGATTAGTGGTTTAATCATAATATTATGTGTCAAGTGACTATTCTTTTAATCAGAAAACTTTATACATATAACATACATAAACGTGAAATTAACATAACTTAATGTTTATATAATTACAGAGCACAAACTATTTTTTTTTGTGTCTACAAATAAATAATCTGATCAAGAATAGAATGAATTCTTGATGCTTGATAAACATAGAGTTGTTTGTTCATAGTCTGAATAAGAGTGGTTTGCTGCTATTAATTAAAATATTTTTAAAATATGACTATATATATCAGGGGTGAGAAGACTTTTGCAAGACAAGACCTACTTGTAATTTTTTCCAAGTGTCACAGTCCACCACCTATATATTACATTGTTATAACAATAATAATAGTACTATCAATTTATTATAAAAAAATTCAATGTACAACAAAAAAATCAGTATAAGATATAAATTTCAAGTAGAATCATGAAAATTTATTATGTTGTTAAAGATTTGCAATATATACCGTTCACTAATCTTGAATATGTAGACATATAATTAGTAATCACTGCTCTTTGGTAGAATTCTAAACGATCTTCTGTGAAATGGGATTTTGATTTAATTAAATTCATTGTTGAAAATATAAATTCACATAGTTAGATAGAGCCAAAAAATTAAGTGCAACTTTTTTAAAAATTTAGATACTTTTCTTCATCCGCTAGATTCCATAAGTGATTTTTTAGGTTCTGAATTGTTTGCTTTTAAAATTATTGTCATTTTGCAGGAGAAGAATTTCATTTTTCTCCTCAGATTAAAACAAAATTTATTATTAATATTTTTAATCATTTGTTCTACTTCAACTTTGCTAAGTAAAATAAATGATGAAGGTATTGGTCTGATAAATTCTTGAAAACATTTCTCAGAATTCAGAGTGAAGTCATTATTTCCTTGTAGGATTTATCTTTGGTGAATGTACTTCTATTTTTTGATATTTCATCAAAAATGTTTTTGAAAATTTTCAATTCATTTTTTGTCATCTCAACAGATAACAGCTTTTATTTATTTATGAAAGTATTGAAATATTCAGTCATTTCAGGTATTACTTTGTTTCTTGCAATTGTAAATTGAATTTGTTAAGATGTTTAATAATATCAACAATGAAAGTTAAATTCATCAAACAAATGTCATTAGTAAGTCATGTCTTAGCTTGAAATTTTTTTATCTTTTGTAATAGGTTCCTGAATCTCTGTAAAAATATTTCTTGATTTAATCAATGAACATCTGCATGATATTATAATTCACCATATTCAAATTCGTTTTATTTTAGTTGAGCCAAAGCATTAGTCTCAAAAGACTTTTAACTCAGATGGAGTTTACAATTTTTATGCAGATTCCTATAGTATGATGCATATTTAGAATTTTACAACAAAAGGCCTGCTGGTGAATAATATAATGATGAGAAAGAAATTTGAGAAATCATCATCTCTGATACACATAGACAAAAATCCATTTATTGGTCTAATCATTGTCATTAATACAACTGTGTAAATTGGAATTTTTTTATCCTTGCATTTTTTGAAATGCAGTAAATATTTTCACTTTGTTTTTTTTTTTTTGAAGATGATGTTAATTTTTTTTTCACATTCATATCTTTAGAAAGCATTTTCATAAAAATACAAAATTGGGAAATATTAAGTATATTTGGAGATTCATCAAACTGCAAAAAAAAAGTATAATTATTATATCTCCAGTTAGTTGTTGATCACAAACTGCAAGAAAAAACAAATGCTTGTAGTCATATCTTCACTTAATTGTTCAAACAGTTTAAAATTTATAATTTATGTTTGTGTAACAGTTCTACGGAAAAGTTATATGTCTTTAATTGTGGAAATAATTTAAATTTTTATTACTAAATGAGTCAAATAAGAATTGCTAGCTTCTAGAATTGCTTTTATCATTTCTCCATCAGTGAACATTTTTTGTGTTATGTTAAAATGTAACTTACACAAAATTTTGAACTGTTTCAGCATTAGATTTAATAATAAGTTTAATAAAATATGATTGTTGACTGGATATTTGTGACTTAAATTCTTTTAACTTTTGTTTGCATAATTCACTTTTTAATGGAAAATTTTTATCAAAATTTGCTTGCACGATTTTAAAATATTTTTCAACATTTCTTTTGGAAATAACATACTTGCATGACATATTGTATACATTATTGAAAAGAAAAATCTTTTTGCATTCTGTGTTAAAATTACTTTTTTTGCATTTGTTTCAGACATTACACCCCATTTTCTTTATGATAAACTACTTAAATTTGTGCACTTATCACAAACAAAAAAACACATTTATCAGTTTCACAAATGATTAAATGTATTCAAGCTTCTGATTTTGTAATTGATATAAACATCATCATGCATTTTAAGCATAGATATATGTACTGTCTGACATATTCATCGGCTAATTTTCCCAACTTCACACAACTGCTTTGATTGTGAAGAGTGATTCTCAGCTGTAATAACTGTACTTGCATGAAAAAAAAAAGATTTTATGCATTACTATCTATTTAGTATAATGTCTGTTTTTATTATATTTTCTTAATTCAGGCAGACACTCAAAATTTCTTAACATTTCATCAGTGAACCATGATAGACATTTTGCTGACCCCAGATATAATGAATGATGATGAAAATATCAGTGTCTTGTAACTATATAGACTGTTGGCAATTATTAATTTGATAACAACATGGATATAGAGATAAATAATTGTTCTTTATAAATTAAAACAAATAGTGTAGAGTTAAGTATATATTTCTATAGTCAATATCAACTCATTTTAATAATGTATTCTTCAATATGGAATAAGTCTATAAGATTTGTTGTATCATGATGGTTGTTTTTTCACTCTGTATTGTTAAGCATTAAAAATAATAAAAAGATGTAAAGAATACCCTGGAGAAATTTGTATTAAAAAAGTCATTATTGTGAGGGTAATCATGATCCAGGAAAATGCCATTTCAAAAAGAGACACTTTGTGATTTTTGTAATATCAGATATTTAGAAAGGATATGCTTAAGTAAAAAATAGGCAAGAAATAAAGAAAACAATAATGTTAGTATCATGGAAACAAAATTTTTTTTATTAATAATTGTCTCATACCCATAGAACTTGACATAGAGTTAGCCATTTCTATAATTTAAAAAGAAAACATCCCCCTCCCCAAAATAGAACATTATAGGCAACTCTAAACAACTTATTGATTTTTAGGAAATAAAATACTCTAGCTAAGAGAAATAAATATATGCTGAGGAAAATTTATTAAAAAATTCCCCTTAATAAATTTTGATTCAAGACTATAACAACTTTGTAGATAGGATTGGTTTGAGTAATCATAGTGTGCTGTTATAGCTATCTTTCAGGTAGAACACATTATAAATTGCATTACAAGATTTGCTGAGGTTCTTGATGTAAAATGGAATGTTATAAGAGCATTTGCATGCTTCTATTAAATAAGTAAATCTAGGCAATCAATTTCTGAATAGATCACTTCTACTTATACTAAGAATTAAAATAAAAACAAAGCTGAACCATCTCCAAGCTGAGAGAATAATAGAATCATTCATATTCAGAAGGGTAATATTTATTATGCCATCAGCAATTTCAAGTGGGAAATTAATGGTTTCTTTCTAGAAGTTAAATTTCTAAAAGAATTGCAAACTTATGTACAAAGACTTGTTAAAAAAAATTAGGAAGGTTGGAATTATAATTAACAGGAAGAAAATCAAATCCAATGCTAGATAAATTGAATTTTTTGATTTTAAAATAAGTGAATCAATAATATACCCCCCCCCCATACACATAAAATATAAAAAAACAAGGTTAGTGCAATCTTAGGAACTAATATGCAAATAAATGTGAAAGTACTAAAGCTTTCTTGGCATTGTAAACTGTTACAAAGTGTTCATTTATGATAGAACTAAAATTGCAAATTCCTTCTACAGGTTTCTGCTTAAAGAAAAGAAAAGAATGGATATGGAGGAAAGAACAGGTTTAGGCAGGCTTTTAAAAAACTAAAAAGTAGTCTAGAATAAATATCAGATTGAAACAGTATGATATTAACAAAAACATAATAATGATACGTGATGTTTTCACCTCTAGGAATGAAGGCAACTTACTTGTACCAAGCAAGCATGACAGTTCAGATAAACCTTTAACATTTAAATCGCAAATGTTAAACAAGGCTAAGTGTAATCATTATTTGATGGATAAAAAGATTCTAAAAATTATTACATAACTTTGTTTACAAATGAAAATTTACAATAATAACAGACTATAAATCCAATCTTCATAGCTAAAAAAGATTGTCACATTAGATATCATCTAGAATGGTCAATAGTTCAACCTCTTGTCTGCTTATAATTTTGAGTAAAGTATAGGCAGGATAAAAAGATTTGACTAAAGTATAGGCAGGATAAAAAGATTCGACTTACAATAATTCTGAGTCATCTGCCTATGAAATTAAAACAGTTTGAGGAGAACAAATAACTTAAAATGACAAGATTATTTAAATAGTAAAAATCTTAACTGTGTAATGGTCAAAAAGTGGACAAGCCAGGATGAAATTTTCAAAAAATATATAAGTTGACTAATGTCAAGCTGGCCAGCAATCACAAAACATTCTGAGTTCAATATAATGAACTTTCATTAGTCAATAATAATTGTTTCACTTTTATATTTCCGTATTTCCATCGAAGGCCACAATCAAGTTTTAAATCTTCACTATAGTCATCTTGTAATAATATGAGTGTGGCCAGAGTTTGACAAGGATATTCCAGATGGAGTTCAGAAATATTGGCAATTCCAGTCTTTACACATTATGCCAGAAAAAAAGTCAGAAATTGCCTAGTCAATAACTAAAGATTACTCACAAATTCAAATACAAAAGTCTATAAAGGGTGAAATAGTTATTGATGATAATAATTAATGCCTATTCAAAATACTCAATCATATCTGCAAAAGCTCTGAAAAAATTGTGAACTACTCATTGTTTATACTAAATGATCATGTCTGACAACAGCATAAGATTAATTTCTTCTCAGTTTAAGACTATTATGTGAGTTAAACAACATTTAACACATACTATGATTCTCAATATCACTCAAAAAAAGTAATGTCCTTATTTAACAGATGATTTAAGAGGCAAAAAAGCAACAACTGCTTTCTAAGTAGACAAATGTAGGCTGGAGCACACATATTGATTAAAGATTTTTCTCCTGAATAATTATGAGTGCAGAATTAGAGCAATGTCATAGTTGCTCACTATAGTAGGGAGGATACGAATAATTCTCCACTGGAATCTTGATGAGAACTAGATAATATGATATTGTGCAGAGCATACTACATACAAAAGTAAATAATTGTCAGCTATTCTTAGAGATGGACAGCTAACAGAAGCAGATTAAGATATGGTAGACAACTCAGGGATTTCAACAACCAGATTGGAAGACAATCTAGATAAATGATTAGTAAATTTCAATAATCAATTCATCAATCAACACAGAGACCTGATCAACAAAAAATACAAAAGTGACAGTACATAAGAGAATCTTCAGCATAGCAGAGCAAAATACTTCAGTAGCTGGCCCAAGAACCTGATGGATTACTAGTATATAATTTACCAAACTAAATAATTAAGAAAATTGTAGCCCCATATATAAACAAGTATAAAAGTTTCCAATAGATGTTTTCCACCATTGTCATCCAATGATATTAGTAGAAAGAGGATGAACGTATGGTGCAGTCATGCAATTAATACCATTATGCAATTCGCTAACTGGCAATATCTTAGTGCATGATGAGCAGATAACTATGTGCTGGACTTCCATATAGTAAGCATTATGCTTATGTCTACTATAGTGAAGTAATCATATATAAATATTTTAATCAAATTGAACTAACCATAAAATCAACATATATATATTGTAATCTCCATGCCGTAGCTTAGATATATTGTTTTTAAAAACAAGAATACAAAAATTATTATGAATTTTAAAATGTACAAGTTATTTCGTTATTTTAATCTTTAATCAAGTTGAAAACAATATAATTATATGAAATGAAAAGTTTATTTCTTTGTTTATGTAAAATAATAAAATCGATTATTTTAAAATATTAAGTTGCCATAGAAACTTGGACAGTTGCCAGAGAAAGGAGAAAGAATAAAACTATAGATTATTGTCTGCTTTTCAAAGTTTGGAGGGAGTTTAGTTAAGTTCTTTATGCAGCTTTATAGATGAAAGCCAGGATAATAATTTTGATTCTCACTTATATCTATATAATGCAAACAATGGAGTAAAGCTTTAGAATGCTTCACCCTAACTTTTCCATAAATGTAGTTTTCTTAATCGTGGAGCTGTAAAAAAATGCCATAATATGAATAGCATCTCTCTGCTAATCCTGAAACTGATTGTCAGCGCTATAATTTTAATAGCATAAGAAAATTTACCATTTAACTAATTGTTGTAAGAAGAAATTACCGAGAAAGATTAATACGCGCAGCATATCTGATTCCCTCAATCATAAGTTGCAATATTAAAAAAAAAAATAGTTACGGAAATAGTTAACTGACTAATGTCACTTTTTAAGTTATAAACATTATGGCCAAAGATCTCAAATTTTACTTTGTATGAAAAGTAAAATAATCTTGTTACTCGTAAATGTTTACGTCCGAATTACAAATTGGAATAATAATATAAATGTGGGGACGCTAATGATCAGGGAATGTGATTGGATCTACATAATGGTTGGTACTTAATGTAGGGCCAGTCTGATAATTATCAGTGACTGGTATTAAATTAGTTTAATAAAATGAAAAGTTGTTTAGTCAGTTCACCGTGTATTCATTTGCAATCATATTCCCCTAGATGAGCATTTTCATAAATATTATTATTTCATTTTATTTTAGTGGGTGACATTCTCATTACATTTGGGGGCCAGTTCAGTATAAACTCAATCCAAAATAAACAAGGATTGAACCCAGTTCAATTTTAAGATTTATTTTTATTAGCATTCGATTATTATTTTTTTTTTAGATATTTTAATGATTTAGAAATCAGATATACTGATTTGTAAAAAAATTAGCCTCTGAAATATATAAAATATAACATACTTAGTTGGATGAGAATTAATTTTTTTGTTGTGAAAAAGAAAATTAATAAATAAGTCTACAAGTGTCACTATATAACAATAATGTAGTAACAGGTTGGTAAAGATAATAGTCATGCAAAGATAAATAAACAACAACAAAGCAGTAAAAAAAGTAGAAAGAGGGGTGAGGTTTATAATTTGAAAATAAGGAAGGAAGAAGCAATAGAATTAAAGTTTTATAATGTTTTTATTTTGTAAAAATAGTTAACTCTAAACTCACAGCTATTTTTTTTTAAATACACAATTTCAAGGGCATACCATAAATATTTACAACAAAATGGCTGATAAGCGATTGTATTTAAAATTTCACATTTTTTTTATTATTGTTATTTTTTTTTTTAAAAAAAAAATTGCTACAAAAATTAATTATATTTCCACTTTATTATTTTTTTGTATGAAGTTTATTAATATAAAAATAAAAAAATATGAGAAATATAAAGAGCACATTAAGACAGAATTCAATTTATTAATATAAAAATAAAAAATATGTAAGAAACATAGAGTATCATATTGTGTCCATTAACACAGGAGGGCAGGATTCTGTATCTTTAGAAATACCCTTCATGCTGCTTTGAAAAAGAAAGATACCAAACTTTTCATTTTGCCAAAATGGTAATGACAAAAATAAAGATACTGAATGTAAACAAACTATGACAATGTTCAGATTGTGCATTATAATGTAAATAAAAAAAAATTGAAATAGAGATGATTTTCTACTTTTGTACATTCTAGTTTCGTACAATTTGTTATTTCATAATTTTGATTTTTGTCAATATATATGACAAAGCATGCATACTTTCATGTGATGATTCCTCCTCTCCACCTCTCACATTAATCATGCCATTTTTGGCATCACAGATTCAGTTTTGAGCAGAGACATTTTGAGTTAGTACGTGTGTTGATAAGTTGTGCTTGTCAGTTTATGTTAGAACGTGTGCTATCACTTTATGTACATTTCTGTTTTGGTGAAAAAAAATTGTCTTTATTAATTCATAAACATGAGTGAAAAATGAAAAAACAGCAATGTTGATATGAACAAAAAGAAATCAATATCTCATAATCTCTATATGATCGAAACGAAGATGGCGAAACTTTTGCTTCAATTGATTGTTCACATAATTTAAGCCGATTGTTCAATCATGAAAAATATGAACAAAATTAGGGAATATTTCCAAATTCATACATTGTCAAGTTAATATTCATTATGCTTTTAACCTTTTTTTAATATTATTCATCTAGATCTTATACATATATAATTGTGTCAATCATCATTTTTTTCTCAATTAAAATTAAAAAAAAATAGATAAAAATATTTAAAGTATAAAAATTTATATATCAAGAATGCTTGGAACTTTTTTAAAAAAAATAGAAATATAATACTTAGTAGAAATGTTTATATACATGTATTTTGAAAACCCTTTTTGATGTTTTTTTACATTGCTCTACTTTCGTACATTTCAACTTTCATACCCATTTCAAAAACCAATTAGGTTCAAAAGTAGAGGACCACCTATAAAGCTTCTGAATAGAATTTACAATCTATTTATTAATTTTTTAAAAACTTAACAACTAGCACAAATTTGATAAAATAAAATTGAAAAAACAACAAATAATTGTATATCCCTGAAACTATATTTAAAAAAAGACTGCTGAACTTGATAGACAGGATAATGCACAAGTACCAATTATATATTATAACGGTCGGGGAGATCTTGATAGTTGGAGTATTACCGTATCTGCTGTACAAGGACGCCATCAGGCTATTGGAACCTGGAAAAAATTATATAGTAGGCAGATACTTACTGTTAAGATCCAACTTTATTTTATATTGACTGTTAGCCCTTGCCACTAGATCAAGGAGACACAGAGATTTAATATAAAACTTTTTAAAAACATATTTTCAATATTAAAAAATAAAATTAGCCACTGCCAGTAATAACAGACAAAAAACATTTATTAACACACATATATAAATATTTAAAATTGATGAATAAATTTAGACTTCACTATTAATTTTAAATTGGTTATTATTTTTTAAAATTAAATTATTTGGAGTAAGTCTGCACAGATGGATATTTTAATAATATTTTACTTTAAAATGCTGAGTATAGATAGGCTACATAGATTTCTCAGTTAAAAACTTTTCAAAACAACCATTCAATCTCAGACTAAAAGTTCATAGCCAACCCAACACCTGCTTCCAGATATACAGACGCAACTAATGCAATATGAAGATGCTAGCATAAAACCTCGCTGACAGGAATGTGCATCTGACAGTGTGATCTATCTGCTGACTTATAGTACCTATCCATAGAGCTAAAGGAGGTCAATGACGTAGGAAATACATCTGCATATATTGCAATGCAATGACTACACCTTTGGGTCATGCATTCAATTGGGCATGTTGCTCTGTATGCTAAACACGCTTCACATTACATTGATATAAACACCCATATATCCCTCCACCAGCATCGACTTAACTACAAGACAAATAGCCCGAAATTAAACTCCTTCAAAATGAACATAAACGATTAAAATATAAAGTTATTAATTGAGAATTGCTGAGGGAAATTTACAATAAAGTAAACCCAATGGCACTCATCATAAGGTGCCGCATTGACAACAATAACTTTAAAAAAATATATGAATAAATACATTTGGACACTCAGCATGAAGTGTCATATTTACCGATATATATATATTTTAATCATATGAAAAAAAAACAACTAAACGTTAATGAATCTATGCATCTATCTACACCCAACTTAAATTTAATACATTTTAGTTAACAGATAGAAGTAAATAACCTAGTTAAATACAAACATAAATAAATAAATAAAAATGGAAATGATTGAAATAGCAAACTTATATAAAAATAAATATTAATAAGTGATTTAGAGTTCTATTCTTGGTCAGATAAGAGTCCATTTATTTATGTTAGTTTTTTTTTTATGGATTGATTACTTATTGAAGATATATTTATTTAAAAGAAAGTTCAATTGGTAAAAGTTTATACTTTACAGATTCTGCAGATTTAAAGGTCCATCTTCGTGATCACTTATGTAGATTGTTGGTCCTTTTTTAAAATGAAACCGCTACTTGCCATTCATTTTGGTCCATAACTGTCATAGGGAGGCCTCAGCTGGTTGTCAAGAAATTAAATCTATTGCAGACTCCTATATCGTGAAGTCTGCAATACAGCTACAGTTCATATCTAGCTTAATAGTCCGATCTAAGAACAACAATTATGAATTCCTTTATTTTGGCTTTTATATTTTTATTAGCCTCTTATCAGCATTTTCCTGGATCTATCAAGCAAGATGTCACTAATCCTAGAGTCTCTTTTTTGGTCCATACTATAACTTGGTGCTTCCATTGGTCAATCTTTAATTTCTTTCTCTTATCTGATCTTTATTATTTAAGTGCCCCAAGGGCCAGTTTGCTTTATATTTAATTAATAAAATAATCATTTCCATTTTAAGATTAACACATGATTTTTTTTAATATTGAATCAAATTAACATTTTTCTTTTCATTGCTTTTAAATGAAAAATATTAATCTTTACATCATTACTTTTTTTTTTCTTAAAAAAGTTTATTTTATTTTTACTACCCCCTCCCAAACACGCACACACACACAAAATTCTTTTTCTAGGATGCATGATCTCTTGTAATGATATGGACATAACCAACACTTGCCACAGGCAAAAAAAATACACTGAGCATGCTCAGTTAATTAAAATAGAATCTGGATCTTCATTAGACATTTATCGGATGTGCCGGAGAACATCCTTCTTTGTAATAATACCAAGAAGATGCCCATTATGAATGACTAGTGTTTGGCGTAATCCTAGCTTGCGAAACATATCAATTACCGTTTCCATTGGAGTTTGATCTGTTATAGTTATTGGAGCCAAGTCGAGAATCTTCCTCAGCCGTAAAACTGATGTTCCAGACGCTTGAGGTGTGTTTACATCAGTGAAGTAAACCAAGGAGTCTCCAGTAAGACGATCAAT
Source organism: Epiperipatus broadwayi (assembly GCA_028023455.1). NCBI lineage: Eukaryota > Metazoa > Onychophora > Udeonychophora > Euonychophora > Peripatidae > Epiperipatus > Epiperipatus broadwayi. The sequence continues at coordinate 3,716,566 of JAQFVV010012471.1, read as the reverse complement.
AGTCTTCATAATGATTTACATCTTTACTTTTTTTACACAAAAAATACTTCTTTTTTTTTTCTAAAAAAAAAAATAGTTTCAAAGTTTTTTATCTGTGCGATAATATAACTTTTAATTTTCAGTTTTTAAGTTAAATTGTTTTTTTGTTTTTTTTTAATAAATCGATTTTTATTTACAACATTTTTATTTTAATTTTAAAATAATGTAACAGCATATGTATACTGTTACAATATATATAATAATAATAATTATATTTACAATTATAATAAGTCAAGGCAAAAATGCAGGCTCTGAGAAATGAAACTAAGATTTCTATGAGAGAATTTATGAATATGCCATGAATATATTAACAGAAATGAAAAGTCTAATGGAAGATCTTAAAACACAAAAGGAAGAAATGATAAATCATATGAAAAAATAGAATGAACTAAAAAAAACGTGAAATTTTATTACAGAAGTAAAAGATGACAGAGGCCAGCTGATAAAGGAAATCAGAGAAAATGAAGATGTGATAGATGAGCAGATAGAGAAAGCTAATTGTGATATGATTTCTGAATTACAAGAGATAGAAACTAGATTTAAATTAGATGAAACAAATAAAATTAATAATAAATATCAGAGTGCATTAGTTAAAAATGATCATGATATTGATAGGATAAATAAATTTAGAGTTGACACAGAAATCTTGGATGCTGATGACTGTGTTATAGTGTTGATCATGTATATGAAACTACACAATGTTTTTAAGTAAGGAGCAAAAATGAAATGATTAATTTGGAAAATAAATTAGGCTATTTAGATGTTAAAGAAATAAGTGATGATTGAAGATCAGTTTAATAGAATTAGATAAAGAAGTGTTTTGCTTGATAGGATGTATAAAAGGAAAAATAGGAAATTACACGGATTAAAAGTTAGGGAATTAGAAAAGAGAAACCCAGAGTTAAGAAGAATTAATTATGCTAAGCAGACTGTCCAATAAATTATTAAACTTAAAAACTCATTATATGAGAGCAAAAGTGAAAAGTAGAGCCAGAAAGCACAAAATAGAAAGTTCATTTTTTGTTTAGAATTGAGAGTATCCATATGGGCAATAAAAGATTTTTTAGGTCATTCTGAGTGATAGCCTGCATAATAAGTAAAAATATTTAGAAAAAGATAAATTTTAATTCTTATATGAATAAGGATGACTTCTAAGTTGATCTTGGATTTGTTAAAAGGACAAATGTTATAAGGAAAATGAAAAAATATATTGTATAAGTTATAAAGGTTAAATAAAGTTAGACATTGAAAATGGCTACCATAAAAATCTAAACTAAAGCTAAGTCCATGGTAGAATTGTTTAGATTTAATTGTTTTACTTTCAGTGCTGATGATGGATGGAGGGTTTATGATTGTTTTGAAGGTGTAGAGTTTTTTTATTTCAGCACTGTTTATGCCCACTTTACATTTATGCATATCAGCCTGTAAGTCTCAAAAATTAGCCTAGTATAACTAATGTATGTTTATCTACCTGTAAGTCTCAAAAGTGACCCAGGTATAATATTGATGATATATATTTATTAGCCTCTAAGTCTCATAGTAGAGCAAGGCTTTATTTATGGTTATTAGTATTTGTTTATATGTGGATTGGTTGATGTCATATTGTGTTTGAGATAGTTCTCTGTGTTCATGTTGCATGTATATTCATTGTCAGTGATGGATTTCTTTGCTTATTCCAGCATTGTGAGTGACTAATAAGATCCAATGAATAACTCCAATTGAATTTAAAAATGTATACCAAATATGACAAAATTTTGAAAATATTACATATACCTAAAGATGATATTTTTTGCTTGTTTAAGAATACCAGCTTGTAAGTTCACTTTTTAAAGAAATGTGGCCAAACATGTCATTATATTAAAATTAGAAAAAAAATTTAGAGTTGAAATAAAATTGAGTGATAATATATACTAAATTGACTTCTATTTGTAAGTCGAGGAAAGGCAAATGTAACCTCTGTGAAGTAGTTTACATATACGGTTTTTTAAAAAATGAATACAAAAATTATAAATTGATGTACAAGTTATTTATTAATAGTCTTGCATTGGTGGTCGAGAGGTCAGCGCGACTGCCTTGCACTTGCAGGCAGTTGGCCGGGTTGCGGGTTCGCGTCCCGGCCGATGCTATGACACTTAAAAAAAAAAAAAAAATTTATGTATTAATTCAAATCTTTAATCATTAACAAATTGATAACAACATAATTTTGTAAGAAGTGAAAAGTTTATTTCTTTGTTTATTGTAAAATAATAAAATTAATTATTTTAAAATATTAAGTTGCCATAGAAATGTGGGCAGTTGCCAGAGAATGAATGAAAAAAACTATAGATCTTTTGCTTTTTAAACTTTGGATGAAGTTTAGTTAAGTTCTTTATGCTGCTTATAGAATGAAAGCCAGAAAAATAATTGATTCTCATCTACATATATAATGCAAATAATGGGGTAAACATTAGAATGCTTCGTCCTAACCTTTCAATAAATGTAATTTCTTAATCATGGAACTGTAAAAAAAGTGTTAATATGAATAAAGCTTCTCTATCAATCCTGAAACTGATTGTGGATGCTATAATATAACTTAATATCACAAGAAAATTTACCAGGTAACTAATTGTTTTAAGAAGAAATTACTCAAAAAGGATTAATAATACAGCTTATCTGATTCCCTCTATCATAAGAAGCAACATTTAAAAAGAAATTTAGTTATGGAAATAGTCAACGAATAAATGTCAATATTAAGCTATGATCATTATGGCCAGAGATCTCAAATTTTAATTATGTTTACTGTGTAAGAAAAATTGAGCTAAATCAAAAATAAGGTAACTCTTGTAATAACTTTGTTAAATAAGAATAATTAAAAATATTTTTGTCATGTATGTTTCTTATTTTATTATGTTTATATAAATATAAACAATTATATTGTTTTTATTTTATTTTGTTAAATAAAATTATTGTTATAGTTAATAATCTTGTTACTCATAAATTTTCTCATCCGAATTACAAGTAGACTAACTTATATTGCCTTAGAATAATATTATAAATGTGGAGAGGATAATGATCAGGAAATATGATTGGATTTACATAAAGGCTTGTATTTAATGTCATCCCAGTCTGATCTTTATCCGTGATTGATATTAAATTGGTTTAATAAAAAAAAGTTATTTAGTCACTCCATTATGCACATGGTTAGTCATTTGGTAATCATATTCCTATAAACAAGCATTTTCATATATATTATTTCATTTTATCTTAGTGGATGACATTCCTAATACATTTATATATATGTAGAATATTTATAATTATCTGACAATAGAATGTAATAAATATACTATATTATTGATAACCACCCTTATTCCAGAAAGCAAAACACAACAGGTATTACATCTCTATTATAGGAATACATATATATATGGTGAGAGAAATTAATATTATTTAGGGTAAAAAAAGAAAAAAACTTTTTATGAGAACTTGATTTATATTAATATTATGAATTATAATGTTAACTCTATTTTGTGTATTATTTTTGATTTTGTACGAGCATTCAGAGAAAATATATGTGTTTACGTATAAATTCTTTTGCTCATAATTTATGTATAAGTGTATTTTAAATATATATATATTGTAATGAACAATAGGCATATCAATATCTCACATCAGATGGTGCCACGGGAGTTTACTAGTGAAGATCTTAAATATAAATTCCTACAGAGCTACACCATTATTTGTAATTATTTAAAATTGCTTCTAGATCCCAGAGAACAGATTCTTGAGAAATATCAATTGACAGAGCAGATAACTATAAACAAGTGCTTAAACTAATCTAATAATAAACAAAACAAATTTTATTAACAGTTTAATATAATATACAGACATATATCAATTGGAATTGTCCTCTTTTCATTGGCATATATTCCGTGTTTAATCTGGAAGCTTTTAAATATTAATACTCACACAACTTTACATTATAGTGCTCAATCTTATTTATCTGATTTTGTTAGCTGTGTTCTAAGTTAAGATGTGTGCACATACATATATTTCACTTTTGCATAAAAAAACAAGTATTAATAAAACAGCTTAAATTAATTATAAAGATTCACAATGTGCAGGCATGCTACTTTAAAAGTAAAATCATAATAAATAGCTTCAACCACCTGGACTATGAAGTAAAATAAAGTTTATTGGGAGAAATATCTTTAAACCTGAAGCAAATTCATGCATGAATAATATAAATCATGGAGAGGCAAATAAACAAATACAAAATTCAAGTATGATGGATAAAAGATTTATAGGATTACTATACAAAATGCACCACATATACACCCAGGTCTCATTTTATGCGGATTTTTTAAATCTGATTTTGAAGTAAGTTATACGATAAAAATTATCAGATTAGAAGTCAAGCTCCGATAATGCGCTATTACTTTAAATATTATAAATTTCACGTACTCAAACGTCATATTTAAAGTAATAGCACATTATCTGAGTTTGACTTCTATCTAATAATTTCAGTATATTCACACTTTATAATAGTACTGTAATAGATTTTATGCAATTAAGAAGTTCATAATTCACTTAAAATCAGGATTTCCCCATTTTATATACACACATTAAATTTTACAAGATTATAATGTAAATCTGTTCAAACGTTATAAATGAAAAATACTATGTATGTTATTGTTTTATAAATTTGAAAATATAAATAGATTTAATTACTGAATTTAGTGACCATTACAAAAATTGTTATTCATGTGCTGATGACTAGCAAATCACTAATCTATCTAATCACTGTTGCAAATTTTTATGATGGATCAAGAGAGTGAATAAATATTTCTTCCCTCATGATTATAAAACTTATGTAGAAAAAAAAAAGTTTTCTGGATTTACTAAAAGGTATAGCTATGAAGATAATAATAGTGAAAGTAATAAATAATAATAATGAGCAGGCATCATGAAAAATCATTCATATTTTACTTTTTGTATATATCTAAGTTTTTAAATACATAAAAAAACTATTCTAAAAATTGATGGTCAGTTTAGTGCTTTTTTGTATACTATGAAGAAAAATTATATACATTGCTCTGACTGAAAATGACTAATAACTAACTACTAAATAATAATCATAAATTAGTGAAAACAAAGAGAAGTAAAAAATTGGAACAATCTGACAAAAACAATGATATTCATACTATTAGAAACTTTGTTTCATAAATTGATTAGGTTACTCGTTTATTAGTCTGCCAAGCAGAAAATACTTTAGTACAGGGGTGGGCAAATAGTGGCCTGAGGGTCACATGTGACCCACCAAGACAATCAGAAAAATCCACCTTGAACTGAGATTTCCTTCCCATGCATGACCAAAGATTCATCTTTCATTTTCCATTAGGATGGCCATGTCAATACACATACATATTGTAGATACAATCTGCAGTGCTTTTCCAGTTGATCTGGTTAATTTCAATTTTTGGTAGTTCCCGTGCACGACCGAAGATTCATCTCTCATTTTCCACTAGGATGGCCATGTCAATACACATGCATAGTGTAGATACAATCTGCAGTGCTTTTCCAGTTGAAATTAACCAGATCAACTGGAAAAGCATTGTAGATTGTATCTACACTATGCATGTGTATTGACATGGCCATCCTGATGGAAAATGAGAGATGAATCTTCGGTCATGCATGAGAAGGAAATCTCAGTTCAAGGCAGATTTTTCTGATTGTCTTGGCGGGCCGCATGTGGCCCTCAGGCCACTATTTGCCCACCCCTGTACTAAAGTATTTTCTGCTTGGCAGACTAATAAACGAGTAATCTAATCAATTTATGAAACAAAGTTTCTAACAGTATGAATATCATTGTTTTTGTCAGATTGTTCCAATTTTTTACTTCTCTTTGTTTTCACTAATTTATGATTATTATTTAGTAGTTAATTATTAGTCATTTTCAGTCAGAGCAATGTATATAATTTTTCTTCATAGTATACAAAAAAGCACTAAACTGACCATCAATTTTTAGAATAGTTTTTTATGTATTTAAAAACTTAGATATATACAAAAAGTAAAATATGAATGATTTTTCATGATGCCTGCTCATTATTATTATTTATTACTTTCACTATTATTATCTTCATAGCTATACCTTTTACTAAATCCAGAAAACTTTTTTTTCTACATAAGTTTTATAATCATGAGAGAAGAAATATTTATTGACTCTCTTAATCCATCATAAAAATTTGCAACAGTGATTAGATAGATTAGTGATTTGCTAGTCATCAGCACATGAATAACAATTTTTGTAATGGTTACTAAATTCAGTAATTAAATCTATTTACATTTTCAAATTTATAATATAACATTGTCCTTCATTTTTAGCTGAATTTATATGATCTTTCGAGATGGATAGCAATTTGTATTTTATCATAATATTTATTATATGGATTTCACATAATTCTGCTGCTAATTCTTTTATCTGTTTCAAATGTAAAAACAAGATCATTGATATGTCTTTGTTCATTATAATTTTACATGATCCTAACCAAGGTTGTGCTTCAAAATAGGAGCCATTTTTTCTCAATGTAAATACACTACCGGAAATTCAATTTTTCGTATGCAGTAGAACATTTTTGTATACCTGTTGTAGTAATATATTTGACATTGTAATGCCATCAGCACCCTTTAAACTTTAAAGAAAGTACTGTAACTATATTTACAGTTAAATGTAAATTTAAAAGTTATTAATTAACAAACAGAGGAATAAAATATAAGGTATAGCAGATTATTTTGGATTATCTGAATTTGTTCTTAAATTGGTTTATAAATTAATGATCAGTCGGAAGAATATATCTTAATTCTATGGAAAGAAAATTGAGAGATGTCACTAAGGTTTTTAATAACTACATATGTTGGTATAATACTCAGAAAGACGTATGCTTTAAAAAAAGATCAATAGTGAGATAGATTTTTTTATGTCATTACAGTGATGATTAAGTCTTTCAATAATCTGAAAAATTAACAGATAGTAATAAATCATTCTGGAAAAATGCTATTCATTCAATTGTTATGATATAATTCAAGTTGATGCTACTATTAATGATAATATATATACCTGCCAGTTTAGTTTATGCAGGAAAAACTATTATTATATGCTGATATTTTAAAGGAGCAATGTGATAAGATTTTAAAGCACATCCAATCATCATATCATCACAGAAAGTGATTTTTATTTCATACAACTTTATTTTTATAAATTTTGTGTTTTATTTAATCTATAAATTTTATTTATGTATATTTTTAAATAAATACATAATGTGTAATATATGTAAAATTAGGTATTAAATTTTTGTGGAGTTTCAGTCTCAAACATTTTTAAACATTTTTTTTAGAATTATAAACCTATTTATTAAATTCATGGTCTTTTTCTGGGAATCCATTAATCATGATGAATAAGTATCCCTCTTCCTGTAACACATTTTTCTATTTAAATTTTATTCAAAACATTTTTACACAGAAGTATTTTAATAAAGTATATATTAGTAATAATAAATAAAATTCTCCCTTTTTTGTGGCTGACTTTTTGTCTCTGACAGGATTACTGTTTAATTTTAAAAATAATCATTTTCTGTACAATCAACTTTTTCAATTAAGCATTAATATTATTAAAAGTTAATATAAATGCTAATTTAAAAATATCATTATGTAGAAAGTATTATTTATTTTAGAGAAGGGATTATATATTTTTAATGGTTTATATCTCACTTTGTTAAAGAATTCATCAGCATTATTGATTATGTCTTGTCCAAACAGCTGACATATGACTTTCATCTATTTTATTTGTATCTCAAAATTTTTTTAATCTAATAATCATCTATTCTTTCATTTATTTCATCAGCCCCAGCTCTTGCTAAAGCATCATGTTTAGAATTTAACCATACATCTCCATTTTAATTTATAAAAATTATCTGGTATTTACAGTTATTTACATTTTATGTAGGTTAAACATAATCACCTAAAATTTAGATAAAGAAGATTAATTTTTTAACACTTTATTTTCTATTCTTTCTTTTTTTTTTAATTTTATTTATATCAACATTTCAACACAAAATAAGATTTACAATATTTCACTAACATTTTTTATAATTAAATATCTGAAGAAAAAAATAATAATTTTCATATTTAAGATATCAGGATCTTTGTTTTATAAGTAATGTGATGCATTGCGGCTTCTTTATTGGAGTTAGGAATCTCTTATTCACAATTCCCAAAGAAACCTGTTAGCCACCTTACCTTCTCATTTTAATCCCCACCCTAAGTTTTTCTCATATTCATCACTATCCTGTTCCATCCCATTTCTACAACATAATCTTTATCAACTCTATGGTCTTTATATCTTAATTCCCCTTATCTTTCCCCAAACCCAGCATAAAAACATGAATTCACTTTGTGTATAATCACTTTGTTTATATTTATTCCCCCACAACTTCATTATTTGTACCTTTTCTGCTTTCAGGCATTTATCTTCAACTAACAGATGCCTAATATTTTCTATGTCTTCCTTACATAACTTGCAGAATAACTCACCCATATTTTTTCATTTATGTGTGTATTCTCTGGTTGCTAAAGATCCTGTTTGAACCTTAAACAATTAACTACTTTCTTTGCGATTATCATAAATTAACTCACACTTAATATTCTGTTTGTTCTTATATATGTTTAAACTCTTTTTACTCTCCATACTAGTTCTCCAACTCTCTATTTTTTATTAATGCATATATTCTTCTATCCCATTCCTTGCCACTATAACACTCAACAATTCTAACACAATTATCCTATTTTTTTATAAGTATACTGACTTAAATTCTTTATCCAATTCTTCTGCTTACCATACTACCTTCCTCACCCATTTTGTTGCCTGTTCTTTACTCATAAGCCAATTAAATACTATTTTGGCTAGTCTCTTATTATTCATAAATTGCAATATACTGAATATTTTCATTTTGCTTTTGCATCTGTCATATAAAAACTTGACTATTCCATTTCTCTTTGAATTGCCTCCTTTGCCATCCACACATCTGCATCTAATGCATTTCTTCCTATTTCTCTTTGTACTTTTTCTAAGTAATCTAACACCACTTTACTAACACATAACGCATTGTTACCATAAATTAACCCTGCTCACTTCTTTTTATACAATTCTAGTTACATTATATGAAAACTGTTAATTTCTTTATCAGTCCCTTTTTTTTTTCTTTGCTTCATTTATCAATTTTTTTCTCCCATTCATCCAAGCAATTTCTTTGATTACTTAAAATAATTCCCAAATAGTTATACCTGTTCATCACATTTAATTTTATAACCCCCAATAAAAATTATTTCTCTTCTCTTTCCCCAATATTTATCACCATTACTTTTGATTTTTCTTCACTTAATTTAATCCCCATCTCTTTACCCACTCTCGAACATGCCTTTAGCATGACTTTCATATCTTTCCTATTTTCTGTGTACAAAAAGATAACATCTGCAAATAAAAGACCTGATAATGTATATACTCCTTTGCCACCTATTAATGGTATCTCTACCCATCTTCCTATTCTTTCTATTATCTCTCCATTTCTCTTAAATATAATAAAAACAAAATAGATGGCATAAGGCATCCTTGCCTTAGTTCCACCCATTTTTAACTTTAACTGGATCTATATTTTTAATTGATACATGTAGTAATTATTTTCATACAATCTCTTAATAAGAATACTAAAGTCACATTTATTCCCAAATTTACTAAACTTACCCATAATCTGTTTCTATTTACTCTATCATTTGCCTTCTCTATATCTATAAAAACCATATATAACTGTCTACCTGTATTCTTACTTATATTTACAAGTTATATAACTATAAATAAACTATCTCTTATATAACTATCTGATCAAAAACCTTGCATTTTTCCCACTATATTATTTTTTTCCATCCACTTTGTGACCTAAGCCACCATATATGTGAAAACTTTATATAACACATTACCGCTATTGGTCTATAATTGTTTAACTTTCTATGATTGTTGTTTACCAATACAAATTGCTGCTGCCACCAAGATGATGAAAGATAAAATCCTTCCAAAATAGTAATTGTATAAAAATAATAAGCAACCATATATTTGGAAAACCTGATAATTATAATCTATATATTTATGAGAATATATGCATAAATACATATGATTTTGTTATGGCTAAATTTTTTTTTTATACCTTATTCACCATAGCAGTTACTTTGTTTTACCTTTGTATGACAATAGCATCTTTTTAATTTGTTTAATGCTGTTACTTCATTGATCCCAAATCAATATTATATAATGTTTGTGAGTCTATATAATAGCACTTCTAATTGTTCAAATGTGTTCATAAAACTATCTTCTTCTTTTTTTTGTAATTTTAAGTAAGTTAATTTTTTATTATTAGAAATTGTATTAACTATTTGCAGAACATGTTTTCATTTTAAAATAATTAATTTGTAATATTAAATTAGATATTAAAAAGACAACTTCATATTTTAATTTTGCTCGTGTGTGTTGGTATCATGAATGGAAGATAAAAGATTTATTCTTTACTTATTGATATAAAAAATAAATGTATATTATGGTCTCAGCATTTGTAAGTGTAGCTTCCATTAGTGATTGTTATATTAAAATCATGTATATTTTTTATAGTTAATCATCGAAAGGCATCTAACCAAGCCAGATGATCATTAAATCTTTATTCTCTATATAAGATTAGCTAGATATTCCTTTAAAACTATAACTGGTCAGCTAGATATATTGTCCATGAGCCAGATATCTGAAAACTTTTAAGCCTTCTAAGAAATTTCTCAGTCACTTGAAAATTTTCTAAATTCTATTATGGATTGAATTGAATCCAGATCATGAACATAGAAAACTAGCATTCTAACTGTCACTATGAATTGACTAATTATTATCTGCTATATTTTTATTAATTATATTAAGTATCATACATAGAAGTCCCAGACCTATAAGTAGCTCTGCTCATTACAATAGAAATTGGCTTGAATGAAGTATGTATTATTCATAGTATTTAATTATCAATTTATATTTTTAATCTAATATCCAAAATATTCAAGCATATTTGCAAAATAAACTATTAAATAATAAGCAAAGGAAATGTAATTAATACTTACATAATGAATGCTAACTATTTTCAATGTTTAACCCCTTTAGTTGTTCAAATGTTTTCGAGAATCCCTGTGGCAGGTTGAATTACATTTACAACTTTTTATTTGATCAAATCTATCTTTATTCTTTATTATATTTTCATAAATTATGAATTGTTTATTAGAATTACTCTACTAATGTAGAATTTAAAATATTAAAATAAGTAATAAGATTAATAAGCATGACAATTTTTTTTCTTTTTAGACAGATGATAATTGCTAATAAAAATATTAAATTTTAAAAAATTAGAATTGTTTTAGTTTAGTTTCTAATACTGAATGAATTGTTGTTTAGATTACTGAAAGATAATAAAATTTTATTTACAATTTCAAATTCTGTTTATAATTTTAAAAAATGACAAAAATAAATTATAACAGTCAATATGAATACATTCTTGTTCAGCTAAATTACAAGTTGTAGGCATATATTGTTGATTTTTCTTGATTTGACTTTTTAAAAGTAAATATTTTTGAATAAAATCTGAATATAATCATATTATTCTTTTAAAAAAATATTAAACAAATATTTTCAAAAAATAATTATAAATATGTAAACAAACTATAGAAAATATGTTTTCATTTTTAAAACCTAACATTGAATATGCTCAATGTCTCTTGTAAGCATTCTTGTGCAGAAAAACAATCAGCAACATTGTAGACTGGTCTTGCTATCTGTTAGCTTCTTTGTAAAAAAGTTTGCTATAAATACTGATATCTTGAGATTTTTTTCCAGTATTATTTTAATTTCTGTTTTTGCCAGCAAATGAATGTAAAACTGCAAAATAGCATTAAAGGTTACCACCAGAAAGTGATTTAAAGCTGTGAAAATTTAAATCATTTTCCTCCTCCTCTCTTGTCTTATTTAACATAGACATGTAAATGTAATAATCAAATGTCTTTTTTGAAATACAGTTGTGAATCACTCATGATTTCTTCATTTAGCTCAACAAGATATACTTCTCTCAAATTAAGAATACACCGGAAAAAGCTATACTACCAAATATTACATTCTCAAATTCAATTTTAATTCGAAATTTGGTTATTTGATTTTTCTAATATTTATATTATTATATATTAGTTTTTTTTCATGCTTAATTATATTTTACAATTTAATTTTGATATCTTCATTGTACTTAAAAAACAACAACATACACATATGACAGAAGTAATTTTGTTTCATAATATGAATTTTTTAGCTCACAAAATTCTATTGACTTTTAATATCTGCTCAAACTTTTCTATAATTCTACTTTAACATTCATTAAATGATTTTAATAATTTTATTATATATTCCTACTGTTTTATTTATCTCAGCCTCAGGGTGGCCTTCGAGCATTCCATCATCAGATTTTCAATTGGATGGACGGTTGAAGAGTTGGAGTGTGTAGTAGATTGGAGGCCTGTCCATTAAAGTATGAAGATTGTCTATCTTAATATATATCTGAGCACTTATAGTATATATGTGTGGGAGATGATAATCTGGACCAACTGATGATTGCTGGTTTAGCATAAAAATACATATATTGGTGATTATTTATCTTTTCAGCATATATGTGCTTGAGTGTATAGGTGTTATTAGATAGAGTGGAGAGTGATGGGTCATCTGAAAGTCTGTGCTCATATACCCTATATTACATATATAGACACAGGTATATAATAAGCCTATGTTTCAGTTATTACATTATAGAGATGTCTGCCCATCCTTGCATATGTATTAAATGGATTATGTCCTGTACATGTGGGTTTCAGATTGACCTTAGGTCAACATGGGTGCGACAAGAATCTCGGCCTCAGGGTGGCCTTCGAGCATTCCATCATCAGATTTTCAATTGGATGGACGGTTGAAGAGTTGGAGTGTGTAGTAGATTGGAGCCTGTCCATTAAAGTATGAAGATTGTCTATCTTAATATATATCTGAGCACTTATAGTATATATGTGTGGGAGATGATAATCTGGACCAACTGATGATTGTTGGTTTAGCATGAAATACATATATTGGTGATTATTTATCTTTTCAGCATATATGTGCTTGAGTGTATCGGTGTTATTAGATAGAGTGGAGAGTGATGAGTCATCTGAAAGTCTGTGCTCATATACCCTATATTACTTATATAGACACAGGTATATAATAAGCCTGTGTTTCAGTTATTATATATTATAATGGTAACTACTCTATTGACAATTGGTTATAATCAAGTTAACAATAAAATGAAAAATACAATATTTGCAAATTAATTTTAGTCTAGGGGAATTTAAAGATAACTAATGAGCCACCATTAATTATTTACAACTTATTTTTAATTGACAAATCTATAATAGTCACAAGCAATGATCAAATTGAACATACATAAAGACAAGTTTCCATACAGGTTCAACTTATATTTCCTGATCATTATATCCTTCCACCTAATACTTTATTACATTAACAAAATAAATAATCAGCTTGGACTTCAGATGAGAAATGACAAACAATAAAATTATTAACAAATATGATGATAAAAAATATATATATATTTAAATATTTACACTTAAAAAATTATATGATGATCATGGATGAGAGGGGGCAAGTTTGTAGCTTACAATAACTCATTGAGAATAGCTGTAGAAAGATCTCTTAATTACCTTAATATCTTTGTAAGCTCACATATATTTTTGGGTCCATTCACTGCATGGCAGTTTTTTTAATGAAAGTTTCCATTGCAATTTTTCTCTGAATATTTACAATAGGTAGATTCATAAATTAATTTTAAAAGTGCATTTCTGCTGGTTAATCACTTTAGATGGATAGTTTTCTTCTGGTAGCAAGTAAATGTCAAATATTTCTTCAGCATTGAATAGTGATGAAGAGATCGGCAGGATCAAAGTTAATTTTAAGGCTGTCTTTATTTACAAATCCAGATGCATCTACAATGTGGGAAAGATTAGGGAAAGTATTCTGGAGGATTCTATACTCCATAAAATGTGTGATAATCACTTAAATAATCCTTACAAATTTTATTGATTTTTATGCGGTAAAAGACATAAAGAAGTAACAATCGTCCTCTCCCTTCTTGGAAACCCAAACGATTTTAGTGTTTTTATTTTTTCCCTTCAGTCATTTGCGACTGGTTTCTATTGCAATGTTTTTTTTATTTAAAATAATATTATTTTAAAATTAAAAAAAAGTATAATATATTTTAATTTGTTATCATTTTAAAAACACTTTAAAATTTATTGTATATACATGACTTTTACTATTTTGTTATACATAATAAAGAAAAATATTCGCATAAAAGTAATGCCTATAATATACTTAGACATGAGGATTACAATATATATTTCATGTTTAGAAGAAAGATGAAATGTATATACTGTTGTTACAATATGGTGAAAAATGGCATATGTGTCATTATTGTCAAATGTTTTTATTGCTGAAGTTATTTCTGCATTCAATAGCATTTTTCAAAACCAAGATTTTGTCTATACTTGAAAATATTTTTTAAATCCAGACCTAGCACAAGTTTTACTCTTCTTAATTCTACATATCATCATTATTTTCAGCTATTGATTCATTGGATGATGGTCTCCAAATTTAATCTGATTTCTTCGATCTGTAGTTGTTTGTTTCCACATCACACTAGAAAACTTCTATTTTCATTCATCCATTTACTTTTGAGACGTAAAATTTCTTTTGTCTGTCTATTATCATTTCTTTTAGCAATATTTTTAAACCAATTCTGATCAATCTTTTATTTTATTCAATGATATCAATGATACCTGTTTGTTGTCTTACCCACATATTATATTTTTGATAAGTTTTTCTCAACATTTTAAGTAACAAAGTCTCATATTCATATATAAGAATTAGCAAAACATGTGTACTAAAATCTTCCTGTTCAAACACATATGCATATTTCCCTTTAATACTAAATTATTTATATCAAAGGACACCATCAAAATTTAATTTTAATTTTATCCATTATGTTTCCACTGTATTAATAATTTGTTCAAAATATTTATAGTTGATTACTTCTGATATCTCTGTCACCATTTTCTATATTTACACAAGCTGTTAAAACAGATGCAAAACTCTCCATTCAGTAGAACCACCTGTACAAGCCAGAGTAATCAATGGCTACAAGAAGGATTTGTGCATAAAATCCCTATCTAGTGCCTCACTGATGAAAGCCACACTAGAAACTAGTTTGGGGATATTAGATGAATAAGCACTAGATAGGGATTTTATGCACAAACCATGGACAGCTTTTGACAAATATTTATCAGAGAAGGAATTTGAATATTGGAAATCTATCAAATATTTATGAGGGGCAATACACATAGTCTAGAAATAATATATTTCACACAATAGATTATGTATTAATAGAAAAAGAGGGAATGAATAAAGTACAGAAAGTTAGTGTTTGATAATGATCAGAGAGTATGTAATAGTATTATAATCTTTTTATAATAGAAATGATTAGTAATATTATGGAAAATAATAATAAAAGTAGAAAGGATATTGATAGATGTGGATGAAGAGTGAATGATAAGACTAACTTAGAAGAATATAAAATAAAAGTAAAAAAAAAACATGGAATAGTTTGTTGGGTTGAATATAAGAATGGTGTGATGAAGTAGAAAAAGTGGTAAATAGGGTTTTAGGTAAGAATATTCAGAAGAATAAAAGCAACAGAAAAGTGAGAATTTGTAAAAAGTGTTAAAAAAAGGAAAAAAGCATGCAGAGAATATAAAAATGCTATTAACAACAAAGTGAAAGAAAAGTTAGCTGAAATAGATAATTGTAGAGAGAAAATGAAATTAAATAGTAAATTATTTGAGGATATTAATAAAAGTGGGTGAGATGAGAGTAAAAAATTTTGAAAGGAATGTAGGGGGAAGAGAAATAATATTACTAGATGATGAGGGAAAAGAGTATAGCTCTACAGAAGAATTAGAGACAGTCTTAAATAAGTCTGTAATGGATATAAAAAGATGTTAGATATGAAGGACAGAATGAGAACAAACAAAAGCATATAGTAATAGAAATAATAGGTTTTATAGAAAATGAATTGAATGAGGCAGGGAAGAAATTGAAAAGTGGAAAGATGAGGTTTGGATGGATAGGCAGCAGAGATGGTGATGAATTTGGGAAATTGGGCAAGATTAAATCTATTATCATGTTTTAATAAGATGACACAGAAGACAAAATTTCCAGATAACTGGAATAATACAAAAGTGAGGCTATTATTTAAAGGAAAAAGTAAGGACCATAGAAAGATACACAATTATAAACTGATAACAGTAATGTCAGGGTTATATAAAGGTTTTGCATATATGGAGACGGAAGGGTGGCAAAATGGATGGAAGAAAATAATATAGTGGAAGAACTGCAGGAAGGTTTTAGAATGGATAGGCATATAGGAAATAGTTTATTTGTAGTTACACAGCTTATAAATATGAATAGGAATACAGGTAGACAGTTATATATAACCTTTATGGATATAGAGAAGGCATATGATAGAGTAAATAGAAATAGATTTTGGGTAAGTTTAGTAAATTTGGAAATGAATGGAGCTTTAATGGATCTTATTAAGAGATTGAATGAAAATAATTACTATACGTATCACTTAAACCTTAAAACATCACATGATCACTATTTTCCATGCTTGCTCATAACTGTTGTTATAATAGGCAAAACTCTCTCCATACAGTAGTGCCACTCTAAGCAAGACAGAGTAATCAATGGATGCCAGAAGACTTGTGCATAAAATCCCTATCTAGTGCCTACTCATCCAATATCCCCAAACTAGTTTCCGGCTTATGGCTTTCGTCAGCGAGGAGCCTTGGATCTGAGAGCACTGCACCTAGATCTTAGGATCCAATGCAACCCACCAGCAGTCACCTTTTAACTCTATATAACTACTAAACTATGAGAATAAAATTGAAAACACACAGATATTTTCAATCTAAGCTCAATAGCTCAAATAGTCATGGGTCTGAACTCAGTTCAACACCCATACATTTTGGTGTCTTTGGCTCTTTTACAGCCATAGCCACCACCTTCCTATAAGGCAGGATTGGTATTAAACCTTAAAACATCACACGATCACTATCTTCCATGCTTGCTCATAACTGTTGTTATAATAGGCAAAACTCTCGCCATACAGTAATGCCACTCTAAGCAAGACAGAGTAATCAATGGATGCCAGAAGGCTTGTGCATAAAATCCCTATCTAGTGCCTACTCATCCAATATCCCCAAACTGGTTTCTGGCTTATGGCCTTCGTCAGTGATGAGCCTTGGATCTGAGAGCACTGCACCTAGATCTTAGGATCCAATGCAATCCTCCAGCAGCCACCTTTTAACTCTATATAACTACTAAACTATGAGAATAAAATTGAAACAAAGATATTTTCAATCTAAGCTCAATAGCTCAAATAGTCATATGGGTCTGAATTCAGTTCAGCACCCATACATTTTGGTGTCTTTGGCTCTTTTACAGCCATAGCCACCACCTTCCTATAAGGCAGGATTGGCAGTACTGTATGGAGTTTGTCCTATTATAACAACAGTTATGAGCAAGCATGGAAGATAGTGATCACGTGATGTTTTAAGGTTTAATACCAATCCTGCCTTATAGGAAGGTGGTGGCTATGGCTGTAAAAGAGCCAAAGACACCAACTGAGTTCAGACCCATATGACTATTTGAGCTATTGAGTTTAGATTGAAAACATCTGTGTTTTCAATTTTATTCTTATAGTTTAATAGTTATATAGAGTTAAAAGGTGGCTGCTGGAGGGTTGCATTGGATCCTAAGATCTAGGTGCAGTGCTCTCAGATCCAAGGCTTCTCACTGACGAAAGCCATAAGCCGGAAACTAGTTTGGGGATATTGAATGAGTAGGCACTAGATAGGGATTTTATGCGCAAGCCTTCTGGCATCCATTTATTACTCTGTCTTGCTTAGAGTGGCACTACTGTATGGAGAGAGTTTTGCCTATTATAATATACGTATCACTATAGGATCAGAGTTAAAAATTGGGTGGGACCAAAGCAAGGATGCCTATGTCACTTATTTTGTTTGTTATATTTGAGAAAATAGAGAGAACAATAGAAAGGCTATGAAGAGCTGTAAAGATACTATTAATAAATGGCAAGCAAGTATATACATTATCAGGTCTTTTATTTGCTAATGATATCTTTTTGTGTACAGAAAGTAGAGAAGATATGAAGAAGGTGCAAAGGTGGGTAAAGAGATGAGGATTAAATTTAGTGAATAAAAATCAAAAGTAATGATGATAAATGCTTGGGAAATGAGAAGAGAAAGAATATTTATTGGGGGATATAAAGTTAAATGTGGTGAATAGATATAACTATTTGGGAATCGTTTCAAGTAATCAAATAAATTGCTTAGATGAATGGGAGAAAAAATTGATAAATAAGGCAAAGAAAAGAAATGGACTGATTAAGAAATTAACAGTTTTCATATAATAAATATGATGTAGCTAGAATTGTATGGAAGGAAGTGGCAGTAGCAGGGTTAATTTATAGTAGTGATGCATTATTTGTTAGTAAAGGGGTGTTAGATTATTTAGAAAAAGTACAAAGAGAAGTAGGAAGATGTATTAAATGCAGATGTGTGGATGGAAAGAATGCAATTCAGGGAGAAATGGGATATTAAATGAAGTTATTACTAATATATTTTTATATTACACTCTCTTTTTTTTTTTGCAAATACTTTTTAAAATAATAATAACCTATTCGTTTTTGCAAATTGTACAAGAGCATTAAAAATTTGACTAAATAATAAAATTTTAAAAGTACTATCACCTTGCTTCTGATATGATCTCCACCTTTAATACATTTTTTAATCACACACTGATGCCCTCGTGCAATCTGTATTTATATTCTAGAAAATATGTCATTTTATTGGTTGATTCTTACTTTTGGTTTGATACCAAATTTGCATAATGTTAGAAACTTACACAATTAAATTAAAACATTTTATACAATAGTTAACTTAATATTTAATATTTGCTTTATGATAGGTAATAATTATATTTAATTCTTTAATGCAATTTTAAAATACTTTGAACTTGACTAATCTAAATACTAGCAAGCAAGTTTGTATAACCATATATTATTATACAAATCACATGACTGATATAACCAAGACAGACATTATCCAATTTACTGTCTGGGAATAAATAAATTGCTACACTTATTGTATTAAATAAAATAATACAATTATATAATTTGGAAGAATAATTTAGAAAATATAGAATTAAATACAACTTTCACTACCATAAAACTTATTTTTAAAATATACGATATTAATTATAATTGTTAAATATAATTTATAAATTTAAATATAGCATTTACTTAAATATAAGTTTTAAACTATTAAAATTGAACTTTTTAAAACATACTTTTAAATATTTATAGCTGTGTTATTTATTATGGCCCACTTTTGCAACCATATGTAATAATATTTTTAGCTTTACTTAACTATTTTAAGGTGATTTATCATCATTTTTATGCATTACGTATTTTCATTTAGCTTTAAATTGTACTTTAAGATATTATTAACAAAATATAATCAACACATCAAGAGAACATATTCTAAAACTTAAAATTTTTTAGTAATTGACTGTGATGATCTATTTCTGACCTATAGAAAAGGGCACTATATATATATATTTTACATGTCTATTCAGATTATGTTATCTATATTTTCTTTAGCTTATCATATATTATTTTGATATTATAAATTGATTATAATGATTGATGTTTGATTATGACATAAATTAAGGTATAGTTAATTGGTGCAGTTGAAATTAATCATATCAATAATTAAATTTTTCCTATAATTTTCATATTTAGCTAAAGTAGATGTAATTTAAAATTTGGTATAGTTTTATATTGGTTTTATTGAAAGGGTGAAATACAGAAATATGGTTTATTTGGATTTGAGATTGGTTTAAACTGGGTCTAGTTTAGTTTAATTAACTGATAAGTCATAAATTCTCCCTAGTATTATTATTATTTTTTACTATTGAATTGTCTCCTGTTAACATATGCAAATGAGATTTTTTTTGGTGGGAAATCTGGTGGATTATAAGATGTAAAGAAACAAAAGTAAGGAAGAAAAGCTTCTTGTAAAATATCTTTAAAGAAAACGAATTTGTAATATTAATTTTATTGTTTAAAATTAGAGTGTGTTTATTTATTATTAATAGTAAAAGCTCAAAATTCCTATCGGATGGAACATGAGTCTGGCAGTTTTCACTGTATGACCAGGAGAAACAACATTCCTCATATTTATAGAATGCATTGCAATATTCAATAATATTAAGCAAAATAGTATAAAGGAAAAGAAAACAAAATAAATAAATTAAAGTTCTGGTTTAATTTAAAATGTTAAGTTCAAAATGAATATTATGATTAAATAATATTTTTTCATATTAATCTATGTCATGCTTCGGACCTTCATGCTGCTCAGATAAATTCTTTTTTTTTTTTAGTTAATGAAATTGTCAAAACTATTCTGGATATGAACATTTATATTTAAGCATAAATTTATTGCTGTCAGTGAAATCCCTAAATTATATATATATTGTGCTTCAAACATTTTTACTGCTCGAATAAAGTCATTTCTTTTTTTTGGACTAATTAAGGAATTTGTTAAAGCTTACTTGGATATATTAACGATGTTTGGAATTAAACCTAAATTTCCAGTTGTGAGTGAAATTGTAAAATTATATATTATACTTTGGATATTCTAGATGCTAGGATAAAATTATTCATTAAATTATTAGTGATATCCTTAAAGCTTATTTGGATATGTTGACAATGTTTATAAGTTATTTGAGAAAGCCAGCTATTAATGAAAATGTAAAATTATATATTTGATAAAAGATAAAGAATTGACCCGAAGTTGCTTATAGTATTATCGTGAAGTAAATCTTTAATTGAAATGGTGATATATTGGATAATAAAGAAATCAAGAATGATCAACTTATTTTCCAGAAGAAGACTCTACAATTAGGAGTTATTTGGAGATATGAAATATTCAGTGAGATTTGTACTTTGTAAATTATGGATGATTAACTGAAGATTTGGTTATCTAAGCTTTTCCTAGGAATATTTATAATGCAATGAGAATATAGAAATGGAAAGCAAGAACTTAATAATATTTGAACTATAAATGCCAAATTTATTTTAAGCGTTGAGTATTATTTTGGGTATCTTGCGCAAGACGGTGTGAAATTAGAGTGTGTGTGTTTGTCTATTATATATATATTATGTTTTATGGTTATACATATGTTTTATGTTATATTGTATACTATGTAAATTATGGGTGTTTATTAAAATGAAGTTAAGGTAATATTAATATTTAATCTTAAAAGGGGATAGATGTTGGTCATTGATGATTAAAGTTCATCATTATTTGTTTTCAAAGGTATTAAATGATATTATAACTGTAATATTGGGCTTTAATATTGTGATGGTAAAACTTATTATTATTATGTTAAACAGCATTATATTTTGGTTTATTCATTTTATATCGTAATTTCAGAATATTTCAACAGCACATTTAACCAATATTGGGTTTAAAGGGAAAAGATTTTAATAATATGGATTTAATGTGTATTTTATTTGTATTTTACTACTTGAATATAAATAATTTATAGATTGATAGTGTAGGATGCCACTATATTCATTGTATACATGGTAAATATATTTATAACTGATTGTTATCATTATGAATAACCATTTAATGAATCTGTGTGAGTACTAAATAAGGCTTAGTATTCATGGTTGATGATTGGTGGAGGTGACCATTTTACAGCTGTGAAATTTCTGTTGGATGTATCTGGTTTTTCATTCTATATTGAGATTATTGTATTAGGAAGTCATTAGTAATTTGCAGTGTCGCAGAGATATCTGACACAATATCTTATATGGTAGTCATGATCTTAATGAGTATGCTTGGATGATATGATATATTAAGGAAGTTGTTGATCTTTTATTATGTACTTTCTTGTATCCATATAGGTGCTGATAGACACCTGGATATTTAATTCAAATATAATCAGACATGACCCTAGAACTAATAATATTATTGTCAATGCAGACTTGATTCTTTAATGTCTATGTTAATAGTGTTACCCTGTGCATTCAGTGATAAATCATTGTTGTGTAAATGTTTATTGTTCATTAGTTGTTGATGATGAATAGCTCAGGGAAGGTAGACAAGGTATATTCTTACATGTTGAATGAATATTTGTAATCCAGCTAACCTCAAATTTAATCTAAGTTAAAGTAATATACTAAGGAAAATGTTGAAAGCAATAGTGCAATCAGTTCATTCTAATAGACTCAATGTTTTATGCTTTATTAAAATAATAAATTTCAACAACATAAGTAAATATCTTATGGGAGATTAAAGAATCCGTAAACAAGGGAATCAGGAATGAATATCATTCATATTTACTTGAACCTATGAAAAATATGTAATTGCGATTATTTGATATGTTAATTATGCTGACTCTTAAAATGGAATAATTTCCATAACAAAGTATTATATTATTGAACTTACTATTATTATTTTATTATAATTTTTTTTTATTTTGAACACATAATGCTCCCTTATAATATTATTTTGGATATCTTGGCAAGTATCAGAATTTAGTTGTGGACATTTAATATTATATTTTGTTTCAATATTGAAATTATTTGTTTTGTTATATGGACCATCTGTAAATAAATGTAAGTATTAGTGTAAATAAATATTAGTCTAGTCTTTGTAGTATACTAGTTATTGCTTTGGCATTCATGGTTGTTCCAAATCACTAATCAGCAATTCAGTTAATTTCTAGCCATTACAGTTTAATGGAATTGTTATTGATTACATATTTCAACTTCTTAACCAATTCATCATTGCAATCATAAATGCTGATCATCATGTACTCTTTGGGATTTGAGAAATAGGATTATTTAAATTATTTAATAAGTGATTAATAGAACCCATTGTTATTTTCCAGTTATAATCAAATACCTGTAGCATGGTTTAAGTACTGTAGTTTATGCATAATTCAATTGCTAGTTGTCAAATCAATTAATGAATTTGTAATATGGTATTGTTCACTATGAAAACCATTTTAATATCGCAACCAGATAAAAGATCCAAGCCAGACTATTAGTTATAATGTCTCTTAGTTATACTGGTGCCTTAACACATTGAGTAACAGTAAAATGAACTTTCTTGACTAGCTTAAGTGTGCTTTGGTTCGGACATATCAAAATTACAACCCTGTGTTATAGATATGAAGATATTTTATTATTTAAGTACCTTGTACAAGTGATGTAGCAAACAAGGCTAGAAAGCAACAGTTCTTGGGTGCAACAATTTTGCTAATGTCCAATAGTTGGGGAACAGTTGGTTACAATAAATATATATATACAAAGAGGCTGGTGCTATATCTGCTTTAAAAGGACAATAAATATATTAGACATGGTAATAAAAAAAGACTTTTAATATATTCAAATAAAATAATGAACAATCGAGATTATTAATAATTGAGATAATTATGGAGAAGTGTTAACATTAGCAGAAACTTAATAATCAAGTTATTTGCATTAACTAAAATCCAGTTACATGAAATTATTAAGCAGCAGCCATTTTGGTTGCATAATCAAGTACTAAAGTGTTGAAATGATTTTGAAAATGTATTGAGTTTCTGTATGAAATCTTGAATTATGTATTTACATTATAACCTACCATAATTACTTATGAGTTACTTTGCTTTATCTTATATAAAATATTCAATTTAATACTCACACATTAAGAATGATATTGACCTTCTCATCAGTCCTTATGTTTTTATCAATTTATCTCAAAATAAAAGTTGTTCTGTTTAACAATATTAAAAAAAAAATTTAATTTAATCCAGAAATTTTTATTGAAGGTCTCCTCATTTTTTCAGTTATGATTTTTAGAATTTTTTTTTACAAAATTTACTATAGCATTTGTGTTACTACATTTCACAATCATAAATTTGAAAATGGATAATACATATGTGTATAGATAATTCTCATTTTAATGCATAAAAATATTGCTATTTTTATTCTGCAGTGAATTATTGTAAATAGATAATATTATGTTTTAATAAATTTATTGAATTATTTGTAAATCTAAATTTATTTTTATTTACAAAATTATGCATACTGTGTATATGTATATGTGGGTAAAATAATGTATATATATATTCTGTGTTTAGGAAATATGTTATACCGCGTGGATAGTGACAACAGCAGCCATTCCGATGAACCATTTATGGAGCGGCTTAGTGAAGGAGGCGTTACCATATTGAAACAGACTCAAAGAAAAACCCATGTAAGAATAAATAGTTTCTTTTCCATATTTCATTTCTTTCTTTTTTTTATTAGCACTTGCACTTAAAGATGCTAATAAGTGAGTGGTTAAATTATGCAGGCAACAGATAAAATATAAACTAGGAAACATTTCACAGAAATGTAAACTAGCTGATGGAGGTTTGGGACTACAAGCAAAAAAAAAAAACTTTCAAAAATTAAAAAAAAAATTGTAAAATGCACCAAACGGGGTCATTCGCTTTTTTTGTTTGCTGCACGATTTTGCTTATAATTTTACACAATTTCTTATAATATAATTTAATAATTTTTTACAAGGCTACTCTTTAATAATACTTTTATGGTTATTTTAAGTTATATACATTTCTTATATGTTTTTTTTTAACTATTTTATTCAAGGTACACTATGTTGTTTTATTTAAAATTAATATAAAAGCTTTATCACACGTTTGGTTTTTTTTAATTCAAATTTATTTTCTCACTTTTGTTTTTATTTATTTATTTTTTTCATTTTTGTCGAAGACCCATTATCTTGCTATACAAAATTGAACACTTTTATTGTAGCCGCCACCCCGTACCACACACAAGTACAGCTTTCCCATTAAGAGGATACTGTTGACACGTGATCCGAAAGACAGATATATTAGTGGTAAGTAGGTCCTCTCAACTGTTGCGTCGTATTTCCAAGCCTTCATTTTTAACACATTACATTTCAGCCATTTTACATTATGAGTTTTTTCACTATGTTATTGTTGTTGTCTATTATTATTATTAAGTTTTGAACTTTTGTAATGATCAAAATTAATTTTCTATTGGAATTTAAATATTTTATTTCACTGCTTTCTAATTATAAGGATTGAAAGCAATGGCATCTCATTACTTTTATTATCTTTATTTTTTATATTACATTATATAAATTTGATAAACTCGATTATCAAAAAAAAAAACTTTATAATCTTGTTTTTTCATTTTAAATTAGTTAATGAAAGCTCAATTGAATATTATCTTAAATAGAACTGAAAAATTAAAAATTACTCAGGGATATTCTTAAGAAATTCAAACATATGAAGTGACAGAACTGAATGCAATCCAGTACCTTAATTTTCAGAATCTGCTACTTTACCATTGTATTAAACCATGCTGGGCACCTGAACATTTAGTTTCATAAAATAAATGCAATGCTATTCTCAAAGATAGAAATAATAATGAGCATTTGATGGGCTTCTGATTTTTAAAATCCAAAAAAACTTCTAAAATTATTAATTTTATCATATATTTTTGCTTCTATTTTTCTGTGATGAGTTTTAATAAAAATTAATTACACACTAAAAAGCGAATAAATCTCTGATTTGTTATAATGCCATATTTATGGTAGGAAGGGATAAATAAATAAAATAACTAATTTTTATAGAATATGATTTGATTTCAATATATTGTGTTAAAGTAAATTTCCTTTTATTGTGATTGATAATATAATTCCAAGACAATGTCATAGAAAAATCATTTTATTTAGATCTTATTATAGATAGCCTCTAATAAGACTCAATTAATTTTAATCACGTTTCTTGTGGACTTAATTTATTTATTCTGAAAGTTGATAGGATAGAGTTTGTGAAATAGATAGTATTTATTATGGCATGAACACACATATTCATGTAGTAGTAAAAATACTGGAGAAACTTTTTTATTTCTTTTAATTTAAAAAAAAAGATTTATATAAAGTATAACTCTATAAAAAGTAATAACTTAGAAATAATTATGATCTGTGGTCGCTGAAATTCTGCTAAAATGTAAAATAATATTTTAGGAAATTTTCTATCACCCATTACTGTATTAATAACATGGTTTAATGTTCATAATCAGATGCTATAATCAAGCTACTAACAGATCCACATGTGAGTATTAACTATGAATAACAACATAAATAGTGTCTGAACAAAAGTACCTCTTATTGCTTTGTAGAATAGGATGTTTGGTCTTCAAAGACTAGATATTGTTTTTAACACTCATGTTATCAGTCATTTGTACAATTAAATTTTTATCCTTTTAACTATGTGCACAACATTTCTGACTTTCAATCCCCTTTAAATTTTTTTTTTTTTAGCTCATGCCCTTGAGAACTAAGAAAGCAATGACAGAAACAGATTTAGCAAAATGGCAGACCTTAGTAGTATTGACCTTTGCTTGAGGCATGAGTCAAATTGGAATTAGATTTGAGATGAGGCTTTCAGCTGAGCAAAGATTGTATGTTTAGGCAGCCTATTTAGGGATCCTCCTACTTGCCATGGAAGTGGAAAGAATCTAGAAAATATGGTCTAAAAAAGGTCTTTCTTGCACAGAGAAAGCAATAGAAATAATAATATTGACAGTAATAGTGGTAAAACAAAAAGCAGTAGTAGTACTAAAGATAAGTATTATAAATATATTTTTTTCATAAATACAAGTACATTGAATGGGCAAATATTACATAATACAAACTCTTTAAGACCAAGAATGGGGCCGAGGAACTATCAAGATTTTAAATCAATACAGTTGTTCTAAGTAAAACTTGTCTTCCAGAGAAAAAAGTTTAATAAAACAGGTAAATGGCTGCAAGGTTTTTTGAAAGCACAGCTCGATCAATGAAAGAATACATGATGTTGGATTTAGTGCAAAATTTAATTTAATCTCTTCTTTGAATTTTTTGAGATATCAATGAAAAACTAATAATGTTAAAACTTGACACATATAGTCCGACATAATTCAGAGAACTTAGAGAAAGAAAGCTTTTATTCCTTGCTGGATAATTTTACTACAGAAATGCCATTAAAATATTAATTTTGCTAGTACAAATAATACACTTTGATCAAAAGTTGTTAGAAATACTGTAAACTCAAATACCCTGCTGTTATTGAATTTATGCCCAACACATGGGTTCACTATTACACTTTGTTTGGGCAGAAAAATCACTATAAAGAAACATGCGTATATTTATGCTCAAATAACAATAGCATTTCTAAGCAATGGATGGATCATAGATTAATATTCTCTAAGGTTAAAATTATAGTTGCATTAAGAAGTATATAATCACAAGAAAATTGATGTATATTTTTTAGAGGTATTTACTAAGTGTATTGAATTTCAACACCTATTAAACACTAGAATTGCTCATTTGAATTTTCAGGACTCTCATGTATGGAATTCTCTTAGTAAATCTATTATTGGTTTCTGTTGTGTTTCATCTGGATTACAGACCCAACCAACAGGAAATAATATGAAATAATACTAAAACAAGTATTACAATTAATATATTTATTATATACAAATATATACAATACAATATATACAAATGAATATTTACAAGTTGAATCTTGGAGTTTAACAAAACTCTGTGTTCTGTTTTCCGCTTCCAGCCACACCTGATGGTTTGCCTCACGGGTAGGGTCTATGACTCTTTCAGCTGTACAAGACAGCTTGCCTTGAGCCGAGAGTGATCTTAGCAGCGTCCGGTCTCTGTGGGACTTACCTAGCTGCATCGATCTAAATAGCGTAGTGCTATCAATGGAATACTTGCTGCTGTTTAGGTTAGCAGAGTTTCCCTGGGAGAACGCAAAGAGGCCTGTTTAGGTTAGACACGTTCTTCCTTGAATCTCACAAAAGGCTGACTGTTTATACCCAGATCCCTGACCTTCTTGAAAACCTTTGGATTTAGCAAGCATCGTTGCTTATTGGCCTGTAATAATCATTGGCTATGTTATTATCTATACATCAGCCTATTGGCCTGTGGCAGACAATGCTTAATCCAATCAGATAAGGAGGCATCTGGAATAGTCTACTTCTGAGAGAAGGGAGGACTATAACAGTTTCATTAAAAAACGAATTGTGATTCCTTTTCTTACAGTGATCTTATTATTATAAAGACTTGATTAAAAGAAAAATGTGGCATTTTAAATATAGAGCTTCATAATAAATGTAAAGCTTTAAAGGCAGACATTCAATAATTGATAAAAAGGCTTAAAAATGACTGGTAGATTAAAACTGCAAAAGAGATACATTCATTTACTAATTGTGATCACGTAATATCTTTTTTTTTTTTTGATGCACTGAAAGCAATATCACATGATCACCATCTCATGCTAGCACATAACTGTTAGTAAACAGGCAAAAACTCTCCATGAGATGGTGATCATGTGATGTTTAGTGGTTTAACACCAATACTGCCTAATAAGATAATGGTAGCTATGGTTGTTAAAGAGCCAAAGTCACCAAAATGTATGGGTGCTGAATTGAGTTCAGACCCATATGACTATATAAGATATTGAGCTTAGATTGAAAATATTATTGTGTTTTCAATTTCATTCTCATAGTTTTGTGGTGAAGTAGAGACAAAAGGTGGCTACTGGAGGGTTGCATTGGATCCTAAGATCTAGGTGCAATGCTCTCAGATCCAAGGCTCCTCACTGATGAAGGCCACAAGCCAGAAACTAGTCTGGAGATATTGGATGAGTAGGCACTAGATAGGGATTTTATGCACAAACCTTCTGACATCCATTGATTACTCTGGTTAGCACAAGGTGGCACTACTATAGGGAGAGTTTTTGCCTGTTTACTGAAAACAATATATAGACCTAAAATAGTGGTTGCCAACCTTTTGGACCTTATGGACTACTAGATCACTAATATAATTTCTTTTTTAAAAAAAGATAAATAATGATCAGAGAACTTCCATTTTATTAATATGAAATGCACCTATTTAATATAACAAAATTATAAATGCTTATTTAATCATAAAATCTTTAATGATTATTTAATTGTAACAAAATTATTAAAGTTCATTTAATTATTACAAAATATTTGAAACTTATTTATTACACCTTGTTTGATATAAGTTTATGGATTTTTGGCTCCAATGACATTACTGCAAGACGGAGAGCTGTATTTATTTCAATTCTAGACCCGATACCAAGTTTTAATTGCTGTGCTAGATAAAAAATGTCTTTTCGCACAAATATGTTGTTGAAAATTGAATCAAAATTTTTATTGCTTTTTCACTCAGCAATGAATATTTACCTTTTATGGAGAACCAAAAATAAGGTCATGATAAGAATGACTGGAATTTAGCATTGAAACTGTCATCGTATGATAGATTAATGAGGCTTTCTTTTTCATTCATACTTAAATTACTATCTTCATTGTTTACTGCAAATGGATCTATTATCCATAAATTGTCATATCTGAGATCTTTTTTCTTTGGGTAATAATAACCCCAAGATCCTGTGCGTAATTGTAAGTGTTGTTGAAAAATGGTTACTACTTGCTAGTTTATATCCTTCTCTCTCATTCATTCATCAAAATTTGAAAACATTTGCAGAGCTTCTTCAGTCAATAGCATTTGCCATAGTAATATTTTTTTTGGAAAAGCATCCATTTTACCTTGTAGTGTGAACACATCCTTAAGTTGTCCTTGGAAGGATATGTTTAATTCATTTAACAACAACAAAATATCTGCCAGGTATGCAAGCTTGATTATTCATTCATCATCAGAGCAAGAGTTCTTGAAATTTTGGATTATTTTGGTACTAGAAAAATAATTTGACTTTTTCATGCAGGGTGAACAGTTGGGTTAGTATTTTGGCTCTCGACAGCCATCTCACTTCAGTGTGAAGAAGAACGTGAGTATACTGAGAATTCATTTCTTCACAAAGTGCCTCAAATATTCAAGGTGTCGAATAGTTCTGGTTACATTTTTTTCATTGCAAGTTGCTCAAGATATATGATGCAGTTTGTAGACAAAATATCTGGGTGACCAACATTTTTTACCTTTGCAACAATTCCTGAAAGCTGTCCATTCATATTTGTGGCATCGTCTGTACATATTCTAATACATTATTTTCATTAATGCCGGGTTTCAGAAATAAGTATTAAGTGCTTCAAAAACCTCAGTTAGTTGTTCTACCTGGAAAACTGAGCAAACAAAGTAGTTTTTCCTGTAACTCTTCACAATCAACCCTCACAAAGCAAAGGAGCAATGCCTTATTACTTATGGCCTTTGATTTCTCAAGTTGAATTGAATAAAATGTGAATTTTTCATCATTTTTAAAACTTGATTTTTAATATCTTCAGTCATGTCTTGAATTCTGTGCAGTCTTAGTGGATATAGGAATTACTTTCAGTTTCTGGATGGCCTGCTTTCCCAAAACCTTTTCACAGGCTTGCAACATGCAAGGCTTAATTAATTCTTCTCCAGTTGTATATGGCTTTTTATTTTTCTCGATCTGAATTGCTATCAGATAAGAAACCTTTAATAAGGATTTATCTTCAACAGTCGTTTTAGTTAACCAATTACTTGCTTTTGCATATATTTGCATATTCTTTGAAAATATTCAAGTAATTTTTTAACTAAATCCGGATGTTTTAATTGCAAGTGTCTTCTGATTTTCAAAGATTTCATTGCCTCATTGGATAAACTCTCAGAACACCCACATAGCAGCTGTGGATTCATCTCATTCCCAAGTTCTTGAATAAATCCAAATTTCAAGTAGTTTGAATCATATTTTTTTGATACTTGTGAGTTTTTGCCTCCAGTTCGAATGTTCTTTCTAATGGTGTCTGATTAGGATTGTGGAAACTGATTCATTGATCAGCTCACTGTTAAGTGAAGTACGCATATTACTATTGTTACTATTATCATTAGTTACATTATTTTTTGTATTACTAAAGAAATGCAAAATATTGCTTTGCTTTTTTTTCACTCATTATGGGTTTATTTCATTCAAATCTAAAACCAAACAAGAAATGATAGTTATCAAAGTAAAACTGTTTCATGCCATTGAATATAACAGTTAAAGAAAATATATGGTTACGGTCATATTTACATAAAAAGAGCATCTGAAAAATAAATAAAATAAAACACTAATGAGAATCAGTATTCGGCGAATGAGGTAACTGTTGCAATGGTCATAACAATACTGAAGCCGCTTTAGTATTATTGTGCCTCTTGTTTCCTCCTCTCTAGTATATTTCTGAATTTAATGTAATATAAAAGCAAAAATTGTCATTCAGAATATAAATTTCTGAGAATATTATTTTTTTATTATTATTAATAAAACATAAAAAATGCAAATAATGTCCAGATTTTTCTGCAGATCACCAAAATTTTTTCATGGATCACCAGTTGATGATGCTGACCTAAAAAATGATATCATAATCCTATTAAATTTAGTAATGGTTTTATTTTATATAAAGACAATAATATTTTGAACAAGTCAAAGGAATATTTTGATCATCTTTTGAATAATGATGCAAGAATTGTGATGACTACTTTTTATGATATATCTTTTTTGTTTACAGTCGTGGGTCAGATATCCAATTTAGTGACATTTGAACAGCTTTTTGTACTTTTGAAAATGAAAATGCTATAGATTTTGATGAATGTCTGGAGACATTCTAAAATAAACTGGTGATATATTAGCTGTAAAATATTGAAATTTTTTAGAATATATGGACTCTTGAAGTTGTGTTGCTTGATCTTAAGGTTGCTTTTATTGTTAAAAAATTTTAAAAATAAAGAGAATAGATAAGATTGCAGTAATTATTGTGGAGCTTCATTATTATCCATTAAATAGGTTACTTCCAGTTGTAGATAAATGGTTATGGGATATTCAGTATGGTTTTAGAGAATCAACAAAGGACTATAGATATGGTTTTTGTTGCCAGGCAAATGTAAGAAACTTACATATTGCTTTTATTAATTTAATCAAAACATTTGACTCAATCAAACAAGTCTATAGCATTGAAATTTAGTTGGTTGTCCACCAAAATATATTCCTATATAGATTCTACGTGATATAATGAAAGGAAGTGTTAGGCAGAAAATCTGAGGTATTTTGAATCAAATGATAATTGGTGTTGTACCAGTCGAAAATGTATGTCCATCCAACAAGATTTAGAATCTGAGCAAAAGTACCCCAAATCCAATCATGCCCGAGATACACAGGTCAGGAGCAATCATGAATTCTAACCTGTTTGTCCATTCCCCAAATCTATAACACTACGGACAACACCTACTGTGATACTACATAAATTAATTATTTCCAGGCCCGATGCTACATCGTTTTGCATGAGAACTCAGCTGATGATGATGATGAGAGATTGAGTGAACCCAAGACATAAGTTAAAAAAATACATAAATATTATTAAGGAGATTCGAACAACTGGATTAAGTTTTTAAAATTATAAATATTTATTTTGACAAAATTCAAGATTATTTTATATTTGTATAATCAACTTCACGCAGTTTAAATCTTTATTTTTATTATACACATTTAACAAACCTGATACAATTATTTTATTTAAACAAATATCAATTTAGTGCGGCAGTTACAATACTAAACATATATTTAAAATAGGATTTTATTCAATGTTACAAAAAACAGATTTATCTGGGTGATTGGTAGACGTTTATACATTAAAACACACATAAAGATATGACAATAATAGAGTTTCGCTGTTTGGATGACTTTAATGGGATGCCCTTGGCATTGGATACATAACTTTATTTTCATTTATAGAATTTATTTACAATACTAAGATGAGGCTACATTGTGATCAAAATATACTTGAAACATTTATTTATTAAACATTTTCGACATTTAATTAGAAAATATTGCAAAACTCTATCAATACAGGAATTGATTATTTCAATAAAGGGGAGGGCAGTTTCATGAGAGGTTGGATCTAAAACTCCAACGAAAAATATTTAAAGAGAAAAAAGTTTCATTATTACACATCATTATGGTTTATTTTGTCAAACAGGCTAAAAGAAAAATGAACTATAAGAAATTGTGGTGCTAGCATAGTAGCTGAATATTTGCGGATCCATTTTTTTGAGATGCTTTATCATATAGAAAAAAATAGTCTAGCCGACTTGCCACCCCACATTTTGTGGAATCGGTTGACAAAAGGTCCTCGGACGGAGTTGCAATGGGCCGAACTTTGCCAGAATTATTCCATGCATTGCTCTCGTTACGTGAGTATATATATATGATCCAAGGACATTCATCGCCCTGTTTACGACCTGAAATGAAGAGGAGACAACTCGGGCATTCCGACACATGTCTCTAGATAAAGCTTAATAACATGAAGAGTGGCCTATGCTAACAAAGTTTTTATAAGAATATGAAATCATTGAGTTTAAATATTAACATAAAGCATTAAGTGGTTTAACAAGTACATAATATGTTAAAATAATGACCCATGTAAGGTAATCATTTATCAAAAGTTAAAACTATAATTAATGAAGCATGCATTGCTCCCCCTTCTTGAATCACTATTTTGTTTAACATATAAAAAAAACTACAATTCGCGCACTTAAAAGTGCGAATGACAAAATAGATTTAAGTCTTCGGCCTTTTTGATGATGTTCAATAAAGAAATTAATAAAATTAACGGACACCAATGTCCACCCCAGATTGCAAAGTATTTATACATTTTGTATAAATTTATGATCAAATATTTTTTTTTAAAAAGCATATATTTATTTAAAATACAAACTCAATCTTACGAGCTATTTAGAAATAACTAAACAAGAACTCATTAATCCCCCCCCCTCTATTCCACAGTGGGATATAGAAGAAGTTCGTAAGACTGGGTTTGATTAGCATTTACAAATAAAATTAAATGAAAAATATAAAATATCATTTAAACTAAATTATAACCGCACTAAATTATAAGAATAATAAGAAGCGTGAATTGGATGAAAATTTTTATAGTAACATTAATTTGGATAGTAGAGAATTGATACAAAGAAAATTATTATTAGTTTTAACATACTCGCCGATGAAAGAGTTAAAAGAGATTAAATATACAGAAAACATTAATTTAAAGAGACAGGATTCATGTAAGACAATTGTAATGGCTTTAGACTTGTTATCTCATGACTCTATGGGATGAAGTAGGCACAAGTCTTCTGTGGTAGGCGGCATTCTTTGATTTAACATGTCTCTTGGCCTTGGCGGTTCTTTGATGGCATGGGCACTGTTGATCAGCAGGAGCTATATCTCAGCACGGTGAAGAGTCTGACTGAAGACAGAGGGGAAGGTAGCTTAGGCCCCTCAAAATTAAACAGACGTGGAGTCGACTAGTGGCTATTGACCAAACTCTGACACAATAGATTTTTGGCCCTATTTATACCAGTCCTGAGTTATTTAAAGAATTTTTTTTTTTTAATTAAACTTTTTAATTCAAATTGAATCTTTAATTTACAGAAATGTTTTCTCTTTTGTTATTGGATATGCAATCGTAAGATAACTGTCCAAAAATAAATTCAAATCAATTTCCAGATTGGAAATAGATTAGCGGTATATTTTAAATTTTACTTTTATTAACTTTAATTTAAAAATGTCTTTTAAAATCATGAAACAAACTAATGTTCCCACCCCTTTAATTACTCTTGGACAGTCGGCGATTGCATCTTCCTTCTTGAATTTTTATGTAGTTTTATAAAGAAAAATAATTACAAAGTATTAAAAATATAATTAAGAAAAAAATAGAAAATTATTTACAATATTTGTTTGTGCTTTTATATATATAAAAGCTCTGTTAATATACGTATATATCTGAGCCGCATCTAGAGATATTAATATCAAAATAATTAAATAATTTTTATTTAAAATTTATATTTATAACTTTTATAGACGCTTCTCAGAAATACACATATAGTTTATCTACATATGACAAAAAAAAAAAGCAGGATGAAACGTGGGTTGTGGTAGAACAGTGAAACTCGATCTTGAACTAAGATCGACTGTTTTAGTGTTAAACAAAGATGTATACCTGCTCCAACATTGTTTTTGATTTTTATGACAGTGATCTTTAAAACATTTATACATGACTAATGTGTTACAGATTTGATGGTGGAATTTTAATTTGAATCAATTCAAAGTGAAAAGAAGAATTTCATCTTCTTGGATTTGGGATTTACAGGAAACTGATGATAGTTCTATTTTTCCCAGTTCAAAAGATGATATGCAGAAGATATTTAATATTTTGAATGTAACATATAAAGACTTTGATTTAATAATTAATGTTAAAAACCTCAAGTTTTTGTTATTTAGTGATAAAAAACTTTTAACTTGAATAGTTATCTGCTTGATAATATAAGCCAATTTTATATATTTTAGTAGACTTCTTTGCAGCACAGATTCTGCCTTTAACATGTTAAAAAATAATATATTTCATCACTTGGAAATAACTATTGCAGCTAACTAAATTAGCTGTAAATTGAGCTGTTATATTACTTAATTTATTGTACAGAAGTAAAACTTGGGACATTCTATTGTCACAACGTAAAGGCAGTAGAAAAATTTCATTTAAGATTGTTCCATAAAAATATAATGGCAAAGTCATAAGACTAAACAATATAATCTTTAACTTCTTGGATATTTGTTTTGCATTGTACATGTGAAATGAATGAACAATACAAGACTTCCTAAAAGAGTGTGTTCATGGGGAACTGGTACATAATTTTTGTGACTCTGTTTAGATTGTAAGTTTATCTCGGAGGCATTTTTTAAAAATGTCATGTTTATTGGAATGATATGGCAGAGAATAGAGTATCTATTGGAGAGCCATAATTAGATCTGTAGGTTGAAGTATTTCAGAAAGTTTCAGTAGAAGTTAAAAAATAGCTTTGCAAAATATCGAGTAAACAGAAAAGTGAACCTATCTGTGGAAGTGTTTGTGGTTCACTGATTTGTATAATAATGACTTAAACTTATCTCTAATTGTAAGTATAGGGGACTTGAACTCAGATTTTCAAGCACCCTTTAGCTATCCCCACTCTCATACAACTGATACACATGACCACACACATGTAGAAAAGATAAATAATCACCAATACACGTATTTCAAATTACTTATCTCTAATGTAATTTTTTTTCTTGAGCTTGAAATGGCTATACTTATTTGTGAATGGTTGCTGATGTGATGATGAATATTCATAACTATACCACAATAATTATTTTTTTTATCATTAAAATGCATATGAAATGTAGAATAAATTCTATTATGAGTGTGTCAAATCACCACTAATACTGATAAAGATTCATTTGCTTTTTTGTTATCTTTTTGATAATTGATCACATTTTCAAATTACCTCTTTATTTTTTTTTTCCTGTCCAATAATAAATTGCCTACTTTAACTGAAACATTGCTTTATAGAGCGAGAGAGAGAGATCTGGGAAGGAGTAAAACAGTTTTTAAATAACCTTCTAGAGGGCAAAGTCTCATCAATAGCTTTCAAAGAGGAACCTTATCTCTTCTATATAAAAAGCAAGTAGATAGTTAACTGGGTTGATTTTCAGGATGCACCTGAAGAATCCTAAAACTGCTTATAACCTGGAAATTTTTTTTTTTATCTTGGTTTGGATCAGATTACCAAATTGTGACAAATGCATAAAGTGCAAGTATTGAACAAAATAACAATACTTCTCACATTAAAACTGTACTTTTGACATCATCTAACATGTAAATGAAAATACATACTAATGTAACATTTTTTTTTTGATAGACATGTAAGGAATTGATGAAAAGAATATTTACAGTGATGATTGTGAATTGATGTATGTCTTTATGTAAATATGAGTTATTCAGACCAGTTTCTATTGCATTTGATATACCAAAGAGTGACCAATAATTTGCAAAGTTAATTACAATAATGTTCCATAACTACTAGCTTTTTAATGTATTGCATGATCATCCTATGATCAGTTTCATCGAGGAAGTATTTGGACTGCAACTCCTCAAGAGCATAAACATCACATGATCACCATTTCTTATGCTTGCTTATAACTGTTATTAAAACAGGCAAAACTCTCTATACGTATTGTCTCAGGAGCATACTTGAATTGCAAATTTTTTCTTAAATATGCATAACCAATTTATAGTCAATAAGTCTTTCAAAAGTAATTTATAGATCTTGAAGGTAAAGAGATGATAATCATACAAAAAAAGTATTTAAAAAGTATATATATATCAAATAAAATGCAAGGATGTAGACTGGGCAATAATTAAAGAGATTAATAGTAGAAAAGGTCAACAAAAATAAAATTATACTAGAAAATGTCAACTAAAATTAAATTACAGTAGAAGAGGTCAATTAAATTAAATTATAGCAGAGCAAATCAATTTAAATAAAATTATAATAGGCAGGCGGTAAGAAATATGTTAAGGTGGAAAAAACAAGTCATAGTAAAGCTATATAATGGAAATGATGGATGAATGCACTATTATTATTTAATAAATGCAGAACATAGAAACCAAGCAGGTATAAATAGTAAAACATGCTGAAATCAGAACAGATTTAAACTATAGAACCAATCAAAATGATAGATATTAATGTCCAAGAGATGCAGATTGATAAAAGACTAGACATTCTAGTGGCAAATAATAACAATGAACAACTTATCATGATGATAAATGTGTTAAAGAAAATGTTTAAACAAATTTATAATAAATGGAAAACATAACCAAGAAAATTGAAGCTAATCAGAGATGAATGAAATGAAACAAGTATCCAAGAAAAAAAGATCAGCAATGATAACAAGTCTAAAAAGATTGAAGACTGCCAAAATCAAATGAAGGAAGAGCTACCTAAAAAGGAAGAGGACAGTGTGGAAAATGTAAAGAAAGAATAGGAGGAAGGATTGAATAGAGTAACCAGATGTCATAATTTTTCGTACTTGTTTTTGATTAGATGTCCCAATTTTCAAATACTCATCATTATTATTTGTCTTGCATAAATAATTCTTTGCAAAAATGATAGTTTTTTGACCCTTTCTGTTCATTTCAGTGTCTACACTTCAGACAAATTCCAACACCAAAACAAAGATTACTATTATGTTAAATGTCAAGTTCTCAAGCTCGATGCGTTCTCGCATCCAACCTTGCCTTGGAGCATGTGAAGTTGGATTTTTTTTAGGCTAAAATTTGAACTGTGCTTGCACCTGCTTTAAGTGACAGTGTAGTTTTGCTAGTTCTTTGTTAATATTAATTTTCTGCAGTGATAAAATTAATAGAAATATTAATAACCCTAAACAATAGACAACATGTCAAAGAGGAAGTGTACTTACAATGATGG
Source organism: Epiperipatus broadwayi (assembly GCA_028023455.1). NCBI lineage: Eukaryota > Metazoa > Onychophora > Udeonychophora > Euonychophora > Peripatidae > Epiperipatus > Epiperipatus broadwayi. The sequence continues at coordinate 3,677,833 of JAQFVV010012471.1, read as the reverse complement.
ATATACACAGGAATGGGTTTTATAAAAAAAATAAAAAAAGGACACAATGCTGTAAAAATGATTGTTCATATGTCCCGATTTTTGATCAAACTAGTCTGGTAACCCTAAGATTGAAGGATCTAAATCAAAGTGGTGATTCAAGAAGTAAAACAAAATAAAAAAGAATGTAATGAAAAATCTTGACCTATACTTTCCAGAAACAGAATATCATCAAAACCAAGAAATAAGAGGCAATAAAATACAGATTAACAGGAGGAGGCATTGTTGAAAGACTACCTCTGTTGAAATCAAAATGGAAGTAAAAGAATAAGCAGCTATTTATAATAAGGTGGAAAGTGCATGAAGAAATGAGAGCAGATTATAGAAGTTTGATGAAAAACAAATAACCTACAGGTTAAATAGAAAGATGAAAAAATGAATAAAGGCTCTAAAATATATATATATATATTTAAGGTTTTTACGGTTGTATCGAAATATCGGTATGTAATGGAAAATAACCCACGGTTTAGTCCAAAAAATAATAATTTATATATATAACTATGTCTCTAGTAACCATTTCCTAAAAATATATTTATTTATTTTTTAGTTTGAATTCTATGATAGAGAAAGCTAAGCTTGCAATATCCTATGATTGTTTGACTAAACAGTTTGAATAGATAATTTAGTTTGAATTTTATGATGAAGAAACTAAACCTGTAATATTTTGTAAACCAATTACAGAGAGTATCCAGTCTGATGGATTCACTTAGTTCATTCACTAAATTGTTACCGGAGAAAGGACTTTCCAGGAAGGTATTAAATATCAATTACCATAAGAGGAGTACAGATCTAGAGAGGCATATATATATTTGCTTTGGGGGAGGTTCACTTGAATTTAATTCTGTACGTAATAAATTATTTTCATTTTAGAATTTTATTGTCAGAATTGAGATTTGTGGACTTCAATAATAAAATATAAAGAACGTAATGCTAAAGGCAAGTTTGTCCTATCTGTAATAAAACATGTGGATTAATAATAAATGATCAAAAATGTAACCATGATTGTATTAAAAGATAATTGTGATTATATTAATTAAAAGACTTCTTGCATTAGATTTGTTCTATAATTTTTGTTACAGTATTAGATTATAAAATTGTTTTCAAGCATGTTATTCAATTCACAGTTAGTATTGTTGTTGTTTTTTTTAATACAAAATTACTGATGTTATGTCAAACGTGAAATACTTCAACTTAATGTTATTGTTGCAAAAATTAAAAAGTCCCAAATTTTTATTAAGGTAATTTTTTTATTAGTACTACTGTGATACTCAAGCATATGTTAATTATCATTTATTCTAATAACCACAATCAGATCTGTTTTAATCACCAAAATAACACAACATCAGTATATATATATAAATTTCCATAAAGAACATAAATAAAATAACATTAATATATTACATATTTGTTTATTGAAAGTTAAGTTATTTAAAAATGAATTGAATATAATTCTATCTTATTAACATTAAGCTGATACTTTGGTTAAATTATCACTAAAACTCAGGTGCAAATTTTAATATTGAATTGAGCATTATGAGCTTTTGTATTTGATGTGATCTCACATCTTTTCCAGAATTTGATTGACAAAAATATGTATCCTTTAAAATATTAGTTTTATCAACATTGCTAGGTATAAGACCATTAATTTCTCCAAATTTCTATGAAAGACTTAATTGAAATAGAAGTAACTACCTTCCAATGATACCACTCTCTCTTTTAAACTGTTGTTATATTAGCTTAGTTTTTGATGTAGTTTTGAAATTATAGAGTGAGTTTTGTCTATTGTTTTAATTTATGTAGAGACTAAATAGTCTGAAATCACTATTAACTATATAGGTAGACTGTACATAATTAAAATAATAGACAAAATTCACCCTATAATTTTAAAACTAAGTTACAATCTAAACTTATATAACAACAGAGCTTAAATGAGAGTATTATCATTGGGAGGTAGTTATTTTTGTTTCAATTACAGAAAAAAAGATTATGATTTTAAGTCGTAAGTAAAATAACAATGTATTATATACATAGTGTATATGATTGATAATTGGGTCATTATGAATTTTGAGATAAGGAAAATACTGTATTTGTAATTTTTTGATTGCATGTATTCCATAGTGCTACTTTAATTTATTAATTACAGTACAGTGCTTACTGTTTCATAAAGTATTATAAGATTCGTAATAGTCATTTCATTTCAGGTGAGAGCTGTATGATGAGAAGTATACTGTTAAATTTGACCTCTGATTATTTTTTCTTTAGTATAACACTTTTATTATGTGTGTATATATATATATATGTAAATTTATAAATAAATATTAGAAAATACAGTACTTAAAAGTTTATAAAAAAATATATCTATAAACGTCACTTAAGAGATCTTTCAACTATCCTTTGTAGTTTTTGTCAACTAATACTTTGAAAGGTCAACTTTCCCATAATTCCATGATGTCAACTTTCTCATAATTCGGTGATCTTAATGTTTGTTGCCTGCCTATTGATTAAATCTTGCTTGTATTTATCTATTAACATAGCTTTCTTAATTTTTCTTTTATTATTATTTCTTTCAGTTTCCAATATTTTTATGTTATTATAATTAAAATCAAAACCATATATACATGATTTATTATGGTCATAAAAAACAGAAGCTGATAAATTATCGTTATTTTTATAATTTGTTTTGTATTTTGGTTGTCTGATAAGTTATTAATAGTTTGGATAATATTGTTAATTTGTGCCATACATATATACAAATCCTAATTGAGCACCCAAAATGTAATAAAAGTTGATTGAAGAAACTAAGTAGAAAATAATATTATAAATTATTTGAAATGAGATGCAGCCTCAGAATCGTAGTTTTTCTTTATCCTTCCCAATCTTTTCATCAGAGAGGCTAAATTCGAAACCTTGCTATTATCCAACTATTTAAGGAATCACTATTATTTCTTTTCTTTCTCCATTTTATGTACTTACTTTATTGCACATTATTAATGGCTTTTATTTTTCTTTGGAAAAAATAATTACAAAATATTTGCTCACTATTCATTTTTTTATTTCTGTAATTTACTCAACAGGTGTATATTTTTATTTTAAAATAGCAATGAACTATGACTGAATTTTTTTTTAAAATTTAGTTTATAAAAATTACCTTAATATATGGTTTAAAATAGGGAAAACTCTCTATATGTATTACCACTCAGTGCAAGCCAGAGTAATCAATGGATGCCAGAAGGCTTGTGCAAAATCCCCATCTAGTGCCTACTCATCCAATATCCCCAGACTAGTTTCTGGCTTGTGACCTTCGTCAGTGAGTAGCCTTAGATCTGAGAGCACTGCATCTAGATATTAGGATCTAATACAACCCTCCAGCAGCCACCTTTTAACTCTACTTAACTACAAAACTATGAGTCTTAAATTGAAAACACTATAATATTTTCAATCCAAGCTCATTAGCTTATATAGTCATATAGGTCTGAATTCAGTTCAGTACTTATATATTTTGATGACTTTGGTTCTTTAATAACCATAACCACCACTATCCTATTAGGCAGGATTGGTTTTAAGCCAATAAACATCACATGATCACCATTTTTTATGGGGATTTTATGCACAAGCCTTCTGTGGAATTCTGCTCCTAATCTTGCACTGAGCATGAAGTGAACAAGATTTAACAGGGAAAGAAATGGATACCAATTTAGCCTATTGTCTGTACTCATATATATTGGTACTTCCAGATAAACTGATAGAACGAATGAATTGACAGGACTCTGCCAATCAAATACCCCTTTAGTTAATATTCTACTCGAATGCCTGAGTGTTTAGGACCTATGGTAAGTACACATCTTTGAAAAGTCTATTTAGAAATAGCTTTTCTGTGCCACTCCTAGAAAAAAATAAAATGAATCCCCCTTCCCTCCTAGAAGGATATGTAATACCATATGTACAGCGGAGCATGAGAATAAGATTTAACACCCGGTAGACCTGTGTGGCTAGCTCAGTCTGCTCTATATCCAGGTCTTCAGTGGGTAAGTTAAATGGTTATAGTAGGTATATGATTGATAAGGAAAGAGTACATTTATCCAATAAATAATAATATGAAGATAAAACCAATTTAATATTATGATTAAATATTTATTTAATCCCAAATACCCACCACTGTTTTATACTTAAAATGATATAAAAATAAATAAATGAATTCTTATCACAAATCCATATATATATTTGATGCTTTGGAATAGATAATATAAATACAATTTTAAATGAATAAGAAGAATACTAAATTCCTAAAGCTATTTATAATGTTTCATAATGAATGGAAGTGGTCTGAGCTTTTTACCCAGTAGAAATAAGTTATGTCTTGTGTGATTTGATATATATTTCTGATATAAAAGATTTTCAGTCATAAAGGCATACACTTCTATTCAGGACTTTAAAACCTGTTTTATTGATAGCAAATATAATAATAATAATAAACAACTATGCATACATATATTTGCACTATAAAATACTTCATTAATTTCGTATTTTACGACATGTCAATAAGGTTGCATTAGCTCAGATACCATAGAGCACTCAACATGAGGTACTGTTCTATTTGCCTTTTACGATAAATTCTTATACATGTATATACGTGCAGCACAATTATACACTCACTACTATTCTAAATATAAAGTTATTAGTGGACTTGCTTACGGGAAATTTACAATAAATAAACCCTTTGGCACTCATCATAAGGTGCCGCAGTGACAAAAAATAACTTAAAAGGATATACGGATAAATACATTTTTAAACCCTCAACATGAGGTGTCGTATTTACCGAATATTACAAGTGTATGTGCGCGTATATACATATGTATATTTATGTGTGACAATTTTCAGGAGTAACAACAAGAAGAAAAACAAATAGCAACAAAAAATTCTAATTGCAACCTTTGCTGAAAATACTAGAATTTGAAATAGAAAAATGAATTAAAAGATTTAAGTAAAAGCTGTATCATTATGCCTGTAATAACCATAAATTCAATATATATATATGCGAGAGACAACTCTCTCTACTTTTTTTTTTTAAATGATTAATAATAATAAAAATAAAAATGATATTTTTCTAATTATTGGAAACGTCAGAAGTAATTAATTCAGTATTATAAAATATTTTAAAAAGAAACTTATTTAGGTGTCTTCATCTTCTCCTGACTGGGCTTTGAGTGGGCTTCAAGTCAAACGGCTGTGTGGTGAAGATTTCATCTCATTCAGGCATAGGCAAGGCGGCTTTTGTTATCATCATGGCCGGCTGGAACTGGTGTGATCACATCTTGGCAATTTGGACAGAGAAAGGGCGGGTACACCGGCTGGTTGTCTAACCCATGGTCATTTTACTGGAACCTCTAGTAGATTGCTTTATATTTTCTTTTTTTGTATATTATAATAATTATGATTATTATTAAATTTTCATCTGCTGTCTCGAATGGTTACTCGAATCCACAAGAAGACAAGAGTTCTTAAAAGAACTGTATAATGGATTTCTTCTTAAGAATATCAGTAATAGTCTGGTCCATATATGAATCTTTAGGTGGCTGGATGATTGTAGAATTCCGGAGCCAAAATAGTGAATGATTTGCCCAGAACAATTGCCAAAGAAAGAATGAACTGAATCCCACAGCACTGACTAAAACCTATCAACCCCACTCATACAGAACTAATTCAGGTACCCCTCCCCCACGAAGTATGAATCAGCCAAACCTTTTATTTTACCTTATCATTTAGATTATAACATTCCTTTCTATTTTTCTGATTAAATTCTACATTTTAGGGTTTGGTATAATGATTAGTTTCCATCTTGAATACTCAGACCAATTGATTACAGATATTAATTCAAAAGAATTTTATTTTATCTAAAAAAAAAAAATAACATTTTAATTTTAACATTCCTTATCAAACATTTTGCTTTTTGATTAAGTTTTTACCAAAGCAATTAACATTTTTTTGATTATGGAATAAGATTACAGATTTAGAAAAATAATTAAAAAAATAAAAAATATATACAAGTATGTTGGAACAATTACTTTAATTATTTATTTTACTAATATGTTCCAACATGTGATCCATTTGTTTAATAAAGTTTGCCTTTCTCTATTTGAATTTTTCAGAGAAAAACAATACAAAAAAACTATATATGAGTTTATTATACATGTATTTGTGTACAATATTTCTGTGTCAATTCAATGTTTACTTTAAATTAGTGTGTGGGGGTATTCTATTGCTCAGACCCAACTTCCATTATTAATATAGCACATTTATATATTCGTTGTGCTTAATGTATACAAATTTACATGTTTATATGCTGTAATTTTCTTTACAGCAGACTTTGTGCATGGACATTTGTTAATGCCTGGCACAGTATAGAGAGTTTTGCCTGTTTTAATAACAGTTATAAGCAAGCAGAAGAAATGGTAATCATGTAATATATTGATTTTTATAAAAAAAATGTCAATAATCATAATAGTAATTATTTAAGGAAAGCAAAAGTATATTTAAATTTAACACCAATGAAACATCACATGACTTCTGCCTAGACATTAGCTTTAAATAGTAAACTGTTTTTCCTATTCAAGTTTAGCGGATAATTTGATAATGAAAAAATGGTGATGGCTGCTGGAATAAATACGCTTTAAATATAAAAAAATTCAGATACAAAATTCTTATGAAAGCCATAATCTATATGCAAATATGAAAAGCATTGTATTACATAGGGATTTAATACTAGAGTAGAAGAAATAGATTGTTATATGTGTATATTTTTCATTATAAACAATAACTAAAATTAAGAATATATGGGATCACTGAATTTAGTTCAGGCCCATATAGTTTCTTTAGTTAAAGAGCTGAATTTGAAGACATGTAGGTGTCTGAAAATTTAGATCTTTTTCTTAATATTTAAGAATTAGATAAATGCTTGGCTTGAGTTAGTATTTTGAATCTAAATGTCGTAGCTCCTCACTGACGAGAGCCATAGCTCAAAACCGGTCTGGGGATGGGGACCATCATAGATAAATTCTTCAAATACTTCCTCTTGTAGCATTTATCATTAAAAAATAAATAAATAAGCTTGTTTAGAGCTACTAGCAGACTCTTTATATATTACATATTGATAATGCAAGCTATATAAGTCATGTGACTAATTTTACTAATGTTAATTTCTTGTGTAAAATTTGTTGTATATACAAAACAAGCAAAAACTCACTATACATATTGCCATACTGCAAACTAGACTAATCAATGGATGCCAGAAGGCTTGCACATAAAATCCCCATCTAGTGCCCACTCATCCAATATCCCTAGACTAGTTTCTGCTTGTGGCTTTCGTCAGTGAGGAGCCTTGGATCTGAGAGCAAGCATAAGTTATAAGCAAGCATAAGAAGTGGTGATCATGTGATGTTTATTGGTTTATATAAAACAATTTAACCTTTAGATAAGGTTACTAAATATGAAAGATAAATTATCATTAATTCTAATCATCAACTTATCAATAACTCTAATAAATAGTACAATTATTCATACAAATTAATTGATTAAAAATATCTATGTACATATAATATGAAAGCTGTTTTTTTAGGAACATTTATTGATTTATTCTACAATAATATATGAAAAACATTGTATATTCCATAGTAAGGTTGCTTTTTTAAAAAATTATTATTAAAGATTAATATAAAGTTGTATCCAAAGTGTGAATTGTTCAGAATATAGGTATAAGAATGTAAAATCTAATTAAAATATATATATACAAACTCTATGATTAGCTGCAAAATGCTAAGATATTGTTTGGTGTGATAAATATTTTGAATATAAAATTTTTAAATAGTTGAAATTTATGAATGCTTTTTTTATCATGTTTGATAATATCATTCTTAATACTCTTAAACAATAATGTTATTTAATTATTCTGACACATGCTTTGCTTTCATTTACTACTACATTGGTGAATACAGTCAACTATAAAATGAATCATTAAATCAGTGTGCTTAAGAGATTTCACTATATTTTAATCTTTTGAATGACTTATCGTTTAAAAGTTATGCCTATAATTGTGAAATGTTAATCTATACCATTATGTCTTATTGGCTAAATGATATAGTCTTCAATAAATTTCAAACTGTTCTCTGGTATACCAGCAGTAGCAATCAAAAAACAGATTTATGGTAATTTTAAAAAGTATTTACTTGGAGAATTTGCTTGACTGGTAATTGATGTATTCGATTAATGGTATTTAGCAAATTTTATTCATCATCATTTTCAATCATTTTTGAGCCACTGCAGGATGAAGGTCTCTCCAACTTCAATCTATCTTCTTTGGGCTATAGCCTCTCTTCTCCACATAACACCAACACACTTTCTTATTTCATCCACCCATCTCACATGTAGTCTCTTTCTAGGTCTTTTACAATATCTTGGAATCTAGTTTAAGATTTCAACTATCCATCTATTATCATCTCTTATGTCAAGTCCAACTCTACTTTAGTCTCTTAATTCTTTCAATGTCATTATCATCTGTTTGTTCTCTCACCCATGTATTTCCTTTTTGATCTCCTTGTTACTCCTAATGCCTCTCCATATTTCTCTGAGTGGTTTGAAGTCTCTGTATTGCTTTTTTGTTAAATGTCCAAGTCTCAGATCCATAAGTAAGAACTGATAACATACATTTATTAAAAACATTTCTTCACAAACATATAGGCATATCTCCTTTTAATATTAGGTTATTTCTATCAAAAGCACTACAACCAAGTTTAATTCTATGATTAATTTCATCCATTATGTTTCCACCTGTGATAATACTCTGGCCAAGGTATTTATAGTTGTTAATCTTTTTAAACTCATCATTGTCAATCTTTATTTTCTTCTTTTGAGAAAATCCATTGAAAATTTTAGTATTTTTAACATTTACCTTTAATCCTACTTTCTTACTTTCATCTGATAATACTTACGTTTCTTGAAGCTCTAAAGCATTATTAGCAAAAACAACTATATCATCTGCAAAATCTAAATGATTTAAATAATCTCCATTTACTTTTATTCCCTTAGTTTCCAATTCTAATTTACAAAATACTTCTGCAAAACTGCTGTAAAAAGTTTCAGAGATATGGAATCACTCTTGTCATACAATCTTCCAAATGTTAATCTTTGTAGTATCATTATGTAATCTAATTGTTACTGTTGCATTTTTGTAAACATTCTTTGGAATATGACAGTATTCTGGGTGATACCTTGATGATCCAGTGCTTTAATCACTGAAGAAATGCTTATTGAATCAAATGCCTTTTTATAATCTATAAATCGAACGCATAATGGCAACTCATATTTATTAGTCCTTTCTATAACTTCTCTCAATATTTAGATATGATACATTATTCTAAAATCATTTTTAAATCTAGCTTGTTCTTTTGATCGGTTAAAATCTAAAGTTTGTTGAAAATGAGTTGTAATTATTTTGATAAAAATTTTGTATAGAACTGATAAAAGACTGATATATCTTCTTTATCACCTTTTTACATATTAATATTAATACTACATATGTCCAATCATCTGGTATATCGGGTAAAATTCTCTATATAGTAGTGCCACTCTGTGCAAGCCAAAGTAATCAATGGATGCAAGAAAATTTGTGCATAAAATTCCTATTTAGTGCCTACTCATCCAATATCCCCAGACTAGTTTCTAGCTTGTGGTTTTTATCACTGTGGAGCCGTGCATCTTAGACCACTGCATCCATTGATTACTCTGGCTTGCACTGAAGAGCAGTACTGTATGGAGAGTTTTGCCTGTTTTAACAGCTTGACCAAGCATAAGAAAATGGTGATCATGTGATATTTAGTGGTTTAACATCTGGTACATCTATCATTTAGACATTTGATATATAACTTTGCTAAAAAAATTTCTAAGTAATATTATTATGTATAAAATAGGAAATCATCTTTTTTAAGTTTTATTATATTATCTTATTAACTTCTGAGTAGAGGAATGGAATAGAGCATCATTCTTCTCTCCTTCATTACATATTTAGATAAGTTAATCAGAATAAATTCAAACAAGTACTGATTTTTTTTTTAAGTTTTTTTTTTTTTTAAATGTCATTGCCTACTTTTGTGATGTAAGCATGTCAACTGCTAAAAAGACTAATGCTTATTTTTTTCAGATGAAATTTTAATTTATACAAATCTTGTATTTGACACTTGTATACTAAGCAAAAATGCCTATCCATTTTGTTAAATTTGTAAGATGGCTCATTCATCTGTTGTTGTTTTTTAATTAAATTTACTTGAATTGTTGTCACGCTGATAATTGAAAAATTGCTCCAAGTTGTCATTGTATAACTTTAATAAGAATTCCATATGTAAAAAAACTCAGAATTAGCAATGCTGTGTTTCAGAATATTTTCAATTAATTTGTAATATTGGACAGTAATATCATAACTGAAATCACTAAGCCATCTCTGTGGTTCATTGATTGAGCTATACCTATTTGAATTTGAATTTTATTATTATTTTTTGCTAAAATTATCATCTTTTTCTTAGATAATCATAATTTATACAATATAAGAATATATCTATAAAGGGGAATACTTGTATAGAAAATAAAATTTGATTCTTGACAGTCAGTATGTGAATACTATATTTGAATAAAGATCGTTTCCTATTAGAAAATCTTTAAATAGAACTAGACTCTTTCTGAATGAGAAGCTATGTGTTATGTTTATACTAAGATGTTATCATGCACATTTAAGAATTGATATATTGATGTTAAACTTTATGTTAGTATGATATAAATATTCTTAATAATGGTTTTAGTTTTGTTAATTTATTGCAGCTAGATTAATTTGAATATAACATTACAAAATTTTGCTTTAATTTTGTTGTTGTTGTTAATTCATAAATTCTATTGTAACTTTGCAAAAAAAATATATTTATGTAATTGAAATGTTTTTGGCTGATCAGTTGTCATCAATCTGTATTAAAAAGAAAAAATTACATATTAGAAATCTAGTAACAATTATATAACCACTAAACATTACATGATCACCATTTCTTATGCTTGCTCAAGCTGTTAAAACAGAGGCAGAACTCTCCATACAGTAGTATCACTCAGTGCAAGCCAGAGTAATCAATGGATGCAGGAATGTTTGTGCATAAAATCCTTTTCTAGTGCCTACTCATCCAATATCCCCAGACTAGTTTCTAGATTGTGGCTTTCATCGGTGAGAAGCCTTGGAACTGAGAGCACTGCACCTAAATCTTAAGATCTTATACAACTCTCCAGTTGTCACCTTTTACCTCTTTTGTTAACTACAAAACCATGAGACTAAAATTGAAAACACTCAATCCGAGCTCATTAGCTTATATAATCATATAGGTCTGAATTCTGTTCAGTACCCATACATTTTGGTGTCTTTGGTTCTTTAATAACCATAGCCACCACTATCCTATTAAGCAGGATTGGTATTAAACCACTAAATATCACATGATAACCATTTCTTATGCTTACTCAAACTGTTAAAACAGAGGCAAAACTTTCCATACAGTAGTACCACTCAGGGTAAGCCAGAGTAATCAATGGATGCAAAAAGGTTTGGATGAGTAGATAAGGATTTTATGCACAAACCTTCTTGCATCCAGTGATTACTCTGGTTTGCACTGAGTGGCACTACTGCGTGGAGAGTTTTGCCTCTGTTTAACAATTATATAATTTATATGTAATCATATAATTGTAATTGAATTTATAATATCTATAAATATTGTTATCCTCCCCCCCACCATTATAATCTGATACTAATTGTCTAGCATAATTGATATTTCAATTAAGTAAAAAAAAAAAAAAGTTTATTAAATGTTTATCATCACTGTATAGGATGGCATTATATCATAGTTAATTGCACATTCATGTCTTACCAACAATGCCAAACAAATTACCATACAGGTGGATTTATATAAATTCAAATGAATAAATATTTGAAAAAAACTTTACAACTGTTTAGTATTTATTATTAAACTAGGATAACATGTATGTATTGCAAAGAACAACTACATGTATATATAAAAGACATATTTTGCAGGTTCATCTGTGTTAAGATATTTTAAAAAATTGATATACTGACATTTCGACTTGGTAACACAAGTCATTCACAGAGTGATAAAAGGTAGAAAGATGGTTGTAGAGGCGCTACAATCACTGGTTTGAAAAAAAACGTTAAAGTTCCACCAATAGCAAACGTTAAATTAAGAAAGTTTTTTAAAAAAAATCTTTCCAAAAAGGAGAAAGTTTGCTTGTATCATCTTGCTTATTGATACAATCTGGCCTTTTAAGTATCTCAATGGCTTCTCTAATTTTGCACTGGTATAGATTATCACATCTGGATATGATCCTGGTACTAGAAAAATTAATTTTATGACCTGAATCCATAGTATGTAGTGAGAATGCTGATGATGATGAGGGTTGTTTAACTGCATTAGCATGCTCATCTTTCCTAACACTGATGCGACGATTACTCATACCTATGTAAGAAGCCTTATGTATATATATAAAACAAAAACAAGTTATAATCACGTAACCTACTATCACTTGTATTTATGATCAATAGATGGCGTTTTACCAAAACCACCGAACAAGTGTATATTTGTTTACATAAACGTCAAAAGAGTCAGAATTCACTATCTCTTTTGTTTGCTCCACCTTCAGATCAGCTGATTTCAAGCTAATTTGCTATCATCAGTGAAGGATAGGGCTAGAAACTAGATAGATATATATGTGCTAAAATTAAATCTATTTAATCATTATTTTATGTTGTTAAAATATTATTTTATCTTGGGTTGCAAAGTAAGAAAACTTAACAATGAAAATTTTTAATTTAATGTACTAAGCATGTTTTCAGTATTGCTCTTAAGCTTTTTTTGTCACCAAGTGCTTAATTTATCTATTACAAACATTTTAAGAAAAGTAAAAGAATATAATACAAACTATAGTTCTTTATAAACTATGAATAAAAATAAATCATATTTACATATTTTTTTCAACCAAATTTGATAAATAGTCATTAAAAGGATTATTTAAAACTGTCTGATATTTTAAATAATGCCTATTATATTCAGTTAAATGTTATTTGTATCTATGCATTTTTAAATTGATAATTAAAAAAAGTGGAAAATTCATTTGTTTGTATTAAAAACCTTCTCAACTTAAGATTATGCAGTTCTGGTCAACATAAATAACTAGTGTATCTATTTAGATGGGTCTTCTTATACATGCTATAATGAATCAAGTCTAATCACTTTAGACCTCTTATTTAAATGAGTTTTTTTCAGAAGTACGCTTACTACAAATTATTGCTGATCATATATTGCCCCTCAGATAATTTTCAGTATTGGCTCTTCAGTACTCTTAACTTCTTAGGAGCTCTTGAGCAATAAAGCCATTTGATTTTTCATTTTTATTGTTCATATATTATGCTAATGAAATGGTTTCTTAACATTTATGCTACTATTACTAGGTAATGTCAATAATAGGAATAGCATTTCTTCAGAAGGCGCTATTATCTATTTGGTTTTTAGACTAATCAAAATTTATCCATCTCATTATGGTTGTCCTCATTTTTTCCCCCAACCTTTTTAATAACTATACACTTTTTGTAATGAACTTGATCATCTTATGATATGAAAATATGGGATCTTTTCAAATTTGTCATTTGTGCTTCAAGTGATAATTCAGGTATAATATGATCAAGTATTTGTTTCTGTGTTTTCCTTATTAAAGAATTCTCAAAATTCTTTGCCATTACCACAGTTTAAAAACAGCAGCACATTTTCTAATCTTTTTTTTTTTTTTAGTGTCCAATTTTTATATCCTTAGATAATCCCAGAAACAATTCTTGTCTTTGTTTTTAAAATATGCTTCTACAGTTAAAATTCATGCTATTGTATTTATAAGTATATATGCATATATTAATATGCCTAAAATTTAATTTCTGGTATATCATATAAATTTGGAATTATTTAACTACAAAGTCATTATTATTATTTTTTTATTATAATTTAATTATTTTTATATTTAGTTATAAAACAATTATATATTTGGAAATCAATATCCCTTATTTAATAAAATATCATTAATATTCACAAAAAAATAATTTTATTTAATATTATATATAATTGTTATTATTTTAAAAATTCATTATATCTATATCAATTTATTTAATAACCAAATACAGTATATGTTATTTTAAAAAATATTTCAAGCAATTCTATAATCAATTTTGACTAATCAGCCTTTTTTTTAATGTTAAGAGGAATATATATATATATATATCATTTCTTCTATTAATAGAATGACAACTAGAAACCAGCTATATTAATCTGTATTACTTATTACCATACATTTTTATTACTTAATGCTTACATAGACTAATAGAGATAAAGAGTTTACCATTGCCTAATGCAATATTAATTTGAGCTAAGGAATCACATATAGTTTAATGTATGATTGTAACTTAGTCTTAATAATGACATTCTCTTCTTTCATTTTGGTTATTAAAGTAGCTTCATTAAAAAAAATAATTGCCAAAATTTTTAAATAAATTTTCCTTTTTTAGTAATAATATTTATTTAAATAAAATTCAGATTACATTATGCAATTACGATTAAATTAAAATCTAAACTCATTTTTCAAGGAACTGATATATACAACATTAACTAAGTTATTATTTTAAAAAAATGTCTTTATGTGAATAAAAATTCTACATGATTTTAGTTTAACAATTAGAACACAATATATTTGTTTACAAATATAATTCTAGAGACAGATTTTTTTTAAAAAATAGTTATCTATTTCTATTATCCATCAGTTTGAATAGTGCTATCTCAGTTAAAGTATAATTAATGTTTCATATACACCTAATTTTTTTTTTACACAATTTTTTTTTTGCATGATTTTGAAATAACATAAGTTTAAAAAAAAAAAAAAAATCTTTCTACACGAGTTGTTTTAAAATAATACAATCGGTTAAAAAAAGTGGTACTTTGGGGTTAGAGCTGCTATGATATATTATTTATGATTTTTAATGAAGAAACAAATGTTATTGTCTGGAAAGCTTAAAAAAAATCATCTTACTTTCACAAGGTAATTCTTAGATTGTCTTAAGTTGCTATTAAACTTTTTAAAAAAATTCTAAATAATTTCATATAAGTAATATAAAATAATTTATTTTTCTTTTAAGAAGATTGTAAATGATTTTTAGTACAGTATTTATTGACAGATTTGTTTCCAAGGTCAAGTTCATTATGAATACATCACAAACTAAAAAAAAAATCATATTTGTTATTATCATCCAATTTTAATCAAAAAAATTTCGTCTCTTTATTTTTCATTATTTTAAAAACAAAAATTCCTTTTTCTGCAGATGGAGAAATTTGTTTGTCTGCATTGTAATGTTTTTGTCGTTTTGTTTTGAAAAGAAAATATGTTTTTGGTATTGATGCTTTGTTTGCATTTTGACATTTAATTTTTTAAAAAAAATTCCTTGTTGGTATTGATGTTAAAATAATTTAATTTTGTTTAAATTTAATTGATTAATTTGTTTAAATTTACATTTATTAATTTTGCCAAAAATCGATAGATGATATCGATTTTTGGCAAAATACATTGCAAGTTTTAGTGATAGCAATAATATTCCGATCATGCTGAAACATATGTGTTTATTGTCAGACAGTGAGAGCGAATAAAATCTTGGATACTTTTGTGTTTTACAGACAAGCAAGATGTCACCCATATTTTTGATAAATGTATAATTCCTGGGGCTTACAATTTTTCTTTTCAAATGTGTTAGTTGTTAAATTTAAAAAAAAAATCATAAGTTAAATGAAATAAAAGTAATAAATTACATTAATGATCTTTACTTCATTTTTTTTTTTTTACTTATAACGTGGACTTTAAATTTAGTCTTTGATGGCTTGTGTAAAAAAATGAATGAGTATTTCATTGTTATCACTTTAAAGTTTTTTTTATTTTTCAAATGAAATTTATATTCCTATAACTCATGTTTTATTTATTTTCAATGTGTATGAAGTAAAATTTGATCGCATACAAAAAATATAACATTCTAACAAAATTTTTCATATGATTTAATTAATTATTTTCATTAATTTCTTAGGTCTGGAATTAATTTTTATATTGTCCATATATATATTTTTTTCATAAATTTCTTTTCCATATAATTTTTCTGAACAAATCTATCTTGTAAAAAGAGAATTAGATGTACTTGCCAAATTGACATAAACATGTATTTATAGTTTGAATAACTACTCCAATAGAAGTACTATGATCACATCACTGTTAATTTGCATATGCTTATAATTCCCTAATTAATTTGATTTGCACGTGCTTATAATTCCTTAATTTAATATTGTTCTAACATCTCTATTTAAAGCTTATAAAATTATTAAGATGAAGCTAATATATACTACAAACTATAATATATCTAAGCAAGAAAAATTGAATTCAAATAATTATATTAGTAGAATATTAATTTAAAAAAGAAGTCATTGAAGAATTTAATAGATTGTATTCAAAACATAAGCCTGTTAAGACAAAGTTATGTTTGTAGATTTGCATCAAAATACAAGGAACAAAGCCTTTATGTGCTGGTTCATCATGAATGGAACTTTGAGGGATAACTTGTGCTTATAGATTGACTTCTAGTCTTATTCATCGTAATATGCCTTTTGACAATTGTAGTACAATGTTTCCATGAAAATAAGATCTAACCAGAAAATAAGTCCTAGCATGATTTTTCAGGATGCTTATAATATAAGTCCTATCCCAAATATAAGCCCTAGTTAAAATTGTCAGCCCATTGAAATACATGATGGATATTGAATTATAAAGTAATGAATGTATAAATAAACAATATTGTTGCTATTAATGCTTTTAATAAATGATAATATAAATTATATGGTTCTTTAGTATTTTCCTGTCAATTATTTTCAACAAACATAATTCTACCTGTATAGAGAAACAATTTATATAACACAAGTCAGTATATATGGACAATTTATAATTTAATTTATATATTTTTAAATATTTATTTTATTTATTACTTAGATTTAGAATGCTTGATTTAGTTTTAGAGTTTCATCATGGTAGTTTTTAAATATTCAAGATAAAAGAAAAATTAGTTTGATTTCTTAAACATTTTCCCCCCTCCTAAAGGATTATTAAAATAATGGAAGTGATTTTAATAATCAAAGTTTAGCTTAAGTTAAATCATCAATCTTTCTCCTAAAAAAGTTTAAAAAAAAAAAAACCCGACCAAGGCTATTAAACAGAGCAAAACTCTCCATACAGTATTGCCACCTGTGCTAAACTGAGTAATTAATGGATGCCAGAAGGCTTGTGCATAAAATCCCTATCTAATGCCTATTCATCCAATATCCCCAGACTAGTTTCTGGCTTGTGGCCTTCGTCAGTGAGGAGCTTTGGATCTGAGAGCACTGCATCTAGATATTAGGATCTAATGCAACCCTCTAGCAACCATCTTTTATCTTTACTCAACTACAAAACTATGAGAATGAAATTGAAAACACAAAAAATATTTTCAATCTAAGCTCAATAGCTTATATAGCCATATGGGTCTGAATTCAGTTCAGCACCCATACATTTTGGTGTCTTTGGCTCTTTTACAACCATAGCCACCACTATCCTATTAGGCAGGATTGGTGTTAAACGATTAAGCATCACATGATCACATTTCCTATACTAGCACATTAGTTGTTGATAAACAGAGCAAAACTGTCCATACAGTATTGCCACCTGTGCTAAACAGAGTAATCAATGGATGCCAGAAGGCTTGTGCATAAAATCCCTATCTAATGCCTACTCATCCAATATCCCCAGACTAGTTTCTGGCTTGTGGCCTTCGTCAGTGAGGAAATGTGATCATGTGATGCTTAATGGTTTAACGACCAAGGCTATTACAAGTAATTTGGAAAGTGTTTACAATATGCATATTTGATAATGGATGGATGTGGTAGTGTAATATATGAAATGTTGTAATTCAATATTCCATATATTGTGATGGATGTACTTAATGTGCACATGTAAAATACAGAAACATTTTCTGAATTTTTGTGCTTACATTTTTTTTTTTGTTGCTTTTGTGTGGACAATCCATTCTTAACTGTAATTATTTTTGTTACCATTCCTAAGTTTTCAATTAATACTTGATTTAATGGTAAATTTAAATGGAATAATATTTTGATTTCCAGATAAAATGAGTGCAAAAATAAAGAGCTTTACGATGAGTACAAGAAAGGAATTGTGGAGGGGCTCCCAGGATAAGAATCTTAGAGCTTTCTGTAAAGAGAAGGACTTGAATAAATGTACATTTTTGTACTTGAATAAATATAGATTTTTTGTACTATAACGGAAATGGTTATTTGGATGGTTGATTTGATTTATTTATACTTTCAATTATAATTATATTTTATATTATTTTTTATACTTTTATTTTTTCACAACTTTTATTATTTTTTTTACAACTTTCATTTATTTATTCTTATTTGTTTACTATCAGTTTTGCTAACCGAAATATCCCGGCTTAGCCTCCAACTGTAATGGATATTGTTTATTTATTTATTTAACCAACGCCATTTCAATACAAGCAGAGAGCTAATACAGATACAAATTTAACTTCATATCTATACCCTTGACCGAACCCCGAGGCAATACGTACATATTATCTCGGCGTTATTTTTCCCAGTCAAGAACTTTCGGCTGCTGAACAGAGCAAACTATTTAAAGAATTTTTTTATAATTGGGACAATTCTCACGAACAAGCAGCACACGAATAACCTTTCAAATAAGCCTTACCCTTTAATCACTAAATTTCAGTTTTCCCCCTGTCGTAGCTTGGTGATAGGAGAATAAAGCAAGTATACGCAACTTTTATATAAAAAATATATGATAACAATAATAAAAAAACACATACTTATATAAAATACGTGGCCATAATAAACATAGTAAAACAGATCAAATATAAAAGTTATTTTGAAGTCCTATTGGATAGAGTTCTAAATTTATCTAAATTATTCCTTGTTTGTTTATTTACGAACATTAGAAATTAAAATGCATGCATGCTTTTTACCTAGGTTTTCATAGTAGTTGTTTTCATGGGTATTTCTTTCGAGAGCTCTTTACCGTCCAGTGGGAGATCATCCCTTTTTTTGTAGAGACGGTTATGTTCTTCACTGTCGGCTGGATTGATTTTCTCTCTCAGTTTGTGGGGTTATTTCTCGTTCCAGTTTTTACTTCTTGTGGATTCTTTAGGTAGATTTTTAAGTTGTCAGTCACAGAAGCGGCGATCTCTCTAGCAGGTCAGGCATAGATCTTACATTGTGAGTCAGTGGTGAGACGGATTGAATACGAACCCACGTCCCTTTAACGCCACTAGCCGCGCACTTCTTTCATTTTCTTTGAGCTGTTGCTTCCTCAAAATCTCTACTAGTAATGAACAGATAATAATTGTAATTGTCTTACTGTCTTTCTTTTGTTCATTGTTTTTGTAAATTTTTAATTAAGATTTAGATTTCCAACCAATTCTTATCATCATGTTTCTTTATTTAATTAGTGGCTGGAATGTAGGTTTTAATTAATTTAGCTGTAATTATAATCTTTTCCTTGTTATACATTTTCTTTGTCCGAGGAATTTAATTAGTCCAACAGACTTTAACACCTACGACCATATTGTTTTTATATTCATATTACATTTAATTTTTACTTTAAAAGTTTACAATTCATTTTTCAAATTTATGTTTATAATTTATTTTAACTTGTTACAATATAATTTTTTAAAAGAGGGTAAAAGACGCATTTCTTTATGCATTCCCTTCCCCTCTCCCACAATAAACAGCAAGCATTTGACTTACTCGTTTTTTTTTTAAAAAAAAAAAAAAGAAAGAGACGCATTTCTTTATGCACCCCCCTCCCCTTCTCCTACTATTACAAAAATCCAAAGTAATTTCGACATTTGAATTTCAACTTTTTTCTTTTCCTTCTTTTTTTTAAAATTTAGTAGCTAATCCATTTACCTTTATTACTTCTAGTAGCTAATTTATCTAATTTTTATTAATAAATATATATTGGAAATACAAGTGGAGTAGGATTCATTATAAATAAAAAGTGGAAGAACAATATTGTGGAGATTGATGGTGTATCGGACAGAGTTGCAAGATTAGTTATACAACTTAATAGCAGATACCAAATGCAGATAATTCAGGGTTATGCCCCAACAAGTTCTCATAGTGATGAAGTAGTAGAAGATTTTTATATGGATGTACAAAAGGCTTTTGATCAGAGTAAACAACATTTTAAAATTGTTATGGGAGACTTTAATGCTAGAATTGGTAGACAAATGAAAGATGAAATTGCTGTAGGTAATTTTGGTTATGGTAATAGAAATGAGAGAGGACATAGACTTGTGGAGTTTGCAGAAAAAGAAAAACTTTATATTATGAATTCATTTTTTGAGAAAAATGTTAAAAGGAAATGGACATGGAAGCATCCAAATGAAGGTACAGCAAAATTGGATTATATTTTGACTAACAGGAAATACATATTTCAAGATTGTAATGTTCTTAATAAATTTAACACAGGAAGTGATCATCGATTAGTAAGGTGTAAGTTACGTGTTAATGTAAAACTAGAGAGACAAAAATTATTGAGAAAAACAATATTTACAGTTGATATTCCTAATCTTCAGAAACATTCTAATGAATTTAAATTAGAACTTACAAATAGGTTTCAAGTGTTAGGAGATTTTGAACATGATTCAGATTTGAATGAAATTAATATGAAAATAACTGATACACTTTTAAAAACTGCAACAAAGATAGCTGGTAGAAAAAAGCAGCAATTGACTAATAAAATTTCTACTGAGACTAGAGAATTTATGAAGAAAAGAAGGAATATGAAGATATACAAAAATGATGTATTAAAAAGAATTGAATATCTCGAATTTTGTAAAATGGTACGGAAAAAAGTTGAAAATGATATAAGAAAGTATAACTGTGAAATAGCAAGGAAAGCTGTAGAAGAAAATAAAAGTCTCAAGAATGTTAAACAACATTTTGGTATTGGTAGGAAATTTATATCTGCAATAAGAAAAAAAGATGGAATTATTACTAAAAAGAGAGATGACATCATGAAATTGGTAGAAGATTTTTATCAAGAATTATATAGTAATAAAGAACAAGTACCTCCTATATCTATTACATCTTCCGAATTGCCCAGAATTTTAAATGAAGAAGTGAGACATGCAATTAAATGTATGAAGAAAGGAAAGGCTCCAGGAAATGATGGAATTATAATTGATATATTAAAAGAAGGAGGTGAAGAAATAGAAACAATTTTAGCAAAGTTATATACCAAATGTCTAAATGATAAAGATGTACCGGAAGATTGGAAGAATGCAGTAATAATATTAATATTTAAAAAAGGTGATAAAGAAGATATTAGAAATTACAGACCTATCAGCCTTTTATCAGTTTTATATAAAATTTTTACCAAGATAATTACAACTCGTCTACAGAGAACTTTGGATTTCCACCAACCAAGAGAACAAGCTGGATTTAAAAGTGGTTTTAGTACAATAGATCATATCCAGGTATTGAGAGAAGTCATAGAAAGGACAAATGAATATGAGTTGTCATTATGTTTTGGATTTGTAGATTATGAAAAGGCATTCGATTCTATACACATTTCTTTAGTGATTAAAGCATTGGATCATCAAGGTATAGATCCAGGATATTGTCATATTTTAAAGAATATTTATAAAAATGCAACAGCAACAATTAGATTACATAATGATACTGGAAAAATCAACATTGAGAAAGGTGTAAGGCAAGGTGACTCCATATCTCCAAAACTTTTTACAGCAGTGCTGCAAAAAGTATTTTGTGGATTAAAATGGAAAACTAAAGGAATGAAAGTAAATGGAGAGTATTTAAGTCATTTAGATTTTGCAGATGATGTAGTTGTTTTTGCAAATAATGCTTCAGAGCTGCAGGAAATGTTGCAGGAGTTAGCAGATGAAAGTAGAAAAGTAGGACTAAAGATAAATGTTAAAAAGACTAAAGTAATGTTTAATCGATTTGCTCAAAATATGAAAATAAAGATTGATTATGAAGAATTAGAAGAAGTTAACAGTTACAAATACCTAGGTCAGATTATTAATACAGATGGAAACATAATGGAGGAAATTAATCATAGAATTAAACTTGGTTGGAGTGCTTTTGGTAGAAATAACTTGATACTAAAAGGAAATATGCCTATGTGTTTGAAAAGAATGGTTTTTAACAAATGTGTTTTACCAGTTCTTACTTATGGATCTGAGACTTGGACACTTAATAGAAGAGCAATACAGAGACTTCAGACCACTCAAAGGAGTATGGAGAGATGTATGTTGGGAGTAACAAGAAGAGATCGAAAACGCAATGTATGGGTAAGACAACAAACAGGTGTTACTGACCTTATTGAAAAAATTAAAAGATTGAAATGGAGTTGGGCTGGACATATTGCTAGAAGAAATGATAATAGATGGACAATTGAAATTTTAAACTGGATTCCAAGAGATTGTAAAAGACCCAGAAAGAGACCACATGTGAGATGGATGGATGAAATAAGAAAATGTGCAGGGGTGTTGTGGAAAAGAGAAGCTAAAGATCGGAGAAGATGGATTAAACTTGGAGAGACCTTCATCCTGCAGTGGATTGATAATGGTTGATGATGATGATGATGACGTATGACGACTTATGTGGTCGTCACATTACACTCCGCCCGTTTTTGAGAATTAAAATCGGGTCGAATCTTAGTCTGAGATGAGAGCTTATTTTAATTCTTTGCTTTCAACCCTTACTTCTGCTTTTATTACATACTTTTCCGCTCTATCATGATGAGTGATGATGATGTTGAGGATGACTGCAGAGAGACAGCTAGGTAAAACTACTCCATTCATTCCGATCAATTTTGGCTGATCAACCAATTTAATCTCTACGCATACGAGACCATGGCACGACTTACAGCAGGATATTTCTACTGCCTGTTCATCTTGCGCAAGCGACAAATTCTTATTTCTTTCTTTCTTTATTTTATTTATTTCGAGACACTAATTCTTATTATATAATGAGTCCAGGTTTTTTACTGGTGCTTCATTTAACGGGTTTTACCACCGAAAGCCATGAGAATCTACAGTTAGTGAAGAGAGGGCTAAATCAAGCTCAAAATATGACCCAAACATAATGCATCCCCACACACATATATGCCTCAATCTGCAACCTCATACACCTATCAGTGATATCTATCATTTAAGTATTATCACTATTGTTCATTTATTTTATTTTTATTAATTATTAACTGGCTCTTTAACGAGCCTAAATTATTCTTATTTCTAATTTTACTTTTATTTGTTAATTATATCTGCATTTATAATTGACAGATTGTTATACGAATAACTTATTTATAGATTTCTTTCCTTTTTTTTTTTTGTTATTACTTTTATTTACATTTGTCTTGCCGCGCTTGACTGCACATAAACGCGCATTAAGTTTATCATAGATTTCACTCCGTGAACATTACTTTTTTTTTCATTATTGTAACTTTAATCATTTGTTGTGAGATAATTTGCCTCACCTGTCATATGTTTTTTTAAAAAAAATTAACTTTATTTCTCGTGATCCCATGACGTTATTGTTTGATCGCACCGACATATCCGTCCATTTATTTCTTTCGGCTTAGTTTTTGTCTGGAGGCTTCTTATGCCTTTTACCATACATATTTCCACTTGTGCTTGGAACCGGAGCAATGTTCCGATGTCCACTAGAGTAGGCTTGCTCATCTGGGTAATTTATATTTGAACCTCTTCCGGTCTGTTCGGACATTTTGGCGCTTTCTGATCTATCAGGAAACGCCTGATTTCCTTCCCAATAATCGCGATGAGGATTGTATTGCATTCTCCCTATGTGCGAATCATTGGGCTGGGGTTTAAATCCCCAATCCTCCGCCTTGTAATTAGGCCTAGTGCTGTCAAACGCATTCAACAACTCAATAACCTGTCCGACAGTCTTTCCTTCTGGGCTTAAAAGCATTTGCTCCGCATTGTTACTTTCGCTACTTATTTGCAAGCACTTGCTCGCGCTTTCTTGCTCTTTATTATTAGCTTTGGTCATCTCTGTTATATTCTCTATTTTATTTTCCCCCTTTCTACCCTCACTTCTATCTTCTCAACTGTGTTCGCTAACTGAGTTACCTCTAGTTGTATGTTTTCTATAGCCTTTCCGTTTTCATCTTTTATTACTTCAATTTTCTCCCCTTGCTCTAACTTACCTTGCTCTATTTTCTCCAGTAGTTCCTCCTGGTGATTCAACCTTTCATTCGCAACCTTCACCTGATATGAGGTCTGTTCACATTTTTTATTTACTTGTTCAATTTTTTGGCTAAAATTCTTACTTAGTCGTTCGTCCAACTCTTCTATCCCTCTTATATTTCTTTCTTCTTTTCCCCTCATTTCTATAATCAACTGTTGCTGGCCTTCCATTATTTTCGTAAGCATATCCATTATAATACAGCTTTCTATTTTATCTTTATTATCAATCTTCGTCTCCTTCCCTTGCTAATTTCTTTCTCCCCTTCACTAGCTATTTCTCCGATCGGTTCCATTTGTTCTTCGGAGGTTTTTTTATTTCGCCCTCTAGAGCGTCCGTTTTTGTTTTTGATCTCGTGTGCATTAAGTCTGTCTAACACACACACACTAATCACTTATATTTTATTCTACGGCTTTATTATTTTAATTCTCTCCTTATAGGATTATCTTACTTTATATCTTACTGACACTAGGTACGTTTGTTCGACTCTCCCCATCCCACTCACTAATCATCACTCACCCACGCCTGCCTTCAAGACCCCTCCGCAACTGTCTCCAATTTACAACCTAACTTCCCAAATTATATCACGTTCTCTTTCTCTCCTTTTACCCTCTATTATTTTATTTTATTTCTTGCTTTTGTCTACCACCAAGCTATTTTTTGATTTGTTTATTAATTATTGCATAAACTATTAATTTTGTTATATTCAAATTCAAATGGGCTGAACTTGTACACGTGAAAATTTCCCGGACTGGCCCCCAATTGTAACGGAAATGGTTATTTGGATGGTTGATTTGATTTATTTATACTTTCAATTATAATTATATTTTATATTATACTTTTATTTTTTCACAACTTTTATTATTTTTTTTACAACTTTCATTTATTTATTCTTATTTGTTTACTATCAGTTTTGCTAACCGAAATATCCCGGCTTAGCCTCCAACAGTAATGGATATTGTTTATTTATTTATTTAACCAACGCCATTACAATACAAGCAGAGAGCTAATACAGATACAAATTTAACTTCATATCTATACCCTTGACCGAACCCCGAGGCAATACGTACATATTATCTCGGCGTTATTTTTCCCAGTCAAGAACTTTCGGCTGCTGAACAAAGCAAACTATTTAAAGAAATTTAACGAATGTCCAGCGCTTGCTATTTATTTTTTTATAATTGGGACAATTCTCACGAACAAGCAGCACACGAATATCCTTTAAAATAAGCCTTACTCTTTAATCACTAAATTTCAGTTTTCCCCCCTGTCGTAGCTTGGTGATAGGAGAATAAAGCAAGTATATGCAATTTTTAGAATAAATATGTTTAATAACACTCACTTTTATATAAAAAATATATGATAACAATAATAAAAAAACACATATAAAATACGTGGCTATAATAAACATAGTACAACAGATCAAATATAAAAGTTATTTTGATGTCCTATTGGATAGAGTTCTAAATTTATCAAAATTATTCCTTGTTTATTTATTTACGAACATTAGAAATTAAAATGCATGCATGCTTTTTACCTAGGTTTTCGTAGTAGTTGTTTTCATGGGTATTTCTTTCGAGAGCTCTTTACCGTCCAGTGGGAGATCATCCCTTTTTTTGTAGAGACGGTTATGTCCTTCACTGTCGGCTGGATTGATTTTCTCTCTCAGTTTGTGGGGTTATTTCTCGTTCCAGTTTTTACTTCTTGTCGATTCTTTAGGTAGATTTTTAAGTTGTCAGTCACAGAAGCGGCGGTCTCTCTAGCAGGTCAAGCATAGATCTTATATTATGAGTCAGTGGTGAGACGGATTGAATACAAACCCACGTCCCTTTAACGCCACTAGCCGCACACTTCTTTCATTTTCTTTGAGCTGTTGCTTCCTCAAAATCTCTACTAGTAATGAACAGATAATAATTGTAATTCTCTTACTGTCTTTCTTTTGTTCATTGTTTTTGTAAATTTTTAATTAAGATTTAGATTTCCAACCAATTCTTATCATCATGTTTCTTTATTTAATTAGTGGCTGGAATGTAGGTTTTAATTAATTTAGCTGTAATTATAAGCTTTTCCTTGTTATACATTTTCTTTGTCCGAGGAATTTAATTAGTCCAACAGACTTTAACACCTACGGCCATATTGTTTTTATATTCATATTACATTTAATTTTTACTTTAAAAGTTTACAATTCATTTTTCAAATTTATGTTTATAATTTATTTTAACTTGTTACAATATAAGTTTTTAAAAGAGGGAAAAAGACGCATTTCTTTATGCATCCCCTTCCCCTCTCCCACAATAAACAGAAATAACTTTCAAGCATTTGACTTACTCGTTTTTTTTTTTTTAAAAAAAAAAAGAAAGAGACGCATTTCTTTATGCACCCCCTCCCCTTCTCTTACTATTTCAAAAATCCAAAGTAATTTCGACATTTGAATTTCAACTTTTTTCTTTTCTTTCTTTTTTTTTAAATTTAGTAGCTAATCCATTTACCTTTATTACTTCTAGTAGCTAATTTATCTAATTTTTATTAATAAATATATACATGTGACGACTTACATGGTCGTCACAGTACATTAAAAAATTAGTCTTCCCCTGAAAATAAGCCCTGCGGTATCTTTTTGGAACAAAAATTAATATAAGACTCGGTTTTATTTTCGGAGATATCAAAACATTAATTTTAAAAGAAGTATCTATTACATTCTTAAAACTCATAAGTGGTATTTGGATAAAATTAATTCAGTTAAAGTGATCCTGAATATTCAGACATATACACAAAGAAAAATTTGGAAGGTTGGGACATTTACATTTGTGCATTTTTAAATATGTGACATTGTTATGACTGGCATCATTAGTTGTGTTTCTATTGACTGGATAAAATGTGTAACTTAATATTATGTAAATAATAATAAGAACATTGAATAAGTTTTGTGAATAAAATCTTTTAATCTATTTTTTTCTCTATGTTATACTGTGCAGTTGCTGTATGTATCTAACGTCTTTTAACAATCTTAATTGCCACTGTAGAGCAAAGACTTTTTCAGCATTCTCCATTAAAAAAATAGAAATTACTTTCTAGTCTAGTCTAGTCATCTGTTGTTTAATGAAAATTGTTATGGTTTGCATATTTTTTTACTCTCTAGCTAAAAATAACTAATTTTCTATTTATGAATGATTTGCTGAGTTGATTATAGTTTGTATATAAAATAATTCTTTAGTTTTCTGAAAAAATGCGACTATTCTAATCTTCGAAGTTGTGATCATAGACTTGGGAATTAAGGTACTAATCATTAAATTTTATAAATGTTATAATAATATGGCAGTATTGTAAGTATTTTTAAAAATATTTGATTAAATTTAATTTCACTTTCTTTTTTGTCTTTCACATTTCTACTGATTTGCTCCAAGTATAACATAGTATATTTAAAATAGATTGGGTTGCATCTCAGACTAAAAATACTGATTCCAATTGAGAGATCAATAATATAAAACTAGCTGAATTATTTATGGATCAACATTTTTGGAAAAAAAAATCCTGTATATATTTGAAATTATTCAGCTAATTGGATTCTTAATTCTGCTCCGTATTTGAACCTTACTAGCTTGTAGATATAGAAAATTAATTTACTAAGCATTAGACCATAAAAGTGTACAATGTTATAAAAATGTGGGGAGTTACTGAAACTATGGTTATATGTATTTGCCTGAATGTTTGTGATGTTGATATATTAGAGGGGTTAATATGTTGCACTATTTCCATAATCTGTCGTTAAATGTGAATGTATAGAAAATTTTTAACTTTATTTAAACTTTTCAAATACAAACAACTTGTTAATAATAACACACAAATAGACAACACTGGTTAGTAATGACATAATGTTTTTAGTAATAGTATTCTCCATTCTTCTTTAGGTATTGCTGGACTTACCAGTGACAATATTAGGATAGGAGTCGAACTTAAACTTTTCTTGAAGATCGAATTTTAAGGCAACACTCTAACAACAGAACTATTCCGTCAAATGCATCGAACTTACACTTTTCTTGAAGATCGAATTTTAAGGCAACACTCTAACAACAGAACTATTCCATCAAAGGCAATAGTTAGTAGAAATTTCATATACTTATCTATGTGAGTTGATTCAAATACTTCTTATTCCTTCAATTTTTTTAAATACTTTTTTCTAAGAGTAGGGTTAATTAATGACTTCCAAACATGTATTGCTTCACTGAATTGACATAAGATTATTCACCATTGTCATATGAACAGCTTCTTTGAATTTTTTCTTTGCACCTTTTCTTCTCTATTCAATATTTTTATTTTTTTCCATTTGAACGTATGTTCATTAGTACATAATAATCTGCTACTGTAGATACATCTGTTTTTTTTTTTTCCTTTTAACCACATCTGTTTTTTCTCTTTTAACTCTTAGTTGTATTCTTTCAATCAACAAAGAGACCGGTCTCACTAATATACTTTCTTCCACATTCACATGGAATTTCATAGATGCCCCTTTTATTTTTCAACATTTCCAGTTTAGGCTTTGTAGAAGTTACATTTCCTCAAAGTGTGGTACGGCTTTGGAAAACTGTTCTAATATAATATTCACTGCAGATTTTCTTTAGTTTGTCTGCCATTCCTGGTATGTATGGATACACTACAGTACCAATAATTGTTTTTTTTCTTTTGGTGTCTCTTTTTATTGTCTATTAAAGGTTTTTTAATGTCAGCTGACGGATAACCATTCTTCATGAGAGTTTGTTCTATATAAATCTTTTCATTTTCCAAATCACTGATTTCTGAACAAACTCTCTCAGCTCTGTTCCATAGTATTATTCTGTTTTGTGCTTTGATATGATTGCATGTATTTGCCAAGAACTTGCCAGTGTGCATTGGTTTCTTATAAACTATTGTTTTTAGTTTGCCTCAAAGGATCTTCTCATAAGAACATCTAAAAATCCCATTTTTGTTCTTGTTCTGATTCTGTTATGAATTTAATTGAAGAAGGTATGTTGTTGATGTGCATCCAGAATAACTGTAATCATGCTTCACTATGCATCCATATCACAAATGTATCAACATAGCGAAGCCACATTCTAAGTGTATATGGACTAGTATTTATGGCCATGATTTGTAAATGTTGTTAAGCAAGGGAAAATTAATAGTTCCAGTATACTATCAATAGGTAGAATGTTTTTGGTTTATAGAATATTATCATCATATAACCTTTTTCTTACAATGGTACATTTGCAAATATATTTTCCACATCAGAGTTTACCAATATGCCAGTTCCTTGTATTTTCATATCCCTGATGAAAGACTGTGTCCTGTATGCAAGTGGACTAAGAACGTTGAGAAGAAATTTTGATAAGTTTTAACATGGTCAATTTCTAGAAACAATAATAGACCTTTGTGGAACACTGTCTTTATGGATTTTAGATAGTCCATAAAGGTGATGAATTTTGCTGAAATACTAAGTTACTTTCTCTTTTTTTTTTTTTGAATCACTGAAATATCTGTGATGCTTCTGGAGTGATGCTTGTAACTTCTCTATACTTGGAATATGATTTTTTGCCATTTTTTTTTTGTATTGGCCTGCTATGAATAGTTCTTGTATTTTGTTATTATAATCAGTCTTATCCATTATAAGCATCATGTTATGTTTGTCAGCAGGAAGAATGATTGTAGATGAATCCTATAGAGGGATTTAATAGCTTTCCTCTTTTACCACATAAAATATTTGATTTCTGCTTTTGATGTCTCTCAAGTGTCCTTTTAACTTTCCAGCATAATTCTGCTACTTGTGGTGATTTCCTCAGTGGCAGTCATTATATCCAATAATGGGATAGTAGATGGCATAATGGCAAAATTTAAATCTTTTCCAAGAACAGATAAATCAGCATCTGTAAGGTGTTTAGAGCTAATATTTTTCAATGACAGAGCTGATAGATCATTTGTTATAGTATGATTTTTGATGTGCTCATGTGAGCTTCTTCTTCTGACATTTTCCCTTTAGAAATATGAAATGTTTTCTAAAAAATAAACTTGCAGATGAAGTCTTCTCAAAAGTTTGTCCAGCAATGAAAAGATCATATTGTAAATTACATGGAAGGATAAAAGAATGCACATCAAAAGCCATACTGTTAAAAAGAATCTATCAGTTTCATCAATGAAAATCTTAGCTCTAAGCATCTTACAGATGCTGATATATGTGTTTTTGGAAAAGATTTAAACTTCACCATTACATCATCTACTATCCCATTATTGGATATAATGGCATGCACTAAGGAAGTCGCTCAAAAATTGTCTCTGAAAGAAGCAGCAGAATTATGCTGGAGAGTTAAAAGAACACTTGAGAGACATCAAATACAGAAATCAAACATTTCATGTGATGAGAGATGAAAACTATTAAATCTTGCAACAGGATACAGCTATAATCATTCTTCCTGCTAACAAAGGTAACACTACGGTTGTAATGGATAAAACTGATCATGATAACAAAATACAAAAACTTTAAGACATTACAAAAAAGTGGCAAAAAACTCAATTCCCAGTACAGAGATAAAGTTACAAGGATTACTCAGAAACATTATGGGTATTTTAGTGATTCAGAAAAAAGGAAATCTAAATTCGTAATTCAGCAAAATTCCTTACATTTATGGACTACCTAAAATCCATTATGACAATGTTCCTTTGATGCCTATTATTAGTTCTAGAAATTCACCATGTCAAAACTTATCGTGGTTTGCATGCAGAACACAGGGATTCTAAGCATTTTGTAGAACTAGTCAGCGATATCAAAATGGAAAGAACTGACATATTGGTAAGCTTTGATATGGAAAATTTATTTGCAAATGTTTCATTTGATGGAGCATTATCTATTGTAATGAAAAGGTTATATGATGATAATAGTCTACAAGCCAGAACAACTCTACCTATTGATAATATAATGGAAATATTAATTTTCTGCATAATAACAATTTATTTTCAGTATAACTCAGAATTCTTTCAATAAAATCAAGGAATGGCCATGGGTTGCAATTGTTACCTTTTCTTAGCAATATTTACATGGAGGAACTTTAAACCATGAACATAAATACTACATTTCCACTTAAAGTATGGCTTCACTGTGTTGATGATACACTTGTGATATGGTCACATGATGAAGCACAATTACAGTCTTTCTGGATGCACATAAACAATATATCACCTTCAATTAAATTCACAATAGAATCAGGACAAGAATACAAATTTGGCATTTTTAGGTGTTTTTGTGGCAACTTTCTCAAGGCAAAGTAAAAACAACAGTTTATAGAAACCGATGCACTCTGACAAGTACTTGGCATATGCATTCAATCATACCAGAAGAACAAAGCAAAATATTATACTATCACCATGGAACAGAGCAGAGGAAGTTTGTTCAGAAATCAGGAAAATGAAAAGATCTACATGAAACAAACTCTCATGAAGAATGCTTATCTATCAGCTATTATTAAGAAAACCTTTAATAAACAAAAAAAAGAGACACCAAAAGAAAAAACAATTATTGGTACTGTAGTACCAGGAATGGAAGACAAATTAAAGAAAAAATTTGCAGTAATTATAATATTAGAACAGTTCTCCTAAGCCATACCACATTTTATGGATTTGTTACTTCTACAAAGCCTAAACTGGAAATGCTGAAAAACAAAAACCGAATCTATGAAATTCAATGTGAATGTGGAAGGAAGTATATTGGTGAGACGTCACTTTGTTGATTGAAAGAATACAAACTTATGATTAAAAGAGAAAAAAGAACTACAGTAGCAAACCATATATGTACTAATGAACACATATTTAAATGGGAAAATACAAAAATATTGAGTGGAAAGAAAAAGATGCCAAGAAGAAAATTCAAAGAAGCTACTCATATGACAATGGCAAATAATTCTATGCTCAACCCGATGTGGCAATGTACAATGATTGGAAACCTAATTAACCTCATTCTTAGGAAAAATGTATTAAAATAAATTGGAGGAATTAGGAGGATTTGAACCAACCCTCATTGATATGAAATTTGTACTAACTGTTGCCTTTAACATAGCTCAGTTAGTTAGAGTGTTGCCTTAAAGTTTGATCTTTATGAAAAGTGTAAGTTCGACTCCTATGATAATATTGCCACTGGGCAGGCCAGCAACACCTGAAGAAGAGTGGACAATAATACTACTCGAAACATTGTGTAATTACTAACCTGCATTTTCTATTTATGTGTTATTACTAACAAGTCAGTGTTATTTGAAAGTTTAATTATAGTTTAAAATTTTGTGTATATTCAACATTTAATAGTATATGCCAGGCTGCCATTTGATGACAACTTTCTATTTAGGTCTTTACAATTGCAGATCACTTTTAAGTGAAGGAAGATTGCAAGAACTAGAAGAAGAACTGTCATATATTAAATGGGACATTATTGGATTTTGTGAAGTTAGACAATTGATTTAAAAAGTGGACATGTACTCTACTATAAAGGCACAAATATTAGAAATACAAGTGGAGTAGGATTCATTATAAATAAAAAGTAGAAGAACAATATTGTGGACATTGATGGTGTATCGGACAGAGTGGCAAGAATTAGTTATACAACTTAATAGCAGATATCAAATGCAGATAATTCAGGTTTATGCCCCAACAAGTTCTCATAGTGATGAAGTGAGTAAACAACATTTTAAAATTGTTATGGGAGACTTTAATGCAAGAGTTGGTAAACAAATGAAATATGAAAGTGCTGTAGGTAATTTTGGTTATGGTAATAGAAATGAGAGAGGACATAGACTTGTAGAGTTTGCAGAAAAAGAAAAACTTTATATTATGAATTCTTTTTTTTAAGAAAAATGTTAAAGTAAATGGACATGGAAGCATCCAAATGAAGGTACAGCAGAATTGGATTATATTTTGACTAACAGAAAATACATATTTCAAGATTGTAATGTTCTTAATAAATTTAACACAGGAAGTGATCATCGATTAGTAAGATGTAAGATATATGTTAATGCAAAACTAGAGAGACAAAAAATTATTAAGAAAAACACTATTTACAGCTGATATTCCTAATCTTCAGAAACATTCTAATGAATTTAAATTAGAACTTATAAATCGGTTTCAAGTATTAGTAAATTTTGAACATGATTCAGATTTGAATGAAATTAATATGAAAATAACTGATAGACTTTTAAAAACTGCAACAAAGATAGCTGGTAGAAAAAGCAGCAATTGACCAATAAAATTTCTACTGAGACTAGAGAATTTATGAAGAAAAGAAGGAATATGAAGATATACAGAAATGATGCATTAAAAATGATTGAATATCTCAAATTTTGTAAAATGGTGCGGAAAAGAGTTGAAAATGATATAAGAAAGTATAACTGAACTAGCAAGAAAAGCTGTAAAAGAGAATAAAAGTCTCAAGAATGTAAAACAACATTTTGGTATTGATTGGAAATTTATATCTGCAATAAGAAAAAAAGATGGAATTATTACTAAAAAGAGAGATGTCATGAAATGGGTAGATGTCTTCTATCAAGAATTGTATAGTAATAAAGAATAAGTATCTCCATTGTATCTATATCTATTATATTTTCCGAATTGCCCAGAATTTTAAATGAAGAAGTGAGACCTGCATTTAAATTTCTGAAGAAAGGAAAGGCTCTAGATAATGATGGAATTATAATTGATATATTAAAAGAAGCAGGTGAAGAAATAGAAATTTTTTTTAGCAAAGTTATATACTAAATGTCTAAATGATAAAAGATGTACCAGATGATTGGAAGAATGCAGTATTAATATTAATATTTTAAAAAGTTGATAAAGAAGATATTAGAAATTACAGACCTATCAGTCTTTTATCAGTTTTATACAAATTTTTTACCAAGATAATTACAACTTGTCTACAGAGAACATTGGATTTCCACCAACCAAGAGAACAAGCTGGATTTAAAAGTGGTTTTAGTACAGTAGATCATATCCAGGTATTGAGAGAAGTTATAGAAAGGACAAATGAATATGAGTTGCCATTCTGCTTTGGATTTGTATATTATGAAAAGGCATTTATCATCAAGGTATAGATCCAGGATATTGTCATATTTTAAAGAATATTTATAAAAATGCAGCAGCAACAATTAGATTACATAATGATACTAAGAAAGTCAACATTGAGAAAGGTGTAAGACAGGATGACTCCATATCTCTAAAACTTTCTACAGCAGTGCTGCAAGAAATATTTTATGGATTAAAATGGGCAGCTAAAGGAGTGAAAATAAATGGAGAT
This sequence comes from Epiperipatus broadwayi, assembly GCA_028023455.1. Lineage (NCBI taxonomy): Eukaryota > Metazoa > Onychophora > Udeonychophora > Euonychophora > Peripatidae > Epiperipatus > Epiperipatus broadwayi. Next base: position 3,643,045 of record JAQFVV010012471.1, on the reverse strand, counting down.
TATTTAAGTCATTTAGATTTTGCAGATGATATAGTTGATTTTATAAATAATGCTTTGGAGCTGCAGGAAATGTTGCAGGAGTTATCAGATGAAAGTAGGTCTAAAGATAAATGTTAAAAAGACTAAAGTAATATTTAAAGGATTTTCTCAAAATATGAAAATAAAGATTGATTATGATGAGTTAGAAGAAGTTAACAGCTACAAATCCCTTGGTCACATTATTAATACAGATGGAAACATAATGGATGAAATTAATCATAGAATTGGCTGGAGTGCTTTTGGTAGAAATAACTTGATACTAAAAGGAAATATGCCTATGTGTTTGAAAAGGAAGGCTTTTAATAAATGTGTTTTACCAGTTCTTACTTATGGATCTGAGACTTGAACACTTAATAGAAGAGCAATACAGAGATTTCAGACCACTCAAAGAAGTATGGAGAGATGCATGTTGGGAGTAACAAGAAGAGACGAAAATGCAATATATGGGTAAGAGAACAAACAGGTGTTACTGACCTCATTGAAAAAATTGAAAGACTGAAATGGAGTTGGGCTGGACATATTGCTAGAAGAGATGATAATAGATGGACAATTGAAATCTTAAACTGGATTCCAAGAGATTGTAAAAGACCCAGAAAGAGACCACATATGAGATGGATGGATGAAATAAGAAAGAGTGTGGGGGATGTGGAGAAGAGAAGCTAAAGTTCGGAGAAGATGGATTGAACTTGGAGAGACCTTCATCCTGCAGTGGATTGATAATGGTTGTTGATGATTATCACATATGGTTATATATCTTGTTTATCTTTTTGATAATTAAAAAAAATAGGAACTTTCAAGAATAGTTTATAACATTATATTTCATTCCATAGATAGTACTTTGTTATATCTCAGTTGTTTTATATTAAAAATAATAATGTACTCGAACTATTACATGGATGTTAAATAGAATTGTAATTTTCTACCTTATTAATGTCTGAGTTAATGATGATTTGTATTGTTGAGTGGATAGTACATAATTAGTTGTGCATTATTAAAATTTTTCTCATTGCTGAAAGAAATATTGATGATTAATATATATAAATTGAATTGTTAATTGTAAAATGAGTTTTAGAACTTCACACTGATGAAAAGACCGATGCTCCTAAAGCCATAATTCTGGGTTTTTTTTTTAATATTATTTTGCCTTTTTATTATTTAAATTAAATAGGAGTTGTGAATTTATTTTTTATAATATTATTTTATATTTAGCTCAATAGATGGTCGCTTGTTATATCTTGCTTTGGTATTTTTATTTTTTTATATATTTATATGTACTCTATGTAAATTGGCATATTTGTTATTATTAAAATAGAAATAACCTTTTTTAGATTTTATTTGACAATTTTATCATATTCATGTTGTTAAAAATAACACCCAAGAAATTTTTATTATCAATTAATTGAAAATGGGGTAAAAAATATATTTAAAAACATGATTGAAAAGTTCAGTACTGAAAAAAAAAAAATGGATTGACTGTAATATCAAAAACGAGTAAATATTAAGAGAAAATGTAATAGTAGAATAAAAGAGATAGGAAACGAACAACAAAAAGTAATAGAAGTTTTTTAAAAGGAAAAGATAACAGTGAGACCATGTGGTTTAGTAGTATATGAATATATGAAAATATCTTAAACCAGATAACTTGTGATGATGTTAAAAATAGTTCTATATTTTAATTTATAAATAGTGTTTGTATATCATATTTTCTGTGAATGTTAATTGATTACTGGAAAATTAAAAATAGTTAATTTTCTAAATGTAATACAAAAAAATTTGAAAGTTGTTTTAAAAAGTAAAGGGAAAAAAATATGATGTTTTAAATTTGTAATAGGTCTGTTAATAGAGAGCTCTGGTAAAAACAATTCTTAAAAAAAAAAACACAGTTCAAGATAATTTTAACTTTCACTAAAAGAAAAATGGATTATTTTACTATGAGATAACAAAGTGATTTATGGATGTTAGACAAGACAAATTGGCATTAATTTTATGTCAAACTATGTACAGTATATTATATTATGACCTAATTTTATTTTCTGTTATTTATATTTGAATATTATAAATGATTTTTTTATCTCTAATTTAAATTCAAATCATTGGTATTTAATATTTAATCAATAATAATTTATTTTATTCATCAGCAGCACGAATTTACATTTTGTGGATTTTTTTTAATGATATCACTAATATATGTTTGCTATTAGTTTGTTGAGAATACTATTTGCTTTAAATACAGTAAAATGAATTGTACACCGGGAGATGTAATGAGACTGGCTCCAAATGATATTTGCAAGCTGTCTGTTACATTTTTTAAGAATTTTTCCAGCCAATTATTAACATGATTATAAGTTATTAAAAATTAAAATTATAAAATTAAAGTTGCCTATATTTTATTTAAGTATATATTATTAGAACATAATTTCAAAACTATTCAAAAATTTTGTATCAACAATTCCAAAACTAGAAGAACTTTTATCTTATTGAATAAATTTGTATCAAAAGCTAAAAATTAATTTAGCAATAGATCTTTTTCAAGATTGCAGGTATGGATTAACAAAAAAAAAAACTTGACTATATATAATTTACAATAGAAAATAAATATTTTATTATTGTTTGAAATTTTAAAACCAAAATGTTTCATATATTCCTAGCTTACACAATACTTTACAGGAACAGATTTTATTTTTTCTATTTTATTTCAGCTATCTATTGTAAGCTTGGGTGATTATTAGGTACTATATTATTGTGCTTATTAAGTTCTTTTCCGCTGTTTCACTAACCATAGCACTAATCTAGTTTCTAAATTCCTTGATGATGTAAGTTATAAGCCAGATGGTAGCACTAGATATCGATTTAATAAGTACTAATTTCTAGTTTCTATTGATTTCTCAAACTAACTATAGATAGGAATGATGTAGAAAGAAAAATTTTGCTCATGCTTCAAATTTTTTAATACAAATTATTGAAAATCAGCAAAGTTTGCAATAAATTTTTTAAATATATCTTGTTTTTTTTCTTTTAACTATTGATACACTAGTATCGATCCAGCCACTATTTGAAAAACTATTGATTTTTACAAACTACATTCATTTATTGCCTTGATATAAGAAGAAATATGTAATCACAAATATAAAATAACTATATAAGTAGGAAGGAATAATTCTTTTAAAATTGCACCAATGTCAGTAAAATTGATTTATTAAATCTGATTCATTATAATTAATAATGCTTGATTATTCATCAGCATTATAATTTTCAACTATTGTCAGTCCACTGCAGAATGAAAGTCCAAGTTTACTCCAATTACTTTAATCTCTAACTTCTTCACAACGGATCAGCAAACTTCCCTGTTTTATTCATCTATCTCACATTCTTTTCTAAGTCTTTTAATTCTTTTGGGATCCTATTTAAAAGCCTGACTATCCATCTATTTATCATCTAAAAATATGTCTAGCTCAGTTCCATTTCAGTTTCTTAATTTTTTTCAATGATTGTCAATGATTCCTGTTTATTCTCTCATCCATGTATTTCATTTTCAAATTCTTCTCATTACTCTTACATCTTATTCATAATTTTTTGGGTGTTTATTGGTGTTCTGTTAAGTGTCCAACTCTCAGATCCATAATTAAAGTTCTTTTTTAGACACACAGACATTTTTTTTTAATATTTTTTATTGAATGCACTCCATCCAAGTTTAATCCTGTAATTAATTTCAACAACTATGTTTCCATTTGTGTTCAAAGAATTTGCACTTTTTAGCTTTTCATAATTCATGATTGTCAATCTTTTCTTTGGAAAAAATCCATTGAACATCAGTTTAATCTTTTTTTAGCACTTACATTTAGTCCTACTTTCTTAACTTTCATTTGATAATTCTTGTAATATTTCCTGAAGCTCTGAAGCATTATTTGCAAAAACAACTACATTATCTGCAAAATCTAAATGACTTAAATAGACTTCATTTATCTTTATTCCTTTAGTTTCCTATTCATATTCTTTGTAAAACAGCTGTTAAAGTTTTGGAGCTATAGAATTACTCAGTCGGACACATTTCTCATTGTTAATCTACTTAATATCATCATATAATATAATTGTTACTTTTCTATTTTAAATATAAGGGATTTGAACTCAGGCTTTCAAGCCCCTTTACTATCCATACTACTGATACACATGACCACATACATGCAGAAGCAGAAAAGATAAATAATCACCAATATATGTATTTCGTACTAAACCAGCACGCATCAGTTGGTCCAGATTACCATCTTCCAACATATATATCATCATTACTCAGTTTATATTAAGATAGCAAATCCTTATACTTTAATGGATAGGCTTCAACCCACTCTAACCTCCAACTCTTCAGCCATCCATACCATTGAAAATTTGATGATAGAAACCTCGTGCTGATGCCAATATTGTTGGAAGATGGTAATCTGGACCAACTGATGAGTGCTGGATTAGCGCAAAATACATATATTGGTGATTATTTATCTTTTCTGCATGTGTGTGGTCATGTGTATTAGTAATATGAGATAGTATGGATAATGAAGGGACCTGAAAATCTGAGTTCAAATCCCCTATATTTGCATTTATGATCCAGGTTTAAGAGTGTCTGGTATTTCAAATTTTCCATTATCCTGAACTTATGTTGTGATGATCCAATGCTTTAATTGCTGTAGAAATTCTAATACAATTAAATGCGTTTTCATAATCTACAAATCCAAAGCATAATGACAACTCATGTTCATTTTTTCTCTGAATATTTGAAGGTGATACACTGTACTTAAAATCACTTTTAAATCCTGCTTGTTTTTTTGTTTGGTTAAAATTCAAAGTTCACTGTAGAGGAGTTATAATTAATTTTGGTAAAGATTTTATATAGAATTGATAAGTCTGTAATTTTTAATATATAAGCATGAAAGAAAAATCTTTTGAACATATTATTTTAAGAAAGTGAGATATTTAATTTATTTATTAAATCAGGTCAAATAAAATCCTGGACAGTTGAAAAACAGATGGTTTCAGCAGTTAAATTGTAGGTTGAAGTTGATTAATTGTGTTAAAGACAGAAGAAAGAAAAATATTTTGAACATATTATTTTAAGAAAGTGAGATATTTAATTTATTTATTAAATCAGGTCAAATAAAGTCCTGGACAGTTGGAAAATAGATGGTTTTAGCAGTTAAATTGTAGGTTGAAGTTGATTAATTGTGTTAAAGAGAGAAGAAAGGAGATTCTGTTACAGAGAATGATTGGCTGATTTTATAGTTGGTTATTGATCATAGAGATGGGAAGAAAATCTCATATTGGGAATTCTTCACAATGTAATTCTCAATCAAAACTATGATATACTATATTGAAGCTATTATGATTTGTAGAATCTCTGGCTGCAGGTTATTAAAGGTATACTAACTCTCTCTCATATTTTATACTTTTTTGAACATGAAAGGATGGTCTATTGTTTATGTGATTAAATGGCATATTAACCTAAATAAGCCTGATGTGCTGATTAAAGAATAATTATAAAACTTGATGAAATATTGGATTTATGAAATAACTTGTTTACAAATCAAGGAATAAACTATATGAGAACAATCTTGTCTTAAAGATTTGAAGAATAATATACTGATTTAGACATTAGAAAACAAGAAAATAAGCCAGTATACTTTCATTGATATGGCTGTATACGGTACTTCTGATGTACATATGTATACTAAATATCAAGTTATTGGTCATAACTTGTATTTTATTCAAATTACGACAGGCGTAAATTTATTATTATAATTTATGATTTGTAATTTTTTTTTTTTTTTTAATTTATATATATTTAACCACACTATAAAGAATAGAATGTATATGAGTAGAATGTCAATATTTGTAGATTAACATAATAATAATATAAGATAAATTAATGAATATTCAAAAAGGATATATATAAAAAGGTAAACTATTCAAACTTAGTTTTTATTGTTGTAACATATTTAAATTGTTATAGCTATTAAGAAAATACATTTTTATTAATTTCTCTTCTGTATTTGTATTTATTTTATCTTTATGGTATACATTTATTTAATTGTATATGTGTAATTATTGTTCTTTGTGTCTACTCTTTACATTCAGGTAGCAAACAGAAATGAAATAAGAACAGAAGAGAAGAATTAATATAATTTATAAAATTGAAATACATGGCAATGAGACCTTTTAAATTTGAGAGTAGCTCCTGTGTTAAATAGGTATTATCCTATTTAAATACAAATAAAGCTGTCTTTACCAAATTCCTTTTAATAGAGAGTTAGATCATAGATGAATTTAGAAATATAACCTTTATCATTAAAAATATTAGAAGAAATACACTTATAATCAGATTAGTAATTGATTTGTTTGTCATTATTATTTATGGTTATATGATCTTATAAAAACAATTAAAACATCAATATCTCAGCAACGTCATTTTTCTTCTTACATAAATGATAATTTAAAAATTGAAGTTGGCAACTAAATAAATTAATTCAGATGTTTTTGTTTGGGGGCATTTAAAAAAATTATAATTTCAATAATAATCTTTTAGTCGTAAAAGAATAATATTCGATCCTAATAAAATTTTCACTTTTGTAGGGATTTTAATCCAGAAAAAATAGTGGGGAGTTTTTTTAAATACACTTCTTTACAATGTTACAAATTGTGTGTTATGCAAACAAGTGAATCTCAATTTAAGAAAATTATGAGGCTGAGCACATGACAAGTGAACTATATGAAGACATAGAATAAATTTGAATACATTTGCATAAATTACTACCAGTTTTTAAAAATCACAACTCAGACCAACACTCTTAAGATAAGCTATGAATATGGGATCTAAAGGTTCTCAAAAGCACTCAGTCTTACAATTTTCTTGAAAATTGAGCTTCACTTGTTTGTATAATGTGCAATTTGTAACTTACTACTCAAAGGTAAAGTTTAAACAAGAATTTTATTTCTTTACAATGTGTAAAATATCAAAATGCTATTAATTAAATGATATGAAATAATATCCATAAACAAAAATGGATATTTTAAATTAAGGCATAAATATTTGTAATAAAAATTTTAATTGTTTTGAAGATTGCTTATTGCTTAATATTATTTAAATTTAATAGTAGCACTGAATCTATCTTTTTCTCAATTTATTAAAAATTAAATGTGAATGTTAATAGTGTCTTATGTAGAAAAGGTTGCTATTGCTAGATTGATTTAATTAAAATAATAATTTTTATATTCCTAAATATATTCTAACAATTATATGCCAAAATCTGCCTTAACTACTAATAAATCAGTTTAAATTTCATATATATTATGATAAGTGTATTTGTATTTTTCTTTTTGTTTTTGCTGTCTCATGCGTGGCAGGCAATGGGCTGGGAATGAAGGTGGTCGGAGGAAAGATTATTCCAGGCACAGAAGGAGAATTAGGCGCTTACGTAGCTAAAATTTATCCTGGTGGGGTGGTGGAGACACTTGGAGAAGTAAAAGAAGGTATTTTTTTTTTTTAAATATAATTCTAAAGTAATTTGTCTGGGGGGGTTAAAAGAAATAATTACTAGTGATTGCAGATTTTACATTTTGAAACTAGTTTGTAATTATTAACATGAAAAGATACTTAAAACAATAATGTGATAATTTTGGTTTTAAATGTTTATTTCTGTCTATAATACCAAAATATTACAATAAGATAATTTACAAAAATATAAAAAAGTTTATTAACATATATAAATCACTTCACAACAGCCAAAACTCAATTAAATCAATAGAATATCAACAATCCATCACTGAGTCTACTTCAATAGATAGAAGATGGATTTTTGAAGTGATTTAGATATGGAAACCGGGTAATTATTGGTATTTTATGGTTTAATATATATAAATTATTGCTTTTTTTTTTCAATTTGTTTTAGCCTTGTAATTATTGTCATTTATTATTGTTTATTTTTTTAATTCTTTATAATTTTTATTTGTAATATGAAGACTTTTAATATCAGTTGAAGAGAGACAAATCTTTTTATTCTTTATCATTCAAAATAACATGGAAACCTTTTGTATTATTCTCTGGGCAACAATTGTTCTTATACAGATAGTGGCAAATGTTTTTTTAAAGTATGCAGATCAAGAGAAAAAGGCAAAGGAGAAAAAAAACTAAATTTCCAGCAAATTTTGTTTTGATGAAATTTAAAGGATAATAATAATAATTAAATAGGTTTTTTTTTTTTAGAATATGGATCTATTAATAAGAAGAATGGATTTGGGGTTTGAGGTTTCACTTAATTGGGATTTATAGATAATGCCCAATCATCAAAATTGGTTATTGTTCATTTCTTAATGCTAATTTTCAATTTGGTTTTAATTGTCAAGCACTGTTTTAAAACATTAGAAGACTGATTAATGTTGGTCTTTTAGAACCTTTATTCATCAAATTCTAATTAAAATTTCAGATTTAATATATTTTTATATATACTAAGGAGGCTTTATAGAATATATATTTTTAATTACAATCAAACTATTTAAAAATTTATGAATTCGATCACTAAAATGATCATCATTGCATTTCTTTAAATTTTTAATTTTTTTTATAATTAATTTTTAATCATAGTTTAAATTTTATAGGAATTCATTTGCTCGCTAAAGATATTGGGTTGAATATTGAACTCCAATTGATTAAAAAGTAAAATTTTTCATAAAATATTAATTAAGATGGAAATTATTCTATATAGATTTGCAAATACTAAGTTGAGGATAATTAATCCTAATACTGCCCTTCATACATGGAGAAAGTGTTGAAAATGTTAAATATAAACTTAATGTTTTTATTGCCTTTAACAAGAATATTAAGCATGGAAAATGCATCAAGGTTATGTTTAATGTTTTCAATATGTTCTCTGTGTATGAAACAATATTAATATATTACATTTAATTTATTATATTTTTGTAACAGAATTAGCAGGGTTTTTTTTTTTTTATGCAAATAATAAATAACTGATCCACTATATGAAAATATGACCATTCCAAAGGAAAAAAAAAAAATTTATATTATGTATAGTTTATAAAGTAATTTTATAATTATTTTTTTAGGAGATCAAGTTTTAGAATGGAATGGTATCAATCTTACCGGTAAAACTTACGAAGAAGTGCAAAAAATTGTGACTGCATCGAACGGTGAAATCGAGATGGTTATCAGATGGTAAGTATTATTTGTTAAATATTTAAATTAATAATTTTGTTACTTTTTTTCTATTCATAATTATTATAATTGTCAATGTAATTATTTTTCACTCAAAGATTTTTCTTAAATTAAAGGCAAACAGATATAGTAAAATTAAACTTTTTTGATTTACTGAAGAAAAACTTTAAAAATTCAGAAATTTTGCGAAATAATTTATATAAATGACATTAATATAAAAGAAAATTATTATGTAATACTTCAAAAATGAATTTGGTAATTATAAATAAAAATAAATTTTAAAAAATTTAATGAAATGTTCAAATAGTATTATTCAAAAATATACTGTATTTATTAAATACTATGGGTATAATAGTTGCCCATATCCTTTAGTTCATATATGAAGAAATTTGACACTTTTTTTAAGCATTCATGCAGTATTAATTGTAAATTAATATCTAGTTATTTGGATAATATAGTTTGGTCAGATGATTATTGATGTAAATGTCATTGAAAAAAAAATCACCATTATAATATAATGCAATCTTCCCCTCTAATGAGGAAAGTATAAGAAAAAGATTTAGTGTTGATGATAGATCCTTCTTCAAAATTAATAACTTTAAGAGTTGAAGGGAGATGGGGTGTATCAACTAATCATCTATTTGTATATGAGATGACAAAATTATTATATCATAAAAGCAGCTTATAAATTATATTAATCATCTAAATATAGAATTAACATAAAAAATTGGGTACTGTAATGTGAGGTCTTTCTAGAGGGATTTGAAGATTTGAAAGACAATTACCAATTTTATTTACAATCATTATTTATATTACTAGATCTTATTTAAATATGTTCTATCTCACAAAAACTAAATTATATAAAGTAATATCAAAATAATTAATTTGGATATCTGTTAATAATTCTAATTATAAGAATAAATTAAATAGGTAATAACTTTTTTTCATTTTCTTCTTTTATTACATATATAGTTTTATAATTGAAACACCTTATCCCTTTTTAAAAATAAATAAATAATAATAATAGGCAGCCGATGCATATAATGATTTGTATAGTTCTAGAGATTTTGTTGTCATAGTAAATGAATGAACTTTGCTTTTTTTTTTTTTTTTTTTGAATATTTGTTCTTTGTAGGAATTTAAACTTTATTTTTTTCTACAATTTAATTATTCATTTTATGTGTGACACCAAATCCATTTTATTTTATGTCTCTTTTTAATAAGGCATATTTATTCATCTATATCTTATTTTGAGTTTACATTTTACAATCATATATATGGTACCCGCACATCATCCTATACCATCTCTGCAACTAATTGCTCTTAATATTTTTAAAAGAAAAAGGAAATATATTTATAAACAGTGAATAGATTTTTTTCAATAATGTAATTCATGATAAAGGGCATGAAATCCTTGTAACCCTTTCAACATAATTAACATACACACAATATATATATAATTAAACTTATAAATTAATGATAAAAGTAACGAATTTTTTTTAAAATTTAATATCATAATTATTGTAATAATTTGACAGTCATTTAATTTGGAGATTATATATTAAAGTGAAAAAAAATTTATAAATAAGTTTCTTTCATAACAAACTTTACAATATATTGGTATTTATAAACAATATAAAAGTTGACAAATAGTTATTTTAATTATCAAACAATACAGTATTCCTTTTTATGTCATATTAGATTGACTTATTTTATTTATATTATGGCATATATAGTATCCTCTCTTATTTTTGCCATTTGGTTCCAAGTCTTGCCACAAGATTATGAAAATATAAAAAATAATGAACCATATAAGATATGCTTTTAATATAAAAGAATTTTTCTGTTTGTATATTGAAGTGGTGCTTATATGCTTGCTTCATTTTCTTTAATTCCGCCATCTTTCCCTTAAATTCTCACATACATATATAATCAGCGTGCATGTGTGTGTGCAATTGTAATCATATTAAAATAGAAAGTAGATTAAAAGCAAACTTAAAGTAAAAAAATTCAAGTTAAAAGAAATAATCATGTAAAGTAAGTTAGGAGAACAATAAAAAAGAATCCATTAACTAAATAAAATTGGTGCCTTATTTTAAATTAATTACAAAAATCAGCAATATAGTTATGGTTCAACACCTTTGTAGCAAGTTCATGTCAAAAAGGTGCTAAAGTCAAAATAAAGACAAAGGAGGCAGGAAATAATGATAAGATAAAGTAAGAAGTAAAAATAAGTACGAGAAAGACTAATGGAAAAGCTATTAACTCAATCCATTAAAATCCATCCCGTAAATGGAAAAAAATTTCCCAAAGCAAATTAAAGAATATGAAAACTTGAAAAATGCATTGTTAGAGGCTTGTTTTCTTGAGCTCTTATCTTGAAATCGTCTTCTTATCTTGATCATCAATCAATCAGAACATAATGTTAAGAAGTTAATACCAAAAATGATCAAGTAGTTTGATGTCGGCTTTCCCTGTGTCGCTAGAGAGGGGGAGCAGTATTCTGAAGATGAGATTCAGTGAGAGAGAAGTGTGCCATGTTCCAGTCATCCTAATGCTGATAGAGAGACCAAGCTGCCTGCCTTCCACATAAATTATTGCAATTGACGAAGGAAAATGCTCCACAAAATCATATAGCAATATCCATCATTATAAACTTTCTCCCATCAAGCACTTATCCATTAAACGAAGATGCCAGTAAACATTTATAAAGTTCTTTTATTTTAAATATGAAAATATATTTAACCAACTTTATTAACTGTAACTATAATTTAAATATGCACTAGTTTCCTTTAAGTTTTAATATTTTTTGATTTCTTTTATAATGTAAGTTTGCCAGGCTAAAAGAAAAAAAATATCTAATTACTTTTATTTGATTTCTAAAACTTAAATGATTGAGGGATGAATTTAACAAAGACAAACTCCATCTTGCATGTCTCTTCCTGATGTCTCAAGGTACCCCATGGAGTGAATAGAAGCCAAGAGTGGAAATCATCTACATAAAAGTTAAAGTTTATAATACGTTAATTTTACTCTTAGATTTTCTTTCCCCCCCATCATTTTAAGTAATTCTGTTTTTCTTTACTGTTGCAAAGAAAACTACTGAAGGATGACAAGTGATATTATTATTTTTAGTTTTTACAAATATATTTGCTTAGGTGTGTCATGTATGGAAATTATGATAAATAAATAAAGTAAAATTGATTTTTTTTTTGTTTTATATATTTCTCCGCAGGTAAAATATATTTATAACTTAAGTTATTTGCTTATAACAATCCGTGTTCTCAAGTGTATATGTATATCAGATTCCTCTATATATGTAAAGCGAAGAGCAAAATGCAATTTCTATAATTTTATGAAGTTAATATGATAGAGACCGGATTGAAGATCACTGATTGTGGGTTGTTAGTCCCTCCCTTATTATAATAATAGTAGTAGATCCCAGCTCCCAAATTCTAGTGCTTGCCATACATATACTTTCTACATATGATACACCTATGGTTAGAAGCAGGAATACCCCTGAGGCCTAGGACATCTATATTCATTCCGTGAATCACAAAGCCGATCCCACTGTTTGATAGTCATTGATTCGCACATAATGCAGTCCATGATTTCCTTTTATTCCTCCCTGTTATGCATTTGCCTATGCATCTAGCCATAACCCTATGTTACATTATATCTAGTTCAGATACCAAAAAGGTCCCTAGCAATAATAAACCACATAAAGAAAATATAATTAATGTTTACCCCATAATAATGTGATAAATATTTTTATTATTATTCTGTGGATAAATAATATGACACCCTTATTTTTATTAGTTATGAATATCACCATCATCCATAATTCTATATATCTTTAAATTCCAATAAACAGCCTCTAACCTTAGAATGTACATAAGCAATCCACTTTATTAATTTATTAACTATTAATAAACATTAATTTATAAAATTTATTCATTGTCCTTCTCATTGCTGATTGGAATCATATAATTAAGGTTAAATAATAGTTAAGTTAAGAGTCTGTGTATATCCCTGAGCTGAGCAGACCTATATGAAAAGGGGAAACTGTGTGATGTCAAGGGTGTTAATTAAGTAGTAGAGGCTAGGAAGTCTAGGCTGGGATTTAAACTAGGTTCATGGGGGTAGCGATATCCCTATGTATGCTGGTTGAGAGTGCTTGCTTGGTCTTTCGGTTTTGTTAGCAAAATTATACATGTTTGACTGTTATAATATACTATAGGCATACATATCTATAATAAAAAATTTACTTATAAAATTCACAATAAAATATCAACAAAAGTAATTGATAAAAACTAAATAAACTATTATAATAAATAAAGTTAATACAATATTTTTTTAAAAAAAATAAGAAATATTTTATATTATAAATTAACAATATATAAATAGGAATCTTTTCTTCTAATATTTTTTTGTTCGTTTTTTTAGAATATAAAAAATTTAAAAAGTTAAAACAAATTATTTTTTTTAATATCTTTTCTATTAGTAATGAAAGAATATCCCCCCCCCCCCTTTTTTTTTATATATTTTGAATGGGTAAGTAGAAATAACTAAAGACTAGCTATTTTTACTCTTTATCCTTTTTACATTTTTTTAAAAGATTGGAGATAAAGATCTTTTAAAAATATGCATATTATAATGATGAATTAAGAAATATAAGTGATATTAATTATAAGATTCAAACTACTTAACTGACAAAGATTATATTGTTTATTTGCTGTGCAATGTTTTGTAATATCACATTGTGAAGCAAAATACTTAAATTTAGAAAATAAAATTGTTTAAATTTTTTGATTTTTTATTTAATATTTTTTCAAAACACAAATAAGTGAAATTGTAAATAATTTAATGATAGATATAGATGTCTGTATATACTTTGATATATTATTTTTATTTTAATCATTTTGATACATCAAAATTATAAAATCTCATTCCTAGTTGGATTCTATTTGTTTAAAGAGATAATGTTAAATGTGTTGAATTTCTAAATAAGGCTCTTTTTATTTTTATGCATTCTGATATTGAAAATTATATCAAATTTCTTTTCTTTTTGTCTTACTATAGTTTTGTCTAATGATTGAAAAATATATATAATATTAGTGCTGAAATTTTGGTATAACAAATTGCAGATGAAATTATGTATATTTGTGTAATGTAGTTGAAACTATTATGGAATAATGGATCATATCTTTTTAGTCTATTTTTTTTTTTCTTTTCAGTTCTTCTTTGAATAGAAATTTGAAATTAAATGTAGTATCGATACTGATAATAAAAAAATTTTAAACATAGTTTTTTAAGTTTATATTTTAATGATTACTTCCAATTTTTTATTTTCTCTTCTTTTATAATGAATGAAAATTAATGAATAAATTTGTCTTAATTAGATATTACATTAATCATATTATTAATATTTTTTAAATATAAAATAATACTAATACATAAAAATAATGGAAATGAAATTAAGAATGTGCTGCTATATTGTTTCAGTATATATGTACCATATATTGCATGTAATAAGCTTCCAACTAAAGTATTTTTATTTAAGTTATCTACTGAACTAAGTAGTAAATGCTAAGTGCAAATTTTGATACTATCTTTATTTAAGCAAATATTTGTAGGAGTTTTTTCTGTAATTTTCTTTGTAAATTATTTTCTATTCTTACATTGTATTTCTCCAAAAGAAAATTTCTTATTTATAAACTGTATCAATCTATTCTTAAAAATTAGTTCTATTCATCCTGATACTGTACAAATTTTGAAGCTTACTTAAGACAGAATTCAAGGAATTCATGTGTCTCATTAATATAGTAACAATTTTTTAAAATAATTTGAGATCCTGTCATTTATTTCATGTAGTTGTTCTTTATTATAAAAAAGTATATAATAGTTATATTGGTGATAACAATTTTGCAAAGCATAATAAAATTTAATTATTACTTAGCTGATATTTCTATCTCGTGAAAAATTATGACTTACACTAATAAATTTCCAAAAATATTTTTTAAATCATTTTAGTATTTTTTTTAAATTTTTGTTAGTATTAATAATTTGTTATTAGACAGAGTACACCATACTTTGCTTTAAAAATATATGAGTAAATTATATAAGTAATTTTTTATTCATTTCTTTATTACTTAAATAACATTCATTGTGGAAAAATAAGAATGAAATTTTGGTTTCTAAACAATAAACACGTTGATGATATTCAATAGTACAAATGAGGTGCTAAACCAAATATCATGTTTTATTATGTTTATTGTCAATTTAAGTATAACCATCATAGCATGAATTATTTTTAAAAAGTACATTATACAGATTATCTTATTTTAAAATGCATTTCTCCAAGACACAGTTTCCATTCTCATACTTCAATCAAATGAATAAAAGACATTGGAAAAAAAAGGTAAATGATTTCTGATGCAATTCTGGATAAACCAACACTCTTCATTTATAGTTAATAAAAAAGGATATATGTCAGTTGTTGTTATCTTTATAATATTTTAGATATTTTGTGATTAGTTACTTTAGTTAAACATTATTTTTTTGTAATTTAATTATTACTGATTAGATTAATCTGTTCTATAAAATTTTAGCAACTACTTTTTTTTTTTTGTAGTGATATTAACATGTCTGATAGAAGTCACTCAAGTAGACAGCGATCGGAAGGTCACAGTCGAACATCTTCGTATGATAATTTAACGGATTCAAAATTGTCAGATTATGATGATTATGGTAAATTTTGTTCTTAAATTTGTTTTTGAAAAATTATATATAGATTCATCATGAAATTATGAAATCTTTTTAGAAAAGAAATTAAAATCTTTTAAACAAATAATTGTTTTTAGTTGTTCAGTAATAATATAATAACTTTTTAATATCTGTCATATAGAAATCAACTTTAATTGTTTACTCAGATTGTAATTTGTAGTTATATCAGATATAAAAAAAATCTTCTGACATTTGAAATTTGAAGAAAAAATATTGGTTTAAAAGTTACCTAATTAATTTCATAATGTTTAATAATAGACATTATGTCAGCAATTACTTCATAACAAGACTTTGGAATTATGATCCTTTCTACCAATAAAATTAGATAGTTTTTCTTAAGAAACTTTTAAAAATATATACATATATACTCTAATAGCAACTGATGACATTAAATTCCATATCAAAGTTAAGCAAGACATGATTTAAAAAAAATATAAATATTGTTTAAAAATAAAATATAGAGAAATTGAGATTTACTAATAGTGTTTTGACATCAAATTGGCTTGCCTACTCAATATTTCAAGTACTAATAGCAAAATACAAATGATCTGATGATGGAAATTTTTCAGAAAAGAGCTTTGGCCAAAAAACCTAATTAATAAATGTAAATATTGAATCACGTTCTAATAGTGATTCTTAGTATTATGAGGTCTGGATTTACTTACACTAATCCACTATTATTGCTATAAATAAACTTACTAAATTTCGCATTTGGATAAGAGATTTATGACTTCTATCTTTGTCAGTGACTTAGATATCTGTTGACAAAAGTGGTTTGTGTTTAATTTGTTCTAGATTGTATATTTATTATAATGAAACTAGATTTTTTTATTCTGAATAGTAATATCAATTTTTATTAAATGTGATTATACTATTTATCTTAATTGTAACCACAAAATTAATAATAAAAAACATCATTGCCAAAAACATTTTTTAAAAATTGTATAAATTGAATAGACAATTGATACAAATAAAGAAAAAGTCTGATTCAACCAATATTTAGTGAAATTAAATTACACTTCCTATCAAAGTTGTTGTATTCTCAAGGAAATTCGAATCAACCTATTTTACTTGATCAGAAGATCTATTGCTTTTTCTTGAGAGCATACATTGTAAGTAATCCACAGGAAAAAAATGCTTAAGTTATATCTTCTAGTTCGTAATCAAAAATGCACATCTATATTTAGAAAGTTGTAGTTTAAATGTCTGGGTATATTATTCTAAGATATTAAATATGTTATTTCTATGTTTTGAAATAAACATTTTAAAATAGACTGCTTGGTAAATCACAAGATCTTTTGAAAATTGATCTTAATTTTATCCAGATGAATATTGAGTTAAACCTTCTGCCATTGAAAATCAATTTGTACTTTGTCCCATCATAAAAGAAGAGAAATACTCAAATCCTGAGCTGTTTTTACTATAAATACACATTTAAACTTTGTTTCTATCACAAAAGAAATCTCATTCATTCTAACTAAATTTTCTAAAACTAAATTGAAATCAACTATATATAAGCTCTCCATTATAGAAGGTTTTTTTCTGGTTTTGATTTTAATGATTTCAAATGAAATGTCTAGAATTAAACTAATATTGGATCATTTTCTCTGTGATCTAACCATGAAGAAAATATATTTTGATAACATTACTGTTGTATCTCCATTAAGAGAGATATTTAAAAGAAAGAATCTATGTATAAAAAATTAAAAATATTGGAATAAAGCTAGTATTGAAAAATGCATCTGGAAAAAAGTAAGGTTTATATAATTTTCTAAGATTATCTTAAAAAAGCATTTAATTGGGTTCGTATAACCAACTCAAATTAAAGAATCATAATCCTATATAATTGCAGTTTAGTTGTAGAAATTTTTTTAGTGATAAATTTTTATGAAATATTTATTTTTACAAAAAGCTTATCTAATAACTTTTCTTCCCCAGTAAAGATTTTAATGAAGGCAATAACAAGATTCATCCAGAGTCTTAAAAGAAGCATTTAACATTGTATCACTTATTGTCTTACTATGATTCAAATCAATTGCTTTAAATGACAACTGATCCTTATATGTTAGCACACGATTTCAACCAAATTATGTTTCATTATTGTTATTGCAATCTGGAAAAAATTTCAAGCTATTGTCTTCAAAAAATCTCACCCCACTTGTATGATTATAGCTTCAAGACTTTTGCATAAGCCAGTGCATAAACAAAAGACTAATGTTGTGCATGTTTGACACCTCAAAATCTTTTTTTCAAGAATGCTAAGATTAAATGTGTTTATATACATATGAATATATTCCTGGAAAGATTAATTATTATGGCATTCTTTTTAGATTCCTACATAAAAATCTGAATATCATATAGAAAATTACTAGATTCAAAATGGTCAATAGATGTTACATATATAAAAAATAGATAACAGCTAAATGAACTTAGTGATCCAAATGATGATTACAACATTTTGAAAAATTGAATTGTAAATTATTAATCTTGTACAAAATTGTTGAAATGAGGTGTGTGTTATATATGATTACTGAATCTTAATCTTTTCAACTATTATGTATTTAATATCAAAGTTTATGTAATGTTTACACAATGTCAATTTAGGAATAATCAGGGAGAAAGCTCTTATACATGGTCATGTGTGGTCACTTGATGTATTTTTTTATTCCAATCTTTATCCAGGGGATTTGCTAAAAAGGCTGTGTAGACTTCAGAAGTACGTTTTCCTAGTCTAATAACAATCATATATCTTCTGAGCTATAAGAAATTGTGTTAGTACTATCTGATACTCTATCTACATCAATGAGGAAATCTTCATTGGAAATGTATAATCAAACTGTTTGGACATTTTAAACCCATTCCATAAAGATCATCACGGAATATAAATTACAAGCAAGGAAATTTAGACTTGCAAACACTTTATTTTTATAGTTATTGAAAAAGATATTTTCATAGAGGTTTAATTGACATTATACTCAAATAAATATCTTACAATATATCTGTAATATAGTCAATTTTGCAATTATAGAAAACATATTTATCAATTGAGATCTAAGAATTAAAGAAAATTTGTAACAACAAGATCTATAAATCCAGAAAATAGTAATGAAGAACTTGCTATGGAACCAAGATTAATCCTAGTTATTTCCAAAGTATTTCCAATTGTACACAACTTTTGAAGTGGATTCCAGTCTAAGTAAAAAAGACAAGAAGATTAGTATCAGGGAAGGACTGTTATAAATACAATTCTTTAACCCACTGCTTACTACATACCAATAAAATAAATTTGGACCAGTCATTCATGAATCATCAAACATTTTACGTGGATCAATTCCTTGGATAAATCTTTTTGAGCCAATAATTAAATTTATAATCAGAGACTTTCAAAGTCATGATTGTTTTATCAGTGCATATATGAAGATCTACAGATACTATCACAAATATCTCCATGTGTTAAATAGCATCACAAAAGATTTGCAAGTAAAGTATAATCTTTAAGAAATATTTAGTGAAGAAGGAAAAATGACCCAGCTTCCTCTTCTGAAAAATGAAATTCTTATCAACTTACAAGGAAAGGAAGTCTGAATGGTCCCCAACTAAAAATGTAAGAAATTCAATTGACTCATTATCTGTTCCTTTGAGTTATTTCTGCTGATATTTAACAACATAATAAAATGAATAAAGACATTCAGAGTATACAGTGAAATATCTTAAACTAAGAATGTCTTGTGAGGTTGATAAACAAAAGAAATTGATTACTAAATTAAAAATAAAATCGAAAATGATTAACAAATTTATTATAAAGTATCAGAAGTGTTTTAATAACCAGTTATCTTACCACTTGTTTGCCTTTTCTGATGATCAGATAAAGTTTACAATTATCCTAATAACTACAGGATTTTTTTCCAACTGATTTGATAGGTTGATGAGTCAGATTTATTATACCAGAAGCTTTTTCAGTTGATAATGATTTATTGTATATATTCTGTTTTGCATATTTATTATTGTTTTTATTATTTACATATTATATACAGAGTTTGATTTATTTTATATATTTATGTTTTAAGTATGGTGTGTTTTATGTATAGTAGAATTTATAAATAATATAATAAAATGAGTCTGAGTATTAAAATGCCCTTTAGAAATTCATTGTGAAATAATGTATAGATAATTATATAATAAAAGGTAATAGTAAACAAATGATTGGTTTAACACCTGTAGTATTAGGACATCTTTTCTACCAATGGTGAAAATTGCATCATGTTATTGCAATATACTTAGAGAGCAGGATAACCAGAAAACCCTATTAGTTGATTTAACTCAACCCATATTGAAAAGTATTACATAAATTAAAAGAAGAAAAAATAACCAATGGTCACAAGTGCTTGCAAAATTTGGACGCACACGGATTATCTAGGAATAAAAAAAAAAGTTGTATATACAGCAGGATTAATCTCACTCTTTGGAAGAGAACTTAGGTAAAATTATAATTTACTTTATATTTATATATTACTAGCTGTATCCATTGTAAATAATAAATATTGCTGATCATATAACTTGTATGTTCCTGCCACTTCATGAATCAAAAGGGAAAGTCAAACTCACTCAGACATCAACAGTATGAACAGCTAAAAGCTGTTCAATAATGTTCAGTGCTATATACATATATATCTTTCATTATAACTGTGTATTATATAATTTTATTACGTATTCAGTTAAGAATTTGGTTGTTTTTAACCCATCATAGTGGAATATAATACAATTGGTGTAGTCAACAGGGTAATTATATTATATTCCTCTATGATTGTTAATTGGTGTGAATAAAAACAATCAAATCCTTAATTGGATGTGTAATAAAGTTATATAATACACAGTTGTAATGATTCTTGAAAGATATACATGTATAGCATTGAACGTTACTGAACAGTTTTTAGCCATTCCTTACTGTTGATGCCTGAGTGGGTTTGACTTTCCCTTTTGATTTACAGAATGGCAGGAACATACAAGTTATATGATCAGCAATACTTATTATTTACAACAGATACAGTTAGTAATATATAAATATAAGATAAATTATAACTTTATCTAAGTTCTCTTCCAAAGAGCGAGATTAATCCTGCTGCATATACAACTTTTTTTTTTTTTTACTCCTAGAGAATCCCTGTATGTCCAAATTTTGCAAGTACTTGCAACTAACTAGTTATTTTTTCCTTCTTTTGTTCTGTGTAGTACTTTTCAATATGGGGAATCCCTGTATGTCCGAATTTTGCAAGTACTTGCAACTAACTAGTTATTTTTTCCTTCTTTTGTTCTGTGTAGTACTTTTCAATATGGGGTGAGCTAAATCAACTAATAGTATTTTCTGGTCATCAGTCAACTGCTCTCTAAGTATATTGCAATTACATTGACATTGATACTGGGTTAACCATTTCAGATTCATAATACATAAATACTCGTGGGCTGACCAATGTAGAAAAAATCAGCTGCTTAAAAGAAAAATTCTAAGCCTACATATGAGCTGAAAAAATTTTCAAGGTTCACCTGACTGAATTTGATCTTCAGAGATATTACAATGACAACTGCTATGCTATAAAACCTTTTTGATTAAATAATGGTTAACTTCTATTTTATAATAATACAACTATTCAGAAGTTAGCAACTAATTTATTTCACAATGAACTTTCTAGAAGGTGCTTTAGTCTTCTGACTTATATAATTTAGCTGTTTATTTTAAGTTTTAAGATATTTTTAATTGTTTAAGATAATGAAATGATTGTTTAATAAATTTGTTTTATTTATTTTATGAAAGTTAAATTTAATTACTCAAAATGTGTAACTAAATTTAATTTAAATAAAAAAAAATTGTGTGTGTGAAAGTGTTTTTTTAAAGTCTTTTGTTTATTTTCTGTGTTGCTGAGAAAAGGCAAAAGTTCTATTCATTTTTTATCAATAAAAATATAACAAAATTATAAACAAAATATATATTTATACCATCTTGGAAAAAAAAAAAAATTTAAAATTAATTTTATAAGAGAATCAATTTTTAATAAAGATTATTGCTATATTTATCTATGATTTTTTTTTTCTATCTTTTTTAATATGTGTTAAGGTGTCATCAGACTATACATAATGCAATACTACATTAAGACTATCATCAGCTTTATTAATTTTTTAAGAACACTATCAATAATTTTGCTTTGAAACAAAGAGCACATTCCACCTTCTATAGAATATTGACAACTTTTAAAAGGAATGAAAAATTGAGATGAAAATATTTTAATTTTTAAAAAATTATTTTTATTTATATTAATATTTAAAATCAGCCACAAGACTGTTACAGAAAATACTTATTCTTGAATGGAATCTATAGTCTTCAGAGAAATCTTTAGCATAGAAAACTTCTGAGTGTTAAAAACAGTGTAACAAGTGGTTCACTATCTACATTTTTTGCATTGAGAACTGATGATTTTTAATATGGCAATCAAAGTATAATAAAATGCTCTCTTAACAAAAAATATATATAATCATTTGCCATGTATTCTTTTTAGTTGAAGAAAACATGACATCTTTTTAAAATATTTTTAAATTGGTTTAATTGGAAAACATATGGCAAAAATGAGTATGATTTTTCACATTATTTAACTGGCTTACATTTCATCAAACAATCTGTGAGAACTATTATTAACTTGTATTTACAAATGTATGTATATTTCCAACCGAATGTGTAAATTATATTAGCTACTTTAACAGTGAATTCACTGCTTATATATTAAAATGTAAACCAACCAAGTTTTTTTCAAATCACTTGTGAAGATATAAAGCTATATGAAACAAATTATGTAAATAGAGCTCATCTATCAAATTTTTCAAAAATATTTATTTTATTCATATAATACAATACTTAGAGAATGGCTTAGAATGAATAATAGTTGTAGTTAGAGAAGGGCCATGTTTTAAATTCTTTAATACAATTGACTTAATATAAATAATCAATTTTATAAACAAAAGTCATTATTTTTTTTATAAAAACATTACTTTTAGACAATTATCAAGGCTGAATGTCAGTATTATTCATTTACTATTACCATCAAAATTATATTGCAATTTTAAGAGGAAAGCAGTGAATAATTTCTTTTATGCATTTTTTTTAAAATTGTAAAAAAAAAAAATTCAAAATATTCAAGTTGTAGCCCAGAAGTCTTTATAATAATTATTTAAGATTCTATAAGGGAGACTTATATTTAAATTTAAATAGTTCAGTCACATTACTATACTGCAAAATAAATTAAAATGCTTTTAAATTTTCAGAATAATTTAATATTATCAGATTGCCGTATGTATTTATAATATATCCAGGACCAACCAGCCAATTGGCAACTAGATAATTTTTGATGATAAATAAAGGGAACAACAATAAAGTTTAATAATAGGTTCAAGAGTTTGTTTTACTCTAATTAATGGTAATACTATTAGTAAAAGATTAGTAATTTAACTAGCTATTTTTTATCTGAAAGTAGGATCATTTAAATCACTTTACAGTTTATATCTCTGTAGAGATTTAATGTATACAAATGTCTTTTTAAATCTTTAATTTTGTAAGCACATTATTGTTCACACACATATTTCTGACATAATCAAATTAGATTCTTGACTAGAGCTCTTCTTTACTAATTTCCAGAACAGCAGAACTGACCACAGAACATAACTTAAACTTGGTACTTAGTACACCATTTGCTGCATTTCTTTTGCTTAGCTTATTTTTTGTGCTTTTATTTTTCCTTCCTTTAATTTTTCTTCTGCAGACTTTTTTTAATCAGCTTTTCTAATTTGCATAAACTAAGACTTTTATTAACATGAAAATTAGCCTGTTGGTTCTTGTAGTTATTGAATTCTTTTTTCCTGCATATAATTAGTTATTTCATTTCTGGCATATTCTAGCAATATCAATATTTCTATATTTGTACATATACATTTATTTATGTTTTAATAAAATATATATGTACAGATATAGTAGTTTATATCTTAAATTGTGGGGAAAAAAAATTGTAATGTGTTATAAGTAATATAAAAGAAAATAACATTGATCTCTGTAATATGTTTTCCACCAAGATAATAAATTCTCTATAATATGTCGCTTAAAAAGAGAGCGAAAATTATATCTAATCCTAGAATTTATCTCGCAAAATTTTTAAAAAAATGACAGATAATAATTGATGTGGTATTAAATTTTACAACTAAAAAAAAAATTAAAATATGTGGAATTTGTGAAGAGAAAATAAATTATCATTAATATGCTTAAGCAATCTCTAAAAGATTTGCCATCTTTCATAATTTAATAAATATGTTCCTTGCATGACAAATACTTTACCAGAGTGTTGTGAACATTTCTGAATGCCTGTAAAAAAAAATTAAACTTTTCATTTGAATTCATGACTATTATTAGATAATATATAAAAACAAGCAAACCACTGAAAATAATAGACAATGTAGTAATTACTTCAGATAAACAAAACATTAAGAAACAAAATTGTTACTGTTGCAAAAAAAAAAATTATTTAGCCAATCAATATCAATATTGCAACTATCACAAAGTGTTTTATTAACGATGCTTATTTATTAACTATAATTATTATTTATTATTTTAACTGTAGATTATTATGACTGGATTTATTAAATTATCTGTCTACATTTGCTAACTGACTATGTATCTTTACTATTGTATTGTTAACATTTCGGCATTTAGCATACATATTACTTAACAACTACAAACATGATTATTATGATTTTTCTTCATATTTATTTACTGCCTCTTTACCCCAGTGATTGCCCATTCAAGCAGAGGGGTAAAATATCATTGATAGATTAACCATCAACGAGACTATCAGATTGAGGCCTCACAAATGTACAGCCCTGACCATTTTTTCTAGCCATAGCACCCCTCCATACTGCTGGGACAGCATCCATCATCCAAGGCACTTATATTTGTTTTTAGACAAGTCTCGGGCACCATCAGGCCATATAAAGTTTATATAGCCGGCATGCCCGGATGACAACAAACAAACTCAGCAGTTGAAATTTATCATGGCTAGCTTCAACATCTTGAACAGGAGATCCAGCTTATTACTAACGTACATGGGAATAATTATAATTTTATAATCATTGGTGACACAATTAATAGAGAGAAAATAGACCATACAACATTTAAATAAACACTTCTTATTTTTATGCACGCACAATCAATTAAATATTCAATACAACAAAAAAATATAAATAACCATACAGTAACTATCAGCATTTAAATATAATTAATCGTCCTTCATTTTCATAGTCCATTTTCTCTTAAGAGTGTCTAGACAATTTACAACTGAAAATGTTATATTTACCTAGGTTTTCTAAATGGAGAAATGATGTCATCTTTTAGTAGTTAACATATTTCCTTTCATTTCTGAGTCTCGTCATAGCTGGCCATTCAGTCTTCAGTGATGATTTTCTTGATTTATTTCCTTGCTTCTGATGGACAATGGGAGAGAGTATGCAGCGAGTCTATACTACAGATAAGGCATTGATCACAAGCGAGAGAAACTGATGGTGCAATGGACCCTGGCCACCTCTTCCATTGTCCACTTTTATCAAAATTTTAATTTGGGGTTTTAATTAAATTTACATTCATTTATCTACTCTTTCTTAGATTCATCTACTAATCTTATTGGCAAGAATCTTTCCAAAATGTAAGTGCATTCCTGCCTATGAGATAATTTACAAGATTTCCTTAACTAATTAATTTTGTTTATTGAAAGTTTTATTTTAAAATCTTTTAACATTTTTTTTTTTTTTTTTTTGCAATTATAAAAAAAAGAAGAGAGCAGGTTCTGAATCTTTATCTAATAGGATTCCCCACACCCTTATTCTTAATAAAAATAAATCTATTCTTTAAAAAAAATATGATGCAATATTTTTTTTTTTTTAATTTTATTCTTAAAATTATTTTTATGCTATTTTTTTTCTTGTTCTTCATAATTTATTGCAACCATGCAAGGTGTGTTGGCAGTTGAATTTGAAGATTTTGCTGAAATGAATATATAAAAAAAAGGAAAATAAAAGTATGTTTGATATAGATACAAATTAATGTATAGAATAAATATTTTAATGGGTTAAACTTAGAAAATTTATTTTCCTTGAGGCAATATACATTGTGCTTTTTTTTCTTTTCTTTCAATTAAAAAAGAGCAAGTTTAAATAATAAAAGCGAATACTGATTGTAAATATTGATAGCAGTTCTGCAAAGGAGAGATTGGTAATTAAATATGGCCACGGTAACTACAAAAAAAAAAAATAACTGAGAACAAAAATCTAAAGAAAGATAAAAGTTTAAAGAAGGACTATGGGTGGTATTCAATGTATACATGCATAATGAGTTTTCGGAGGGATATAAAAGGAATGGACATAGATAAAGAAGCGTCTTTTGTTCTTCAAATTTTTGACAAGATGTTAAACTACCCCGTGATAGCTGCTCATATTCAGATGGATTGCTAAAATGCCTGTACATCACTGATCTTTCTGTTCCCTCGAACATACTTACAATGATTTAAAAGAGTGAAGTCGCCACCTGCATAAAATAGAAGCCTCACTCAAAGCCGGAACCTAACATACAGAGCACGAAGAAAACCTGAAGATTATATGTATTACCAAGGAATGATTCTATTAAACAATCTTACCAGTAAGAAATTAGATTTTTGAACTTATATGCTTATTGAAATAACTTTATAGAATACTCACATCTCACATAAATCAGGAGAAAAGAAACATAGTTTAATGGACCATAATGAACTATTTATATGGTTAATGAATCCAAGAAATAATTTTGCTATGATAATACAAATTTTTATTTTGTTGTTTTGCTTTTATTGAATATGCTTATAAATAAAAGAAAAGAGAGAATTGCAATGGGTCATTTGTTTAAGCCTCGTAACTGTATTCTTTCAGCGATCTTCTCTGTAAAATTCAACTGTTGATGCCAACACAATTTTATTATATTTTTAGATTTGTTATTTGTGATATCACAATATAGATATATAATATGCTTGCATTAGTTTATATAAAGATTATAGGGATAAGTTAATATATGGGCAATTTGTTCATTCATGTTATAGAGAGGGTTTGATGTGGCATGACAGAAGAAGGGCATAGGAAAACTTACCTTCATTGTCGATTTAATAGAAATATCTAAATAGAATAATGGCACTTAATAAAAAACAAATTTAAACTATTAAAAGCGACAATATAGGAAAAGTTAGTTATAATTAGGACCGTATTACCATTGAAATATTCTACGCTTACGCTAAAACTTAAACTGGTTAACTACAATAACCTAAATTAGGAATGGGCATGGGAGGTAACAGATATATCTTTAACAGATATATATATATAGATATAACTAATCTTACAACTGTTCATGTCTAATAAATGGCATTAGACGTATATAACGTGGTACATTATTTTTTTAAACTATTGAAATATATGTAATGCATATGTGTGTTTAACACATATGTTGTGAGAGCATTATAATATATTAATGCTAGCTAATGTTTTTTATCAATTTATTGGACATAGCAAAGCTGCTTGTCTCACAAAAAAGAAATAGAATAGAGATAATAATTCATCAAATAAACAAAATCATCAGTCAAGTTACAAAAAATTAAATCTAAATATGCTTAATGAGCAATGTGAAGTCCCAGCCTTTAAAGACTAATCATCATAAATAGTTCTTCTGTGATAATGGAGATTAATTGTGTCTAAGCCATCTTCATTATCTCAAATAAATATTGGACAAGAATAACTAGAAATCAAAAGACTGATCTGAAGCCCATTCCAAAATTAATCTATGACTATCAGGGCAACTGTGTTACACTTCCGAGGAAGGCTCAAGTCAATATCCAGAAGGGATCTGAATGTATAATTGCCATTACTTGCTTCTGCAAGAGAGCATAGTAACTTAATGGATCAAAATTGGTTTAAATTAATGGGTTATTCACTGTTGAAAGTGAATCCAGTAAGCTGTGAGTACTAGATTTTAACAGACAATATAAGAGTTTGAACTTTGTTTGGATTATTATCAAGGAACACTCACTCAATTATTTATAAATAAATGTGATCAACTGTTTTTGTTGGCTAATATCCTTTACTGCAATCTGAGTGAGAAATCAAACCAATATTTCATTTTAAATGGGTTATTCCAGTCAAACCCATTAATTAAAAATAACAGAGAGCTATTTGTGAAGATTATCACTGTATAGTAAATGAGACCCTTACTTTTTGATAATTATCTCCTCTGCCAGTTAAACAAATACTTTCTATTTTAGCTGAAAGTAGAATATTTTCTAGAATAGATCTTCAATATGCTTATATTCATTTACCAGTTGACAATGAAGCCTACAAGATAGTAGCAATTATAATTCATAAAGGATTTTAAAAAGTTAATCAGTATTTTGCTGGCTTTGGTCATATTCCAGTGAATAGTTGATCAGTTAGCAGCTGCTTCCTGTCACCATTCTATATTTTGATGATCTGCTAGTGGTCTGAAAGAAGGTAACTCTGTGAGTCCACTAGAAAGCTTTTAAATAAATTCATGTAAGTAGGAAAAGAAACACAGCAAATGTGGTTTGAGACCCAGGAAATAGAATATCTTGGATTCAAAATTACAGTGAACGGTACTAAGAACAAAATAAAGGCTATTCTGAGTACATTAATTCCCACTAACTAAAGGGAAGCTTCATGTATTCCTTGGGCTCGTTAGTTAATATAAGAGTTTCATTCAGCATAAAATAGAGGCTGATGAACCATTGTATTGATTGGTAGACAAGGTATTCACAAATTTAACCTTTTTATAAACTAAAATTGTTAATGATTAATGACTCCTAATATGGAATTAATCCTAATGTGCAGTACTTTGCTATTTGGTATTGAAGGTCTTATCTCACAGTAACAGAAATGGAATGACACACCTATTGCCTTCACTTCTTGCACATTGATTGGGCCTGTAGTAAGTATGAAAAAAATTCTATCATTATATATACAGAAGATCATTCATTTTACAACTTATAAATAGTCTTTTATTAAGCATATTTGAAACTGAAAGAGGGCTATCCCAGCACATCTTGCTTCACATTCTATGATTTAATTTGCTGAGTATATATACTTTAAACTTTGTTATGTAGAAATAAAAAAAAAATTCCATGTTGATGCACTCAGTTGATTATCAGATAAAAGTAAAAAAACAATTTAAATGCAAGCAGAAACTATTAATAAATATGATCAATTTAGAAAATACTAACTAAATAAATAGTACAGTGGACACGGAATTACCAAAAGTGTCAGCTTCTGAATAAATAGATGTACATAGTGATTAATTAATAAACACAATATGTAAATGATTAGAAGTACTTATTGTAGTCAACTTTAACACCTTAATCACAATTGACTCCTTGAGGAAAGTATTTGCAACTCATGGTCTCACTTTGACTATTGTTATCGATAATAGAATAGTTTTACATCCAATTAATTCAAAAACTTTTTTGCAAATAATGAAATCAGTCATATATTGACGCTGACCATTCTGTCCAGAGAGCAATGGGCAAGCTAAACATATGGCGTAAGAGATTTTTAAAAAACCTCCAGAAAGAATCAGTAAATGATTGGAGCATGCATATAGTTATAGTGCTACTACTCTATCATAATAAAAAAAATGAAGCAGCAAATTGTTATAAAAGTTTAACGCCATATGTATCTAGGTAAAAATTGGATTCCAGCTACAATTTTGGTCAGAAAGGCTCAACATCTAGTAATGAAAACTCATGAAATTCAACTTCATGTCGACTTTAGCCAGTCAGACGTATACTTAAAGGTTAAGAGGTGCGGATAGATCTTTAAAATAAGAAAACAGCAATTTCTCCAGTAACTGGCAATCAAGGGCCAGCCCATAACAGCTTTGCAGCACTAGAACTACAGACAGTAACTAGTCATAACACCAGAAAGAAGAATAGCTAAATAGAAAACTACCAAAGCATTTTTTGGAGTTTGATATGATGAAATAAGTCATTATTTTATTTACAGGGAAGGAACGTTGTCAGCTATTTCTGTTCATCCATAAAAAAATTTAAAAAAGAACTCATTATTTGGATTCAGTGAATAGGCAATGACTATCATTGGATATATATCAACAAACAAATTAATGGAAATAGAAGGTAAATTAACATTAACATATTTTCCTTGGTGGTACATTTCTTTTGGGGGGGGGGGGTTCGAGGAAATGTTCTGTCTCTTGGCCTTTTACCTGCAAATTTGGCTGTTTAGAATTTAATGAGCAATACACAGTTCAGAAAGAAATGCTTGCATTTTTGCTCATTTTCTTCTGGACCTATGAATATGTTGTAGACAAACTCCATAATTATTATGTAGAGTTATTCTTCATTCATGTATTTTATCATTGTATAATAAAATGCTCAAATCATTATTCCAGGTTTACTTTCACTATACGTAACACAGAGAAAGAGGTATATTCATTTTTTTTACTTTTAATTTACTGCGTAAGAATATCGTGAAGTACTTTCTTTAAATTAGTGTTTGCAAAAATAGTAAAATTGTTGACATGTGATCTCAAATGAAATTACCAGCAATCTGAGTTTATACTTTTGTTGAGAACAAAATAATATACTCTTACACACATTTTATTTATTATCATTAAAAATATAAACTCTGATTTCTATATATATATATTTCTCTAAATAAAAAGTTAGCTTAAAATTTTTTATTTAGCTTAATGCTTAGTTTCATATTCTTGTTAAAATGTTACAATCCAGAGAAGTTAAAAAGATAATGAGTTTAATAAGCTCAGGAACTGGAGGCTAGGATGAAAACAATTTGGTATGATTGGCAAGATCTTTTCTAGAAATAACCAAATAAGATAATCATTGAACCACTAATTGAGAAACCTAATATATTCTTTGTAAGTAGGATCTAGATTTTCCATAATAGAGAACATCATTTCAATTATTAATTAATTGAAAATATTTAATTGTATTAACATGCCTTTGTGTGGGGAATTTATTATCTAAGACCATTATCAAAATAATAATGGTGTGTCTTACAAACAGATTAATTAAATTCTGTAGAACATTTTCTGCTTTTGATGTATTTCATTCTTATTCTTAAAATTTCTGATATCCCAAAATATTAGCTCAGGCTGAAATATTCGGATAGGTTTTGATTTTTTTTTTCCAAAAATTTATTGACTTGTTACTAAAATTTTCTCACCATTTGCTTTTCTTATCTGATATGAAATATTATATTGATTATTGAATCACTTTTTATGTGATCATCTTTCCAGTCTTTCCTATTGATTTCTTTGATACTTAATGAATTAGAGATGACATTATTTTTAGCATAAATTGATGTTCTTCATTGAAAAATATGAGTAATTGCTTGATTATTTTTTTCCCTGTAATTCTTAATGATTTTTAATGAAACTTAAATTGCTTGTATTTAACTTCTAATAGTTTTACATTTGAGTGGTTAGGGGGGGGGGGGGCAATATCATACGAGTTCTTTAAGGTACAGAACCATTATCATTTATTTTTCCGTATATTTTAATCAAAAAGATTAAATGGGCATTGTGCATGTTATTTTTTAATCACAACAAATTCTTTCAAGAATTTAAACTTTGTTTTCTCAGATGTGTGAATAGAATTGTAATTAATTTGTATCACCTTAATAATAAACACTTAATATTCAAAATAATTGAAAATTGCCTAACAGCAATAGATTATTGATGGTGGTTCATGATGGTTCTTTTGTTAAATGACTCCATTTCAGATAATTTTTTCCAATATAAATTTTAGTCAAGATATAGTGATAGTTGGTTTGATTTTTTCCCCATAATTTATTGTCCAATGTCATGAATTGTCTTAGTAATTTTTTTTGGATAACTGATTTATAATTAAATCACTTAGACATTTAATTATTGGTTAGAAGTGGAATCTAGCTATTGCTAGCGAAAAGATAAAATTAAGAATGGAAAAACATAATGACTATTTTCAACTAAGTAGTCTAGATATTAATGCTTGCTTCATCATTTTGGAAGGAAATGCCAAATAGCTATTTAAGGCTATTTTATACTTTCATCATCAACCTTAGTAGTCATTTATAAACAAATATGGTGTAATTTTAGAAGAAGAAAAACATAGAGGGAAAGACAAAAAAATAAAATGTTAAAAAAACAAAGAAGTACGAAAAAAATTATACTAAGTGTTGTTATGTGTACAATTAAAGAATGGTAATGTAATAATGCAAATTCAAAATCCCTTTGTAGCTGTTAATACAGTATCAAAGATTTGCAATGATCACTTCTTTACTAACAATGACTGAGGATAGTAAGAAAAAAATGTAAGAATAATGATGATTAATTTATTTATTTCTGATTAATTTTCTCTATATTCTCATAATTCAAATGATTTTTTTAATATTCATATTTCAATCAAATTCCAATCAAGCTGCTTAATCAAATTATCATTTTCTTCTTTACTAATATTACTTTACCTTAGTATTTGCCTTTCATATTATTATCTCAGGAGATGGTACATTTCTGTCCATTCTTACAATATAGCATTTATTAGAATGACTGCTTATTTCTATATTCTTTATGTTGTTTGTTTAAACAACTAATATATATGAAACTTCCTTTTCAGTTGTTATCTTAGAATTGTATATACAATCCAAATAAATAATTTTTGAAAAATTATAAATGATAAAATTATATTTAGCACTTATTTCAAGAAAATAATCTTTGATGCTTACTATTAATTAATATACTAAAGTATTTTTTTTATGGGAGTCATATTTGAAATTCTGTTTCAATTTCTGCTACATATTGATATGAGGTTGATAGAACTTAATAACCTAAAAGATATCTAGTCTTTAAAGACATAAGACCATAAAGTTAATTTATTATTACCTGTGCTAAGTGAAATAACATTGAAAATGTTGCTAATTAGCATTAATCTAATCTAGAATAGTAAAGTCAAATGGAAAAGAATAATGTAAATAATCATAAGTTGATGAATGCCCATCTTAAGATTATGAAATAAAAATCAAAATTATTGCCCTATCATTTGATATGGCTCCATTAGATTATTGTCTTTATTCCAATTTTTTAGACTGTTTTTATGACATTATTTCAAATTTAAATTTTGCCATCAATTAAAATGCTATCCATTATTATCAAATAACCATAAATAGTAATTAAATGTCTGTAATTATTTACTTTTTTAAGTCTTCAGTAAAATTAACAGAACTTTTGCATTTCTCTAAGCTTAATTGTGATTGTCAAATGTTTTTGAAACTGTATTTATGTATTTACGTATTCTTGCCAGTTGATCAGTTCCTCCACGCCCAACTGGATTAGTTACCCTTTCATCTGGTGGGTTAAACTGACCAATGTCTCCCTCCCTTCATTGTAATTTCAGGGCGCATGCGCAGTAAGAGCCACTATTCGGGGAGCAGGGAGAGGTATTTGAGGAAGTGATCAACTGACATGCTCACTCACATGTTAATTTCACATGTGTTTGATTGGCTTAACATGGCTTGATGGTTGGCTGTTGTAGACTGCTATCCACAGAGTCAGCATGGAGTGGACCCGGACCAACTGGCAGCACAGTTAGAAAGCATTAAAAGTCAGCGAATTCTCATCTCTACGTCTTCCACCCCAAAGGACACTGCTTGTCTTTCTACACCTAGCCTATCCCAATCTTCAAGTGCTCCAGATTCCCTATCAGCATCCCCCCATATAGATAGACGGAGGCGTGGTCTCAAGAAAAAGGTAAATTTTAATTTATTGTAGCAATAAAATAAATTAATTCATATGTATATATGTTTTATCATAATAATTTGTTTTTAATATTTTAATTTTTTTCTTTTTATCTAATTCAAATTATTAATATTAAATTATTTTTTTAATTTATTATAATTTATTTATATTAAGTTTTCAATATAAAATTTAAATAATATATTTTGTTAATATAATTGTATTTTTATTTTATAATATATTTTTTATATTCAATTAATTATACATACTTTTAATTGCTTTTTTTTTTTTTTTTGGCATAGAAAATTTTCAAATAGTTAAGATGCAAATATATTTCAAGAATTTAGTGAAAACTGTTTAGATCCCAGAAATATAAATTGTCTGTCTTGGGATTTTAGTATAATAGTATTTAAAAAGGAAATACTAAAGAATTCAATAAATACAGTTTAACTATTTAATCAAAAAATATTTTTATCATAAAATAGCTGCAACTATTCTATGCAATCTTTCCTAAACAAAAGGCTGCTATGGGAGAAAGGTCTTCATCATGATCAAAGATAATATATAGTTAATTCTTGATCCATTGGATATTCATATTGTTTTTTGGTAACCATTATTTCTTCACGAAGTATATTATTTATTATCCTTTATGCATTGATAAAATTATAAAAAATCAAACAAATCTATCTTTCTTTTTACTTTTTCAATGCTTATTTTATTAAAATTAATCCATGTGACAGTTATGATTTCCCAGCAATCTTCCTCAGAGCTACAAAACATATATAAATACATGAATACACAAATATTTAATCATATAAATATACATTATATATACTTACAAATAACTCATTTCTTTATATATTTTTTATTAGTTATTTGTAAGTATATATAATGTTGTATGTTTATATGATTGAATATTTGTGTATTCATGTATATATATATATCTTGTAGCTCTGAAGAAGATTGCTGGGCAATTGAAACTATCAGATGGATTAATTTTAATGCAATAAGCCATTAAAAAAATAATAAGAAAGGTGGATTTGTTTGATTTTTTTAACACTATTTTTTATCTTTGGTCCAAAATTTGGAGGCATACAAATATATATTGTAGAAATATGCATCCATTGTTTTTTGAACTGTTATTTCTTTTTGGGGGGCATTTGTCATTGATAAATCATGATCTTCATATTCTAAACTTTACTATATGGATAATTTTTTAGGTACTTTGGTATTAGAGCTGCAACATAGGGGAGATAGGAGGTCTTTTCATACCCACAATAAATGTGTAATGTCGCGATGACATCAAATTGAAAGAAAATAATCCCTGCGAGTATACCTGACAAAACGTGTTTTTCTTTATCAATGGAATCTCTTTTTTTTTTTTTGTAATATTTTGACATTTTAAGTTATTTTCCAGATTTTTTTTTGACAACAGCTATTCCAATTCATATACAGTTGTATATTTTCAGTTTTTGTTTCATTTTTTTTTTTTGTTTTAATTTGTTTATTAAAAAAAAAAGTACATTTATTAGCATTTCTGTTGAAAATCTCAGCATATTCTGCAATCACGTGCTACATTTTCAGAGAGAAATTTTTTAGTAGAGATCTCCATTTTTTGTAGTAATATAACGTGGAATGTTTTATTTCAAGGCAACAATTCCTGTTATATATTACACGATAAGTATCATATGAGTATACTTAATGTGTTTTTATAAATATTATTTAAAAACCAAAATCATTTACTGTTTGTTTAGTAACAATTTTTTTTGTGTAATGACATTATTTCATTAAGATCGCAAATCACTTTTTTTTTTTGATTGGGAATATCGTTCTTAAAAGTTATTAGTATGAAAGTCGTATGTATAGTTAATGTGTTTTTATAAATATTATTTAAAAACCAAAATCATTTACTGTTTGTTTAGTGCATATTTGAACTCACAATGTTTGTTATGTAATGCTGTCATTTCATTAAGATCGCAAATCACATTTCTTTTTATTTATTTCAAATGTCATTTTTAAAAGTTATTAGTGTCCAAATTGTACATATTTGAATGTCTTGTTATTTAAAAACCAAAATCATGTACTGTTTGTTTAGTGCATATTTTTTGTGTAATGCTGTCATTTCATTAAGATCGCAGATTACATTATTATGTTTTATTATGTTTTTACTTTTAGTTATTTTTAGTCCTGCAACACGGAGCATGTATTAGACATACTTTGCCCTTTTCACATTCTTATGTCCACCCCATTCCCCATCCCCAATAACTTTGTAAATCTTGTCAAAATATCATGTACAAGATCCATATACACATTTTTTTTTGCCAAAAAAGTCATGTATAAGATCCGTATAGACGTTATTTTGGTCAGATCCCAAAATTACAAGGTTATCAGTGGATTGTTATGAATGTGAACAGGTGCAGTAGGTGTAATATATGCTCCATGTTGCAGCTGTAATACCAAAGTACCATTTTTTATATATTTTTTTTTTAATCAAATTTTGATTTGATTCAAAAATAATAATAATCATAACTTTTTTTTTCTTTAAATTGTTCTAATTCAGAGTTAATTAATTGTTTCTTGTACTTTTTTGTTTTTTATTATTAGTAAATAAGCATTTATTTTTATATGACGCTATGCGTACAATTGTATTACATTCAAAGATCAGCCTTTCAAGCTAATTGTGCATGCGTCTTCTGCGAGTGTTAAATAATAAATGAATACTTCACTCTACAATACAAGATATAGTATTTATGCAGGAATAAAAGGAATCCTCTTATTCCTATGACTCAAATTCTTTTATATGAGCAAATCTGAAGTACTGTTGAGTAAAGCGTGAGAGTAGAATTCTCACTTTAAATTACTATCTACGATGTTTTGAATGAATGATGATGGTGAAATTGTCTAGAATTTACTAAACGTCACTCTAACTGAAACTTAATAAAAATAAATGCTTATTTACTTATAATTAAGTTTCAGTTAGAGTGACGTTTAGTAAATTCTAGACAATTTCACTGACGTCATTCATTCAAAACATCGTAGATAGTAATTTAAAGTGAGAATTCTACTCTCATGCTTTACTCAACAGTACTTCAGATTTGCTCATATAAAAGAATTTGAGTCGTAGGAATAAGAGGATTCCTTTTATTCCTGCATAAATACTATATCTTGTATTGTAGAGTGAAGTATTCATTTATTATTTAACACTCGCAGAAGACGCATGCACAATTAGCTTGAAAGGCTGATCTTTGAATGTTTTTTATTATTGTAAAAAAGTTTTCTTTTGTTTACAATTATCTATTAAACTTTTTAAAAATTTATTACAGTATTTTATTTGCAAATTTCTATTAAAAGTTTTAATCCTTTTAGTGATAATTGATGCAATAAAATTAGTCATGAGCAACTAAATGTAAATTTATTTTTTATTTTATTATTTCTTTTTAATAAATTAATAATTAATTAAAATTATTTTTTAAAAAAAAAAATTACCTAATGACTATGTGTAATGAATATTACTTCCTATTTTTTAAATGTATAATTATTATATAAAAGTTATATATACAGTATATATATATTGTAATGGTACGAAATCCTGGGTTGAACCTGGGCTGATGGTACTCATCATTATGAACCATACTTAATGAACTAATCACAATTTCAATTTACTAATAATATAAATAAATATGGACAATGAGCCTGAGAGATCAGAACTGAATTAGTTATAAGTTCACCCAGCATTATAGAGTAATCAAAAATAAAATAACAGTCAACCTTGTGACTGGATTTGTAAGTGAGCCATTATAAACCAGGCTATGCTATTATAAACCAGGCTAATTATTTAGCCCAGGCCAAACTTAGTTCAGATTATATAAATAATTTGGATGCACAAACTTAAATGCTAATCCATAAGAATATAACAATTAAAAAATAATAATGTTGGGATATTAAAAATATCCTGACCATCATCAATGTTCTGACCACTTTGTACTATTATTGTACTGGGCAACTGTAAATTTAGTTGCTAATAAATACTAAACTAAATAAAATGTAGCACATGAATTTTAAAGGATATTCACTTTGCACCAACCAGCACTAGAGAAGTTACAAAATCATGATTAACTGGATGTTCATAGACATTAAACATAAACCTTTTATATAACAGACCATTGTGCACAGATCCATCTCAGTGAGAAAAAGCTCTATAATTGTTACTGTGAACAAGAAATATAATACAACAGGGATGTCCAACAAGTCGATTGCAAACCCATTTTGGGTCGATCGCGAGGCCAATCTTGCAAGAACTGTCGGGTAACAAGTGAAACAAATTAAGTCAACATTTTCAAGTTTTTTTATTATATTTGTTTTTGTTCTAAATTTTTTTTCAATTCTAGATAGGTGAAGTCCACTAAGCCGTATCATTATTGAAAATAATATTTTTAATCTTGATTTAATGTAGCTAATTTGAATTAATAAATATTGTTAATAATTACTCATGTTACTTTAATTCCCTTGGACATGAGTTTTTGGCCCGTTAAATAATTGTTATTTTTTACTAGATAGATATATAAAAATAGTATGTATTACATACCTCCCTCCACTTAGACTATGCCTATGACAACAAGTCGATCGCAATACATTTTAAAAATAAAAAGCAGATCTTATGAACCCAAAAGTTGGCCACTCCTGTAATACAACATATAATAATTTATAAGATTTTAGGATTAAATAAATTCACTGGAATAACTTTAACAATGAAATATAAATTTATTAATTAGAAATAATAAAATGAAATTATAGTCTGCTGAGTATGCTATAAATATAAATTTAAGGATTCTGATTTTGCTTAACACAAAAAGAAATAAGCTATCACATTGTGATATACAAATATCTCAATAGGTTTGCATAAAACACCTATATATTCACACACAGATGTGCCAGTATAATATAAAATGAACATATTTGAATTATTATAAACCTATAAATGAAATTCATTTTTATAATACTTAATAATTAATTTAACAATTTACAGAGATTTTTTAGATGTTTATATGACACATATCTATATATATAAGCACAGACATGCGGTATAAAACATTATATTCACTTTAATGATACATAAATAATGATTGATTTAATATGGTACCCATTCAGATGTGTGCACACACAGGTGTTTATATCCTAATGATATTTCATTAGTTAATAAATAAACTTATTTAAAAATATATTTTCACCAGGTACAATTTCATATTGAAAATGTACATAAAATTTACAAGTATATATGTATTATCTTCTTACTAATCTAAGTTATTGGCTCATTATTCTTAATTCTAAATAAACGCTTTTTTTCTCTTTCTAAAAAAAAATATTACTTGTTTGATAATCTTTAATAAAAGTTTTTACTCTTTTTTTTTTAGGTTATTCTTGATTAATTATAAACATTTTTAAAAATATTCTAGAAAGTTCTTTTGTTTTCCAATCTAAAAAGATTTTTGGAATTTACTTTTTTTTTTTAATTTCAAAATAAAATTGTCATTTTCAATAAAGTTTCTGACTTCCCTTTCAATAAATAAAACTGGAAACAGTCATTTATTATTTTCTTTCATTATTTTGTTTTAAGTGACAAAAGTTATTTAGTTTTAAAAAAAAAACTGTAATTTAAAAATTTTAACTTATTTTCAAGAAATTATTTAAAATAATATCATTCTCAATATATAGCATATTCTACTCACCAGCTGTATCTTATAAATATCTGACAATACCTTTATTGGTGTTTCTCTACATATAGATAAAACTGTATACATATAGACTAATTCTTCAGCAAGTCTGGATTCTCTTGGTAAGCTAGTCCCTTCTAAAATAGTAGACTGACTTATTGTCATCTTCAGGAAACATATAATCCAGTAATTGTTGGCATACATACAGGCAGTTCCATTTAGTATAGAATTTGATAGACTTCATGCATACTGGCTAGTACACAATATATATGGGCTAATGAGCCACAGAAAATTGACCCTGCTCTCCATGTGAATCAAAACTCCTCCATCTTTGTACTAGCAACAGCAGCTGGATGCTCTGTCTCTTGCTTTCAGTTATAACTTCATAGTAGTAATAATCTTGTCATAGTCTGTCATCTAATCTTTTTCCAACCTTTTTACGGTTAGGGTAGAATTTTTAAAAAAAACACAGTAATTAATAGTAAGTTTTTTTTATTTTGATTGAAAAAAGTTAATGACTTTTTTCAATTTATTTTAATCCTGTCAAAAACAACTTTGTAGGATTTTTATCAAAATATGTTATACAAGTTTTAATTAAATTTCTTAATCCAATTAAAATATATAGTGGAATTTTATAATTATCACTATAAAAAAATGTTTGTTTTAAGTTCAAAATCAGTATTAATAAAACATTAGACCTTTTTACATGTTTGATCAGTTTATAATTTTACATTCAAAAATTATTATTTAATCCTTCCAGTGTAATATAGAAAAATCTACAAAAAGTTTTCTTTGTATTTATTTCTACTTTTCCTTTCAACTTTATTTACACACTATTATGTTGTTGTATGCCATGAGACAAATAACCATCTCAATATATATATATACTGTACCGCTAATGAACAGCATTACATGTTTGTGAATTTTATAAAAATAAAATGTTAATATAAAAGAATTTATAAATAGTTAAAGGATTTTAAATAAAAATACTACAGAATTATTTATCAAGAAATGATTGAAGTAAAAATCTCTTGTAAGAAATAATTTAGAAGAATTTGAGAAAAGTTTAGTTTAAATAGTTTTTTTTTTATAATCGCAGATCGCCAAAAGGGAAAACGCTGCATCATTTATTAGTATAAGTTTACTAGTATAAAAAAAAAGCAATTAGGGGGGAGAAATTTAACTAAATAAAAAGTCAAAATTACAGTTCTCTCTTT
Source organism: Epiperipatus broadwayi (assembly GCA_028023455.1). NCBI lineage: Eukaryota > Metazoa > Onychophora > Udeonychophora > Euonychophora > Peripatidae > Epiperipatus > Epiperipatus broadwayi. The sequence goes on along the minus strand of JAQFVV010012471.1, from coordinate 3,602,227 downwards.
TCATGAATTTTACGTAAAGAAAATAAAAAGAAAATGTGTGTGTGTAAAAGTGAAATTGCGTTAATATAAACTTAAATTTTCTCAAAGATTGCGCGACCGATAAATAAAAGAATGAGAACAATAACTATAAAATGCAGTAAATAAAAACAATGGGAAATAATTAAAATGATATCTTATCTAATTTATGCAAATATGCAGATCAAAATACAATAGGGATATAGTTAATAAAATTAATTATAATAGATGGCAGCAATAATGGGAGGAACAATAAGGATTCACATAAAAGGACTGAAAATCTATTATTCGAGCATTCTGCCTCTTGTGACTCTTAATTGATAGCAATTGTGAAATTAAAAGTAATGATTGTATTATTAACATGCAGTGCTAAGCAGTTATCAGAGTATACAGCTAGCCTCCAGTCCCGGCCCTCCAGAACACCAGAAACCCACCATCTAAGAGCCATGTAATGATCTGAGCAGTAGAAAATGTCTATTTTCATGAACATAGGAATCAGCCAGGAGCTACAACCATTAAATAAATCCAACCAGTTGGTAATCCAAATTCATACAGTAGGAGAGAGCAAAAAGCCATATCTCTCACAGTATAGAGTTACCAAAATTCTATATAATTATCAATTTCATATCCCATTCATAGACATAATATTCGTATAAAAGACTGTGTCAAACTTCGAAAGCAATCTTTGAGGGTTCCCTATAATTAGCTTTAAATGTCTTCTATAAATAAGTGTTCCCTATAAGAATCATAAACTCTAGTATGTGCGTGCATATTTAGTCTTTCATAAAATATTTAATTGATAAGTGCAAAGCTTTTCTATAGGTAACTAATTATATTTCAAGTGTGTGTGCATAGTCAGATTATAATATGTAATTGAATCAATCTTTATTATTACATTGTGACAGATGTAACTGTTAGGTATCTAAGATACAATGCAGATGTGACAGTCTGGAATCTATGATTCAATACGCCCCAATTGGCTGTGCTAGACACAGAGTTCTATCAGGCTGGGAAAGGGAAAAAGTTGCATCTGATTACAGTCGGACTTTGGGTTTTTTGGGTAGGATGCTGATGAAAAACTTGATGAAATGCCTAACCAATGATTGCATCTACCTTGAATTGACTAGCTCTATACCTATTTAATAATATCAGATACAATTTAGTCCAGTTCATCCACCTCTCACCCATTTCCGATTCCGTTATGCCCTAATATTTGAACCCAGGGAGAATATTGCCTTTGACTCTCTTAACAGGTATGATCAAATAAATGAAGCAACTTCTGTACCTCTATATCGGTTACAACTAGCATTTTAAATACTTAGTTTATTATAAAACTATTGTACAAAAATGAAATAAGTATATGTGCATATTATGATTATTAATTGACTATTGAATGCCATGATAACCCAACAAATCAGAGACCGGAATAATGTAAACTATTTAACATTTATTAACAATGATAAAATAATTAGAAATAAAATATTTAGACAATAATAAGAGTATTAAAAAATGAGAATATATATACATGTGTCAAATATGAACCTCTACCATTCTATCAACTAATAATTTTATAGTTCCATACCTTTTACCCTATGGTAGAAATCCATTTATGACACTCATTATTTACAAAATCATGAAATATACAAAAATGATTTAAAATAACTAGTGATTCTAACTTACTAAATTAAATATCTATTGTCTCTTTTATGATAATATTGTGATTTATTCCTGCTGAGAACGATCTATTTGATTCAAGTCCTCCCAATCTAAGTTTAAATATATATATATGTGATAGATAAAAGAATTTATACTAATTAATTAATCAACAATATATAACATGAATTCTGTAATCTACCAAGTATTGTAATTTAATCTGTGTAAAAATAGATGGAAATCTTACCTCAACATATATGCATGACCTGATGTTAAGCAGATAGAAATTCGATGAACTAACCTAGATTTTATTTACAATTATAAAAAAGAAATAACTAAGTTAGCCATCCCCTCTCTTTTTCTTTACTAACTCTAAAAATGAAATCTTTCACAGCATAAACTGTGAAATTCACCATCTGAATATGAAAATAAAACAACAGATAAAAGAAAAATTAAAGAAAATTTATAATATTAATCACTAGATAAAAATTAATAATTGAAACATGGAAATCTCCATTAAGCAATTTAGCTTTCCATATCACTTTCTGGCAAAGGGTTAATCACACGGCGATGTCTCCTGCTTTTGTTTAAAATAAAACACATCGATTCTTAGCAGATCCATCTCTTAATACTCCTTTGCACACTTCTTCTCAGACAGTAGGCATCTTCTTGGGTGTTATAATAAAGTAGAAAAAATGGAAGTTTTAGACAGTCATGTTAGGGAAGAAAGCAATCAACAATTCAGCACATTTTTCTTACCCCCTCTACATCTTAAAGTAACATTAAATAACTATTTATAATCATAAATTATTTCTTTATATTGAAGAACTTATATATATTAAATAAATTATCCCATATTTTGCTTTAACTATTAGCAGAATCAGTGTTCTTTTTCTGATGAGATTTAAATAATACCAAAAATCTTCCACTCATGATCAGAAAATAAAACAGGCAAAACTCACTATATATATTGCCAAACACAGCAAGCTAGAGTAATCAATGGATGCCAGAAAGCTTGTGCATAAAATCCCCATCTAGTGTGCCTACTCATCCAATATCCCCAGACTAGTTTTTGGCTTATGGCCTTCGTCAGTGAGGAGCCTTGGATCTGAGAGCACTGCATCTAGATCTTAGGATCTAATAATGCAACCTTCCAGCAACTACCTTTTATCTCCATTTAACTACAAAACTATGAGTCTTAAACTGAAAACACCTTGATGTTTTCAATCCAAGCCCATTAGTTTATATAGTCATATGGGTCTGAACCCAGTTCAGTACCCATACATTTTGGTGTTTTTGGTTCTAGCCATCTCTATCCTATTTGGCACAAGCCTTCTGGTGTCCATTGATTACTCTAGTTTGCTGTGTGTGGCAATATATATAGTGAGTTTTGCCTGTTTTAACAACAGTTATACACAAGCATAAGAGGAGGTGGTCATGTGATCAGAAAATAATCTAGTTATTACGAAAATCTATAAATTGTTCTTAATTTTTACTTTATAACACTTTCTGCTAAATTTGATAAAGTGTATAATACAGTACTTGATTTAAAAACTTCTGTAATTTGAACAGTAGACTGTATATTTGCCATTGAAATTTTGGTTCAATTGATGTTAGCTCATTATAGCACACGTATTATTTTCAAGAAGAAAGATTTTTGCTTTTATATTGCCTGTGATTTACGTCTCGCGGTACACTAAGATCTTTATTTCCTGTTAGATTGATGTAGCTGCTTATTATTAAGTACATTTCATTAATTAAAAAAATAAGATAGTAAAATCATAATTTTATTTTCATACTCCGTTTCATAGCTATTTAAGTTGACATCAGGTCATCTCCAAGTTACCTAACTTTAAATTGCATCACACTATGTATAATACAATTTATTAAAGCTTATCAAATAGTGTATATATAATATCTTTTCCTATAATATTTTGCTGTACTAAATGATTCACTATAAAAACAATAATTTATCATGACTTCTTTGATCAAATGCTAAAATAAATAAACATGTGTTGTACATATATATGTGTGTGTGTGTTAATAATAATCAAATAACATTTCCATTATTAGTGCAAGTTTCACGATGGATTTAATTCAATAAATGGGCTAATCTTGGCAAGAATGATTTGAGTTGTAAGATACCCCTTTCAGTGTATTTTATTACGAGTGTGATTAAAACAAATGTATAATGTTTTTATTATAATATGTTAGTATTATGTTTTTTTTTTTAAAAAAAATACCTTAGAATAAAAAAACTGTCTGCTAATTACTTTTGGTCAGTTTTTTTTTTTAATAATGCTTCCACTAATAGCTACTTTTTAGTTAAATGTAGACGTTAAGTGGTCTATTATATTTTCTTTCTTATAATTAAATATAGAGCTAAATTTGTTTACCTATCAGCCAGGCATGCTAATTATATCTTGTGATTAACTGACACCTGAGGTCTTTTTCCTCAAAACAAATAGAAATGGGTGGCAGGGGTTTGAATTTAGCAATTGAGAAGTTCTGTAGCCTGGAAATGTGGCCACAAGTTATGCCCTTGTATAGCCTCGGTCTGGCTATAGGTACCTTTGGGTATTATACTTTTTGCCTGAGGGGCCGGTGTGCTGCATTGAAAGAGTGCAGATGGAATGGATCGAGATTTAATATATTCATAGCATCCTATCCCACCTGGTTCAATACCTACATACATTATTCAAATAATAAGTGTAAAATGTTTTGAATTGTAATATGTGAATTATATTTAAAGCTATACTTTATTGTATTGTATGTTGATGAATTAGTATTAAATTGCTTCTTATATATAATTTTTAATACATTTACATTCTAGCATTTTTACATATCTATTATTTATTTTTTCTGATTTCCTGAAAAATGTTTAAAATTCACTATATTGATAACTATAAAAAAAAATCACGAAAAGAATATTATCTAAGTTCTTTAAATATTGTACATCTTTTTGATTAAGTAGTAGCAACAATTTTTATTTATGTAATATAAAATAAAATTTGCATTGAAATTTATTACAATTATATGAGCTTATTATGTTGATTTTATTATTAGACATTGGTAAAATTATTTTTCAAATTAATAAATGATATACATGTTCAAAAAATATAAAACCATTACATATTAAAATATAAATAATTTTTTTTATGTTTTAAAAAAGAATTGGATAATATTATAGTCTATTTATTGAAATGCATTATTAAAATTAACATATAATAAGGAATAAAATAATAAACAGTCATTCAGTAAATAAGTATGGCCATTTTGTATAAAAAAAGGAATTTTAAAAAAATTACTGTAGAAATGAATTTTGCAATGACTATAAATTCTCTGTGATGCTGGTCAAGTTTTCTGTTATTTGATATTTTATAATGTTTTCATTTAGTTTTCTCAGCAGAAAACTTATATCTTTAATACTTTAATACCATATCTAATTGTAGCTTCCCAATCGAACAATTGACATTGTATTTTTTTAGAATGCTTTGAGATAATCCTTATAATATAGATAGGTTTGAAATAATCCTTATAACTTAGACATGGTCTATTTCTCCTGCAAAACCTATAATTCAAGTTCATCGTAAAATGTCATTTTAGGAAGTCTTCCATTCTTCATTTGTTTTACATGTCCAGTCCAACAAAGATGCAATTTTACAATTGTGGACTCAATAATATCATATTCAGCAAGCTGAAAAACATATTGATTGGTTTTATGATCTTGCCATTGTATTTTTAAAAATTTACAGATCATACTTAAATGAAACTTTTTAATACCTTTATATTGCACCGATAGGATATCTAAGTTTTACTTCCATACAATAAATTAGGTAAAATAACAGCTTTATATACAACTAACTTAATGGCTGTAACTATTTTTTTATGATGAAATATTAAACCACTAAACATCACATGATCACCATTTCGTACTCTGGTGTGCACAGAGTGGCATTACTATATGAAGAGTTTTGCTTGTTTTAATGATGAAATGTTCTCTTTTTAACTTGTTTAAACAACAGCAACACATTGAAGTCTGTGTTGGACATCAACATCTAAATCGACTTTGCTACTTATAAAACTGTTTTACATTCTCAAGTTGATAACCATCCAAATTCAAAATTGCTGAGGATTTTTCTACCATCCACTGACTGATAAAGAATTTGATGTTTTTCACCATTAATTAAAAAACCAAGATCTTTATACATTGCATTCAAAACACAAGAACATTCTGTAAATAGTCTTTTGACTTAGCAAAAATAGCACAAACACCAGTATATTGTAAATCCAGAATCCAAAAAGATGAAGTTCTTGTTTTTTGTTTTTAATTGATTCAAATTAAAAATTCCATCATCAAACCTATATTGTATTTTGATCCATATTTCATTAAGTCACCTGCAGCAATTCCAAAGATCACTGTCATAAAAATTGAAAACAATGTTGGAAGAAGTCACAGCCTTGTTAAACACCAATTTTCATTTCAATTGGCTTAAATTTTTCACCTGTGTATATATTTCATTTATTTAATAGCAACAGAATTTATTGTTGAATTTTTATTTTTAAAATTCTATCTATCAAAAACAAAGATATGAGTACCCAAAAATATAATCATTCTCATTGTATTTTTATATTGGACTATTTCCATCATCTATTATGTGTATTGAATGTCTAGAAAAATTAAACTTTATTTAAATATTCCAAATACATTCAACTGTTAGTAATAACACATCAAACAAATTAGTATATATACACAATGTTTCAAGAAGTATTATTCTCCCCTCTTCTTCAGATGTTGCTGGCCTGACCAGTGACAATACTAGCATGGGATTCAAATTTGGACCCTTAAATTCTTTAGTTTTGAATTTTAAAGATAATTAAAGATAATTTTAAGGTAGCACTCTAACCAACTGAGCCATCCTGCCAAAGGCAATTTTTCTTTATAGAATTGTTATTGTTTTAGTTATCTCTATTTAAATTAATTTAATCATATGCTAAGTATTTACTTTATTTTCAGGCGCGATTGAGGCAAGCAGGTATTACAGGAGAGCTTCAGGTAATATTTGTAAAACAATAAACCATTTTTATATATCTTTATATGAACATATATTCTCTCTGTATATATACATATGCACACAGTTCAGATAGATACAAAGGCTATTTTAATGTAGTAGTTATTATATCTTCCTACCATATCATGATCTGAGATTTTAATATGGGAAGCTGAAGGCTTAAATGTAAGATTAGGAATTTTTTTTATATAGATGGACTTTACTTTAAATAGGTATTTAGCTATTATTTGATAGAAGGTAAAATAATAAAGGGGAATTATAAAAAGACTTACCAATCAACATTTGATTAGCATGGAAAGTAATATTTATTCCATCATTGTTACTTCTTTGAGGAATATTAAGGAATCTTTTCTCTGTCATGAAATTTTAAAACAATTTTTTTTTACTTAAATAAATGAATATTTAACATTAATTGATTCAACAATGCTATCTTGTTACAAAGTTCCAAATCAAGCAGATGGAATTTTCTTCATCTCTAAGATTTTAAGTAGACAATAACTTCAGTTGTTACTTTTTAAAAACTTAGCAGCAGAAAAAAAATTGTTTTTTCTATTTTCTAATTAAAATTATTAGTATCCAATATATATATAAATAATGGCCTGCAACAAGACAACAGCACTTTCTAGTTTTCTTTTATGAAGAACAGTGAAGAAAATATTACTCACTAAACTAGTCAATTATTATCTATTAAAGGTTTTTATAGGTCCCCCCCCCCCCCCAATTAAATATAGCTAGGTATCCATTGGATGAATTGCCAGGCTAAGTATGAGCCATTTATTTGGGAGAAAAAATCTTAAACTTTCTCAGCTACTTGCATTTCAAGTTTTAAGTGTTTATAGTCAGTCAGATATGCTTAACAATATCTGAATATAAAAAAAATTATATAGAATCCATGTGATTTTATCAAGTAACATTATAAGTTTGCTACCAATTTAATAGATATTAAATTCATTATTTTTTTTAAATTTAAATTATTAAACTAATAATTAAAAAAATATCAAATCTTCAAAATTGATCTCAAATTCTATTCTAAAAAAGATTAAAATATGAAGTTTGAAACCTGACCAGAAATTGTTCACTCTATTTTCTATTTTGATATTTTTAAATCCAAACATTCAAAAACAAAGACATTTCATTGTTTAAGTTTGTATAAAGTATAATTTTTATAAAAAATATAATTTTTGTATGGAATGAAGATCTAAGTAGAATTTATGTTATATTTATCTAAGTGTTTTTCTAATCAGAAAATTGAAATATGTTAATTTTTAAGTTACAGAAATTTAAATTTTAAAAAATAAATTTAAATCTGAAGCTTTAAAAGAGGAAAAAAAAATCAGTGATGTCAATCCAAATTATTGTTTTATTGGCTTAGTTTAATCAGGATTGATGGATGATATCCTTTCTGCATCTCATTCTGCAAGTAGCATGCATTCACTCATGAAATTAATGTTTCCACATAGAAACCAGATTTTATCTTGATGAGCTCCTGGTTAAGACAGCATATTATGAAAATACATAATAAAATTATTAAGATGAACTCTTGCTGTATTATAGGTTAATAGCTGCACCAGGACTGCAGAGATGATGGGCCTAGAATCTTGAAATTAAAAACTACTACATAGGGTCTAAAATCATGGAACTTCTCAAGTGCCAGGTATACTCTCAATAGAAAATCTTCTCTTAACTTAGAAAACACAATAAAAAATGTTCAACTTAACATTGTGAGTATATCAAAATTAAGATCCTTTTCAAATTAATTGTTCAGCATAGCATTAATGTAATTGTACTTCAAAAGAATTATCTCTCTTTTGTTAATAACATATCTTTTTTAATTTCTTGAATTTTCATTTATTATTGATAAAATGCATTCTAAACATGGTTAGACTATTTTTATTTCAAATTATCTTGTAAGACTTGCCATTCGGATAGATAATTTAAAAATTCCCCCAATATAAATTGGTCAACCATCCACTTCTGGATATTCCTACATTTATATTTATATTTATACATTTCAATGTTTATTATACTTTTTGTGGATATATAAATAAGAATCAAACAAGTTGTCAACTTGTAGAATGAATACAATTAAACAACATGCACAACTTTACAAAACCAGAAAGTCATAATATTCTATTCAAACAAATAGGGAACAGAAATTACTCCTAATTTACATTTTGGTTTGATAAAATATTATTTATTATTATCTACTGAACTATTAATATTGGATCATTTTTCTATAGGGAACATAAAGCAAGTCTAATCACCCTTGGAATCTGCATTCCTATATTTGAAAGCTATTCTGTTCTGAGATGAATTTAAGAAAAGCTAATTGGGATTGATATATTAAGATATTTTAATCAAAATATTAATAGAATCGCTTCAATTCTCTTTTACAATAATATACCAGAGAATGATCTCTCATGAATATAGAAAGCAATTTATTCCAGGGAAATAAAACTAGTATTCTTTATAGCCATTTTTTTTCTGCTAAAGATTCAAAAATTTTTTAACAAACTTATAAAATCACTGAATGAGGCCCTTGAGAAACAAAACTTTACAAGATCTAGTCATAAAATCTTGGCACTTTTATGAAAGCTTGGTGGATGTAAAATTATCTCTTAAAAAACCCCGTTATTGTTTTTACTAATTAAGTCAATATTATATAGCAGATTTCTAAATCCACAGTTGATAGAATGGATAAAGCACCATTAAATCAGAATTACAGGTGTCTTGTTTATAGTATTTCTGTAATAACAATATTGTTGTCTTAAATCTGGAAAAGCTTCAGGAACAGATAGCATACTTTAAATCAGAATTGTTTAATACAGTGTTCTTCAACCCTTGGTCCGTGGCCCAGCACCGGGCCGTGGAACTTTTCTGCAGGTCCACGTGCTAGACGGGCAGTAAAAAGTTTGTAATAATAAATAATAAGAATTTAAATTTTTAATTAATATAGCCAATTTTTATTTATTTTTTCATCTCATTTTTACTCAATTAAAAAAAAAAGAAAACAGAACGAAAACAAAATCTAATCAATCGTTCATAAATTAATTTGTTTTTCTAGTTATCACAGATGTTTATGGGGGGAGGGAGAGTAGAATTAAATTTTTTATTACTTTTCTAAAAATATTAAAGAAAAAGTTTTTTATTATATAAACTCCATATATATATAATTTTATCTTATATATTTAACATTGTTGTTTTGATCAGTTATATAACAATTATGCTTATCTTTAAGAAAATTTATCTATAGACTTCTGCCGGTCTGCAAAATCTTATCGTTATTTTTGCTGGTCCACGGAACCTTATCCTTATTTTTACTGGTCCGCAGGTGTGAAAAGGTTGAAGACCACTGGTTTAATAACATTATTCATATGAGAAATTTGTCTGTAAATGAAACTATTGTAGTTTTAAAACCAAACAAAGCCAGAAATGATCCATAAAATTAGTATCCAATATCATTATTATATATTTTCTACTAGCTTTTTGAAAGAATTATATTAATAAGAATTTTGTCAATAGTTGAGAGCCAGTTTCATATAGAATAAGCTTGTTCTAAACCAGGAACTTATCTTTAAGAACTCATTGAAAAAGTCTTTCAAAATAAATTAAATATTGGTGCTATCTTTATTGATCTAGCTTCTGCTTATGATTTTATTTGGAAAAATGATCTTCTTTTTATAGTTTATAAAATTTTTAAGTGCAGGAAAACCAAAATGCTCTCTAATAGAAATTTTCCAAGTAACGCTAAATGATCATCATAGTAGATACAAAATTTTATAGAATAGATTATCACAGAATTTAGGTAATATATTTAGCAGTGATCTTCCAGATGTAGAAAGCAGAAAATTTAATTATGCTGATGATATTGATTTGATATCTCAAAAGAAATCCTTTTTTGAAAGAGAAAAGTTTCTTAATAAGGATAGACTTTTTTTATTCCTAATCCAATGAAGACTGTATATTCAATTTTTCATCTAAACAACAGGAACCATCTTGTAAATCTGAATATAACCTTTTGCAATAATAATTTGAAATATAATCTTATATCAGATTATTTAGAAATGATCTTGGATCATAATCTGACTTATTTTTGTCATTTAATTAAAATTAGATCAAAATTAATTTTTAGGAATAACTTATTTGGAAAACGGACAGGCACTATTTGGGGTTGTGGTGCAAATATTTTACAGACAGCTTTCTGAGCATTAGCATAGTAGTGAATATTGTGCCTCTGTTTGAAAAAAGTTCACACACTAAACTTCTAGATACTCAATTAAATATTACAATGAGAAATATTATTACACTCAAGTCTATTCTTTTGCAATGGTTTTCGATTTTTTTTACATATTCCTCCACTACATATAATTTGCTCTACATAAATAATCTTCATGTAATAAAGATATATATGAGAGATGATGACCTGGCCCAACTGATGAGTGCTGGTTTAGCACGAAATGCATCTTGGAGGATATTTGTCTTTTATTGTATTTTTATTTATATGAAATTACTTATGAAATAAAAAAGAATGGAGAAATATGGAAGTTGTCTATCTATAAAAAACATATCAGAAGAGAAATTGCCTCAGAAAATCTATAAAACTGTTAAGAAAATTGGGTTCAATCACTTAAGATATAGTTTCACTACTTAAGACTCAACTCAAATTAAAATTCTTTTTTTGGATGTTCAATCAAAATTCAATAATCAAAGAATTCCAAATAAATGTCTCTTTAGATTCAATAATAAAGCCAGCTGGATTTGATTTTTTCTAAATACAATTAGAGGCTTATTAGCAGATTCAGGATAATTCATGGTCATTATACTTAACTGTTTTATAAATGGGATTTATCAGTCACTGGGCAAATACAAACTGTGTATTACATATTTTAGTGACTTGTGAATATAATTTCTGGTTGGTATCTCTGGATTCTTTTATGATATCTTGTTAATAATTAAGCTGTTTTTTTTTTTAAATAAAGAATTCCATATGCTGAATAAATAAATAATCAGGCTAACTATAAACTGAAAAAACTAATAAGTTATCAAAAAGAAAAATTGTAAAGTTGAGGGTTGTTTTTTATTTAATCTTATTTTCTCTGTTTTTTTGTTTGCTTGAGAAATTTATTATTATTGCAAGTTTGATCAATAACTTTTCTTTATAGAAAAGGAAAAATAAATTAAAATATGTTTTCATAATTATCACTGTCCAATCTTAAGTATAAGATAGGGTAAATATGTTTCTGTATAAGTGTTGTATCTGCAATTGCAATAGAATTAATTTTAATGGAGGGAGGGATATTAATATAGTAATATAAAATTATTTTCTAAAGTAATGATTGCTCATTTGAGCATTTCGGCTCCTAGCCAATTTAAATATTGATTGATCAATGTCCACTTATTTTTTCTGAAACACAAAGCTAATTGGTTTTAGTTTAAAATACACAATACACATCATTTAGTGACTAGATTTGTCAAAAGAGTTTTAATTGTAGGTTATAGTTGAAATTTTAAAAAATTGAAGAATTTAGAGATTTGACAAAATCTTATTGATGTACTCAAAATAAGCAAGAAAAAAAACAAAAAAATATGTTTAATGTTAACTGTAATAGAGTGTAGAATCTAAAGTGCCCTATATAATGATTAATATATAATTAAACATACATGTAATAATAATTGGAAGATTTTTATGGATTTTTGCATGTAAATATTAATAAATTTAATAGGAATTCTTTGTATATTTTATAGATGTAATCAAACAAATTACCAATTAGAACTGCCATTACTAAATGAAATCATGCCATCTAGCAATAATATTTGTCTAATCCACTTTTAAACCAAAAGAGAATCCACTTTTAGTTTATTTTTAGTTTGTATAAGGGTAGTAGCCAGGCATTATTATTTGATATTTCTGAAAATTAAAAATATAATAACTTACTAAATGTTTTCACTGTAAAATAAAACTCTCCTGTAAAGAATTACAGATTTTAAGTAGATTATTTTCCCAGAATTTTAAATGTAAATATTGATCATTTTAATGAGATTTTTTATATATATTTTATAGATAAATTGTGATGTAATCAAACAAAGTACCAATAAGAAACTGGCATTGTCAGTTCAAACCAAATAGTAATAATATTTATCTACCATTTTCAAACCAAAATTAATTCTTTAAAGTATTAATATATACATAAAATGTGCATATTAATTCTATCACAGAAGAGTTCCAATAAGCAATTAGTTGTTAATACCATTTTACAGTTTTTGGATTTTCTCATTCATAACAAATGGCTTTTTTAAAAATAAAAATAAAAAGTGGCTTATGTAATTTAAAAAAATAGATCCACTGGCTTTTTTGACACATTATCATCTGTGGAGAAAAGTGTATCATATAAATATTTTTTTTTGGGTTGACATGTCAATACCCATATAACCAATCCTGATTTATTCTAAGACCTTTATCCCCCATCCCCCATGAAAAATGTGTAACTACTTATATATCAATCAATATTACATGTCACCAGAAAAATTTTGAGATTATGTGAGAAATCTTTAGGAAATTAAATTTAAAAATGTTCAAGTTCTGTTGAATTTAAATCCTTGACAAGAATATCAGCTGACTTCTCACTATATTATGAGACTTTTGTGATGTAATGTCATTAGTATGTGCCTTAATTATTGAAACCTGAAAACTCAATATTTAAGATGCTAAATAATTAAACGTATAGTATATACTCATAGTTTTAGCACAGTTTTATTAAATTAGGTCTGCTTTTCTTTATGCATAGAAATGGACAAACATATTTTAGAATTTAAACTTTTTGTTTATTCTTGTTATTGTAATTTTTATTCGCTGTATAATTATTTTTTTTTTTTTCAAATATAAGTTTCATTCTGTTAAAACATGATGCATTTTCTGCTTTATTATAATTTTGTACATAATCTCAATATTTCACAGTAGTATTATAAAAATAAAACAATTCTTAAAAAGTCCTCATCAATCAAAGATCTTTTTAACATTTCTCCTAGAAGGTCTGTAAACAAGATTTTATTCACTAGACTTGTTAAAGGACTACTAGATATCCATTATTTTTATTATATATATATTAAGCTTTTGCTATGGTCATTTGCTATTGATTGGCACCTCTTAATACAATGTTTTTTATATTTTAGTTAAAGAAACATAAAGTTTAATTAGAACATGAATGGCTATAGAGATACTAAAAATTATATATATATATATATGTATTTTTCTATAGCTTCAAGTAGATTATGAAGAAAAAAGAAATACTTTGCATGTCAATGTTCTTCAAGCACATAACTTAGCACCTAGAGATCATCAAGGCTTATGTGATCCTTATGTCAAAGTCTGCTTGATGCCTGTTAAATCGTAAGTGCTTTTTTTTACTGTAATCACTTTTTTGTTTGTTTGTTTGTTTGTTTGTTTATTTAATGAAATTAACATATATATTGTATATTGAAAAGTACCTTTGTTATATGTATGTATTTCAAGTCAAAAAGTCTCTTGGTAAGAGTCCTGCAATTGAGCAATAAACATTTTAGTTTCTATTTTTTTAGTATTTATCTTTAGGTTTACATTTTTACTTTTATCTGATAGTATTTGTAACATCTCTTGAAACTTTGAAATATTATATAATTACATCAACTGCAAAATCTGGATGACATAAGTAATTTTCATCTGTTTTTGCCTTTCTTGGTTTCTAAATTTAACCCATATAAAATACTTTTTTAAAATTAGTATAAAATAGTTTGAGTAAATGAAATAATCTTGCTTATCCTCTTTAACAGTACAAATCTTTTTGACATCACCACATATTCTGTAATGATTTTTATAACATTTTGTCTATTTTTTAGACATGGAGAATATTCTGTATCTAAGTCATGATATTTCAAAATTTTAATGATGGTAGAAATGCAATGCAAAATGATAATTAATAATCATTGATTTTTCTAGAACTTTTCTGAATATTTTTATGTAATCTACTATGCTGTAACTACCTGTTTTCTTGATTGGTTTGCATGCCAAGTTCTTTGCAAAAGATTTATAATGATCTTTGTTGTGTGTGTAAATGAAACTATATTCTTAGTATATTCATAACCTCATTAATAAATTTAAAGAATTCTAACTATATATTTATATGTGTGCTATATATTATTATTAATTTATTTGAATATTATATGAAATAGTTGTGTTATAAATACATATAAATTTGTATTTTACAAATAATTCTATTGAATAAATATCAATTATAAAAAAGTTATTTAGAAAAAAAAAGTAATTAATAAAACCTTAGAGTAAAAAGTTAAGCTTGTTGTTTTAACTAACAGATTATAGTAATATTCTTTCTAATACTAATAGTCTGATAGAAAAAGATTTTATAATTTCAAAAAGTAGTGGAAACTATTGCTATTAAAAAGAGATTACGGGAGCTTAGATAAAAAGAGATTAAGGGAGACTTATCAAAGAAAGTTGACAAAAGTGGCCTCAGACAAAGAAGAAAAGCAATTTGTCCGAAACAGCATAATATTGAAGCATTTTCTCCCAATTCATTTCATTACTATAGATTATAATTGAATATAGGCACTCTTACAGGCAGCATCAATCTTTAATATTATTTATGACATATTATTAATATAAATTAACTTTATTTATAATTCTTGAATATATTTGCATTATAGAATTGTAATTATTTAATTGTTACTGCTATATAATAAACGTAAATAGTATAACTTTAAATTTTCTTTATAAATTTATATTTTTGCATATTTGAATATCAGAAGATTACAATTGCAAATATGAGAACAAATTATTTTCTTATCAACTTTTAATATAGAACAATCTTATTAATCTGCCTTACATATCTCGTCATTATTGTAGTCTTCCTAACATTTTAATATTTATACTTATAAGCAATTTGCATGCTTTATTGGATCTTATTTTATTTATTATTACATTAATTATTTTTTTAAGAATGGGGATCATTATTATATGTATATTAATTTTTTAAAAGGCAGATTGAAGTAACAAAACAATAGTGTGATATTATTAAACAAAAACAATTAATTCTTAAATGTTTTAGTTTGTTTTAAATTTACTATTTTTTTAGTATAATATTTTCATGTTTTAATGTTTACAACTAAATCATAACATTCAATGAGCATTTTTATCATTAAGATGCATGAGGATTATTTATGGACTTAATAAATATGATCTTTATATCATTTTAACTTTTTTTATTTTTTAATTGTTAAATTATTATTCATATACAAGTTTTAACTTTTGTATTGTTTATTTTGATTTTTTTTTTTAATTTTTAAATTTAACACATTATTTTAATTTGCTAATTTACTTTATGTTAGTTAGTGAATTCAATTTCTAATATGAAGTGACTGTTATATATATATATTGTCTGTCATTATATATTAGCCATTTTTTTCAAATGATTTTTTAAACATGTGTGGAATATAAATAATATGTTTATATATACAATTATTTATTTTTAAGGCGATCTGATAAGAGAAAGACAAAGTATGTTCCTCGCTCTCTTAATCCAGAATGGAATCAAATGTTATCTTTTCCAAAAGTGGACCGCCAGGATCTTAATAATAAATGGTTAGAAATATCTGTATGGGATTATGATAAATTTAAATCAAAAGATTTTCTTGGAGAAATTATAGTTAAGTTAGCAGGTATGTATATTATTATAATCATCATCAATTAACATTTATTCTTTGAATCAGTATTTTGGAATTTTTTATATTTCTATATTTATTTTAAAAATATATAAAATCACATAGAAGGGTACTGGTCTATTAGCAGTTGTACATTGCTTGATGGTGCTGTTTCTGTGCAAAAACACAGAAATATGCATAGAAGCAAGTATATTGCACATATGTGCAAATCCTGAAATGAAATGTCTGATTAAATAATGAGACTTTTTAGAATCTAAACAGCTTTTCCCCCCATTAATATAATCAAAGTCAATGCTTGTTGGTGTACTTCCAATGATTTCTCACTATTAATCATTTAATTTTAGGATATGTATGTATGTGTGCTTAAATTTATAATGAAAAAAAAACTGTTGTTTTTGGTTTTTGTATTAAGTATGTAGATTGTAATAAATATCTGAAGCTTTGAGCACATAGCATAAGCTCATGTCAGGCTATGATTCATTAAAATATTTAAATAGTTATTTTAATGCTTAATTAATTTTTATAGTTTAATTAATGTGATTGATTTTTACTTTGAATTTAAGAAAAAACATAAAATTTGTACAAAAGAAAAATGTTGATCTAATTTCAATATTATTTTTAGCCTATTTTCTTATTCTTGATATGCCGAAATAGTTAAAAGTATATTGTTAGACTTAAGTTTTATATAAAGAACTGAAGATATATAAAGAACATTATTTAGAAATCAGATTTAAATACAAAATATGTTTTGTTTTTTACCTTTACTTTAGAATATATTTTTCTGATGCACAATTTTATTCATTGCTTTTAAATTATATAACTATTATTAACTCTATTTAATAATTATTTTAGTTATTATTATTCATGAATTTTCACATATGTTATAATGAATATTTTTTTCAGATGAATCTCTTTTTGAGAAAAAGCCACGTTGGTATCCTTTGTTAGAACATGCAGAAACCTTCTCCTTCGACCACGGCCGCCAAATATCAGGCGGCGGCACCGCCCCTGCAAAACAGCTACCAGCTGAACAGATGGTGGAGACCTTCTCTCACAGCCCAAGTCATAAAAAACAAGTGATCAGTAATACTTCTCAATCACTTATTGATCATGTTTCAGAAAAATGTTTGCAAAATGGTTCTTCTTTAAACTTCCTGAGCTCTACCTCTGCTCCACAACAAATATCTGAAGTAAAGAGCACAGGAAGTTCTCAGCAGATTAATGGAGAAAATACCAGCCTGCGATCTAAATTTATAAATTCTGCATTAGCAGTTCAGTCATATGAACAAACAAACTCATTACATACTCCAGGAATTCAAAGTAATTCAGTAAAACCTGTCACACTTGAACAATTTGCTGATGTAGTTGATGAAATTTTTCCTCGTTGTCCAAGCCGAAATAAAGATAATGTTTCCCAAATGTCTCAGTATAATGGGGAACATACTCCTGAAGATGGTATTCCAAGTCACAAAAGTAGCAATGAGGCAACACCTCAAAAAAATACTGAGCCAGCCACTCTCTCCCGAAATTCTAGCTTAAAAGCGAGAAATGGGAGCTCTTCGAGGCCAAACTCTGAGCAAGGAGATGGCACTTATTCACGCAGTCCTGTAGAATTTTTATCTGGTGAAAATCTATCTTTTCATATTACTGAACAAGGAGCTGACATGTCCTCTCTCAGGCCAGTTAATCGTTCACGAAGTAGGAGTCAGTCAGGAGTCAATAATAAATCAACTTTATCTCAAAGTCCTAGTCATAGGAGTAGAAGCAGAAATCACTCTATCGATCAAGAAACTGATAAATTTAAAAGTCCAAGTCACTCTGTCAGAAGTTCTTTAGCACAGGAATATGGACAAGAAATAAATAATTCCCAATATCACATGCAACAAAATTCGACAATGCAGAATGCTTCTCCTTCAACTAGTCCTCATCATTTAAAATATACTACAACAGATTCTTTCAAAGAAGAACTGGAACCTGAACAAAATGGTAACGTTGTAATTACTAATAAAAGTGCAACAGCTAATTTAAATAATGTTTCGTTAAAAACTCACATTTCCAGTCATTCAACTACAGATGGATTATCTACTGTTGACACTGATCTATTTCCTATCAGCCCAAAGAAGTATTCTACTTTAGAAAATGTCAATACAAACTCTTACTTAATAAATTCTGAACAAATGTCAGAATCATTATCTCGAAGTAATAGCCAAAAAAGTATTACAAGCAGTGAAACTGTCACAGCAGATGCAGTTTCTTCTACTAAATTAAATGCACAAGAATCAGTAGATTCCATCAATGGGGAAAATGCAGAGGCTGATATCAATGATGAAAGTATGACATCAAAAGGAGGAGGCCTTAAAGAATTTCTCAGTAATGAAGAAATCACAATGGTGAGCTTTTATTTTATATTTTATTATTCAATTAAAATTATATGTAAATTATATAATATATTGTTTTTACTCTTTAATATATATGATAACTAGAAAAAATAGATATATGTGTATTTGTGTTTGAGAGTTTAAAATCTTCTGTGAATAGATATTGCTTTTGTGACATTCTTAAATCATATATTTTATTCTATTTCTCTTGTATATACATTTATGTATATTTATAAAACTTGAATTCATTTTTTATCTATAGAGATTGCCTTGACAATAGATTGTACATTTTATTGATTATTAAGTTTTGTTTTTTATCTTGTGAATTGCACTTGGAAAATCATCCAGTCATTGACAATTCATGATTTAATATATATATATAGTCTTGTCTATATTCATCTCTTAAGAAAACATTTTAATATATATATTACTTATTATTTTACTTAAGTATAAAGGAGATAATTAAATTGTTTATTTTAATTAAATCCTTTGAAAGCAAATTATCATATTATGACAATAGTAATAATATGATTTCCATACTGGATTTTTATTATTTGTAATAAGATATTAAATGGTTCCTGATTAATGTATGGAGAAATATAAAATAAAAGATTAGATTAATTGCTTTATATACAGAAAATCAAATGTTTTATAGGTGTGAAAATATTCACAGTTCTATTATAGAATTTGTACTAATACTTATTAGTATTGTTAAAGTTTGAAAGATAAAACAATAGATTTAAAAAAAGCTGAAATAAAGTGTATGTATATTAAGTTTTAATCTGTGGGCTGCAAATTAAGTTATTAGATAATAGAATACTACAACTAAACAAATAACACTTGATCATCATCAATGATTGTTTGGTATTACTTTCCATATCTTAAGCCAAGTTATTGAGTTTCATTTTAGAACTTCATTATGAGGTCACAACAATATTAAAATTGCATAAAAGATAAATTTCCATCTTTTTTTTTTTTTATTGAGAAGAATATTAATAAAATGAAAATATATCTGCAGCAAGCATGCAAAATTATAAGCTGGAATTTAAGTTACACGAAAAGTTATATAATTCTTAAAACTATTTTTTTAAATATAGAAATATTATAAAGAGTGAACATTCCCTCCAATCATGTGCTTTAAGAATCACCTTGCACTCAATCTGCGACCATCAACTTTAAAAGCATAAATGTACGCTTATGCTTAGAGTTTATTTATATATAAACCAGTCTTTGTTCACCATGATGAAATCAAGGCTTGAATCTGTTATGTGCCTGAATTATATATTATTAATTTAATTGGATAAACCTATCGGTCTATAGCAGAAGAGAGATATAATTCCATTTTCAACCACTTGCAGTGAAAATATGTACTAATTTTGAATTTACTTTTAATAAATATTCTATTATTTATAAAATTTATCAAAGCATATTAAAAACATTTTATAAAGATATTGAAAGTTTGCATATCTGTTTATATTGATGATATTTTTAATATCTGTTTTGATGCTAATATTGATATGTGAAATGATGTCATCAAAAAAGAGAGAGAAAGAGGAAATGCTTGAGATTTGAAGGGAAATTGAAGTTTTTAAAAATAATAGCAACTATTTTCTCTTCATTCATGACCATGTAATTTTTATATTTTAAAGTTTTATTTGATTTTTGATTAGTAGGACTAAATGTTAGGGATCTTATATAAATTGCAAATTATAGATTGTGGTTGTCAGACATTATTTGAGATTTTTTTTTTTTTAATATTGTTTAGTATAAAAAATAATATTTTTTTTTTGTCTGCTAGTTCATTTTTGAAATAATTATTTTTACAATAGAAAAATATTATTTGAAAAGCTTTTTATTTCTACTCTGTAATTAACAAATTTGTTTAATAAATGTGATCCAAAGTTTTGAATCCATTTCTGTACTGGTATATTCATGATAGATAATTAATGTTTACTATTGTGAAGGATGCATGCTAACATTTATCTCTTCATACACACACATATTCATAAATCACATTTTATAATTGTTTTGATTAGAAAAATTAGACAGATAAATATGTTGTTCCCTGTATTTAAATGTATATTGAAACAGTAAGATATGCCTTACAAATCTTAGTTTCACCTTGCCTTCCTTTTACCTACCCTCATGCCTTATTTAAAACCCTAATTTTATCGTATTGTGTGTGTACTGCATATATTTACCGAAATCCCACCTAAATTTATATGTCTAATGGGGTATCCAGGGTTGTATAATAATTAAATTTGCCTTAAACAGTTTTATTTTCAAATCGTCGAGTATATATTACGTATATATGCTTGTACAATAAAGTAGGCACATATTCTCATCTACACACATACTGCGATAATATTTTAAAAGGTTACGAAAATATTTGTTGTTTAAAGTTAGTTTGTTTTGAGTCTGTTTATTTTGGGATATTATATCCGCTATATTTGTTTGCATTTAGTAAAATAATATCACTAATAAGTAGATTTTGGACATTAAATTCAAAAGAAAGTTGTAAATAAAAATTTTTACTTTAGTTTTTCAAAATCATGCCATTTTCTTTTTTTAAATCAATGAGGGTAGGGAAAGAACAATAGTGGTAATTTTAACATGTTGGCACCAGTTTCACTAGTAGATTTTTGATAAGATTAATATAACTGAGTTAACAGCAGATTTAATTAAAAGTGCATTCCTTGTTTTCCAATTTAATTAATAAATTTAATGAATGGATTTTACCACCGCAGGGTTAGATTTTTATAATCAGAGGGAGTATATAAATAGGGCTGATTGATTATTGTAATAATTATTAGTCTGATGCATATTGTGACAGCAAAATTGTATTTCTGTGATTCTGAAAATTTGGACATTATTCATATTTTCTGATTACTTGTTTTATTCGCGTCATCGGACTTACCTGCTTACTTTGTTAGTAAATCAAGTTTTGATATCGTTAATCTTAGAATGACGGGGTAAAGGGGCAGTAGGCTGTTTTCCCTCGGGAACCAATGCCTTGGCCGTCCGTCATTCACCATCCGATGTCCTGTCACCATACCATCAAGCCCTAACCGAACCAGCCCAAAGAATGCTGCTCCTGAAGTCTATGTGCTGAATGCTGCTGCTGAACAACAAACCCAAAGAAAATTAAAATTTGCTCAAGAACTCTAGTGCAAAATTGGAAATGCCCACGGACTGATCTGTCAGAATGAGGTAATAAAGTTAACTCGAGATTTTGTGAAACTTTCAAGCTATAGCTAATCTTTTGTCTCATACTCCATATTTATGTATTTATTAAATTGTCTTTTAATGCATGCTGAACTTCTGCTTGGGTTAATTTTCTTTATGTATCTGTAAATGTTTTATTTTAATTCCTTATTATAATGTAAATATTTTAATTAATCTCTTCAGGTATATGTGAGTTACATGGGAAAATTGAATAATGCTTGGTTGCCATATTAATTTATTAAACCACAAACACGCATTCCCCCTCCCCATTTATTATCAGATTTTAAAATGTATATTTTTATGTGTAACAAATTTATCAAAATAATTGTTTATCTATATAAGCTTTGTTGAGAGTCTGCTGGCTGTTAAAATATTAAATTTGAGAGAGAGCTATTCTGTTCTTTAATGAATTGCCCTTTACTAAGAATAATTTAAAATTTAACTGTGTGTTCCTAGCTAACGTGCTTGGGTGCTGAAACTTTACTATTCTCCAAGGTCGTCAATGGTTAAATTCGTCCCTTGTTTACTCCGCGGTTCCCAGTAGTGTGCTATGAATGTCACTTGGGAATTATTTTGCGTACATCCCCACAGCTACAAAGCTCCTGGGTGCGGGCCAGGCTTGAGCTGTATAAGGACTAGAGATGCCCCAAATGAAAGGCGAAATGCCTCTCCAAAGCCAAGACCATTTATTCATTTTATTTTGTAGTGTACCAAGATACTGCACCCCCATCCTCAGCATTATATATCACTGGCACCACCGTACATTCTCTTAATAATTACTATAAATGAATTCTAAGTCCATTCAGCATAGTTCTATCTTATAATTTAGTTCAACAATTCACGAGCGACTCTCTGTTTAAATTTAAGATTTCAATTTCAAGTATTAAAATTCTTTTAAGACTTTATGTGGCTCACACATGCCTACTGTGTCGCTGTATTTTAGACATGTTATATAAACTATAACCCAAGTACGAGGTATCAGAAATATTGTTTGCTTTCGTTTATAGCTATCAAATTTATATAGCTGAAACTTTGTCTAATATCTGATTATTAAATATTATCTTTAAATTTATTTCTTTTCTTTATTTATTCGGGGTGCAATTTAAGTTACATATCATATTAGGCTTATCTTGGGGCACATCTATAAGTCATTGTTAATTGAACCTAGGGCTATTTTAGATTTAGTCTTTTGTTTTCTCCCTGATCACCGGCACTGGCATGAAGTTATACTATTAGTAGCATCAAATGCATTATCATGTGGAGAGCATTGTGGAGTTTAGACTTTAGATTTGAACTTGGGGATTTCTGGGAGGTGACCCTTCTTAGTGTTGAGTTCCATGTCTAGGGTTTAAATTCTGCAGTGTGTTAGCGGAATAGACAAATTTTGACTGTTACAATATCTTATTTCATTTGGAAACCATTTATTGCATTTATTCATCTTCAAGATATGCAGTTATTCCCTGATGATGTGAAAAATGCACTGTAAATGAACCAATTGAGGATCATTCCAAGTTCTAAAATATCCAGCATTAAGAAAAAGGAAATAAAAAGTTTATCTCATCCCAATGACACATTACATGTTGCCAGACACAAACCATCACTTAATCGCAACTACCAAAAAAAAAAAAAAAGTTATATGAAAAATATTAATATAACTAATAATAACATTAAGATTCTTTTTACACATAAAATTTATATACATCCAATATTCATATATAAATTAATAAAGATTTTAATGCATAATATAAAAAAAAATTAAATCACTCATCATTGGTTTAAATATTACTAATTTCAATTTATAAAATTTGTTTTAAAAAAATGCAAATTAATATATTACTGAACATTCAAATTGAATTTTTAATAGCACATGGGGATTACATATTTTACATTATACATTTTTATATTAGCTGAGATTTGTGTTTGACAATGAGATTATTTCACTGACATTTAGAGTTCAGTGACTGGATTAAATCATAGCAATATAAAATACTTGATATTGTAATTGATTCACTTAGTGATCTAATAATTACTCAATCATCACAAGACTTTTAGTTTAGATATATTTTATAGACATGCAATTTATCCACTGTGCTTTAAACACTTTTTAGCAAAAACCTTTTATTGTACATATATGCATACACAATCCTAGGTTTCAACTATGCTGCAGTTTTCTTCAGAGCCACTTTTAGTTTTTTTCAGAGCAAAAGTGGCTCTGGAGAAAACTGCAGATAGTTGAAACCTAGGCTTGTGTATGCATATATGTACAATAAAAGGGTTTTTGCTAAAAAGTGTTTAAAGTATAGTGGATAAATTGCATTTATATTAGATATTACAGAAAAATAAAGGAAGTGGTGAATTTGCTAATATTTCTGGAGATCTAATATTGTTATTTTCTATTCTTATATCATAGATGCTAAAGCTATGCACATTGCATGGCCAACTAAAGACCATTTAGACTGAACAGTATAGCAAATAGGACTGATTATCATTCGTGAAACATTTAATATGCAAGAAGACATCTATCTATTTCCAATAGTTACCATCATAGTTATATAGATTACAGGAAAAACAATCTCTAAGCAGTAGCAAACTCTCCACATGCTAGCCAGTTCAAGCCTTAGTAATCAATGGATGCAAGAAGATTTGTGCATAAAATCCCTGGGATCTAATGTCTGTTCATCCAAAATCCCAGACTAGTTTCTAACTTAATGACATTATTATGTTTTCATCCTGGTCTCATAGATTTATATTTAACTAAATAGATAAAAGTGGCGGCTGGAGGGGGTGGGGAGTGGATTAGATCCTAAGATCTAGGTGCATTGTTCTCAGATCCAAGGCTCCTGACTGATAAAACCCCAAGCTGGAAATTAGTCGGGATATTGGATAAGTAGGCACTAGATAGGGATTTTATGCACAAACCTTCTTGCATTCATTGATTAATAAGGCTTGCACTGGATGACACTATTGTATGTAGAATTTACTACTGTTTAACAGCTCATATAAGCATATGAAATGATGGTCATGTGATGTTTTAATGCTTTTAAAAACAATCTCTATAAATAACATGGATTAATTATCACACTATTCACATCTCACATAAACAAAATCAGGAATGTATTCCCTAAACTTTCGTTTGAAAATAAAAAAAAATTTGCATAGTATTTCTTCAGATTCTAGGGTCAAAAAACTCACCAACAATATTATGATGTAAATTTTCAGAAAAAAAAAAAATCCTACCTCGTAGTGTTTCTATAAATAGTTTCTTGGACCAAAAAATTCTCTGACACTCATTACCAACAATAAAATACACAAAATCTTATTATTAAGCAATGACTGGTAGATCTCAATTATTAAATTTAAATAAATAAATAAAAAACTACTAATAGTACTTCAATGATGCAATTACCAACTATTTATTTATTTAAACATTTAAAATATAATTGATAAAAAAACAAATATTGAAATGAAAGATACACTTAAAATTAATAACCTCAAAGTAAATTTAAATAATTTGTTCTTTATTATTATTTTACATTTCTTCTATCACAAATTTATTCATTTTTAATTAATGGTTGTTTCACATCAACATGCAACTCCAGAACTAAAAAATGAATATTAAATTATCCCAAAATCTGTTTTACTATTTCAAAATGCTTATATCAAATTACATTATTTTTTTGATTTTCTTTTTGCTAGCAGATTTTAAACAAAGAGAAAATATAGCATGCCTATTTATAAATTTATATTTTCTTTTTTTAATTAAGAAAGTCTGAAAAGTTATAATATATCCATAATTTAAAAAGTTGTGTTAGACTATCCATGAATAATAAAAGTGTTCATAAATTTTTTCAATCAAAACTTGTGTATAAAAATAGCATTAATTATGAATTAATATTTTTAATGAATTAATCTCTAAATAATATGTAATAAATATAATTGACTTTTAATTACATATAGTTTTTATCAAATATCCAATCTATTTATCACAACAATCCACTTTTTTTTTAAAAACAAAACAAAACATAAAACCTTGTTTTTTATTGACATTTACAAAAAAGAAAAGTACCTGCCATATAATAAAAATAATCTTCAAATATTTTAAATAAGTTTCAACATAAAATTTATTTAATTAAATATTCAGATCAGGTAAACAATCTAGAGTGTATAATTAATCTTAATAAAATGGAAATTTATATAATATACAGTATATATCCACATGCGCATATAATTTCTCAAATATACATATAACTTTTTAAATAAATTTAAATTTATATATTTAAATTACATATATTCATCAGTGATTCATGGATTTTTTTTTTGTCACCGTCAAAAATCTATTACACTGGTATTTGGGATGTTCTTGAGATATTTAGGTCTATTTGTACTTAAATTGTTACTGGAAATGTTTAATGGAAATAATTTACCAACTTGTTTTTTGTAGTAATTTTATATGGATAAAGAGAGAATATCTTTTTACCTATATATATATATGAGTTTTTTTTGTTTTGTTTTTTTGCTTATATATATATCCTTTTAGGAAAATAAGTTGTTAAAGCATTCTATCGACAGCAATTGGAAGGATAATAGTTGTTAGATGTCAAATATTCTTAAAAGTGATAATACTTGAAGAGTCTATATTTATCACTATATCTAATATTCTCTTTTTCATTGAATAATACCAGAAACCTTTTAATGAAAAAATAATATTTACAATATTTTTATCTATGAAATATTTTTAAAATATTATTTATACATTTGAAACAATTAGGCATGAAATACAAGTTTTCATTAATGAATCAGAGGGAAAAGCCATATTACATGACTTTAGACATCAATATGTGTGTGTGAATATATTATATATAGTGAATTTTGTTTTGTTGGAAAAACAAATCAAAGCTTTAATTTAACAAAATAAATTTTAATGTAATTAGAAGGACTTGAACTTAGACTTTCAAGCTCCCTATAGCTATGCATTCTACTTGTGAAAAAGATTAATGATTTCCAATATACGTATTTCATGCTGAACCAACACTCATCAGTTGATCCAGATCACCATCTACCACACATATATACAATCAGTGCTCAGTTTATATTAAGATAGCAAATCTTCAAACTTTAATGGACAAGCTTCAATCTTCTCCACCTTCCAACTTTTGATCCATGTCATTGAAAATATGATGATGAAACACTCTAATCCCTTGTGGATGCCATGTTATTGTCATACCCATGTTGACTTTAAGTACTCTAACCCCCCCCCCCATGCACACATATAGGATCTTAATATGTCCTTTAAATACACTGAAGAGGAATGGCAGAATACAGGCTGCATATGTAATATTCAAATATAAGTATATTGTCTATACTAAACTTAATGTAATTAGAAGGGACTTAGAACTTGGACTTTCAAGCTCCCTATAGCTATACACTCCATTTTATACAATTGAAACACATGACCACATACATGTGAAAAAGATTAATGATCTCTAATATGTGTATTTCATGCTGAACTATCTTCAGTCTGGAAAGTTGAAGTTTGTCCATTAAAGTTTGAAGATATGCTATCTTAATACAAACTGAACACTGATTGTATATGTGTGTGGGAGATGGTGATCTGAATCAACTGGTTAGTGCTGGTTCAACATGAAATATATATATATATTGGAATCTTTTTCACATTTATGTGGTTATGTGTATTGGTTATGTAAGATGGAATGCATAGCCATAGGGAGCTTGAAAGTCTGACTTCAAGTTCCTTCAAATTACATTTCGTTTTGTATAGAGCTTGTATTTGGATATACATATTCAGCCTGTATACTGCCCATCCCTCTTCTGTGTATTTAAATAGATATATTAATGTTCTATATATAGGGAGTCAGAGTGACTTAAAGTCTATATGGGTATGACAATAATATTGGCATCAACAAGGGATTTGAATGTTTCATTATTGGATTTACACTGATATGAATGGTTGAAGAGTTGGAAGCTTGTCCATTAAAGTTTGAAGATTTGTTATCTTAATATAAACTGAGCACTGGTTGTATAAATGGGAGGGAGATAACGATCTGGACCAATTGATGAATGATGGTTCAGCATGAAATATGCATATTGGAGTTTGTTAATCTTTTTCACGTGTATGTGGTCATGTGTATCAGTTGCATAAGATGGAGTGCAAAGCTATAGCAGGTTTGAAAGTCTGAGTTCAAGTCCCTTCTAATTACATTAAGTTTAGTATAGACAATATACTTATTTTTGAATATTAAATAAATAAATATTTATTGAAATATTTTTTTCTAGATTGCATATATATATGTGCTTATATACTATATTATTAATATATGTGTACATACACTTCATTTCAGTCAAATTCTGATGATCGTAAAGCATTTCAAGAACTTAATCGAAGGAGATCTTTGGGCAGTGAAATGCCTGCTGGTGGAATAGTAGCTCGAGGTGGGAAACTTTTTATTTAAGTTTATGTAAGAATTAAAAATACAAAATATTTTATTGCATATACAGTAGATGACAATAATAAAGGAACATGTGATCCTTTGTTATTATAGAATAGGTTCACCTTTTACATAAAGAACTGCTAGTGTTGTATACTTAAAATGGAATTATATAATGTTTGAATGTTTATTAAAGGAATATTTAGTCATTCAGCATAAAGCAAGGCCTCAAATTCCTCGCAAGATATCAAAGAAATGTCAAATTTTTGCTTGATATTCTGTGATGAGTCACAAAAGTTCACTTACATTTAAATTTAATAATTGATGAGGCTTTATGAAATATATTACACCATCTTAATTCTTATTGTTTTGAAGCAAAAAGTTTTTAGAAATAATGGTTTTTAAACTAAATTATTTAATTATAGAAGATCAAATGGTTGCCCTGGTTCAAACCTGCCTATCTGAAGATTTCTGATGATGGTATTAGTTGGACAATTTCCATTATTTAATATTAAGAACTGTCTAGAAAAAATTTTAAACTTTATTTAAATACTAATCTATGGATTATTACAACCAGTTGAATGTATTTAGAAAGTTTAAATAAAATTACATTTAGTTCTTAATATCAGATAATGAAAATAGTCCAACTAATAATTATTATGAAAATCTGCCATTTTTTTTCTAGAATTATATTTTCTTGAATAAAGCCAGATATTTGATTGTGTTACCGTTTTTCAGAACATGAATAATTTAATTGACTGGTATAGAATGTAGAACAAATCATTTGATACCTTATTGTAGTTTTTATTTGTAGGTGTATACACTAAAAGAAGGTATAAAGATATAGTAGTCTTGATTTGAAATTAGGAAAGTATGAAGACACAATAGATAACTTAAAAATATTTATTGAACAATACATGTATACAAATATCTTTTAAGTGCTCATAAAAAATTGCTTATTGTTTTTGTTTATTTCTATGAATAAAATAATTTGAGTAAATCAATAATTGATTCTTTGTAATATTAAAATACATTTTAATTTATGCCTTTATGATAACATTGATTAACTCACAATGACTACACATTGTCAAATTATACCACTCATTATAAAGGTGTTATTTTATTATATAATTACAGTTCTAAAGGGGCATTTAAAAGAAGTAAAACAAATTAAAATAACTACCTCAAGTCTTTTGTCATCTGCATTATTGTGACTGTCATTATTATTAGTTCAGATCTTTCTAATGCTTCTAAAATATGTTAAGAGCCTTTTCTCCAAATGTGGATTTGTAAATAATTTTGCTAAGACTTTTAAAAAATCTAAACATTGAATTTTCTTTGTCTGCTTAAAATTTTTATATAAAATGAATGAATTGATAGTTGAAATATTTAATATTTGGTCGAAAATTGTCACTGATCAACATTTGTTCAAGTTATAATCTGCAATCATCTCAAATTTTCCAGTGCTATATGATGTGTATGAAAAAGCAATACCACACAAAGTTTTCATTGGCTCGGTAATGAGTTCAGTTGAATACATTTTTTAAAAAAAAATTACAGTCAGATATTGTAATTTTGTTTTCAACTTTCTTAATTATATGTAATAATTTTTGTATCTGTATGTTGATATGCCTTGTGAAGTGTGTAATTATTCTTTCTTCAATGTTTTTGGTTTTCCGTTCATCTTAATACATTATAATAAAATAAATTAAATTTTTATTATTCTTAAGAATTACTTACAAAAAATATGATAATATTTATATAAAAAAGTAGAGAAAAAAAAAAAAAAAACCAAATATAGCAAAAAATGGAGGAACAAAATTCTTATGTTTAGTTTACACATGACAGGGCATTGGTAAATTTCAAAAAATTGGCATAAAACTTAGACTATGTGAAGCAAATTAAAACTAATTTGATTTTTGTAAAATATAAACATTTAGGAAAGTACTGAGATGGACATGTGATCAGTTTAAAAAATAATGTGAAATTTTGAAAACTGATAATTATATAATTAATTGCATGTAGCCATTGAGGTTTAAGTTCATTTAAAACAATTTTTAATTTATTGTTTATATAAGTGTACAGATGTAAAAGGATTACTAAAAATATAGTGCTTCCTTTGTTTTTTGTCGTTGTAAATGTGTATCTCAAATGTTATTTGTAGGAACGTGATGTAAATACTTTATTAACACAACTCTATGCCTAAAATCTTCTTTATTTGGTCAAAAACGCAAATCACATATATTATGTTTCAAACTATATTAAATAACTAATATTATAATATATCCATCTAGTTTTAATTCATAGTACAACAAAATTAATATATTGTAAGAGAAAATAATTCATGCATTAAATCTATTTCTCTGCTATACTGTAGTATAAGTAATTAATATAGGATGGTAGAAAGTTTGATTTGTTTATATAAATGGAAGATGAATTAATGGTAATAAAAAAATATTTACATTATATGATTTCAATTTGCAATACCATTTTTAATTGTTACAGTATAGCTTAAATTA
Organism: Epiperipatus broadwayi; assembly: GCA_028023455.1. Taxonomy (NCBI): domain Eukaryota; kingdom Metazoa; phylum Onychophora; class Udeonychophora; order Euonychophora; family Peripatidae; genus Epiperipatus; species Epiperipatus broadwayi. Next base: position 3,571,208 of record JAQFVV010012471.1, on the reverse strand, counting down.
TCTGGGAAAATAGATGGAAATGTATATGAATAAGTATAAAAATCTATTATTTATTATATATAATTGTTTATGGAAGAGGCTTATTTATTTGTGAAAATATTTAGAAGTTATGATATTTCAAGTTTTCATGCATACAAAGTACTTATATCTGACTTATGATTCTTATAAGATTTAAAGTAATTAGAGGGATTTGTTTCAAGCTCTCTTCAGCTATCTACTCCATCTTATATAATCAATACAGATGACCACATACATGTGAAAAAGATAAATGATCTCCAATATCTGTATTTTGTGCTGAACCAGCCCTCATCAGTTAGTTTAAATCATCATCTCTCATACACATATATAATCAGTGCTTAGTTTTTATTAAAATAGCAAATCTTCAAACTTTAATGGACAGACTTCAATCTTCTTCACCCTCCAACTCTTCAGCCATTCATATTATTGAAAATCTGATGGAATGCTCAAAGCCCTTGTTGATCCCAATATTATTGTCATACCCATGCTGCTTTTAAGCCATTCTGATTAGTTCATTAATATGTCCATTTAAATATACTGAAGAGGGATAAGCAGAATTTAACTGAATCAGTAATATTTGAATACTAGTATTGTGTATTTACCTAATTCAGATATAATTAAAGGGGATTTGAATACAAACTTTCAAACTCCTTTCAGTTATCCACTCCATCTTATATAAGTGATACATATGACCAAATACATGTGAAAAAAATAAATGATCTCCAATATAAATATTTTGTGCTGAATCAGCACTCATCAGTTGGTCCAGATCATCATATCCCATATATATATAATCAGAAGGGAGCTTGAAAGTCTGTGTTTAAATCCCCTCTAATTACATTTAAAGTTCGGTATATACACTATACTTGTATTCAGATATTACAAATTCAGCCTAAATTCTGCCCATCCTCTTCTGTATATTTAAATGGACATTTTAAAGTCCTGTATATGAGGGCTCAGAGTGATTTAAAGTCAACATGTGTATGACAAAGGGCTTTGAGCATTCATCATCAGATTTTCAATGATATGGATGGCTGAAGAGTTGTATGGTGGAGAAGATTGAAGCCTATCCATTAAAGTTTGAAGATTTGCTATCAGTATAAACTGATTACTGATTATATATGTGTGTGTGGTCGATGATGATCTGGACCAACTGATGAGTGCTGGTTCAACACGAAATATGTATAAAAGATGTCATTTATCTTATTCTCCTGTATGTGCCATGTGTATCACTTATATAGGATGGAGTGGATAGCTGAAAGGAACTTGAAACTCTGTGTTCAAATCCCCTCTAATTACATCTAAAGTTCAGTATATATGTTATACTGGTATTCAGATATTAAAGATTTAGAGTAATAAGGTAAAAGCAATACTTTTATTGGATAATCTGATTTTACTTTGTAATGCCAATTCTAATTAGTTGTTTGTCTGGTTATATCATAATTGAAATTATTTAGAAAAATACATGAAAATTTTGTATCAATAAGACTTGTGAAAATTTATATTTATTATGTGTATACTATATAGATATTAAATACACATAACTTAATGTATATAAAATTTAAATGGAAGTAACAAAACCTCCAGAAACTGTGGAAACACTTTACTAATACATCAGTAAACACAAAATGTAATATAAGACACTTATACTATCTTTTAATAGTTTTAAGCATTCATTTCTTATATATATTTTTATGCCATATTTACATTAGGCTAATATAAAATTTTACTTTATTTTCAACATGGTGGTTCATTCTATTCGTTGCATTTATTGATGTACAAGTTTTCTTTATACATAATTTACAAAAACGTCACTACTTCAGTTTAAATTTATATACTATATAGCTGAGTTTTGTTTATTTAATAATTTACATGTTGCTGTGTTCACATGTATAATATATTATTTCCCTAATTCAAGAAAGCATCTCATTCCATTTAAAATCATCCAAGTGCTTTTTTAATCATAATATATGTCTTTATATCTAAACCTAGATAACATTACATTAGATACCTACTTATACTCTAGCAGGTTTGAACCTCAGTTGGTACAATGATTATAACAGTGTGTAGAATTTTTCATTATATAACCATATCATGTGCACTTGTATTAAGGGGAAAACATCCTTACTATTCTCTAGTTGTGCAAATAAATTCTCATATAACTCTTTCAAGTTCATATTTAATAACATTATAAGTTTTACTAGCTCACATTTAATACTACAGCTTATCAGATTCTTCTATGGTAGTCATATCTCTTAGGATGGCCCACAAATAATAAACAAAACACAGTGAGAACTATTGTTTATATATGCCCATTTATTATATTTATTTAAACTATTTATTAATAAGATAATGATGATGATGATGACAATGATGTTTCCAGCCACAGTTTTAGAACTAACTCGCAACAAAAACTTTATCTTTTATCTATGAATAATTATTTATCAAAATATTGTTATATTTAAACTATGTTTATGATTGACATCCGACAATGATGATGATGACTAAACTAACTTCATAAGAAAATGATTAACTGTAAGAAATATATAAACTTCTTTTAATGAAAACAAATTAAATTTTATTACTAGTTAATCATTAATAATACAAATAGAAAATTTACATAATTAATAATAAAATTAACTACATTCAAATAATAATAATAATAACCAAAAAATCTTTCCCCCTTCCCCTAAAGAAACTTAAATTCAATCATTAATATTATGTAGTGTAATATGTGTATGTTCATATCTCTAATAGGTGAATAGAAATCTTATATCATAGAAACATTTTAATTTTAAAATAAACACCTGATACATGCACATACTCACATATTGCATATAACATATATTTCAATATTTATAATCTTAAAAATAATAAACGAGAAATAAGTAGAGAAAGTTAGTTAAATTATAAAGATAAGAATATCTAAAGAAATCGGTTTCAAATTATTTATCTCAGTTTCCATTAATCTCGGTTATTAACTACTACTTTAAAGTGTATTTCTCATGATGCCAAATTTCTACCCTTATCGGTTTGTACATTTATATATATGCCGCTAGATGTGTGTGTTGCTTCCCATTATTAACAAAATTTGTATTAACCTTTATATATAATATGAATAAACATATTTTCATGATACATGAATTAATACATAATAAGAAAAATATTTTATAAAAAAAATACATAAATAAATGGTTACATTGATAAAGTCAATATTCATCATTATTGAAAAACCTTTTCTAATAATTGATTCTTGTTTTAATCCTTAGAGAGACAGAGAGGTAAACAGATTTATTTAAAGAGAAGTGTTAATAGTCACTGAAAAAACAAAATTAAAATTGTTATTACCAAGTTCTGCTTTTATTTTCGATGTAGAGACAGTTTCAATGAGTCCAATGAACTTTATTTTGAAGTCAGCTTGTCTAAGATTAAGAATTTGAACTCAGCCACATACCAGTGTTCAACACGTGCTAGATTTATCAATTGCAGTGGTTTACTGGAAAAGTTCTATTTTTGGCTTGGGCTTGCAATTCTTCTGGTTGTTTGCTATGATGATGATGCTGTGACATCAGTTGTGTTTCTTTAGGGACCATTTTAACACTGGGATTGTTTCTTCATTTCTGTAGACAAATGGATATTTCTGCTTTTCATATAAATTTCAGCGTCTTTTCTTTTGGGTTTTTTATTTGAGTTCAGCAACGTCATAGGTGAAACAAAAACAACAACAGGATTCGAAGTCTTCTTTGAACTTTGGAAATCAGCCATAGGATGATTTTAAATACTTTGCAGATTTAACTCTTCCAGATGTGCATATATATAGTTCTTGGGATTGGGTCATTAGGACCCTCCAACAAAATATCTTTTTACTTCTCCATGGCTGTAGAAACCTTCAAATATAAAAATAATGATGCATGGCTTCTAGGAAGGTAATAAGACTTATTCTGCTGCACTGTGCTCTGCTCTTGCTCTTTCTGCTTTTTCCTCAAACTCTCATATTTTTCAGTCTATATATGTGTGCTGGTCTTTTGATGATATTACACACATGTTGTTACTAGAACACCCAGTTATCCATAAATTACACTTCATCAATGCAGCTGTGGTCCAAACGATCTGGTGTCTCTCTGTAATTTTAATACCTTATTAATGAAGTATTGTTTCATCCCCCCAAATTTCACACATGGAAGTTAAGTCAACATTGACCTCACATTTCTCTCTCAACCTGGACATTCCTTTCAAATAAAATAAAAAAATTGAACTCAAATAATATGTAAGAAAAGCAACTTTTTACACAGAAAATACAAAATTATTTAAATAAAACTTTTTAAATGTATCTGTAAATGTTTAAAACTCTAATGTTTGTACATACACACACATATTACATATCTCTACTCATATCTGTAAAACTTGCCTATCAAAAATAATCTAAACGATTTGAAAGCTACAGATTATTAATATTATTAGTATCACAGTCACAAAATAAATTAGTAATGACAAAGTATTAAAATATTGTTAACAAAGAAAGAACATTATAATTGTTAGATATACATTAAACATAGAAAGTTAATGAATAGAGTTAGAAAAATAATATCCTATGGAGTTTATGTCTTTAGACAACTATTTATATGTGCTTTAAAACTTCATTGATATAGATATTGTCCTCTAAATAGAGAAAAAAAATATTTCTCCTTTCAGGGCTTTTGGGATTTGTAATGTATGGTTTGAAATCAATACTCTACAATATGCTTTTATATGAATATTTTTTGTTAACATATATAACAAAATGTTAAAAGATATGGATGTAGAATAAACTTTATGTGTTTTTAAAATGTTAAAAATAAGTGTAAAGGTAGAATAATAATTCAATTTGAAATAATAAAAAAACATTGTTTATAGAAACCAGACACAAATGACTGGGGGGGGGGGGCTAAATGTTGCTATGGGAACCAACAGAAACTTTCCAAAAAATGGTGGAAAGAATTGTAGCACACTTCATCGACATGTCTTGTACTAGATAGAAGTCAAAAAAATATTGTATGAATTTTTAAGTTTATATTCCAGTATGCTTTCCCTAATCTTTCCAGGACTATAGCTAAGTATGGAGCTAGAGACAAAAATATGCTTTAAAAATTAATCTTGATTCTGCTAATATATTCCTACTGAATGCTGAAGAAATATTTGACAGTTACTTGCTATAAAAGGAAAACTAATCATCTAATGTTTATTATCCCATAGAAATGTACATCCATAAATTTATTTGAGAATCTGTTATTTTAATTCTCAGAAGAAAATTGCAATGGAAACTCTCATAAAATAATTACCTTGGAAGGAACTAAAAGGAGCTAAAATATTTTATTGCCAGCCAACATTAAAATTTAATGATTAATGGCCACATTTATGAATACAAAATATTCATGTGAGTTCATAAAGATGTTAAATTAAATCAACTGAACTTACTTTGGCTATCCTCCAAGAAATTGTAAGTTACAAAGATTTTTTTTTTTTCATGCATGATTGCCATATAATTTTCTTAATTGTAAATATGTACATACATTTTTTTATTATTATTATCATTTTTTAATTAAAAGTTATTGTTGTTCTCAATAATTGCTGTTTCCAGTGGCACTCTATTGCTTGCTGGATTGCAAATATATAAAGAACTCAAATAATTGCTAATTAATGAGGCAGCTCGGCAAATACATTTAAGTAACAAGAATTTGTTTATAAAGTTATACGAAGATAATCAATCTTGTTTCATATATATATATATGACGATTATATACACATGCTATATAAATAAGCACCCAAAGATGTAACAAAATAATAAGATCAATACGACCTGTTTACAGTTCCTAAGTTTACTTTTGAACGTCCGGAAGTAAACTTTCTCTGCAAGCTAAGTGAAGGAGGGAGCTGACTGGGGCACCCAAGGAAATGGCACATCTCCCTTTCAAGAGCTTCACTTAGCAAGCGTCCTGATTCAGTTCTAGTCTAGATCTGTTTCCATCCACTGTCCACATGGTGGACATCTTTTGAGTTACCATATTTGATCCCTGATCAGATAATAGAATTGTCTATTTTAAGCAATGTTTCTATTATTATTAAACCTGATCAGGAACTAAACATTTAGGGTTGCAAAGACATTGTTTACTTTATTTTAATTCTTTGCTCGAATTCATCTAACTTTTTTGATAAGTTAATTTATAATTTTCCCTTTAATTAAACTATTTAATTAGCCTAATTGCTTTTATAAAATATTGTGAATGTTGTTGGCATCCACACACATACATTTAATTTACCTTACCGGTAGTCATGGAGGGACCGTACTGCCATCATCAGATGGCGCTGCAACACGATCAACAATCGGCCTGAAACCTGCAAGTGATAAATGTGTATACGAAAGTGGCTGAAAAATTGACAAATAAAAATATCTGAGGCAATATATATCCAAGAAATACATTAAAAGTACAAATTACAAAAAAAAAAAACAAGAAAATGCTATAAAATTCAAATTAAAAAAAAAAAAAATCCATGAAAATATGAGACAGACCTACCTCCCCCCTAAAATCAAAATTTTTTCACTTAAATCGAAAAATAAAAATGTATGAGTATATATATCCAAGAAATACATCGAAAGTACAAATTATAAAAAAAAAAAACAAGAAAATGCTATAAAATCCTATAATAATTCAAATTTAAAAAATAAAGAAGTCGGTGATAATCCACAAAGAAGCATGGTGGACAAAGAGCGGGAAATCCAAAAACATTAAAATATTTTATACCTTTCAACATAAATATGCATTTACGATCATATTGAAAAGCAATTAATTGTTCTCTGGCTTTCAAATTATTGCATATCTAAATTGAGCAATATTTAAATTATCAAAAAACAATATGAAAAAAATAATTACCAACTCCTCCCCCCAAAGTAGCTGAAATTGACAAATTAAGTTGATGGCATAGATTTTCAAAAATATACTAAATACTTAAAAAAGAAAATCTCAAATTATTTAGCTTTAAAGCAATTAATTGTTATCTGGCTTTCAAATTATGGCATGGCTAAATTGGTCAATAATATTTAAATAATTAAAAAGCAATACACAAAGTCAGTCCTTCCAATCATTTGTAGTAAGCACTTGAATGTGTTCAGCATAAAAATCCATTAAGAAGAACATTATTTTGATTTAGAGTTCCCATTTTAAATAGTAACAGAAGATTGAGTAACGGTGGTTATTTGGTCTAAAAAATACAGCAAAGATGTCAGAATTTTGAAGCTTTGAACATACTTGATAGCAGAATTTTGAAGACACTTGAATAGTAAGAGAAGATTAAATAACTATAGTTATTTTGTGTAAAAAAATATAGCAAAGATGGCAGAATTTTGAAGCATTTTGGAGCAGATTTTAACACACTTAAATAGTAAGAGAAGATTAGGTAATGGTGGTTACAGCAAAGATGGCAGAAATTAGTAGATTATAACTTAGAAATTATAGCAAGTTATTCGTTATTTATTAATTAATAATTATAACAAGTTTATATTACCATATAAATGTATTGCCAAATTTAATGTTATTTTATAATTTTTTCTTTATTGTAAACATAGTTGAATAAATTAATTTTTATACTAAGTTTATATTACCAACTTTTGTTTCCAAGTTGTTCTGCGCCATTTACACAATGATGAGTTTCTCAATGTCCTGCCTTGTTTACAACTCTTCTTTAATTAAAGTTATCAAATAATAAATGATTCTTCAGCATTTTGACAAAGAGAAATGATTTTCTTTAAAATATACTTTAGTACCATATTCTGTGCACACTGGTAATTATATATAAGATGCATATTTCATTACGTTTTATTTGAACAAAGTTGCAAATTGAAATGTGAAGTAATAGCTTTTTCTTACATTAAAAAAATATAGGCGCAGACAATGCACTTCCACAAGATATAATACCCCAATGCAATTCAAAATATGAAATGATTTTTCAGCATTTTGCCAAAGAGAAAATATTTTCTTAAAAATATACTTTACTACACTGTGCATAGTAAATATATATATATATAAGATGCATATTTAATTATGTTTTATTTAAACAAAGTTGCAAATGCACCTATATTTTTTTCTAATACGCTCAACTTTGTTTAAATAAAACATAATTAAATATGCATCTTATATGTATATTTACTATGTACAGAATATACACCTGGGTCTCTTTTTATGCGAACTTATTTAACACGATTTTGAAGCTACGCGATTCGTGTTTCACCAGAAGTCGAACTCCGATAATGCACTATTACTTTAAATAATAAATTTCACACATTTACGTTATATTGAAAATAATAGCACATTATTGGAATTCAACTTTCATCTTAGTAATTTCAATATTTTTCAGTGCTTTATTATAGTAAGATTTTATGCAATAATGAAATTAAAATCATGATTTCCACATTTTATGTATACACACATTAAATTTTACACGATTTTAATGTAAATTTGTACAAACATTGTGCGTGTTAATTTTGCATTTTAAATCACATTCTGTTTTTGCTTTTTAAAAAAGAACGTAATCAATTATTAATCATTTAGTGTCCACAAGTTTATTTTTAAAAAGTCAGTAATAGCAGTGGGCACAATTAAATTTGACAATTAAAAATTAAAATCTGATTTTTAATTGTTATTAACAATTTAAAAATTACTTATGGTGACTTGAAATTAATGTGATGTGAAATTTGACTTTTAAACGCAATTGAAAATTAAAGACAAAAATAAGAATTTAATTTTTAGTTGTTAGTTTCATAAACAATTAATAAAATCATCGTTTCAAAGATTAATTACTAATTATGTTGTCACCAGAAAACCATTGACACAACATGAGTGTGAAGTTGGCACTAGTTGTTTGCAAACGAACGTATTTTTTGGCGAATAGCTATAATAATTAAAACATGTATAAAAAAATGTAAATTACTGTACTGTAAATTATGCATAAAAATATATTATTTTGAATAAAATTAAATATTATAGTTAAAAAAAGTTAGTCTTGTATCAATTTTTTTCAAATTTGAAATTTTTTATTAGTCATATTTTATTTCCTTTTTTTTTTTTTTGCGCAAATTTTGAAAAATCACAGACTGCATCCCCCCTTTTTCAATGTAAGTTACATCTATTTTTGTGCGATTTCATTTGTGCGTGTTTTCTGAGGAACCTATCTATCGTGTAAAATGAGACCCAGGTGTAGTAGTAAAGTATATTTTTAAGAAAATATTTTATCTTTGGCAAAATGCTGAAAAATAATTTCGTATTTTGAATTGCATTGGGGTGTTATATTTTGTGAAAGTACATTGTTTGCACTTATATTTTTTTAATCTAAGAAAGTGCTACTACATCACATTTCAATTTGCAACTTTGTTTAAATAAAATGTAATGAAATATGCATCTTATATATAATTACCAGTGTGCACAGAACATAGTACTAAAGTATATTTTAAAGAAAATCATTTCTTTTTATCAAAATGCTGAAGAATCATTTATTATTTGATAACTTTAATTAAAGAAGAGTTGTAAACAGGGCAGGACATTGAGAAACTCATCATTGTGTAAATGGTGCAGAACAACTTGGAACCAAAAGTTGGTAATATAAACTTGTTATAATTATTAATTAATAAATAACGAATAATTTGCTATAATTTCTAAATTATAATCTGTTAATTTCTGCCATCTTTGCTGTAACCACCGTTACCTAACCTTCTCTTACTATTTAAGTGTGTTAAAATCTGTTCCAAAATGCTTCAAAATTCTGCCATCTTTGCTATATTTTTTTTACACAAAATAACCATCGTTACTTAATCTTCTGTTACTATTCAAGTGTATTCAAAGCTTCAAAATTCTGACATCTTTGCTGTATTTTTTAGACCATATAACCACCATTATTCTGCCATCTTTGCTGTATTTTTTAGACCAAATAACCACTGTTACTGAATCTTCTGTTACTATTTAAAATGTGAACTCTAAATCAAAATAATGTTCTTAATGGATTTTTATGCTGAACACATTCAAGTGCCTATTACAAATGATTGGAAGGACTGGTAATTATTTTTTGTGTATTGCTTTTTTACGTTCATTACCATTTTTTGTGTATTGCTTTTTAATTATTTAAATGTTATTGATCAATTTAGATATATCATAATTTGAAAGCTAGAGAACAATTAATTGCTTTAAAGCTAAATAATTTGAGATTTTCTTTTTTGAGTATTTAGTATATTTTTTGAAAATCTACGCCATCGACTTAATTTGTCAATTTCAGCTACTTTGGGGGAGGGGGGAGAGGTGGATTTTACGCCATGTTTCTTACTTGGGGGAGGGGTTGGTAATTATTTTTTGTATATTGCTTTTTGATTATTTAAATATTATTGCTCAATTTAGATATGCAATAATTTGAAAGCCAGAGAACAATTAATTGCTTTTCAATATGATCGTAGATGCATATTTATGTTGAAAGGTATAAAATATTTTGATGTTTTTGGATTTTCCACTCTTTGTCCACCATGTTTCTTTGTGGATTATCACCGACTTTTTTATTTTTTAAATTTGAATTATTATAGGATTTTATAGCATTTTCTTGTTTTGTTTTTTTATAATTTGTACTTTCGATGTATTTCTTGGATATATATATATATCCTCAGGCATTTTTATTTTTCGACTTAAGTGAAGAAATTTTGATTTTAGGTGGGGGGGGGTAGGTCTTTCTGGTATTTTCATGGAATTTTTTTTTTTTTTTAATTTGAATTTTATAGCATTTTCTTGGGTTTTTTTTTATAATTTGTACTTTCGATGTATTTCTTGGATATATATTGCCTCCGACATTTTTATTTGTCAATTTTCAGCCACTTTCATGTATAAATTTATCACTTGCAGGCTTCAGGCCGTTTGTTGATGGTATCGCAGTGCCATCTGACAGCAGCAGTATAGTCCCTCCATGACTACCAGTTTACCATTATAATATCATTTATAGTATTTATTTTGTGTATGTATAAGTATATAAACACATTTAGCAATCCGTTTAGTTTTACAATTATAATTATTATTTAACTAATAATATGTATTTTGTGTATACATAAATATACACGAATTTAGCAATAATTTTATTGTTTGTCATTTTTTATCCGCATTAAGCTGATTATTTATTTTGTTAATGTAATTAATTATTTTTGGAGGGAGGTAACAATCAGGAAATATAATTGAAAGTATATGGAAACATGTTTTTATGCATATTCAATTTGATCATTGCTTGTGACTAGTACCGGCTTGTCAGTTAAAAATAGTTTGCAGTCACTTTAGCATGTACATGGTCACCCTTTAGTTATCATAAATTCCCTTAGACAAAAATTAATTTGCCAAATAGTATATTTTTTTATTTTACTGTCAATTGGATTATCACCAATTGATAAAAACTGCGGTTACAGTTACAATATATATTTATCAGTGATGAAGCATGACTTTTTTAGGAATGGAAGCACATTACATAATCTTTTTTTAATAATGTTTTTATTTTACTTGTTGCAACAATTTTTACGTAATAGCTAATGTATACATATTACCTACATCCAGATTAACTCTCTTATCTGTAAATCAGACCGACTAGTTAAGTATAGAGAATTAATTATCAAGATATTTTTATTTTCTAAATACTTTTAACATTCTTAAGTTTTAACTATTAATTACATTTTAGCATTGTTTGAATTCTTATAATCAATGAATAATGCCATTGTCAAACTCATTATTTGCCTTATATAAAAACAGTTCTAGTGTTGGTAAAAAAATTGAAAGTTAACAGAAATTTCATACAAAAAATAGTTCAGAGAAATATATAGAGCTCTCTTATCTGTTAATTAGACCGTGAACAGTGTAAGTATAGATAATACATTATCAAGATGTTTTTATCTTCCAAATGCTTTTAACATTCTTAAGTTTTAACTTTAAATTACATTTTAGCATTGTTTGAACTTCTTATAATCAACGAATAATCCGCTGGTCAAACTCATTATTTGTCTTATATAAAAACAGTTCAACTGTTGATAAAAAAATTGAAAATTAGCAAAAATTCCATACAAAAAATAGCAAAACAGTTTATATACATTAATGTATTTATTGTTTTTACTTTACTATTGTATGTGTAACTTGTTGGATCGATTTTGTGAAATTGAATATGTACATATTTTAGTGAATTTTTAAAATTGAATTTTAGTTAAAACTTTTGAATTTTTTGTGACTTCTTTTACGGAAGCACTCATTCCATTCAATACAAGAAGCCTTTGTCCCTGATATATATATATGTTATATATAAAGCTCGCAAAATAAGCTCTTAACAAGCTTTGCAGAATATCCCCAATCCAGACTGGTTTCTGCTATTGGTGTCCTCAGTGAGATGCTAGGATATTCAAGCATTAGATTAAAAATACTAGGACAAGCCCAACACTTTATTAAGTAGAAAATCTGAAATTTTCAGACACCCATGTTTTCCAATACAGCTATCTAACTTAAATAGATGGGACTGAACTAAGTTCAGATATACCATATATTAATAGCTTTAGCAATATAAAATCACCAAAGCCTTAATAGCAAAAAATAAAATTATGGAAAAAATCAAGTCAGATGTCACATGACCTAATTTAATATATTACCTTGTTACAAATGTTATATATAGAGCTCGCAAAATAGGCTCTTAACAAGCTTTGCAGAATACCCCCCAACCCCAGACCGGTTTCTGCTACTGGCATCCTTAAATTAAGTCATGTGATATCTGACTTGATTTTTTTTGTAATTTTATTTTTTGCTATTAAGGCTTTGGTGATTTTATGTTGCTAAAGCTATTAATATATGATGTGTCTGAACTTAGTTCAATTTCATATGACTATTTAAGTTATATAGCTGGGTTGGAAAACATATGGATGTCTGAAAATTTCAGATTTTTTACTTAATAGTTATACATTAGATAAAGTGCTGAGCTTGTCCTGGTATTTTTAATATAATGCTTGAATATTCTACCACCTCATTGAGAATGCCAGTAGCAGAAACAGGTCTGGGGTTGGGGATATTCTGCAAAGCTTGTTAAGAGCTTATTTTGTGAACTCTATATATAACATTTGTAAATACAAGCTTATTAAATTAGGTCATGTGACATCTGTCTTGATTTTTTTTTTTGTAATTATATATATTATAATATTTGTGTTAGCAAAAGGGAGACCAGTAAAATTATGCAATTTAACCAAGAGAGAAAAGTCATAATAATCTCATATTAAATTTTTGAAAAAAATTATTTAGCTATGGTTTAATTTAAAGAGGTATCTTAATTTTTGAACTTTTTTTTTGGAACTTTGGTTTATATTAATAATTTTAAGAATTTAACTTTAATTTTCTATTATAGTTAAAATGATGTAAAAATAATGAAATTATTATGAAGGAAAAACAATTAATTGCATGGATTTTTTACAGTGAACTAAAATTAGCAACTGCCAAATCAAACTTTATTGTTTATAAAAGTCATAGCTATTTCTATTTTATGTAATTGAAAGTTATTGAAATTAATGTAGAGATTAAAAATTGAGAACTGCAAAATGAGTTCTTATTTATTTATAAGATAAAGATTTTATTTTCCCTTATTTTAATAGTTAATATATGTAAAGTCAATTTGAAGATTAAGCTTCCATTTTTATAAAACTTGGACTGTGTGTATATATATTTAAAATGTAAATAAAGTTTATCAAAATTTTGTAATTTATGTACAGACAATACATATATAATTGTCAACCTTCATTAATATTTTCACTCTAGAAAAATTTACATACAACATGAATATGTTTGAATCTTATTAAAAAATAATATATGCACAGAAGCTTAGATTATGTAGAAAGGACTGATATAAGTGATGTGCTGATATATATATATGGAATATATATGTAGTCAGTAGTATTGGCTGAATAATTATATGGTTATTGTGGATTCATTGGGTATACTGATATTTAACTGTATACTAATTAAATTATTTTAGAAATAATACACAAGAAAGTTTTAAACTTAACAATGAACTTATTACTCCAAATATATAATATTAGTAAATTGTTAATATTTCAACTAGTAACTTAATTGTTGAATTTCATAAATTAAATCAGTCTCAAACATGCATACATAGTTCTTTACAGTGTTGAATTATACACTACAATTTTTTTATTAAAGTAGTTTATTTTACTCTCTTAACTCTTCTCCGTTAACTTTTCACTATTACATTTTGATCATGTATTTCTGTTTTGCAAGTACCATATTGCTCTATCATATTTTTAGATGGTATATTTTTTACATGACTTAATTTGCATAAATAGTTTCATTACTATCTTTTTGGAAATTAGCATGTATCTAGGATATTTTTGTATTTGCATAATTTTGCTTATTGTACATATTAATTATTTCTAGAATGAATTTTTAATGTCTTTTAATATTGACTAATTTTATATACACATACTTATGCAACTTTATTTTTTTTATGCATTAGTGTTAGAGTTTTTTAGCCAAATATAACATTTACAAGGTATGCAAATATCTATGTGTGTAAGCACTCATAATTAATGGTAGCACACAGTTACACGGACTATATTAAAGTGGACTTTAGAGATTACAAATAAATTTCTAACTGCTATTAATTATTTTATTTATATACATTTATTGACAAGAGAATAAACTTTTGTTGTTAAGTTTAATTTGACTTAGTTTATTTTAATAAAGTTATTGATGCTACCCAGCTGGTATTGAAAGAATACCTCCAGAAAAAAAAATAAAGATGTTTTTACAATGGTATTTTAAATTGCAAGAACAAGTCTGGGCAGTGAAATTTTAAAATGTTGAACAGTTTTAAGGTTACCAATTGGACTAGAAGTGACTCTGGATATAAAACTTTACAAAATTGGATAAAGTACAGATGGCCAAAAAGTTTAAATTAATTCAGTTTAATTCATCTTAGTTTTATTTTAATAAAGTAATTGATGCTATCCATCTGGTATTGAAAGAATAGCCCCAGGGTACAGCAGAGAGAATGAATAAAGGTGATTTACAATAGTCTTGTAAATTGGTGGAGAAGAGTTAGAGTTGGTAAAAGTGATAATAACATCAAGAAGTGGAATTTTAAAATGTTGAATAGTTCTAAGGTTTCTAATTGGATTAGAAATGATTCTGAATATAAAAGTTTAGAAAATTGAATGAAGCACAGATGGCCAAAAAGTTGATCAAATTATGTAACAAGGTCTATTTGGAATGCATGTAAAAGTTTGTCTACATGCAGTAGTTACATTTTTGTGACCAACTGAATACTTATACCATCAGAAGGCCAAAAGCAAGTGCTTATTTTATTTCATAATGGACACCCAGGAATAGTACAGATGAAAACATTAGCAAGGTCCTATGTATGATAGTCTATTATGACCCAGGAAATAGAGCAGACAATGAAGTAATTATTTAAAATATCAATTCATCACTAACTTGCGTTCAAAAAGAATGGAAACATGGTGAATGTCTGCAGAGCCATGGAAAAGACTACACTTCGACCATACTAAGCCAATAAATGGCTACATCTTCTTAATTGCTATAGATTCATACTCCAAATGGATATAGTACTAGCTTTTCAAAAATACTAGTGCAGAATGTACTATTAAGGTATTAAAAGAAATCTTCATGAGCCATATCTAGAAAGCATTCTGGTTGACAGTGGAACTGGTTTTTGTGTTGCAGATTTTTAAGCATTTTTTAAGTTTATAAGGAATATGCCAGTTTTTGACACCATTGTACCTTCCCAATGGGCTAGCCAAAAAGGTTGTTCATCATCTTAAATTCATATTGAATAAAATGTCATATCAGGATATAAATGAAGTGCTAATTGATGCAATATTTTTTCAACATTTTACATAACGTACAGACAATAAAAAACATTGTCAGAATTGTTAATGCATCAAAAATTCTACATGCACCAGTTTAAGTTATTACCATTTAATAACATAATTGGTTGAAACAATTTAGACCTCGAAAATTTTAAAGTTTGTGAACAAGTTTGGATTAGAAACATTTTTTTTTTAATAAAAGGGGTTTTCTATTGTGATAATAAAAATGGAAAACATTTAAGAAGTCACATCAATCATTTATGACTTTGTTAGAACAAGATCTCAGAAACATATAGTGTTTGTGGAGAATTAGCCAGTAGAAAAGAAAAATTTTATAAAGAGGAAAAGTGTGCTTATTCATCTTTAGCTGCACAAAATGAGGAAATTCGTTGTGATAGCCAGACAGAGGAATTGCCTCTCACTGGAAGGCTAATCAGGTGATTGAGCAGTAGAACTAGTTGTGGATCTCTCAATAACCAAACAGCCAAATCAAGAAGAAAATGCAACTGATCATGATAAAGAAAGACCTGTGCCATTGTTTAGATATATGCATGATTGTAAAAAACCTGAAAGACTAAAGGATTATTCACTTAATGAATAATATTTCTGCAGTACAATTTTTATTATACCGCTCTTATCAATTCCCAACTTGCATGAGAGTGGTGTAGTGAAAATTACACTGCAGAAATATTACTCATTAAATGGATAATCTGTAGTCTAATGAATGACTAATAAAAATTATTACTAAAGGATTATATTTGTAGTTAAACCTTTTTGACCTATGTCTAGAATGAGGGGGGAAATGGACTGTTCTATGCATGTATATATGTAAAATGTAAATAAAGTTCATTAAATTTTTGTAATTGATGTACAGACCATGCATGTATAATTGTGACCCTTTATTAGTATTTTCACTCTAGAAAAATTTACATACAAAAAATCTTTGAATGTTATTGAAAGATTATATATATATGTAAATTTATAAATAAATATCAAAAAATACAGTACTTAAAAGTTTACATCATGGAATTATGGGAAAGCTGACATTTTAAAAGTTTTAGTTGACAAAAGCTACAAGATAGTTGAAAGCACTTCTAAGTGACAATTATAGTTATATTTTTATAAACTTTTAAGTACTGTATTTTTTGATATTTATTTATAAATTTACATATATTATTTTGAAGAAATACAGACATCGATTTGTAATTTGCAGCTGTTCAAAATTCATTTGAAATGATTCCTGGTAATGATAATTTTGCTGATGATATTATTAAGAAAATTAACTGTAATAAATTTGATACAATATCTTATGATAAATCATGGCAATTGGCTATTTCGGAATTTAAATGGAAATTGAGGATTGATAATATGATTTGTTTGAAGGAGGATAAAGGTTTGCGTATGTGCTTGTTGACGAAATGTCAATATATTAATAAAATTAAAATGCAAATGGACAAACTTGGTTTCTTTTTGATTGAAGATTATAATATGGATGGTCAAAGAATAAAGTTTATTAACAATATTTTAAAAAGTGCTAAAAATAAAGTTTTAAATAATAATGTATACTATATGATATATCCTTCTTGTGCTATATGTCCTCGTATTTTTGCAAATATAAAATTACATAAAGAAGGTAATCCTTTGCGAGTTATGATAGATTTTGGTGGTTCCTTCATATATCAGACTTCTAAATATATTGGTAAACTTTTACAAGACTTTTTAGGATTTGGGGAAAATACTATTGCTTCATCGTTTGACTTTGTAAATAGTATTAAAAATTTAATGATTGATGAAAATGATGTTATTGCTTCATTGGATGTTACAGAAATGTATGGATCTATTGATAGAATGAATTCCATAAAAATAATTGAACATGCATTAAAAAGTAAAAATATTTGTAAATATATGATAAAATTTATCATTGATTCTTTAAAAATTTTTAATGATAACATTGTTGCATCTTTTGAAGGTCAATATTATAAAATGACTAAAGGTTGGCCTATGGGTTTGCCTGTAGTTGCACAAGTTTGCAATTTCGTTTTATCTACATATGAGAGTAGTATTTTAAATATGTGTATTTTTGGAGATATTAAAATTTACAAAAGATATGTGGATGATGTTTTTGTTTGTGGAAATACTAATAGTATAAATTTGCTTATAGAGGAATTAAATAAGTTGAATGGCTTGAAATGGACTATTGAAAAAGAACAGGACAATAAGATTAACTATTTAGATTTAATGATCACAAGAGATAACAGTATATTAAATTATAAACTAATAATTAAGCCACTGCAAAAAAGAGGATATATAAATTGTAAATCAAAAGTACCAATGATGCATAAGATGGCAAGTTTTAAATCTTTTTTGTTTCGGAATGAAAAATTATGTCGTTACCAAAGTGATAAACTGAAAAATATTGAGATATTTGCCAAGGAATTGCTTGATGTTGGTTATAAAATGGAACAAATAAACAATACTTTATGTCAATTTAAAAAAAAATTATTATAATTTAAAAGAAATGAAGATTAATAGTAAAAAATGGATATCTATTCCATTTATTTCAAATCCACAAGTAAAATTTTTTAAGGATTTATATAAGAATGTGTTTAATGTTTCATTCTACGTTCCAAACAATATTAATAAATTAGTCAATAATTCTAAGGATGTCATACCTGTCAAGCAAAAAAGTAATGTCATATATCAAATTTTTTGTGATTGTATGCTATCATATATAGGTGAATCTAGGTGCAGTATTGAGAAAAGATTGAAGGAACATGAATTGTTATATAAGCGTGTAAAAAATAAAAATAATGGTGATTTAATATCTCCTTCAGTTTTCTTTGATCACGAAAAAACATGTAAATATAAATTTAAATTTAATTTTGAAAATGTGAAAATTCTTCATGAAGAGAGAAACCATAGTAAAAGAAAAATTAAAGAGGCAATTTTTATAAACAGGAATAAAATGCATTTAATAAATCGACAAGCTTCTAACATTAAAATACGAGATTCGTGGAATTTGAATTGATGACGTTTGCTTCCGCTTTTGGTTTTTGAATTTAATGGCAGTTGAGGCAGGTTAGAAAGTAACCGAAAGTACTTCTGCGGATTTAAGGATTGTTTGTAATTGTTTGTAAACCGTTAAAAATATTATTTCAATTATAATTACAATATTGTTTTTAATTAACGGATATTTTATTTATTATATATATATGCAAATAAGCTTAGATTATGCAGAAAGGACTTATAAAAACCTGCAATGGTCTACTCAGCAATGTGTTTGTTGAATAATTAAATGGTTATTATAGATTTGTTTTATATATTGATATGTAGAGGTGCCATATTTGACCTAAGCCAGCTGTACTCTCATTAAATTATTTCGGAAATAATACACAAGGAAGTTTTAAATTTAACAACTAGCTTATTTCTCTGAATGTATAATATTAACAATTTGTTAGTATTTCCATTAGTGGCTTGCTGGTTGAATTCATAGATTAAATCCGTCTCAATCATGTTCACAAAGTTCATTATAGTGTTGAACGATGACACTGTATTTTTTTTATTATAGTACTTTATTTTACTCTGGTAACTCATCTCCATTAACTTCCCATTATTCTGCACTATTGTCTTGCATACATTATGCACTATACTGCTCTATCACATTTCTAGATAGTACATTTTTTACATGACCTAATTTATATAAAAAGTTTCATTATTATCTCCTTGAAAATTAGCATATCTAAAATATTATTGCATTTGCATAATTTTACTTCTTGTGCATATTGATTTTTTCTAGAGTGAATGTTTAATGTCTTTTATATTGTTTAATTTTACATGCACATTCCCATGCAACTTTATTTTTCTTCATACATTAATGTTTATACAATGTTTTAGTCAAATACAACAATTCTTTCCCTTCATTTTAGAAATTTAATCTCAGACATAATCTTTACAGACTTTTTTTGTAGTCTAACCCTTTTCAGTGGAAGGTTTTCTTCTTCAATAGTAGTTCACTATTTAATTCAGCAGATATATCCTGTGAATCTAGACTTGAAGATTTTTCTTCCACATTTAATTCAGTATTAGTCGATTCATCTGCTTTAATATTTTGACTGCTTTCTAATAAGCTACTCACATGAGTGGTAGATGAACATGGTGCTTTTTCATTATATCTATCAGTTCAGTAAAATGCATTTTTTTCTCTACCCATCCTGTGTTTCAATTATACACATTTGTTAAAATAGTAGTTTAGTTATAACTCCAGCTTTCCAGATTCTTTTTTTACCATGTCTCTTATCCAAATATTTTGTTCTATTTTAAATTTGACACTTTCCAACTTTGTCTCCTCTGCATGTAACCCCACTGTTTCTTGTCAGTCTTGCCATGTCTTTACAGTTTTTTCAATATCATTGCTCATGTCTCACCACTAGATATATGAATGAGCTAGTTTTTTCATATGAACTATTTTGGGGTATTTTTCATGTAGCAAATATAGCATGCATAAGAATGCATTTTTTACACATAGACAAACTTTGCGAAACATTCCATATTTGAGGATTTTGTAGTTTAGTCGCATTTTTGATTCAGCCTTGTTTGATACAATTTTTTACCAACTGGTATTCTGTCTCATCCATTCTGCTACAACTTTATCATTTACAAGTTTAAGTTTTATGATATCTATATAGTTTATTTATATAATACTGGACTTGTGTGTGATTTTGTCTGAGTTCTAGAAGGAGTATCTGCATACTTTATCTATTTTCCAAGATTATATAATATTTTGAAATCATACAAAAGCAGTAGTATATTAATCCATTCCAGTATATTTGACTAGCATGATCCAAAGGTTTTTTTTAACTCTTTCCAAATATCCCCAACTAACCTCTATTGAGAGGTGAAAGCCCATAAACATATCATTGAATATTTTTACTACTGATACTATTGCAAAAGGCTCCTTATCTAATTATCTATAGTTTTTCTCAACTGCTAAAAGTTATCTGGATGCTTACACAATAGGGTGTTCACCTCTATATACACTGTGAGAAATTATAGCACCTATTCCAAAGTCTGAGACATTCTTTGTAATTATAACTTCTTGCTCTTTGCAATAATGTACTAATAGTTGGTCAGATACCAGAAAATCTTTTAACTTTCTAAAAACCTTATCCTGTTGAATTTCTCACTTCCATTTATGTTTTTTTCTTAATAATTCATTCTTAACTGCAGTGACTTTTTCTGGGTTAGGATAATTATCTTTATCTGTTATGATGTGTACCAGAAATTTAATTTCTTTTGCAGACCAGATATATTTTGAGGCATTAAGTTTAGTTCCAAATTTATTTAACTTTTCATACTCTGCATTTACATCTTTTTTCAACTGATTTTTGGTTTCAAACTATTAAGATATCATCCATATATGGTATTGCTCCATCTGTTACTCTTGAATACACTTTCAACTTTAGTTTGGAAAATATTAGGAATAATTGTAATTTTATATGGTAACATATTGATATTTGAACAATTCCATATGCACATTTATTGTAAATAATTTGCTGTATTCACAGTAACTGGGACTTAGTAAAATGCCAACTGCAAATCCAATTTGGAAAAATGAGTTTTCTTTAGAAAAGCTAATACTTCTTTTACTCTTGATAAAGAATATGCTGTTTTGTTAATGTTTATATTTACTGGAACTTGACAATTCTGGGTGTTACCCAGAAAGATTTTTTTTATCAGTGTAATAATATTTACTAGATCATTTAGTGCTTCTTCAACTTTATATATTTATGAGCTAATCTTTATAAGTCTATAGATGACTTGTTGTGCATTATATTTTAATTCTAATCCTATTGGTGTTGTCTTTGACTATGCTAGGTGGGATTTAAAGAGCTGAGGAAATTTATTTCTTATTTCCTCTTCTGATTCTATTTTTTAATATTAATTCTGATTCCCAAAGGTTTGAACGATTTACATCCTAATACAGGACTGAGATTCTTAACTACTACATGACTGTTGTTAAAGAAATGTAATTGATTTCATCAGTATTCTTGTTAGTTACTGATACCATATTGTGCTGGAATGAATTTGTTTACTTTGTGTAAATAGAATGATATTGTCAAAGTTTGTAATCAGTTTCCATCTGATTCTTATTAGTACATCAGAATGTAGATGAGTAAAAGTAAATATTGATATTTGTAACATTTGGTCATTATCATTGGAATTGAGTTGAAACTGAGTTCAGGACATCTGATTCACAATGTCTGTTCAAGTTGAAACATATTTAATGATCACATTGATTTTTAAGAAATAATTTATCCTGAATTTGATATCAGATATTTTTATAAAATTTGTTTAATCATTTACTATCATTTTGAATATCTAATTGCAGTATTTTTTCATGTTGTACCTGTTTATTTCTTTTTAGAATAGCATTCTGCATTCAGTGATTTTACATTCTTATAATTTTTTTTTTGTGTGTGTGTGTATGTATAGATCTACTTTGACCCTTAATTCATCAAAGTATATATATATTATTATTATTACAAGCATATTAGAGAGCTTGGTCAAAAAGAAATATCTGAGCCACTGTATACATGTTTTATTTGTTTTTTTTTTGCCTTTTAAATAGTTGTTTTTTAGAACATTAAAGCAGTTAAAAAATAATAATAATAAAGTGAGATGAAAGTGTATGAAAATTAGCAATGTACAATATTTTAAATTAAAAAATATTAATTCATATAATAATAAAAAAATATTAACGTATATACAGTATATATTTTATATCATATATGAAAAAATGTGATATTTATGAAAAGAATCATAGTATGTTTAAAGAAATAATAATTGAATTTTGTCTGCCTGCAGTGCCAAAACTGGGCACGATCTAAGGATTTTAAGTTCCAGTATCTGACATTCTATTATTCCATCGAACTACCAAGGCATTATTTTATTTTTTTAACCTTACATTTATATATGTAAAACATCCTGAAGATGATTTTTGCATAAGCAGGTCAAAATATAGATAATAAAAAATAATAAAACTTCACTGAATATTCACTAAGAGAAGCAATGAAAGTGTTAAATAGAAAAAGAATATAGCATTAATAACACTGAAATAGAGATAAATCCATGTTGCAGCAAATGTTCAATAGATAAGAAACTGATGAAAAAGTTATTGATAAAATTTCATTTATATCAAATAAACTTAATGCAATTTTAATTTCCTGGCTATAATAGTAGCAAATTTATCAATAATATTTTCAAATCTACTTTTGTGCTTATCTTGTTTTTAATTAAAAGAATTGCCATCCTTGACAATTTCTTTTATAACGATTGATGATCTTATATAATTTTAAACTAATTTCAGTTTTTGAATTTTCAAGAGCACTTTGGGAATCATATTTACAAGAATCTTATACAGTATTGATTTTGTTATAAATTATTGATAAGGCATGCTGTTTAATTAAAATAACTATTCCAAATAAAACCCAGATAAAATTTTTACAAAATTATTTAAGTTAACAAAATATTTAAGTGGTAAGTTTATTATTATTTTTAAATATTAGAAATCTATTGTTGAAAGTTCTGAAATTAGTCCAGTTTCTCCAATCCATAATTTCTTTTCTCCATGTCATTCAGCAAGCTTTCTAAGTTTTTTATAATCTTTTTTGGAATCCTGTTTAATAAAATCGTCTTACTATTAAAGATAATTGTTTATAACTGATTTTTTCTTCAGATAAAAATGTTAAATCTCAGGATATTTAATTTTTTGTATTTCAGATATGAATTAGGATGTTTATAATCACTTTAATTTTTATTTGATTTACATTTTCTCCATAAATGATACTCATAGCTTGCAGTTTCTTTACTTTGTGTGTGTGTTTATTTTAAGAAATATTCTTATATCATGTTAAAATTTTATATTCATCTAACATACTTTAAATGTTAATGTCTTTCCTTTGCTGTACATAAAGAACTCTTTTTTTTATTATTATTAAGCATGCAGCATTGTATATATATACAAACAAACATTTTTTGATTATAGAGTTTTATTCATTTTTTGTTATTTAATTCAAAATATCTCACACAGACGCTTTCAGTTTGCCTTATAATTATATTTAATTATAATTTGAGATATCTTTTATAATTATATTTAATTATAATTTGAGATATCTTTTAATAACTAAAAATATTTTTGATTTTGAGAATCAAGAGCACTCATTGCATGTAATGTTGATGCCCATTGAATATCCATATGGGTTTTTCTTGAGAAAAGGTATGAGAATATTTCATCTGTTTATTAAATATATATATAAATCCATTGCGCAATATTAAAAAAAAAATCTTATTGAATTCAAGAAATAGCATTTTTGAAAATTAAAATAAGTTGTTTGAGCAAGGTACAAATTTGACATAAGTATTTTTGGGGTAGATAATGGCTTGTACTTTTTTGCAAATATACCTATCATATTAGATTTATTATTATATTCCTAGCAACAAGCATATTTTGTGACATTTTTTTTTTCCAATTATTAATGATTTTATAAATTAGACCATAAACAATTATATATATACTCCATAAAAATTCTAAAATGAACACATCTAATAATTTGATACATTTAATCATGATGGATTACATCTGACTACAATCAAAACATAGAAAGTACTCGTTTTTTTTAATAGTATATTAAATGGATCTAAATTAAAAACAAATTTCTAATTTATTTTGAATTGTATTAGACAAAATGTAAATTATTTTTTTATGATTAACAAGCAATATAGGCATTATAATTATCTGTAAGTTGAAATTTATGTTCACATTTTCTTGAATAATTTTTTGTGATTCTTTTAAGAGATTTTTTTTTCGCACAAAATATCATTTTTAGTAGTCACTAATAAATGAGTATGGTGAACAACATTTAAAATCTCTTTCAAAATATTCTCTCATCTTTGTTGCTCTAATTTTTTACCATCTTTCTGCAAAGCATCATTTATTAAATTAATTGTTTGATTTTAAAAAAAAAAAAAACAATAAATCTTCTGTTTTAAAAAAACCTTCATAATGAATTATAACATTTTCATAGTCACAAATTTTGTTTAAATTCTTTCTACTTTTAGAAAAAAAATTTTTAATATTCCTATATTAAAATTTATACAAGAAAAACAAAATAATTTTAAGAATGCTTTGAAATAAATGTGAACTTGTCATAACATTTTTTTTTAAGTTTTGAATATTTTTCACCATATAAGATTTCTAAAATGTGCATTTCATTCTTGAACAAGTTCATGTTCTGTTAAAATAATTTGTATTACCTCAGAAATTGGCAATATTGACAATAGATAATTAAAATTTATTTTGAATGATATCATTGTTCTTTTTTTCTCACCTCATGTTCACTAATTTTTGAAATTTTCTTTTCTTTATTTATTTTTCTTACAGTTAAAAGATAAGGTTGTGTTCTGATCTATCATATCAGCCGCTGTATGGCGCTATTTCTAGCTTAATTTCTAGAAATATGCCATTTCCGCGGCCGCACCCAAGCATTTAAGCCTTCTTTCTACAATAAAACCTAGAAAGAGTGTTAAACTCGGCTGAACAGCTGTGGCTTTTTCCTATGCTAAAAGCAGAGGAAAATGCTGTAGTTGTTTGTGTTATGCACTATATCTTAATGTTGTCTTATGTATTTTATGTAACAGTATTGTACGAGGGTGTGTTAAGTTCATCGTGTCAAAATTATTTAAATTTTCATTGGGGCCTTTTTTCCCATATGAATTGATGTACTGTTACCTTTTAATAGTTTTAACAGTGTTGTGATTATTCCTCATAAAGCTGTAAGCTTCCTAAATTCTCTAATAGGTTGGGGTAGCGCAATATTTTGACAATCACTCTTGAAGTCACGTTTTAGCGAGTAATTTTACGAGACCAAGAATATGACTAATTTGAACACAGACAACTTGAAATATGGGAATTGCCAGACACGGAAGCTGGCATTGTAATATTTCTACAGCAGAAAAACATCCTGCTGAAAGAAAATATATGTTTGTGCGGTGAATATATGCGACTTGAGATCCATAAATATCTTTGGACTTTCATTTGTAAGTCTCGTTCTTGCCAACAGAAATGTTTACTTCATAAAGGCAGCTTGTTTGAGGGGTTCCAAATGGTCTTCATCAAATGTAAAATAAAAGTAACTTAAATTTTTATTTAAACATAAACAAAAATAACCCACCCTCCTACTAATTATTGTCAATCAAATGTAAACCAATAAAAATTACATAAATTATTATTTAAACATAACCCAAATTACTATTTGAACATACACGAAAAAAGACTCTCTTATCAATAAAAATTAAAAAGCAACTATTATTCTTCCATTGTCAAAAATATTATTTGGGAAAAATAATTTATAAAGGAAAGAAAGTAAAATTTGTTGTCAATCAAATGTAAAATAAAAGTAATTTAAATATTTATTTAAACATACATAATAAAACCCCTTCTCCCAATAATTGTTGACAATCAAATGTAAAATAAAAGTAATGTAAATTATTATTTAAACATACACAAAAACACCCCTCCCACTAATTATTGTCACCCATCAAATGTAAAACAATAAAAGTAACGTAAATTATTATTTAAAGATACATAAAAAAACCCGTTCTCTTGAATTTTGTCAATCATATTTAAAAAACCAGTAATACTATTTAAAAAACCCAAATTACTATTTGAACATACATCAAAAAAGACCCTCTTGTCAATAAAAATTAAAAAATAACTATTATTGTCCCACTGTCAAAAATATTATTTGGGAAAAATAATTTAGAAATGAATGAAAGTAAAATTTGTAAACCAAAAAAAAAAAAAGTCAATCATTTGTTTTAAATAAGGTTCCAAAAGGATGGTATAGAGATTTTTTTAAGTAATAAGCAAGTTTGTTTATATTATAGTTTTTTTTGTTAAAAAAAATTTTTTTTTCAAATAAAAAGAAAAAATGTCAAACAATTTTAAACAGAAAAGTTACTTATTGATTTCTTATACATGTATAATTATATACACATACTAAATATAATATATACATAAAGAGTATTCATATTAACTTACTGCAGAAATATCTTGTGATATGAATACACTATATATGTGAAATTGATTTAAAGTAAAATTGTATGTATTAAGTGAAGTTTATGTACAATATAATTTTGGAAAGCAAAAATGTTAAACACTTTTCGTTTATTCATATTTTTTATCACTTATATATGTATATATTATTATGTAGATGTACTAAATATGATATATACATAAGACGTATACCATTTAACTTATAGTAGAAATATCTAGTGATATATGTATATATATATAAACTATAAGTGTCCAGTCCATTTAAAGTACAATATAGTTTTACATTTTTATTTACTGTGCCAATACTAAAAGGTTAAAAAATAATGGAGATAATTTTATATATATATTAAATGCTTTTACTTACCATGCAGTAAAAAAATAATTGCTTCTTCAATCACAATTAGGATTTTTAGATTTAACTTGAAATAAAAACATGGGGATCCAGAAATTAATTAAATCAATCCCTATTTTTTATAACAAGGGATTGTCTTAATTAATTCCTGGATTTCCCATGCTTTCATTTTAAATTAAATCTAAAAACGTAATTGTAGTAGAAGAAACTTTTTTTTCTTTTTAGTTGCACAGTAAATAAAAGCTCGCTCTCTCTCTCCCCCCCCTCTTTTTTTTTTTTTTATTTGATTCATTCATCTCTAGCTAAATCTCCAAGAAATATAGCATTTTTAATGAGAAGGAAAAAACTTCATATTTTTTTTTTTAGATAATTCATCAGCTAATAGAAATTTATCATTTTTTAATCTAAGTTTTACATTCTCACTTTTTCTACAAGTTTTTATGATAGATATGTTGATAGAATAATTCTGTTAATAATATATTAGTCATCTATTCCAAATTGTTAACTCCCATGATCCATAAGTAAGCAGGTCTTAAATGTTTTCTTTACAGAAATTTAAACTTATGTAAATTTGAATCAGATAAGAGAAACAGTATATTTGCATACACCAGAGATTTAAAAAGCATGGGATATTTTAACTCCACAATAGAAAAATTATGTAACAAAATAAAGAATCAAGGACAATCCAGATCCAATGAAAGAAAGTGGACTAGTCTCCTATATGTGTCAAGGCTTGCTTAAAAACTAAAAAATATATTTGCAGGAAAATATAAGTTTCCGCTTCCTTTTTTTAAACAAATTATTGAATAATTCTTAAGATTAACCAAGAAAACTGCACGAAATTATTTATAAACTCAAGTGCAAAAATACTGATTGCTTAGATACATATTATGGGAAATAAGAACAAACTTATCCACGAGACTGGCCCAGCACAACTACTTGTATAACAGGGTAAAAAGAAGTAACAAGTATTCATTAGTATTTTTAGAACATGAACTGCAGTCAGACCTTGAATTTGATCTCTCCAAAAAAGGATATTGTGTGCCCCAAAAGAGATAATAGAAAAAGAAAGATTAAGGAGGTATGGACAATAGTCAAGAACAAATACGTTATAAATATTTAAAAAAAAGTCAGCATCCCTCTATTTAAAAAGTGGCCACCCTGAAATCATTTATATAAATTTGTATAAAAAATAAGAAATTTAACTTTATGTAAATTTTACAAATAGCAAGCAAGTACATATGATAACAAAATGCAAGAAAATTAAAAACAAAAAGCTATGGCTATGATATGTAATATTAAAAGCATGCTCAGCATGAATAAAAGATCTCTTAAAGTGATGTATGCCTTTTCTGGTTTAAATATTTTAACATTTATTTAAATTTATAATATGAATAATTACACATACTAATCAAGAAAAATTTTGATTATACATATAATAAATTATTTTTATATACATTAAGATGATAGCATTATTAACTAATATAAAGTTCATTATAAGTCGAAACATATCTTGCAACTTTAAGATTAGTAAAAATAGTCATATAGTCAGTTTTTCAAAGGATCGGGAGGGGGGAACTCTCATGTGAGTTTCATGCATCAAAATGATAGATACTTGACTCTTTTTCTTTATTTTATTTGTAATTAGTTATCTAAACCATTTCTAATGCTGGCTAAAGAAAATGTTTATTTCTTATGTTTATTTTATTAACAGTAGCTGAGAACGCACTCTGCTACTACTGTTAATAAAATAAAGATACTGAATAAACCTTTTCCTTAGCTAGCGTTAGAAATGGTTTAGGCAACTAATTATAAAATGATAGATTGAACACTACTGCTTTACCCAATTGACCAAATTGAAGATTTTTTTTTTTTTTGCTTTTCTTAGCTGAGAATGAAATTATAAATCTTTAGTTCTTTAATTTACCATCACATTAAACTACATAAAACTTTACGATTAATATTTATGCAGTTTTTACATTTTATTTTTAAATTATCTTTTAATTAATTTTGTTCCTTAATTATTATTATTAATAGTGATTCCATTTGCATTTTTATTTTATTTTTTTCATACATTAATATATGTATATATTTTGATAATTTGACATTTTTTTAATGAAATATTTTTTAAGTTTATATGAGTATTTTATGTATGTGATTGTTCATTCTTGATAGCAATTTGAGAAGTAATTTATTTTTTATTTAAACAAACTTTGCATGAATTTTTTAAATTATTATTAATTCATCTTTCTTTCATATACTTTATTTGCATGTATACTTATTTTTTCCATTTGTATGTTATATTGTTTGGCATGTACATGCCAGTGGTGAACACGCTTTCTTCCCTGGTCAGGTAGTGAGTACACGTGCTGGGCGTTTTCTCACTGGGCAGGAACTTCAAAGTTGCAACGTCACTGTATGTGTCATCCTCTAGAATTTTCCTATCAACTGACGTATATTCAACTTCTAGTGAAGTTAGGGTGATTTATTAGTTTATTTTGCTTTTGTTATGTGGCATTACCATCCTTTTCTTTTCTCCACATCAATTTAAACATATTGTTTTTGTATATATTTTTTTGTTTGTTTTATTATTGTTGTTATTTTGCTTATGTGTGGCATTCCTTTATATATATATATTTTTTAATTTTAAAACATTATTTATTTTCTTAATTGTGTTTATTTTATAATTTATTTATTTTTTCATAGTTATTTTTATTTCATGGAAATCCTGCTTTTTAAATGTCGTTAATTTAAGCTTTTTCAGATTACCATTTTTGTCTTTGAATTTTTGTTATTGTTATTGGGAAAAAAAATATATGTTAGACAGTATTCTATAGTATGTGTATGTTTTATAAAAAAATTCCTCATCCTTAATTCTAATTTCTCTTTTTATTTCAAGAATGAAGAAACTCAATTTTAGATTTATTTTCAGATTCATCATAAAAAAGAATATTTTAATTGATAAACAAATATGATTTCATCCCTTTTATCATGTATTAACTTTAAAACACATTTGGTTTTAGAAAATACTTTTTTTTTTTCAAATGCTAATTTTTCAACTTATCTTTTATTAAAAAAATTAAATATCAATTCTGATTGTTTAAGTTGATTGATGACATTCATATAATATATTTATGTTTTTAAAGCAAAAATCTACTTTAAAAAAACTCCCAAAATATAAATAGTCTTCTATTTAAATAAGAGAGGCATTTCATAACTTGTTATGCCTATTGAATATTATTTGGAAAAAAAAAACACAAAATCTTTAATTCATTGTAATAGATATTTCCAGAGCACAAAACAAACAATAATTGAAAATTGTGTTAACTTATACACTATTTATTTATTTATTTGTTGTGCCTTTATATATTCCAGAAAATGTGGATTGACTTTAAATAAAATATTATTTATATTTGACAAATTAAAGAGAATAACATATCTAACTTGTTTTTATGAAAGATTTTTATTGCTGTATATATACAATTTAATGTAAGTAATAAAAATAATTATATGTAGTTAGCATGTTTGTTAGTAATGTGTATATACGGTATAATAGCATATCATTCCAAACAAAATTAAAATTTCATTTGTAGTTAAGTTTTAAACCATCAAACATCATATGATTGCTATTTTTTATGCTTACTCAAGCTGTTTTTTATAGAGGCAAAACTCTTCATACAATAGCACCACTCCGTGCAAGCCAGAGTAATCAATGGTTGCAGGAAGGTTTATGCATAAAATCCCTATCTAATGCCTACTCATCCAATATCCCCAGAGTAGTTTCTAGATTGTGGCTTTCATCACTGAGGAGCCTTGGATCTGAGAACATTGCACCTAGATCTTAGGATCTAATGCAATTCTCCAGCAGCAACCTTTTACATTTTTAACTAACTATAAAGCTTTGAGTCCAAATGCCACAAACTAGAAACTAGTCTGGGGATATTGGATGAGTACAGATAGGGATTTTATGCATAAACCTTCTTGCATCCATTGATTACTCTGGCTTGCACTGAGTGGCACTACTGTATGGAGAGTTTGTGTAGTTAAGTTTTATATTACAAAAATATAAAATTAAAATAAAACTCAGATGGTAAATTTGAAATAGCATTCTACATATATATTATATAAAAGTGCTGCAAAACAATTTTTTGATCATTAGAATTCTGTAATTGAGATTTCAGATAATTGCCACTAGAATAAAAAGTGACATCCATTTAAATTTTATTGCAAATATATAAAAAAGAACAAACTTATATGTCTTTAAAGAAGTAGTGGTTATCAAGAAAAATATCCACTCTTAGTGATATATATATTATAAGCATTTCTCTGCTATTGATGATATTTTCATCTTAATCAAACTTCATCACATGACCACCATTTCTTATACTTATACAAACTGTTAAAACTCTAGCAAACTCTCCATATAGTAGTATCATCCAGTACAAGCCATAGTAACAAGATTTTCTGGAGGTCTAGGTGCAGTGCTTTCAGATCCAAAGCTCCTCACAGATAAAAACCACAAACTAGAAACTAGTCTGGGAATATTGGATGGTAGGCACTAGATAAGGATTTTATGCACAAACCTTTTAGCATCCATTGATTACTATGACTTGTTCTATTGCATGGAAAATTTATTACTGTCTTAACCAAAGTTATTAAATATCCTTTAGAATTTGCTTCTGTCTTTTTTATCTGAAAGATTGTTTTTTTAACAAATTTTTTTTTTTTGCAAATAATTGTTTTATTTTAAACTTGTTTATATTGGTATTGAAATTAAGATGTTGGCAGTGTTTTTTATTATTACTTGGAACTAGAAATCGGCTTTTTTTTTTTTTCAAAATATAAAAAAAAGTTTCTTTGTGAAAATGATGATTAAAAAGAATCAATTGGTTTATTATTCAGAAATTTGTAAGAAATTTATCCACCAGAAATGAAAGAATGGAGCTACATTCTATTGGCCTTGAGCTCCATAATTTATCACTACCCTATTATGGACATGTACTAAAAAGAATTATTATATTGACCTTTATGTCTTATTTTGTTTTTAAAAAAGGTTTGAGTCTTTACATTTTTGTGTTTATACTTTAACATTCTAGTATATTGCAGATAAATTATGAAACTTTAAGTTCAATTGTTTTCATAATACCAAAATTTGGAGTGTATTTTGGTGTAATCCTATTACTAGTTACATTACATTGCATCTGTGGCAAACCATACTTTATATTATTGTGATCATGGTCATTAGTAGGAATCTCATAACCATAACTAAATATATACTTTATAATTGATCTTTCTACAAGCAATTATCTCAAGGTAAGATGTTCTTGGTGACATAATTCTTGAATTGGAATTTCAATTGAGGAAAAATGAAAAGGGCAGTAAATACTCTTTATTAAATGATTTTAAAACAAACATAGATATTTATCTAATTTTTAATGGTAACGATTTTCAGACTCCATCATAGAGATGAAAACATTGATGAGTAAGTAATTCATTTCTTTAGTAACATTTGAAAAACAAGTAGGCTTTTTTTAAATCATTGTTTTATTTATAATTCAAATTGTAATAATATAAAGATTTATTAATGCCATATCATATTAACTCATTATAAGCAAAAATTAATTCAATAAACCCATTACTAATATTTTTTAACCATTTCTGTTTGTTCATCTTTTATGCATTTACTCAATTAATGTCTTTTACAAATCTTATTTATCTAACTTAGTTTCTCCTCTTACCTTGTTTACTTGTCATGTTCAAGTTTTTTAGTATATAGTTCACTTTCATCAACATTAAAATATTTTTATTTACATCAGTACAATAATATTTTATTCATAGTTTATTGTTCCAATTTTCTTTATGCTATTTGAATAGTTAAGCTTGGAAATTAATGATGTTACTCTACAAAAAAGAATTACTGAATTTCTGTGCGGTCAAATTTGTTTGCTTACATTCTTACACATACATGTTCCAGTTATACTATACAGTATATGAAGTGAAAGAGTCATTTATAATTGTAGTTAAGATCAGATAACAGACTAGTTAAAAATTTAGTATGAACATAATGATTAAATGCTAGAATAAAGTGCAAAAAGTGGATGGCAAAGTACTACCAATATAGAAAACTTAAGTAATGTGATAATAATATAATGTTTGGGGGGGGGGGGGGGATTTCATTTTCTTCAATAAGGAATGGATTCTGAAGAATTTTTTTTAGAGTACAAAACTATCCAATTTTATAATCCTCATTTTATATTAAATGCAGAAGGTAAAGTGTAGTTTGTTGTAACTGATTCAATGATAATTATAATTTAGCAGCTATGTTTTTTTTTACAATAATATTTTATTGGTGATGTGACATACACAAAAATTTATAAATATATACTGGAAATATTCTCTGTAGATCATTTCACTATCAAGTTATATTATTAAAAAAATACAGTTTTATATGAAATTGGTGAACATAGAATAGATTTATCTGGTTGGCTGAATGATTTTATGTCTACTCTAATCTTTATTTTGATCTTAGCCAAGTCAGAACTTTGTATCCTGTCATCTTATGGTACTTACTGAAACTAATATTTATAGAAAAAAAAAGTTATCAAAATTATAACATATAAAATAGTATTTGGGATGCATGTCAATCTAGAGATTAAAAAAATCATATGAAAATACAAAATTTTAAAAATTGTGAGAAAAGCAATGATATACAGAAAAATACAAATTTGTTTAATTATATATATAATAATATTCATCTATTTTGTCTTCACTTAATTAAATATAAATTGCATTACTAATAATAATTAGAAGGAAAAAAACACTAGATATTAACTGCTATATTTATAAACGTAGACAATTTTACCGACGTCATTCGTTCAGACATCGTAAATAGTAATTTAAAGTAAGTGGTCTGCCCTCACGCTTTCCTTGCCAGTACTTCAGATTTGCTCATATATAAGCATTTGAGTTGTAGGAATAAGTGGATTCATTTTATTCCTGCATAAATACTATATCTTGTATTGGAGGGGGAAGTATTCATTTATTATTAACACTCGCAAAGCTTGAAAGGCTGATATTTGAATGTAAAACATTAATGTTATTTTTTTGTTATGGCATAAAATTTAAAAATGAAAATAGGTAATAAATAAATAAAATATGAATTGTAATGAACATTGTGAAATATATTTTATATGTGTGTAAAACATGTATTTTTGTTTTTGAAAATCTGTTAGTTTTTTTTTAAAAATCCTTGAAGAGATTACATACTTTAGAGATAGAAAACAAAAGACACCAGATAATATGGGTTATAGTATGCACAAAAATACATCTTTTTTTTTAATGTGGTAGCATTTTAAAATAGAGTAATCCAGAGGAAATATGTAGAAATTCAGAGTTTTGAGATATGATATGAAAATCTAAAGACTGTGAGCCGTATCTAGAGAGTAGTTACATTTAATATTTAATGATAAACATTTTGAATCTAATCTATTCAATTA
Organism: Epiperipatus broadwayi; assembly: GCA_028023455.1. Classification (NCBI taxonomy): domain Eukaryota; kingdom Metazoa; phylum Onychophora; class Udeonychophora; order Euonychophora; family Peripatidae; genus Epiperipatus; species Epiperipatus broadwayi. The sequence continues at coordinate 3,536,316 of JAQFVV010012471.1, read as the reverse complement.
TAATTTTCTATTTGTCTTTTAATTTTGAACTATGCAATTAGTTAGTATTATCCATTAAATTTTAAATAGCTTTGATTTTTTTTATTAATAATAATATTTAATTTAGATTAAAATATAATCTTACTAAGTAAATATTATAAATAATAAAATATTTTTCATTTATCTTGTAATACCTCTATTAAAGATTTCATTTAGAGAGACTCAATGTGGCCAGTAAACTGCTTATTTCTATAAGATGAAGCAGTTTTTGCCTTTCTCTACATAATATAACAGTTTGTCATGTGTTTATATTTTTATGATTTTACAATATGTACAATTTTTTTTCTTTTCTGTTTATTAATTCAAGTATTTTCCTTTCTTCTATGTTTTCTTTGTATTGCATTAACAAAAGTTTTGAGTGTTTGATTTAAAAAATTTATCATAGTGTTATTGAACTCCGAAATCCTTTTCTAGTTAATAATCACTCTAATGATGGAAATGACTTTGTTATTTTATAATGAAGTTTTAAACTGCAAATTGTCCAATGTATATGATATAGCTTTGGATAGAATATAATGAATTAAATTATATTAAATGGTAAACGAATAATGGTCACCACCAATAATAAGTGCATCTCCGGTTGACTACTGAGCCTACTTTTAAACAGAGATAAATTAACATTTTTAAATCAATCAAATATTTATCACCAAAATTTAATTATTGTATTTTATACCTCAATGATTTACTTTGAATTAGTTTCTCAACACTCAGCTATAATATTTTGTATGTCAAATGTTTTTTATCATTTTGTTTGTCCACCTATATGTATAAGTGCGTAAATATGTGTAGTCTATGATAATGAATGCATTAAAATTTCATATTAATTTCAAGTACTATAATAGCTTCAAATTATTGCTAAAAATAATGCTTTTACAATACCCATAATTAATAGGAAATGTGAATATATTCAAATCATATATATATATATATGTGTGTGTGTGTATATATATATATACATGTAAAGAACTTCATGGTACAATAATAGCACATCCACCTACCATGCTTACAACCTGAATTTGCTTAATAAATTTGAAAACTTTTTGACAGGCTTTTGTTTGCTTGTTTTTTCAGTTAATTAGCCTATAAATAATCCTAACTAAAAGATAAAACAAGCACGAAAAAATCTTCAATTCTCTCCATCCAGCAATTGGTAATTTTTATGAGGGCTGCCTTCTTCACTGTTTATCTCTAGGGTATTATTGGAAAGGACTTTACTCTGCAAAAGATATTTAAAGAATATTTTATTTAGATTTTTAGCTATATATATATAATGAGTTATTTATTTATGTAGTGTTATGTTTTAATCTGTAATAATCATTAGGGATCACCCATTACACATGCGCTGCAAACTAATAAGCACTTTTAAGGAATACTCTCCTTTCCAAACACAAGATAAAGTCTTTTGAAAAGATAGAATGAATCCATTCTACCTTTTTAATCCAAACATATATGTATAGGCAAATCTTAAACATTTGGAAATAATAGTGTGAAAATACTGAAGCATTCAAATCTGTTGCACACATTTGGCTTCACTTTCTGGTGATGTTTGAAACCTCCAAACATGGGTTCAAACCCAATCATTTAATCATAAACCACTAGGAGTGAAGGTATACCAATGCACATGATTGTTTATGTCTTTGTGAACTTTACATTCGTCTAAAATTAATATACATATAAATTATATATTTCTATTACCATAGATAATCATGCGTATGTGTGTGTAACAGATAAAACTTAATAATTAAGAGCGTTGTATTATGTATACTTTTATTCATATCTATTTTACTAGGGAGAAAGCTCGAGAGTGCAATGCAAATATATTAAACAAAAGACTTACCGTATTCTAAATTCAGAAAGAATCTGTTTTTATTCTAATACAGGTTTATTTAAATTTCACGTTACTTAATATTTATTCCGCAGGTCTATTTTCAGCCTAAAATAGATTAAGACCAGCTCTCTCGAACTTGATCTCGCTCATCCTTCAAAATTTTCTGTATCATTGTAACCGTTAACATATATCCGGGGATTACCCAAAGGCAGTCACAAATGAGTATAAATACCACAGCATTTCCTAACTAAAAGAGCCCTACATGTTATTTTCTAACGCTGTTGTTGGGGGAAGTTATGTCACTCAGAAACATAAAATGGTGAGTGAGTAGAATTTAGATTTGCTTCCCCGATCTTTCCAAGATCTAACCAATGCCAAAGTACTCATAAGCCATTGTGTCCAAACTACTGCCAAAATGAACTGTATATTACATAAGGAACGGACTGAAACTCCAATTTTGTCAAAATACTGCTAAATTAACTATATTTCGTAAAACATGGAACCAACATGTGTGCATACAGCCGTGAAGTCATCTGAAAGAAAGGTAATTCCCTGCTGCAAAATGAACTCTAATGCTTTCATCTTAATAATCCTCTTAATCATAAAAAGTAAACTTCAACCTTCGATAATGTTAATTCCAATCACCTAATGTATGTCTTTTTAAATATCTCTAGTTTTGTAATCCTTATAATTTCAAAATGTAATTGCTTATTTTTCCATCGGTAATGCTAAACCGATTAATTGCTTAAACATGACCTTCTTTTTTATTTCTTTTTGCTTTTATATTTAAATTGTATTTTACTTTCTAAACTCGAATGCTAGGTTTTCACTCTTATTGTATTTTTATTTTAAATGTGGCAAATTTTTTTATTTAATATTATCCAAATCATACCAATTTTAATATGCTAATAACTCAATCTGGCGAATCAATCTTATTTTATTTTTGTTATTCCGCCATTAGGGAATATTTAACCGTAAACGTAAGTTTTCTTACTACACTATAAAATTCGCCCGATTGAGAAGTACTCCTAAACTATGTTTTATTAATTAATATTATGCCAATACAATGCTATTTAAACTAAATTATTTACTATTATTTCATGCTATTGATCAATATTATAGAAGTTCCGTATTAAATAAATTAAATTCAGATCCTTATTTTAAGTGATGATTCATTATATAAGTAACCCGCCACCTAACGATAATTTAAGTAATTAATTTCCTGGGCATGTTAATATGTGTTTAGCGAAGGGATTCTTAATTTTTATATTCTATTAGTAATGTGTCAGATAAGTTCTTTAAGTAAATTGTATGCCCCCTTTTTGGGATTGCTTGCACATAATTATTTCATTACGCTAGGCTTAATTACTATTTTAGGCCAGATAAATCAGGGTTAAGACAAACCTGAAAGCCTTCGCAACGTGTCCCGATGATAGCGTTCATAAATCAAAAGTTGCTTTATCATACTTTCTCCCGTTATTGGAATCCATAAAGCACATTTCTCGGCGGAGTGTGGAGGCCCCAATTCCCACAGATTGTGCTGGTTGTGTAAGCACTGCTATGGGTTAACATTCGACAAATTGGAACCATGGTATCTTGCCGACCCCCTCCTCGGATGCTATCTGTCACAAGTGCAGATAAGCTTATATTCTTCATCCTCAAGTTGATGAAGCTTCTCGTCCTCTCAAACGTCATCCGGTCTGCACGCTATCGTTCATCCTTCCTCATATATTTTAGATGCCTGTAAGCCGTGATGATATGATTTTCCTAAGCTATCCCAAGTTCTCGTTATAATATAAATTTAATTTGCCTTATTATATCTTATCGCTTATTAGCGCTGTCCACCCTTCGTTTAATCGCTATTAAATACGTTAATAATTAACTACTAATAAAAACTATAAAGGTCGAGTCATGTGACAATGTCAAAATAGTTATGCTTTTCCTTATTCTTTTTGTAAATCATAAGTGGTGAATCATATCATAATGTCCCAAAATAATTAATCTATTGTCAATATAACTCGAATGAAATCCAGGTGTAATCCAAGCTTGCTAGATCATTTATTATTTAAAATGTAATAGTTATAATAAAAGCCCACTTACAATTATTGAATTTTGTTATATTTTATGTAACTTGAAATCTTATAAATATTCATTCTAAAAGCCCATGTATTGCAGTCTGTCATAGTTTTAATGATTTAAAAATGTCATAGCCTGAATAATAGAATCCCTTTAAATTGTATTAGCATATTAAGCCGCATCGGTTCAAATAATTAATTTCTTATCATGTATGTTTAGTAATGCATATCCATCAACCCTTAATATGGAATGCCTAAGGGACCGTAAGTGAAACCTAGATCGAGTATTCTTTGTATAGTAAAGGTTCTAGCTTATTGTAAATCTCTATATCCAGCTATTCACATATTAATCGATTCTTATTATTAATATCATGCTAAATAAATTCATATTTAATAATCTATCTTTTGAAGATTTTATTGGTTCATGCGTGCACATCTGTTATTATGTTACGTTATCATTTAGTTAAGCAATAGGTCTCTTGTGTCTCTGCTGACCCTCTGGGCCGGAGATAATTGAAAGGTAGGCTGCTATCGTCAGAAATGTTGTTTGTAATGGGATAGACTTGGGAAGTGGGCAATAGGGCGGAGTTCATGAGTATCCCTGACCTGTGTATCTCGTATATGATTGAACTCTAGGTACTTTTGCTTAAATGCTAATTCTTGTTAGATGGACATACAATTCTGACTGGTACAATACTAATTAATCACTTTAAATTCCATTCACTATGTTTTTAATTGTTGATGTCTGCAAAATTGCTATAAATTGTAAAAATGTCACCAACAGCAATAATTAAAAACACAGCAAATGGAATTTAAAGTGATTAATTAGTATCTACACACTCTTATTTCCAAATGTTTAAGATTTACCTATATATATGAGTTTAAGTTAAAAAGGTAGAGTGGATTCATTCTATCTTTTCAAAAGACTTTAACTTGTGTTTGGAAATGGAAAGGAGAGTATTTCTTAAAACTGTTTATTAGTTTACAGTGCATGTGTAGTGGGTGATCCCTAATGATATATATATATATATATATATGTACTTCCAGCTGATAAAGGTGATGCCACAGTTGTTGTGGATCATGACATTTACCATAATAAAATTTTAGATCTGCTTAGTGATAAAACTTATAAACTATCAAAAAGAGAGATCATACTATGTATTTGGAAAAAACAACAAAAGCCTATTAATAAATCGCCTATTGAAACAGAGATAAAAAATAAAATAATCCCTCGTGAAAAATCTTGTGTCTGTCCAAAATTTTATGGACTTCCATCTCCAACTCATATTTTAGCTAGATATTTATCAGGATTTCATTAAACCTACAATCCCATCTATTAAATCATATATTAAAAACTCTTTTCATGTTATTTCTGTTTTAAAAAGTTTAAAAATTAATGCTAATGACATTCTGGTCAGTTTTGATGTCGTGTCTTTATTTACAAGCATTCCAATTGAGAAGCTTTAAATATAATATCACAATGTTGCAATTTACCAGACCATATTATTGCTTTGAGTAAACATTGTCTCTTGAACACATATTTTGTATACAATGGACAGCATTACAGACAAATTTTTGGTACTCCTATGGGCTCACCTATCTCAGGAGTAATAGCTGATTTATTCATGGAAAATATAGAAACTCGTGCTTTAGAATTATCATCTTTAAAACCTCTCATTTGGCTCAGAATCATAGATGACACTTTTGTCATATTGGCAACATGGAAAAAATAAATTAGATGATTTTTTTCTTACATTTAAATAATATGCATCCTCATATTAAATTTACAATGGAGACAGAGCCTGATGGAAAACTCCCTTTTCTTGATGTTCTAGTTACCAGAATACCAAATAGTTTATCTTTTCGATTAACAGCAAGAATACACACATGGACAGATATTTACATTTCCATTCTCATCATCACCCAACTCAGATAGTTTCTGTAGCCAAAACTCTTTTAAATAGACCAATTAACCTTTCAGATAAGTCACATCTGAAAGAAGAAATAAATCATATTAATAGTGTTTTATTAGCAAATAGTTATAATTATAAATTTATAAAAAAAAAAAGCCTTATTTCAAGCCCAAAATGGACAAAATAGGAAACAAAAAGATGATAAATCAGCTATTAGGATTTGTGTTCCATATGTAAAAATAACTACAGATAGTATTGGACGTATATTAAAATGCTATAATATAGATACAGCATTTTCTATTCATCAAAAGATCAGCAAGATAATAACCAAACCTAAGAATTCAATCCCTCCTGAATCTCATGGTGTTTATCAAATCTCGTGAAAATTGTAAAGCTTCTTACATAGGTATGAGTAATCATCACATCAGTGTTAGGAGAAATGAGCATGCTAATGCAGTTAAACAACACTCATCATCATCAGCACTCTCACTCCATACTATAGATTCAGGTCATAAAATTGATTTTTCTAGTACCAGGATCATATCCAGATGTGATAATCTCTACCAGTGCAAAATTAGAGAAGTCATTGGGATACTTAAAAGGCCAGATTGTATCAGTAAGCGAGATGATACATTTAAACTTCCTCCTATTTGGAAAGATTTTTTTAAAAAAACATTCTTAATTTAACATTTTTGCTATTGGTGGAATTTTAAGGTTTTTTTTTTTTTCAAATCAGTGATTGTAGCACCTCTACAACCATCTTTCTACCTTTTATCACCCAGTGGATGACTTGTGTGATCAAGTCGAAACGTCGGTATATCAATATTTAAATTTTTTAACATGGATGAACCTGCAAAATATGTCTTTTATATATATATATATAAAGCATAGATAGAGAAATTTACTGTTTAAAATTTTTCATATAGTAGTCATGACAAATTGTTTCAATTTCCAATAAGTAATCTTTACATTTATGATTCTAATAATTTTAATAAACAGCAAATAAATTATTGCTATTTAATATATGATATTTTTAAGAATATAAACTTTACAGGCTCAATTAGTCTGAATATGTTACTACATTTCACAAGTCAGATTTCTAAAGAATCATTTTTAACAAACTCACAAAAAGTTCACATTTTCTCATATTAATGTCAGTTTATTAAGTAAACTAAAGGTAGTTACTTTTATCTAATCTCCAGGTACTTATATAGAAAATAAACTAAACTTCAATACTTCAAAAGTGTGAAACATTTATATTAGCAAGGCAGCTTACAATTTCAAATAATAAACCAGATGAAATTTTAATAAGTCTATAAATAAATCATGATTATATGATTTATTTATAAGTACAGGCTTGTTAAAATTATTAGAATTTCATCTAGTTTATTATTCAAAACTGTAAATGGGCTTAATTAATAATTACAAAAATCATCACTAGTATAAAAGTTTTATTTGCAAATTTGTGTAAAATGATTCTTTAGAAGTCTGAATCTTGAATTATAGTAAAATATTCAGACTTATTAAGTTTTAATGGCTGTAAGCTTTATAAATGAAATGTAAATATTTCATTGTCAAAGTTGTTGCAAATTCTTGTATTTTATTCACTAATTATTTGAACAATTTTGTTTGAAAATAGCAGTGATCAAAAGGGGAAATACAGTATTTATTTATATTACTTTAAACTATATAATTTTCATTCACTGATATCACTATAGTCTGCAATTAATAAATAATTGTAAATGCATTTGTTTGAGGGTTTGTCTGATATACAAACACAAAAGTAATGAGCTCAGCACACAAATTCCATTCAATTGATTAAGAAGAGTGTGTTAGTTTTTTTTTTATATTTTGCTTCAAGTGTGAATTGATTGAGAAATCTTTAGCTTTGTAATTGGTCACTTACAGGCTATTAAAAAAAAAATCTTATTGCCTGATCTTGACTTGGCATGATAATGCAAATTTCCTATCTGAAGTCAGATGTGCATTACTTACACACTTTTCTCATCTATACATCTATTTTGTCAAAGGAAATGATTGCATAACAATGATTATGTTTTACTGACCATTAATTAGATACCACTTTAGTAAAATGAACATGTGTGATATGTTTAGGATTAATTGTCCCAGGAATTATATATCTTATGTACTCTTGAGAAGTTGATTGCTTTAGTTTAAAATCTGATGTAATTATTTAAACATTTGATTATATTTATTTTAATGCAAGTGTGCCTATGCACTGATTTATAATTGTGTCCTAATTATGGTATTGTAATTTGAAATTGATTTTTGTAGTTTTGATGTTGCTATTCGTTATATTTACATCACCTCTATTATTTCATTAAATATATTTTGCTATATTTTATTGATTTTTATCTTTTAAAGAAAGTATTTTTAAAACTAAAAAACAAAAACATTACTCTTTTTATTTTAAATTAAACTAAGTATTTTTTGATTTTTTTTTTTTTTGTAAAAAAATTAATATATTTAAAGGAACTTAAAAGTCAGCTCCTTTCATTTTTCCATGGAATTTATCATCTGAAACCTGCTGTAAAACTATTTCAAGAGCCACCCAGCTGAAAGAATGTTAATAGTAAAGAAGTTTTTGGCAAAATTTAGTAAGATTATTAAAAATTTACATAAATAGTTATGGTTTATGTACATCTGTGCGTGTAATTGTGTGTATTTGCATGAATTAATTTTTCTATTACAATATTAAACTCTTTTGCATTGCTTATTTTAAATAAAACTATATCATTTGCTTCCTCTATGCACATTTCACAATGCATTGTGAAAAATATAAAAAGGAAGTATATGATTTAGAGTTTTATTTATTAATGTACATGATTTAAGGACAAGGTCAAAAGTATGTTTTCTAAATTTTTATATATAAACATGAAAAAAGGAGAAGCAATACCAATAATAAGTTCATATATGTATAATGTGCATAAATTTGCATTCATACAGAAATTATGCAAATGATATTGCAAGAGAATCTAAAAAAAAAAAAATTGATTGTTTATTGACATGCAAAAATGATAGAACATTTATATAATTTATAATTTTCATGGATGATAGTATTAAATTTTTTAGTACTTATTAAAAAAAAAGAAGAAAACTCTTACCACAGCATAATGCAAAACATCAAATATTGAAGTTAATGAAGTTGCTAATAGTAAAAAAAACTTCTCTTTTGTATATTAGTTGGTTTCATACAATACCCTGTGAGCTTATACTTCATATATTCTTTATTATACAAAGTCTTGCCTTTTTAAAAAAAAAGAAAAGGATCTGCTTAAGATACTTTGTATTGATAAATATTCATATATTTCAAATATCAATGAATATTTTTATTTTTTATTTTTACTATACTAAATAAAAACTTTTTAAAAAATCTGCTTAGTTATATTGAATGAATAGAATATTAGTAAATACTGAGCATTTATAATAAATATGAAAGATATTCAGTGCTGTCTAATGAAATTTAAACTCTAATATATTTTGAATGATGCTGTTATATAAAATAGATTGAATTCTCATATTATATATGTGTTTTTTTTATAACTTAGATTTATGATAAGTTATATATATGCGTGAATTGTTTACTGTATGAGCAGGTTATCAATTATAAATATTAATTCTAGCATCCATAATAAATCTAGATTGTAGACCTACATGTATTATAAAAGTTTAGTATGTTGATTTTATATTACATAGAAGTTAATATCATTCAAAATGTACTAAAGTTGAAATTTCATTTGGGGGCTGAGGCACTGAATGCTTTTCGAATTTATATATATAATGTTCACATTTTCCATCAAATAATTCAAATGGATTAGATTTTGAATACTTAATCCCAGTTTGTTTTGTAAAAAATGCCATTATTCATCATTGTGGATGTATATCTATCTAAATATATATATAGTATGTAATTTATATTTGATGACTTATCTTAAAAATTTTATGGAATAGTTGCTCAATGTGATAGGTGCAATTTTTTCAGCGTTAGATAATGTCTCATATATTTGATTATGTAAATATATATATATAATTTGTGAAACATATCCTTACATATAAGAAAGTCTGTTTATCATACAAAGCTTCCAAAATAAAACCTTTTATTAGTCCTTAAATGATATATGCTACATTTGGAATTTAAAAACATGCTTGAGACCTTCAAAAATGAATTAATCCTCTCCCACACACATTTTTTTGATAGTCTGACTTAACATTTTTGATAATAGTTGCTGTTAAATAATAATAAAATTATATTTTACTAATAAGATTTATTTTTTATTCCTAATGTCTATTCACCTTTAAAGAAATTAATGTAACTATCCCCTCTCTCTCCAAAATGATAAATTTTGCTAGCAAAATTTATAAAAAGATCATAAAGTCAGTTCCATTATTTTGAAAGATCTTTCTTAATTAACCAAGAATCAACATACTAAAGTAACTGGATATGTATGTCATTCTCTTTTCTACATAATGTTGTATAATTATTCTAATATATATAATAAGTCATCATATCACAAGTAAAAGAAATTAGATAAAAGAAACTTGTTAATGCTAATCAATGGACACCAGATGTCAGTGAATGTTGTCTTCTAGTAGAAAGTACTGCCTTGAATCACATGTAACTTGTGTTTGATATTTAAAATCAGCTCAAACTCCCCAAAGGAAATGTACATACATGTTCAGCCACTCAAAAGCAAGTATGGTCATTTCCAATTTCAGGGGGGGGGGGAAGGAAAGATGAAAAAAAATGCTCAGGAAATGAGTTTTGCAATGACTATTCTAATCTGTGAATCACAAATATGTCTTTATATAGAATATGCTGGTCCGTTTTTCTGTTAATATTTTTCTAACAAAAACTGTTCAAGTTCATCATAAACATTTCTTTTATGAAGTCTTGCAGTGTTCATTCATTTTACATGTTCAGTCCACCAAAGGTGTGCTTTTAAAATAATGGATTCTATAATATCACATCCAGCAAGTTATGATCTTGTTATTTTTTTTTTTTTAAATTTTACAGAGCATCCTTATTTAGATTTATGATTATATACAAGTTAAAAGTCAAGTACTTTTTAAAAAAAAAATTTTGGTACAGATATTAATAATAAGTATTCCTGAATTTTATTGAAAACTATTATAAATTGGGACTATGATATCTTCAATTATTATTAAAATCATTCGATAAAATTATTATCATTAGAAGTTACTCTTTACCCATGATTGTCAATCCTTTTTTTAATTCACAGTCTTTTTTTTTTTGGAACTTCATTTATCTCTCCAGACCTCAATCACTTAGTTGTGGAGAAAGTTAAATAACCATTTGCATTTTGTATAATTAATCTTATTCGTACATATCACATAATAAATTCTCTTCAAAAGATTATTATAATTATTAATAAAAAATATATTAATATCAGTTATTTATTTCTGAGAAGCAAACCAAAAAATTATTAAAGATATAATAGTAATATTGGGTATTAAATCAATATTTTCAATCATTATTAGCCTTTCATTTAATCGGGTCTTTATAGTTGATGCAAATGTGAAAATCTTTCAGCATGTAGTTGTAATATTATTAGTGATAAATGAAAATATCTTTTTTTCAATAGCTTATCATATATCAAACTTATTCCCAGAAAGTTTGGATAACCCCATCAGAAGCTTATCGTGGCTTTTTTAATGGTTTTTTTCTCATGTGATTCCCTAGAAATATAGGATCTTAATGAGAATTTCTAGCTTTAAGTTCATGTTTTTCTGTATATTAAGATGGTCAGTGTAAACAATTACCAATATTAATCTTTCTTAACCAAGTACATTTTTTAAAATTAATTAAACCAATTGTTTCATAAGTTTTTATAAATGTATTTTAAGAAATTCTTAATTGAAAATGATGGATTTGGTTTACATATAAATTGAGCTATTGATGCTATAGTACATTGGACTATGTAATATTTTAGGTGTAAATATATATAAAAAAAGAAATTATTAAATTTGTTGAGATATATAGCATCTTGAGGGCACTGCTGTTAAGCTGCTCTTAAATAAAGTGGAACACTTTTGTCTCATTTAGCCAGAGATTTCATTTTTCTTAGTCAAGAGTTTGATGATGAACACTTTCTTTCTTACCAAACTACTTTTTTCAAGTAAGTCATTTGTTAAGTTAAATTTATTTTGTTAACAATATTCTTTGGTAAATGTCTATCTACACATTTTTAACCAAGTTTAGGTAATTTTAATTATTCAAATAGAGATGGATAGAGTGTAAAAAAAATTATAATACATGTAATCTTCATTATTACTTGAGTTGTATTATGTTTTTTTTTTTTTTGTCTATTTATTTTACTAATGAATGTTTTATATTCAAAACTATCCACAAGTCTTAGTAAAACTGGCAATCTTTTTTTTTCCAGATGTAAAATGTGATCTTCGGTGGTATGTTGTGGCTGGCTTTTGGTACTACTCAGGAATTTCTCCGTTTATTGCTAGGTACTTAAACATTAAAATTTGAAAAACAAATAATATATATACATAAGTTATTAATGGAAATTCATTTATTTTTCTTTTGCAGGTGCTGAAAGGAGAGGGGGAAAATCACTTAATTATCAATCTCAAAATATTTTATGTATGCAATAATATCAGAGGATGAATCATTACAGAGCGTTCAACTGTTGATATTTAGCTTTGATCAACTGAATAATAAAAAAAAGAGAGACTTAACATATTGATTATTAGCAAAATATATTTTACTTCTGACAGTTTATTTATATATGTATATGTGTAATACCATTTATTAAATCTGAATATCATATATAGTATATACATATATATATATCATATGTATATTTATTCACACACATATATACGTATATGTATGAACTTTAACTTATTTTGTACATGTATATATCAAGTTGAAATATATATATACACAATAATATCTAAGATCACAATTTGGATTTATCCCTTCTTCCTATTTTTTTATGTTAAAATTTAAAGTATAAATTGAAAAAAAGTATCTATATTTTAAATTTTATATTTCATTTCATAATATGACATTGTTTGTTTTTTTATTTATTTATTTATCACATACCTTGAATCAATTGTATATATATATCTTAAAAATTGTTAAATATTGTGTTATAATGTGCTAATTACATTTTATAACTACTCCATTTAATTAAATTTTTATTTTAATAATAATCATCCTTTTTACATAACTGTAAAAAAAAAACATTTCTCTGTTACTCATTATTAATTTCAATACATTATATCATATGTTAAATTTTCTGGAAATCAGGTTTGTTGACTCGGAGAGTCTTTAGCATAAGTCACTGTGAAGCTTGCCATCACTTTCCACCTAAATTTTGACACAGTCACTGTAGCACCTAGTAAAAACACTTTATTATGTATTCCCCAATGCTAGGATGCATACATTATGCTGTATTAGGTTAAAGCAGTGTAACGATATATGGAATTGCATGTGAATATTCATTCTGTTCAAGTATTGTTTATCATACAACGACAGAAGATTGAAAAAGACTTTCCAGACTGAATTTCAATAAATGCTGGATATCTTGTTACTAGTTGTCACATTTGTTGAACTGTTTTTTTTACATAACCTTCATGATATTTATTGAAAAATATTTAAGTGATCAATCTTAATATGTGTTTATAGTTTGACAATTTAATAAATGTCATTTGCAATTTTGTGTTACTGGTGTCTCTAGTTTTTCTGTGCACACAACATCTTCCATATATTGCATGACTGCTGGGATTTATTTTGGTGGAAAGTTAGAGGAAAGCCTTCTCAAGAGGCATCCTTCAGCAAATTATTGAGCCTCAATGTTGATGTCATACAAAGCAATTTGTTATAAGTTTTTTTTTTGTTCTTAAGATTGTTTGTTGAAAACTTTTTCTCATGTTGTTTATAACTTTAAAAATATTTATTCATAATATGTAACAAATTATAACCAGGACTGTTTTGCATGTTTATGTTTGCAATTTCAAACAAATTCATCCAATATATGTGTGTGTTATTATATACAGGTGCTATTTTCTTACAGCTATTATCTTATTAACTGCTTGACAATTTACAAAGTTTACATCTCAGAAAATTGATGTAATGTTAAAAATTTTGATTGACATCATGAAAAAAGCAGTTTTTGCGATGTGTATTTTGCCAAGCAGTCGCCATGGAATTATAAGAAGAAAATAGTATCATATTTATCTGTTGTCAGATATTTAATTACTACATCTTTGTAATAATGTTCCCATTGTTTGTGCGCAAATGAAATCTTTTAAAAATGAGCTTATATTGAAAGCAGGCTCATGCAGTTGTAAGTCAGTAGGGGGTATCATTTGCCCTCCACTGATACATTGAAAATAGGATTTGATTATTAAGATAGCTTTATTGTTTATTTATTTATTTGTTGTTTATTGATGATTTTTTATATTTAATGTTATTTTTTACATTTTTTTATAGTTTTGTCATGAATATGGTATCATTTATATACTGAAAGTGCTAGACAGATGTCTTTAATGTAAATTTTTTTTTTAATGTAAATAATAAAAAAATTATTTATGAGTTTAAAATGTTGTTATTATTTGTACAATAAAGTATAGCACAGGGCCAGCATTTTCGCAACTTCCATATCCACTATTTCACTTATTTTCAAATTTAAAAAAATAGTTTTAAATTTTTTGTTTACAATTGATTTGCAATATGGACTGTATATAAACACTCATATGTGTGCATTAAAAATATGTATTATTATATACTTTAATATTACCTATACATTTCATTATGTTTAGTGCAGTTTTGTACCAAACATCATGGATACGCCAGGGGAAGGGTGAGGAGTTACTATAAATGATTTGGATGATTTTTTAGTAGAACAATATTTTAAACATTATACATATATACAAATTTTCAATACGGTTGGCATAAGAAACTTGGCATATGTCAATAGCCTTGTTAATCTAATCAGTCAAATCATGTTAAAAGCAGAACAAATATGTCATCTTGATGTAGTTCAATTGGAAGAAGTCATTAGTTATTGGATCTTATAATTAGAAAAGTCATCGAAAAAAATTCTTATCGATGATGCCTTTTTTATCTTTTGGCCATGGGCTATAATTCATTGGAAAAACTTTCATAGAGTTTGTATAAGGCAATTGCAAAATTTTCTAAATCCTTTAAACATTAAAAAAATAAAACTAAACTAGTGAATAAATAATCAAAATTATCCTAATTTCACAACTCAACCAGACTAGCCATGAAAATAAACTCTAAAACACTACCAATGGTTTCATTGCTACAAGCAGATTTCTCAAGTGTAGAGAACTACAAAATAACATATTTAAACTAAAACATTATCCACAATTCCACTTACCTCCCATCCACCCTTAATATTAAAAGAACTTTTAAATAAGTTAACTGTTTCAGAATCATAAATTTTTAACAATAAAGATTCTTTAATTTTTCTTTTAATTTTATTTTTTCCAAAGAAGACAATCTTAGCTCCATCAAAATTAGTAATATGACCTGTATCTTTTACATGGATATATATGTGGCAGAACTAAGATATTTATTTCTAATCTTACTTTTATGTATTTTTATTCTTTCATTTAAA
This sequence comes from Epiperipatus broadwayi, assembly GCA_028023455.1. NCBI lineage: Eukaryota > Metazoa > Onychophora > Udeonychophora > Euonychophora > Peripatidae > Epiperipatus > Epiperipatus broadwayi. The sequence goes on along the minus strand of JAQFVV010012471.1, from coordinate 3,520,817 downwards.
CTCAAACTATTCTGACCTATGTATACCTTCTTACAAAAACAAGGAATAATATACACTACTCCAGGAATCTCTATTGCTAAAAATTTATGATTTTGAAGCAGTTAACTTATTTAAAAGTTCTTTTAATATTAAGGATGGGTGGGAGATAAATGGAATTGTGGGTAATGTTTTAGTTTAAATAAGTTGTTATTTTGTAGTTCTTTACACTTAAGAAGTCTGCTTGTAGCAGTAAAACCATTGGTAGTGTTTTAGAATTTGTTTTCTTGGTTAGTCTGGTTGAATTGTGAATTTTTTGTAATTTTGACTAAATCTTTAGTACAACTTTGAACTTCAAAAATATAATTGATTTTTTAAAATGAATTTTTAAAAAAAGGAATATATATAATGTCCCAGAAATGTAATAAATTAAATATAGCTTTGACAAAAATGCTAATGTTTTGAACCTCATCCTATAGAGATTACAGCATAACACAATTAAGAATAGCTTATACAATCAAGTAAATGTTTTTTTTATAGAATATTAAAAGAAAACCCATGTACAATAATAAAATAATAACATATATACCTCCATTTATATTCTTCTTTAGGTCTTGCAAGAATTAAGAGTGAGCCTGCATGTAATACTTCATAAAAATCTTTTTTTTAATTGCAAAGTTAGAAAAAATTGTTATAATTGTGTTAAAGCTACAGTAAGTATGAATTTATTTTGAATATAAATTTATTGTGTTAAATGCAGCTTTAATATGATTATAACAATTGTTTTATAACTTTACAATTAATTTAAAAAGAGATTTTTATGAAGTATTACATGCAGACTCATTCCAGAAGAATATAAATGAAGGTGTATATCTTATTATTGTACATTGTTTTTCTTCTATTCTATAAAAGATATATTTGCTTGATTAGGTCATTCTTAATTGTGATTTGCTAAAATCTCTAAAGGATGAGGTTCAAAACATTAGCATTTTTGAGTCATATTTAATTTATTAAATTTCTGTGATTACTTAATAAATTGCCAAAATAATAAATCCCCAAGAATAGTACATGCAAATTGAATATTTGTTGGAAATATCAAGGCATTGGCATATTTCAATGGTTAAAATGTTGTGAACATATAAATAAATACACATAAGCATATATTTTTGTTATAAGATCAAGATAAATAATAAAGATTTTCAAGATATTCAATACTCTTTAATTGCTTATATTAAATAAATGTGTATATATAAAATTATCAAAATATAATTTACATCTCTGACCAACATTGCTAGTAAATTGAAACTGATCAATAAATTCAATAAAAAGCAATCAATATTTAATTTTAAAACAATTTATGAATTTACAAATATAATATATACATTTTATAAATATATAACAAAAGGTCTAAGAAAAGAAATATACTTGTTATAAGTATTTAATAAAAGAAATGCTCTGTGCAATTTAGCACAAACTTGAGAACTAACAATTCTTGAATCAAATATCAGTTATTATAAATGTTATGACTCTGGAGAAACTAACCATTTGATTTTTATTTTTTTTTTTAATAAAAGAAATATGCTAGTAAAAATGTTTATTATTAAAAGACAATAAACTCAAGTAATTTATGTGAAAATGCAATTTATATCTAAGAAGTAATTATTTCATAAATAGTATTTTAAAAAATGTTTTTTTTAATGTACATTTTAAATGTATTAAAGCTCAAATAGGGTCACTGGCAACAAAAGATTACATATAGAAAATATGTAAAATATTGGCCATGGATACAGAAAGGATATAAATAATGAACTTATGGATAAATAAGTATTAAGTGACTATTGCAAAAAGTTGTTTTTGTTTTATATATTTATTGGGGGGGGGGGTTGTTAATAGTGGTTGATAAAAAATTTAAAATTAAAGTTATTGAATGGACAAAAGTAATGTTACAGAAATAGATTTAAGGTTTTAAAGTCTATTTAGATTACCGAATGATAAAGAGAAATATATGATGGATTTTAGGTTGGAGGGGGGGGGGGTGTTGGTTCCAAAATTCCTAATTTTGATAAAGGGGAAACTAGTTTTTATTGTATATTCAAAGATTATGAGCAGTTTTATATTTTGACTAATTGTATGCTTTCTGTAAGGCAATTTCTAAGATCTATTGGAGAATTATTAAAAGATCTGCTTGTACAACTTTGTCTGGTTACATTTACATGGTTTTCAAGTATTCATTAACAAAAGTTAACATTTACAACTAATAACTCAATCAAACATGCTTATAAATCAGTTAACAATTTTGAAATTATGTTTTTACAGATTATTATACTTTACATATTTATAGTTTTTTCTTGATATTTGATGCCCTTTTACATACAAGTAACTACTATGTGCAAAAGGAATTGCAAGTGATTCACAATAGAAAGTGTAGGTTCCATTGTACCTTAACAGTTTTTATTTTCATCAATAAACAGTTATAAGATCTTGCATGGCTCAGTATAGTAGTGGAGTGATAGATTCTGGAACTCAACATCCATGGATCACTACTTAGCTATCACTTCTTGTGTGGAAACTTTGTGTAAACTCACAAACAATAAACCAATTTTTTTTTTTAACACTTAATGGAATCAGAATAAATGTGGATTTTTTTTTTTTTTTCAGGTTTCAAACATACTTGGGATTTTTCATTCATGTAACTGCATTGTCTAAAGAAGATAAATTCGGGAATATTTACAAAAAATGTAATAATTTATTAGGCAAAAATTATTTTCATTTTTCAATTATTTTACTTTTTTTCATGGTGACAATTGCATGTCATATTGATGTCACTATTCTTTATTATTTTATTTAAATGTATTATCATGCATGTAAGTGTCTATATATATATCTAGCTAGACACATTAGTGAAGCAAATAAATAATTATAAGCAAAAAAAATAGTCAAAAATCACTATTAAAACCATTCTATTAGTTCATTGATCTCATTAATGAAAGCAGCTTAGCAAAACCTAATGTAAACATGATTATATAATAATAATCAGAATGATTGTGGAATAGATGTAAGTGTATATGATAGTATTATTTATAGCAGCAATTTTATCTGTGTATTTATAATGATAAAATATGTGATTGTTATATTCTTGGTCGTAATATCTAAATTAATAAATACACACAGTTTAGATAATTATTAACTTTTATTAACTACTCGCGTTCTCTAACATAAGAGCAATGTCGCATGCTCGCCGCTAGGTATCAGTCTGTAATTACAAGTATTAGCCATAACATGAACTCTGTCATAGATGTGTGGAAGAAATTTTTGATTCTGGTTTGTGTGAATCAAGTTGGATTAACATTTTTATTTACACACAGTCTTTTAAATATACTGGAGGCCTTCTTCTGTTCGATTTTTCTCTCATCTCAGAACGTTTGACTGGTATTCTCCTTGTCGCTGTGCCATTGTCACCTGATGTTGATTTCTCTGTCTCAGTTACGGCAACTGTGTCTCCTCATTGTCACTTGATGTTGATGGTAGTGATTTCTCTGTCTCATGGCAACTGTGTCTCCTCATCCAGTTCTTGTGTCTGTGAAGTTGTTGTGAATCTTTCAGCTGTGTTCCATAGATGTCTTGGTTCGACAAAGAATAGAGAGTATTTTTTCTAGAGTAGGACTGTAAATATAATAATCTCCATTCTGAGAATCTTCATTTTGTGTTGATCGTTTGCAATATTTCCTTCATACCCATCTGAAGTTGGGAATTTTCACGCTCTAAAATTTTAATTTTAATAGATAATTCTTCTAGTTTTCTTTTTAAGGCATCTAATTCATCTTGCTTGTGCTCTAAATCTGATTCAGTTTGTTTATTACGCAATTTCAATTCTTCAACAGTAATCTGTTTGTAGGATTTAGTATTAAAATGAATTTCGGAATGTAATGGTGAAAAGGTAGAATGTTTTGGTTCACTTAAAGTTACATTCTTGAAACTGCTTTTTGGTGTAGAAGACTTTTATGATAGCTTTTTTAACTGCTTTTTAAATTCTGTTTTTTTTTTCTTCAAATCGTTCGACTTCTTTTTGTAACATTTGATTCATAAGATATTCTTGTTCATGGTTTTCAACTTTTTTCTTTCTAAAATCAGATAAATCCAAAGATGTTTTGGGCTCAAATCCAAGACACTCACACAACTCTTCATTTTCATCAGCAAGAGAATCAATACCTTGTTCCAATTTATTAATTTTCTGTGTTTTAATACTTTTATTATCTTTTCTACTCTTTGTTATTTTATCTTTGTATATATTTTGATCATTTTTACTTTTGTTATTTTTTGTTACTTTTTATACTGTAATTTTTTGCGTTTAATTAACCCTAGGGTACTTGGGTATTATTCATGCAACCTAGGAAAGATAGGACGACTTTTTACATACGCAATAAAGGCACAATGTTGCGAACATTAAATAAACCCTTGCGATTTGAGTTTTTTTCCTCGTCAAAAAACGTGTTTTTGAACGTGCTTTGAAACGTGTCAACCGAAATGCTTTTTTGGACGTTTTGGTATTTTTTTTATGATTCAAAAGTTTGTTGTTTATAGATTTTAAGCTTACCATTTGTTATTATTGTGAATTTGGTTTAACATTTTTAATTTATTTACTTCTGTGTTTTTTTCCCCCAATTTCAACTTGGTTATTGACTGACTTCTGCGTTTTTGAATCTTTGAATTAAAAGTTTATTATTTAATTGTAATTGAATGATGACGTTGACTTTGTTATTTGTTTATTCCAAAAATTAGATTGCCTGGCAGAATTCCATTTAGAGCATGTACTGGGCAATCACTTGTTCCACAAATCTTTCGAAGGAGGGACGGTGGGAGGGGGGCACTACTGACAATTGCCATTTTGTATGCAAGAATCGTCTGCATAAGTGTATATTTCATAGAATATTTTTTCTTTTTTACTTTTACAAAAATATATTTACGTTGGCTTTTTTTTTTACGGACCACGTATTTTTTTTTTTTTTAATTGATCGAATTAAGTAAGCATCAAAAGTTAGTTTGTGTCCGTGTACAAGTTGTAAAAGTACGTGTATATCTCATATAATTTTTTTTTTGTTTTTGTAAAACTGTATTGAGTATTATTTCTGCAAACAAGAAAAGATAGAAGGACTTATTTGTTTATTCGAAAAATTAGATTGCCTGGCAGTATTCCATTTAGAGCATGTACTGCTCAATCACTTGTTAGATAACTTTTTCGGAGGAGGAACAACAGTGGGGGGGGGGGTTTACTTTTATAAAAATATATATTTATGTTGGTTTTTTTCCCCTCCTGCAACACGGATCACATTTTTTTTTGTTGAAATTGATCAAATTAAGGAAGTGTCAAAAGTTAGCCTGCATCTGTGTAGAATTCATAAATACGTGTTGATCTCATGGAATATTTCTTATTTTTTTTTTGTCTTTGTAAAACTGTATTGAATATTATTTTTGCAACCAAGGAAAAATAAGAGGATTTTTCACATTCGTATCAAAGCATTGCTAACTTTCTAATGTTTGATGATGTCAAAATAACAACTTTAAAAAGTTAGCAGTGTATTGATACAAATGTGAAAAGTCCTATCTTTCCTTGGTTGCAGGAATAATACCCAAGTACCAAACCTAGTAACTCACAATCACTGCCACTAAGAAGTGTTGGTTCATCATCTTTTATTATTATAAAACATAAATTATGCAGATCTTTGTTTATTTTGCATTGAAGTTTTGCTTTTCCTATTGGGGTGAGAAATGATTCTCCAAAAGTGCGTAATTTTTTCTTTGTTTTGTATATTATTGGTGATGGTTGAATAGTATTTAAGCACTTTTTTAGACATGATGTTTACATCGGCTCCTGTGTTTATTTTTATTTTTACTTTATTGTTTAATAAAATATGTTCATACCAGCCATTAAACGAATGAGTTGAGTCTACACGTCTGACGTATGCAATTGTATTTTCAACATCACTGGTATATGATGAATCAGATGTCGTAGTATCGTGTACTTCGTGCACATAACATCCATTTCTATTTTTATAATACTTTGTGTTTGAGCATTTTTGTGTTTTTAAAATTTTATGGTCGTAACTTCTTGTACGGCAATTATTGGCAAACTGGTTTAACTTTCCACAATTATAGCATTTTTTATCAAATGCGGGACACTCATGTTTTGGGTGATTATGGTTGCACTTTTGACAATTTTGAATGTTTGTTGTTGTAATTTTTCGCTATTACGTTAATACATAATTCAGACTTTCCCAATAATTCATTTTTGAGTCTTCTAGTTTCCTGTCCACGTATTATTTCCAGTGCTTTTTCTAGTGTAATATTCACTTTTTCAAATAATCTGTCTTTTGGCCCTTCTTTTTGTACCATTATAATTCTATCTCGGAGGATATTTTATTTTTGATCCCCGAAGTCAGCTTTTTCAACTACTAATTTTAAGCAAGTAAGAAAGTGATCAATTGATTCTTCCTCGTGCGGCTCCATTGTATATGCTTTTACTCTGTCATGTAATGTTTTCATTGTGTTGAAATATTTATCCATTTGTTTTAAAACAGGTAGCAATTTTGTTTTATCTTCCAGATTTGTGTGGTCTAATGATGTTATTACATCTCTCCCTTTTCCAATGAGATGACGTAATATTCCTAATTTTACTTTATCTGATTTCATATCATTTTCTGTTACTTCTATGAAATTTAGGAATAATTTTTTCCATTCACTCCATTTGACTGACATATTTCCTTCCATGGATAGCGGTTCGATATTGTAAAAACGATTGAATTGTGACGCCATTTTGTATTTCGTCAAATATGATATGAAAAAAAAATTTTCTATAAAAACTCTTGTTATCAATATTTTTAAATATTCACTGTCTTGTAGACTTTAGAATTTTTTTTTATTATTTCATTAATACACCCCTGACATCAGGCGTCACTTTGTAATTACAAGTATTAGCCATAACATAACAACTAATGAAATTACGAAGAAATGGTGAAAAAAATAATAATGTTAATCATTGTAAATCTGGTTAATTATTTTAAATTTAATATATTTTAAAAAAAACTGATACATACAATATATTTTCTAGCATTCCTAACAATAGATTTAAACATGCAATTTTGCGGACATGCAAGATAAAACGCTGAAAAAAAATCAAGTCAGATTAGATTCTATTGTTTTCTTGAAAAAGATTCAAAATATTTTATTTATTTGGCAATCGTCAATCTTATGTCATGTTAAGTGATGGCTGTAAGAAATTAGAGCAAATCCCTCCTTTCTATCATCAGCTGTATTCCTGAGAAATCGGAGAATAATGAAAACGTTTCACAAATTGCTCTCTCATTCAGCTGGATTACAAATGTCTACTTCAGTATAATCAAAGAACAATTGGAAATTTTCGATATGAATTCAACTTATTAACTGGTAATTTGGTTATATCATTTACAAATTAAATTGGACCTGAAAGAAATTCAGATAAATAAAAAAAAGTGCACAATAAAAAAAACTTAACACTAAGGGTTAAAAAAATATATTTTGTTTTAATGATTTATACATGAATCGATTTAAACATAATAATAGAAAGAATAATACAAATATAAAATTTCAATAATGTATATTTTAATTATATTGAATAATTATTGAACATTTCTTTTTAAATTAAATAAAATATATATGACATAAGTGGGTTAGACATTTTTATTATCAAAACTAAAAAAGTTTTACACTGAATTATACCTGATATCCTAATATAAAGACATCAATTAATAAACAATTATTTTATGAAATTTATTGTACATAGAATAATTATTTGGCACATTTGATCTTTAAAATTTATTTGCATTAATCATATAAGAGTACCAATATCAGGGATATTTTGTAGTGCAAATGTTTGTTGTTTTTTTTAAAAAAATAATTGAAAAATATTTTAAAGCTTACAATAATATATCTGCCCAAAAAATGTCTGCAAGTATACACAAGATAGTCTGAGTGAGGAATGATTAAAATGTTTGAATCAATATGCATGATCTTGCCCTGAAGTAAATCCAAATGTATAAGTTTAGAGTCGTGACATATTTTTCATCCACGTCAGTTTACTTAAACAAATATCCTATTTATTAACTTTTTTTTTTGAGACAAATAGAAAACATGCATTAGCCAAATTATGATGTGAATGTGTACCATGCATTTATTAAATTATTTATCTATGTATTTATTTATTGTTATTTAATGTTTCTATATTATAATAATTACATTTATGGAAATGAATTTATTTTTATCATTTGTTCTCATTTCCATTCATCTAATTGCATATTTTAATTTATCTTTCAAAAATAAATAAACTTTATTTACAATCAAAGCACACTACATAAGTAAGTAATCAATTATAAAACTTGGTTGGGAAATATACTATCCCAATGGTTACTGGGAATGCCTGATTAAGTATTCAAGAATATAAAGATTAGAATGATACAAAGTCTAAAGAAACAATTAATGTAATATAATATTTCAATGTAATAATTCATTACAACCATCCGGAAGTCAACACAATAAAACAAATAAATACATGGATCATATCATTGAGCAACAGAACATAGAAAAGAAATTAATTCGAACATTTTTCAATATAGCTTAAAAACAGGAAGGCTTCAATATATATAAGAAACAACAATCAACATTAAATAAGGTAAGCATAACATAAAAGGCCATCAACAGGCCAAACTCGCATACAGGTCCCAACATGAACAGAAATCATAATACAAAATCCAACAGAATCAGACAAGCAGTAACAGTGATGAGAATCTCACTTGGACAACAAGAATCAAGTTAGTATTGGCACAAATCCGGATCCCAGCAGTCAAAACTATCAAGGACTTTCCCAGACACTATTCCACTTCCCCCAAACAACAGCCCATCTGTCATCGGTTGCAGTGAAATGCACAATGTCGAGGCCCCTCTTTGTGATGAAGTAGACAAAACAGTTTTCTCTGGTAAAATCTCATACTGAGGAGCACCCTCAATAAATACCTTATCCCCAATCAAGATTCTTAAAGTCATGCTGAGACACATTCAAAATCCTCCAGTGTTAAATCTGGAGTAATGACAAGCCTCAACCATACTTCAAACTTGTTCTGTCCCCATCTACTTTTGTAATCATCATCCAACATTAGATATCGAGCTCGGTTAAAATATATTCTGTATCTTGGTTTATTTACCTCCTCAAGCCCTGAGGATTCTCGATCATCCTCCACAATTCAAAATTGTCACTTTCACTTTGGACGTCTTCCACCAATTCCAAATTGTCATGAAGGTGTCCATTTTTTTGTGCATCACTCACTTCAAAAACCTTGACAAGAATCAGTGTCTGGTCCATGACCTCATCCATTAACTCAAATGTCTGATCGGACTTCTCAATATTGTCAGAAACAGACAAGTGCTTGGGCCCTGATGCTCCTTTATTATCATTGGCCTTATGCTTTCCTTTTATATTCTGTCCAGTCAATCAGGATTCGATGAACTCTTACTCGATCTCCCAGCCTCCTGACTTACCGAGCTGTGAAGGAAGTTTTTGGCATCCGTTCTATGTTTGCCAGCTTTCCTTTTGTATTTTGCAGCAGGCATGACTGCATACACTCAAAATCATGTCAGAATCGAACTCTGTGCCAGAATCGGTAGACAACCAAGGAGTTTTTTCAAATGGTTATAGAATGGAATGACTCGTTTGTTCTGAAGGCTGTGATAAGCCAGGATTAATTGGTAATGACTATCCCTTCCCTCTTGATTAGATATAACAGCTTGCCCCTTTTGTCCGGACACAGTTGTACAATTATGTATACTAGTCTTCCTAAGCTTGAAATTCAGGCACATCCTTGAGGGACAATCCCTGACAAAATGAGACCTCAACCTGCAGCGGAAACCCTGGCAGAATGCCTCGAAAAGATATTAGGGGTCCTGACTCTGCAAAGAGAACAGTGGGAATGTCTAAGAGAAACCTCTTTATTGAGGATGATTAATTATTAAAGGCAAGTATTTTGTAGTACATTATGAATATTAATTCAGCTAATGGAGTAATTAGGATTCAATCTTAGGATTTATATTTCCATTGTGTTGACCATTACAGGCTTATATTCGACAGAGTAGCATCTAGAAAGATGTCTGCTTACATAGCACTCAAAAATTAAAAATATTTGTAAGTTTGGATAAAGAAATGTTTTAAATCCTCTTGCTATGGTCCATATTTTATAAGTTTTGTTTACATAGATTTACAATTCACCATATTTTATAGATTAGTTATTCCATGTATGCTATATATGTTTGATTTTGGACTTTTTTTTCTCAGCACATTATATAAAATCTATTTGTGTGACATGTGGGATCACTAAATTATACTTATTGCATTTTAGGCATAGTTAAACTTATAACCCTGATATAATTTTATAAAATAATTTGAATTATCAATATGATTAAACAGCACATATCAAAGGCTCATTACCTTCTGATTAAGAACCCTGAGATCAGTGAAACTTATATATTATTAAAATTACATCCATAGAAGAAAATGTTTAATTGCAATGTCAGAAGATACCAATAATTTTTATACTGTATGCTCGATAAATATAATAAATGCTTTACAAGTTGAGAAAGTGAAATAAAGATTATGATAGATTTGTAGTTTATAGATGGTAGTTGAAAAAGGATATATTATTTTCTTTTATAAAGTTTTTGAAGTAGTAGTTGGTTAGGTATACTGTGGCCACTGGGCAACACTGCAGTACCATCAAAAAGCCTGCAAGTGATAAATTTCTATCCAAAAATCTCTGAAACCTAAAAATTAAAATGCCTAAGGCAAAATAAATCAAAGCAATCCTTCTAAAATACAAATTTAAAAAAAAATAGAAGAAAATTTGAATTACAAAAACAAATCGGTGAAAATACGTCAAATGCAAACCCACTCCCCACCCCATTGAAGAATTCTATCTAAAAATCACTGAAATCGAAAAATTAAAAGCCCAAGGCAAAGTAAATTGAACAAAAATCCTAAAATACAAATTAAAAAAAAAAAAATCGAAGAAAAAGCTATACAATTCTAATAAGAAAATCTACAATACTAAATCTGAAAAAAAATAACGAAGCTTCATTAAGGGCGGGAATGCAATCGGTGAAAATATGTCAAACTCACACACACACCCTCCTGCATGAATTTGATCAAAAATAAGTAAAATGCAAATTACAAAAGCCAAAAAAATCATGAATGCTATTTTCAAAAGCCTATGAAATAAAAAGTATAGTACTAAATCTCAAAAAAATTAATGTAGTTTCATTAATGGTGGATGGCATACTTATTAAGTAATTAAATATTAATTTAAATCTTTAATTTCTGTTTCAATTTAATTCATTATTTTTCTAAGAATTTCATATAACATAAATATATAATGAAATGTTTTTGCAACTATTTATCAGTTTCTAACTTAAAATTGTGTAGATATTTAGCTTTTTTTTTTATTGTTAAATTTCTTAACTTAGCTGTTTTGGTGATATTAATAAAACAAAGGTGATCCCCAAGTGAATAGAAAATGGCACTGCATGATCGTATTTACTTTCACTTTAAAAAAAAATTATTTTTAAAATTAACATTTAACCTAGACGCAATTTTAAAAGTTAGATAAATAGTTGCATAAACATTTCATTATATATGTATGTATGTTATATGAGATTCTTAGGAAAATAATGAATTAAATTGATACACAGAAATTAAGGATTTAAAAAGATATATATAATCACACTGTAGCATATTACACATCACAGTTTGTACTTGCAAATGAAATAGATGATGTAATAGACCTCTTACAATCGCTTGTGTAATAGCCTTTTCACATGAAAAATATAATTGCTTGGGCTGACAAATTTAATCAAAATGTAACTGAACTAGTCTTTCGAAATACTTGCTTAGTTTTATTATGTATTAATTATTTTTGAATGCTAAAAATACAAATTGGTATTATATTTATTTTTTGATGGTGTTAATATAGATTTTTTTTTATACAGATGAATACAATATTAAACATGCATGCACAAACTTTCAGGCAACATTTCAAAAACCTGCACTGAAATTTAAGTAGATATAATGTTCTTACCATCTTTTCTTACTCAAAATGATGAAAATTTGGGATCTCTCAAAGACAGAACATGAGGCAGTGGAGTTCTTCCAAAGTAAAAGGGTTCTGCTCTTAAATTGCATTGGGATGTTATATTTTGCGAAGCTATCTTTAAATAATTGTTTGCTAAGGCACCATCATTGTATTTTTTAAGCCACCAAATAACCACTATTAAAATACCTTCTCTAAATAATTTTGCTCAAAATTTGAACCTTTTTAATGGATTTTTATTCTGCAAACATCAAGTGATGGACAACTCAGCCTGGAAAGAAAATTGGTAATATTTCTTCACTGCAGATCTCTATAAATCTATTTCAAAAATTTATATTTAAATGAAGCTAGCCATAATCATATGGGGGGGATGCTTTATATATTAGACCAATTTGTTTTTGTATTTTATAGCTAGTTTTATTTTTTAAATAGCTATGAGCTCATTATCTATATTTACTTAATAAGTATGTGTGCATGTGTGGGGGGGATTGTTTTATATTGTGCCAAGGCCAAATTGGCACATGTATATAAAATAATTTTGTCTAAAAAAATTATTAAAATAAAAATCTTTCGTAAAAGAGTTTGAACTAAAAGTTGGAAAATAATTGATTAAAAGTGGGAAGGGGGTTTTCTTTAGAAAGTTAAACTAAAGTTTTATAAAAGGAAGTAAAGTTTTTCTTATTAGTATTCATAAAAATAAATAGTTAAGTTTCAAAATATAAATCTCTTTTCATTCGAGTTTATTAGAATAAATTATACATGTGCGTAAATGTAAGCTTGTTAATAAAATATAAAATAAATGTGTGTATATGTGCGTGTTAAAATCATATTGAGAAAAACACATGAAAATAAATGTTAAAATGAGAGGTAAAAACATATATTTAAAAACACAGTGATGGTCTACTAATTAAAAGTATAGAAACAACACGTGTGATGACTACTACTAATTAAACCATCTTCAAAAACATGAGATTATCAAAGGAATTTCGACAACAGATATTGCCGGAGGATATCAAAACAAAAACACTTCACAGGTATAAATAGCCTTTTTTTTATCGGACAGTCAGTGAGGACAATCATTTCAGTCTAGTCTAGAGATAACTGCAATTTATTATGTATCCAGAAACAGAAATGCAGTGTTAAAACCTTCGGAAAACATACGTCTTTCTCTAGCCTGAGTCAAATAAGATCAGCAAGATCTGCCCGTGAAATAATGTCTTTGTAACAGCTTGAAGAATCTCCGTCAATATCTAATTGTCTCCAATAATAATAAAAGTGAATAATAATGAAACTCTTCAAGGAAACATCCCAGCCAGCTGGAAATATTCTCACCTAAAGCAGTAACCAAAGAAAACAAAGTTCTACGTCCACATTCAAAATCCTAGGTAAGTCACATTAATTCACAAAACTTCCAGAGACAAGTAATTTGAACTCTATAAGCATGCATAAAATGAACTATTGGTGTGCATGTTTGTGAATGCTGTATGATTTTATAAATGTCAAAAATTATTTATGCTTTCTCATAAGATATAGTGTGTTAATTTAAAATATGTGTGTTATATTAGATTTATAAAATGCTTAAAATTAGTAATGTTAATTAAAATAAATGGTCTTTAAAACTTAAGCCTTAATTTGTCGGTCAATTCTTTTTATCAACTCTTTTATTAATTCTTTTACCAATTCTTTCACCACTACTTTTGTATAAGTTGTTAATGATTAAAAAAAAAGACCGAGCTAGTTAAGGGAATTGTTTCAAGCGCTGGATTATGAGCCTACTTTCCGAATACATTAGTCTTGACTAGCTGGCGCCCGGGGTTTACTCCAAAACAAATAAAGTATTTGGATAGTAGGGGTTTGAATTTAGCAGCCAAGGTGGGCCACGATCTGATCGTGGGTATTGTTGATAGTTAAAGCTATCAATAATATTTCCTACTTTGCTCGAATGTGCCGGTTCGTTCACGTAACATTTATAATTACATAAAATTATAAATGTGTTATAAAGAAGTTTGAAACCAATCAAAACCTTTGCAGTGTAAGATCTTCTGCAGAGCGAACCCGGTACAATATATTAGACCAGTTTCTGTATTTTATAGCTAGTTTTATTTTTTAAATAGCCATGAGCTCATTATCTATATTTAATTACTTAATAAGTATGCCATCTGCCATTAATGGAGCTTCATTAATTTGTTTGGGATTTAGTATTATACATTTTCTTTTATTTCATAGGCTTTTGAAAATAGCAGTCATTTTTTTTTTTGTAATTTGCATTTTATAGTTGATCAAATTCTTCATGTGGGAGGGTGTGTGTGCATTTGACATATTTTCACCAATTGCATTCCCACTATCTACCATTAATGAAGCTTTTTTAATTTTTCTCAGATTTAGTATTAGAGTTTTTTTGTTTTTGTAATTCAAATTTTATAGCGTTTTCGATTTTTTTTAAATTTGTATTTTGGAAGGATTTGTTTGATTTACTTTGCCTTAGCCATTTTAATTTCTTGATTTCGGTAATTTTTGGATAGAATTCTTCATTGGGGGGATGTTGTGTTTGACGTATTTTTACCGATTTGTTTTTGCGTTTTCTATTTTTTTTTTTAAATTTGTATTTTAAAAGAATTTGTTCAATTTACTTTGCCTTAGGGATTTTAATTTTTCGATTTCAGTGATTTTTGGATAGAAATTTATCACTTGCAGGCTTCTTGGTGGTTCTTGATGGTACTGCAGCATCGCCTAGTGGCCACAGTTCACCTAACCAACTACTGTTTTTGATAAATGAATAGGGATATTTTAAGTGCATTTACTTTGTATAATTACTGAACTGAGTCATAATTAATTGTATGAAAGGATATTTTATTTTTATATGTGCATTAGAGAATGCAATATGTGCAGTATCTGATCTGGATCTGTGGATGGTTTTTATGCCAGAGGTTTAAACGATGTATTAGATATTTGTATCTATAGAACTGCTAATGCAGGTTGCCTAGTTTTATTTATATTTACTAATGAATAATTTGATAATATCTTAAAGACAATAAGCATTAACTATCCCAAGTTTCTATAAAGAATATTGTCATAGAATTTCCAATCTTTCATTGATAAATTAAACACAGAGTCTATTGGGCAAGGTTGTGAAACAAGAGTTATCAAAATAAATTATTGTTGCATGATGAATTATGGAAATAACTCTGAATACAATATACTATCTGAGATTAATGAAATTAGAAATCTTACTAAGAGAACACATATTGGGAGGGGCCAATAAAATATAACTTTAGAAATTAGCAAATTACAGTAATAAAACATTAAAGTAAATGTAAAGTGAGAGAGACAAACTTAAGTAAAATATATCCAATTCTTAATGAGAATGACAGTTAATGGGAAAGGATAGATCTCATTCTGAAATATTAGAATAAATTTTTAAAAAGTATGAAAAGAATAGAGGTAGAAGTAGAGTCAAATAGCCTAACAAAATATGATAAAAATAGGCATGAACTATTTTATGGAAATATTAATGCAAACTCTTAATGACATGAGGTAGACTTTAAAAAATAGAATGGAGAAAAATCAACACAAAATGAAACAGTATTATCAAGATATAGATGATATAATTTGAAAAGGGCTACAAAAATGACCAAACCTTTTATAAGTACAATTGAAAAGGAACAAATAAATTGAGAATGAAAGAATTTAAGTAAATCAAATAAAAGAAAATGCCAAACAAAGTTGAACAATGTTATAAAAAGGAGTCAATATAAGAGATGAAACCAAATTAAATGGAAAAAAATATGCAGATGGATAAACAGATTAGGAGTAATAGAAAATAAAATACAACTTAAAGGCAGTAATAGTAAACAAAACTTAATGACCCAGAATAAAATATTAGTTTCTTTATTAGATTTAAAAGAGAAAGAACAGAATTCTAATTCAATAATTTTTTTTTAAAAAGCAGGTAATACTAAAGAACAAGTTTATATTAACTATAAAACGCTAGAGATCTTAAATAAAGTAGAAATAGATGAAGCAAGTGATCAAATTTCAAAAAATGTTGAAATTATAGAATTTAAAAATAAAATTGATGCCAAGGTTGAAGTAGAAATTGATTTATCTGAATTTAAAGTATGGTTAGCAAAAACCATTACATGGAAAGTACAAGCAGTAGACAATAAATGTAAGTGTAGAAAATAATTTAGATGAATATCAGAAAATTCAAAATGTTCAAATTTATTCAAAAGAAATAGCAATGAAAAATTTCAATAAAATGATAGTAACATAATTATCAATAAACAGTGGGAGAAATAAATAATGAATTGCACTTTGGAATGGAATGTATAGGACATGGAAGTAAACAAAAATGTGAAAGTAAAGAAATATGTTATATGACCTATTAAATTAATAAGATATGGGGAAATGTTTCAAAAAATAAACACAAATATAGAAATGATTAAAAAAGACATCAGTATTGTGGCAGAAATAAAACAAAAGGATATCCAAACAACAGTGATGATTAATGAAAATTGGAAACAGATGGAGGTAAGATAAAAAAAAGTATGTGTAGAATGAAGAAGTGCAAAATATACTTGATAAATGTCCCAAGAACATACTTTTACTCATATACAGGTATATCTTAAGATTGTCCACAGAAAATAATTGATTTTAGGTTAAAGGAAATATATTATGCTGTAAGTTCAAAACCAAAAATACAGACTTGAAACAATGCAGAATTATTTTGATATATAATAAATATATTACTATATAATGGTGAAAATTTATTTGTGACTTTATAACTCAATAAATTCTGCTCCAATCTAGATCCATTTTGCATGATTTTCCTTTTTTCATATAGAATTTTACTAGCTTATAAATGTTTGCTTTTTAAAAAATAAAATTGTAATTTGCAATATGAAAATGTGAAGAAAATTAATATAACTTTTCGAATGATGTCACAAAAATACAAAAAGAGGGCAACACTGATAAAAAGATTACTGATTTGGACATTTTTTAAAATGAAATGTATAGATTTTGCTAAACCAATGTAAAATTTGATTTTGTAAATATATTTTAAATTAAATTGCATTTATACTACACATTAAATTTCTCATTTGAATAATTCAGATCAGTTACAATAATGAATTAGATAAACTTTTAGGATTTCAGTTTAAATATATATTAAACAAATGTTAAAATAAAATGGCACAGGTACAGAAAGAGAAATACCGAATTTGATAAACTTTTACCATGAAGTCAGTTTAAATATATTTAATGCATGAAAAAATAAATGTTAAAATGTCATGGGTACAGCAAAAAAAATATTAAGTGAATTTGATAAACTTACCATTTTCCTTTAAATATATTCTCACATGATAAAACGAGTTTAATACATTTACTTAATATGAAAAAATAAATTTTAAAATAGTGAGAATATTAACCATTAATTAATTAAAATACTAATGGGTATATATATAATAAAAAGATAGGCTAAATATAAGAAATAAAAAAAAAACGGGCGTAGGCTTCCATTATCTTCTAAAAAATGTCAACTTACAAAAATTTAAAAAAGGTAACTTTATTACAATATAGAAAAAATATTTTTTCTTTATTTATCTATTAACTACATATATCTTTTATAATATATACATAAACTATGGATTTTTGAAGATTTATGTTACTTAGCTCAATTTAAGCAATAAATCAAAAATAAATGTAAGGAGTAGCCTCACATTATTTACATTTGAAAAAATGACTTGCAGTAATTAAAAACTGACTTTTCTGCACTTTAAGGTTTGCATAAAGAACTGTGTGTATAATATAGACATATTTATAAAAATAAAAGTATATTTTACTTTCTTCCAAAAGATAATTTATATATCAAATGTGGTAAATAATTTAATAAGTTAAATTTTTGATATAGAACTTTCAACTTGAAACATATTTGCTGAAGTGTACTTTATTGCATTGGAATATTCTATTTGTTATTATATAAAAAAAATGTACTCTAAATTTTGTATTGCATTAGTGTTTTATTTGCTTATCCAATTGTGATCTTTAAACTGTAAGGATATTTTAAATAAAATATTCTGGAATTGAATGGAAAGAAAATGACTTAAAGATTTATAAACTGTCTAGGAGTGATATAAAAAAAATTTTTTTCTTTTTAGATATCTCTAAGTTTATCTAATGTTTATAATATTTTTGCTGGTAACTTATTTATTATTTATGTGTATCATGAGTGGGTACTGGAGTTCTAAAAACATATTTGTGTTATTATATTAACAAAGGTAAAATGAACATTTGGTATGGGATTGTTTAGCGAATAGTAAATGAATAGATATGCATGTGGAGATGTATTATTTTATAAATTGATTTATAATGTAACGATTACTACCTTATCTAGCTTTATATTTGATTGATCATATGTTATCTGAACAAAACCTATTATCTATAATTCACCGAGATGGCTGTACAGTCACCACTGACCTGGAGATGTTATTCTAAAACTCAGCTCCCATAAAATATATATATATTTATATATATACTCAGCAATATTTCAACTATATACTCAGCAATATTTCAACCTTCCTAACTAATATTTCCCTATCAGCATATTTATGGACATCAGTATTATCTGATTCCAAGCGACAATTCTATGGTTTGCATAAGAATTACCCTGCAGGATTTATATATTGATTTCAGTGCAATAACAAAGCTAGACCCTAGCTAGCTCAGGGCAGGTAGTATCTATACCGATGGAGATATGTTGCTAAATGAGTATATATCACACTGAACCATTTAAAAACACGTATATTTTAACTCAGATAACATTTAAAGAAAAATAAATAAGTACTCATTTGTTTTAATAAAATAGATATATATATTTTTAATGGTGGAAAATTATTTAATACATATACTAGTTTTTAATTTTAATGTGGTTTACATAAATTAAAAATGCAAAGAATAACAAACTTTACATAGGTGACTTATAATTTGTACGATAATAAATTAACAAAGATTACCTTTAGTCCCTGGCCATAGAGATCCAAAAATGTCTACTTTGAACTGTCGATGAAATATAGATCAGATGTTATATTATTTGACAGGATGAAAGGGTTGGACGTGGACTTTGATGAATCGGTAGATGACAGGATCACATAACATATTTCCTCTATGTGGGCAGTGGAATAAAGCCCAGCATGTATAGGACTTTACCCCCCACATTATCATGTTGGCGCAAATATAATTTTCTTCCAACAGCATAATTCAATTAATCACAATAGTCAATAATCCTAAGTTAATTGATTTTTTTCCTATTTTTATTTTCTTTCTTTTATCATATAAAGTTCTATTTCTTTCCATCTCCCGCAATCTTTCCCAAAACTCAGAAAATGTTCGATATTTTTAATGTTATCCTGTCTGATCTACTCAGTCCTGCATACCAGTTTCAGATCTGGCTTCTTTTTTCTTCTCATTTTATCTTAAAACAGTCCATTCATAAATTTAAAAAATAACTTTATACAATAAATAATGCAAATAGCATTTCATAGGTAACATGTTTCATTTTTCAGTGATATATTTTTAATTAAAAATAAAAAAAATTATACATAAAAAAATATAAATTATACATTTTCCAGAGTTCTTTGTCTTTCATATCATGTATATGATAAATAGTATGTGTTTGCAACTACTTTAATGTCATTTTCAAAAAACCTTTAAAGTATGATTTGTCATATATCACATATTGTATTGGGCAATATTTATGATGGTTTATTCTCGTCAAGTTTATTTAAATTAATGATAGTAATGCTAAATTTTACACTTGCAGTTAAGTATGGATGTTTGATTATCCCATCATTTTGCCAATCCTCTTCATTGGTGTTAGTGATAAAATGTTGAAAGCATGTGTGCTATGACCATCTTTATTTGCTCTTGATATTAGAATAATTTTTGAAATAGTAATGGGGTTAATATTCATAGCATGAATATTTGATGTGCAAAGACTTTGATAAAACATTCGTTTAAACTTCAGTAGTTATTTTGTATAGACATAGAAAATTATACATCCTTCCCAATTTTATCTTGTTCTTTTGTTGGTAACATAGCTTACTAAACACATGAAAGTTTCTTATACTAATGACATACTTAAAATGATAGATTTTGAAATAGAAAATTTTATTTATTCATCAGAAATGTTCCCAACCTATAGAAAAGCTGTCATTTTTGTAAGGTTTTTTTAATTGCTCATCTTTTAAAGTCATTAATCTTGTATTAAGATTTGTAGGTGTCCCTACTATTGTATCTAGGTGCATAGTCTTAAGGTATAGCCTTAATATATATTACTTGATTAACAAATTTCAATCATGCATGGTCTTACTGTAGGGCTGCAAAATACACAATATCAAATTATTAACTTCAATTATACACTAACCAAAACTAAATATGGTACTATAGCATCTACTTTTTCCTCATCACTAAATATCACATTTTCTTCACGATTTAAATACTATATCTATTCAGTTCTGTACTGCAGTTAAAAGTACATGTACTGCTTTTTTTCAGAGCATTTTTTTCTTCAAAAAGTTTATTCCATATTTTTTTTGTAAAATATATTTTATTAGAATCCAGAAATGTACCTGGTCTATAAAAAGACCATCATTTTTATAAGTTTTTTTTTAACTGGTTGCTTTAACAATTTTTTTTTTGCTTTGCGAATTACTTGCTGGGAAATGTACCCAGCCTATTGGAAGGAATTACTTCCTATGCATAAAATGCTTCATAAAAATTAGTTTAATATCTAAATAAATAATTATTTTTTCCCTTAAAAAATGTCCTCTAACAAAGAAATGTTGAACTTGAATATCATGTGATGTTATAGACAAACATTTAGGGATTTTATATATGTGGTAGATATTTTAAGAATTTAAATTGATTATTAAAACATTATTGTAATTATTTATATTTTGATTATGTGATATTAATATTTGATTTGTAATTTCTGACTTAGTTATCACCACTGCATAATCAGAAAATCTAAATCACATGTATAATATTTGAGTTACAAGAATACAGTCACTTCATTAAAGTTCATGTTGTGTAGCATTGGAGTTATCTCAAAGTTTTAAGATTATTTGGATTAGATTATCTTTATTTTAATTATAATAGTTTCATGTGATCTCTAAGTGTGAACAAAATCGCTTTCTTACTCATTGTACAATTAGTGCTCTCACATGTTGATTAGAATTGCATAAGAATAATAATGTCTTTACTGTTATAGTAATATGATTTAAACCCGAGCTATATAGTCAATTTTGAAAGTGGGTGTGTAGTTGCTAACATTGGCTGATGGTAAAGCTACAATGTATATGATAATAAAAAGATAGGCTAAATGTAAGAAATGAAAAAAAACAATCAGGGAGGTAGGCTTCTATTATTTATCTTCTAATAAATGTCAACTTACAATAATTTAAAAAGAGTAACTTTACTACAGCATTGAAAAAATATTTTTTCTTTATTTATCTATTATCTACCTATCCTTTATATATATATACACACATAGGTTATGGATTTTTTCCTTGTTACTTAGCTCAATTTATGCAATAAATCAAAAATGGATACAAGGAGTCGCCTCACATTTACATTTGGAAAAAATGTTGACTTACAATAATTAAAAACTGACTTTTCTACAGTTTTTTAAAAATGAATTTACACAATATTAAAAATTCTCCAATGCAATAATTTACTTTTAAAAATAATAGCAGTGTGTAATAATTAACAATTTTTTATTAAACGCTTTATAAATTATATACATTAGAAATAATAAAAATTATCTAATGCAATATTTTAAAGAATCCTTAAAATACAATTTCATTATACTTTATATATATACAGTGCATGTTAATATCTCATATTTTTTGTAGGGAATAGTTAGAATACATTACACAATATATGCATTGATTCAGAGATGGCACTTCAGGCAGCTTGATGAGAAGACCAATTATTTTTTTACTTGGACACACGCATTACAATCACTATTATTGTCAATAAGTTTATTAATTAAACCATATACAAGCATGAAAATAAATAATTTAGGCATTTATGTCAATGAACAAAGATAAACAAAAATTATCTCGTAAATTTATAGTATTTTAACAAAAACAAGGAACTCATCAGATGACCCCATATGTCAACAGAATATTTATTAGTTAAATTGGAAATGCAGGATTCTATTCAAAATATATTTCCATTCTTGCTATTAAAAGATGTGAAGGTTGCCTTGACAGCAGTTAGAAATATTGGTTGCTATATTCACTGTGAATGTTTAGGTGGTTACTGGTTGGAAACTAAAATATATTTATATTAAAAACATATAAATATAATATGTATTAAATAGAAAACCAGAAAACGTATCTCTTGAAACTAATTATCATATATAAAAGAAGTTATTCAAATTAGGAATGTAGGATTCTGATCAATAGAATAAAAATAATAACTCTTGAAAAAAAAATGTTTATTTAAACATAACTTTTAAATAGCATGCCAGGAAAAAATTCCATGAAACTAATTATTATTTACAAATATTTGTAATTAATCATCTTTATAAGTTTTTATGTTTTGGCATGTCTTGGATATATATATCACAGTGTATGCTTAATAATTAGTAATACTAATTAGATAAACAGAGCAAAACTCTCCATACAGTATTGCCACCTGTGCTAAACAGAGTAATCAATGGATGCCAGAAGGCTTGTGCATAAAATCCCTATCTAATGCCTACTCATCCAATATCCCCAGACTAGTTTCTGGCTTGTGCCCGTCGTCAGTGAGGAGCTTTGGATCTGAGAGCACTGCATCTAGATCTTAGGATCTAATGCAACCCTCTAGCAAACACCTTTTATCTCTACTTAACTACAAAACTATGAGAATGAAATTGAAAACATAAAAAATATTTTCAATCTAAGCTCAATAGCTTATATAGTCATATGGGTCTGAACTCAGTTCAGCACCCATACATTTTGGTGTCTTTGGCTCTTTTACAACCATAGCCACCACTATCCTATTAGGAGATATGATCATGTGATAATACTAATTAGTTTATCATTTGAAACTAATGTCCTAAAAGTTGATTATTCAATAGTATAACTGATTGTAAAAACTTAAAATTTTTTTATGATATTGCTGTTGGTAACTCATATTATTTTTTCAATTTACTAATGTATGTGAAGCCACAGGAACATCTAGTAATAGAATAAATTAAAATTTTTGTGCATATTGATATGGTTATGTAGTTACAATTATCAGAATTTTTTTGTTAATGATACAATTTTATTAATATTTATGAGTTTCAGTTATAAAATTATGTTGCAATTGTAGCTAGCATTCAGAAATAAATTGAGAGATGATAAAAAAGATAAATTGAACAGGACATACAATAAAGAATTAATGTTAAAAAGGAATTTCAAATGCATGTGTTTTTTTTTATTTTTTTCCTTTAAATAAAAGAAAATTGAGATAGACAGCTTTACTCAATTATAAGCAAAACAAAATAAAAAATCAAGCGTTGGTGGTCAAGAGATAAGCACAGCTGCCTTAAAAGCAGTTCTCCCGGGTTAGCGGTTCACTTCCCGGCCGATACTATGACACGAGAAAAAAAATCACTAATAAAATCATTTTATTAGTTCATTAATCTCTTTAGTGAGAGTACCTTTGCAAAAGCCAATACAAATATGGTTGTAGAATGGATCTAAGTTGTACATGGTAATATATCAGTGCAAGCATATACACTAATTTTGTAATTTATTAATACATGTGTGAATAACTAATGATTATGGGGAAAAAATCAATAATAATAATAATCATAAATCTGGTTAATTATTATTAAAATTTAATTATATGTAAAAAAAATTGATATATTAAATAATATTTACTAGCATTCCTAACAAAAGATTTAAATAAAAACCAATCACATGCAACTTGCTGATGTGCAAGATAAAATGCTGAAAGAAAAAAAAATTTAATTTAGATTTTTTTTTTTTTGTAAAAGATTTTAAATATTTTATTTATTTGATAATCATCAATCTTATAGCAGGTTAAAAGACAGCAGCAAGAAGTGAGAACGAGTCCCTCCTTTTCATCATCAGCTACACGCCTGAGGAATTGGAGAACTTGCTCTCTCATTTAGCTAATTACAAATATCTATTTCAGTATAAGCAAAGAACAACTGGAAATTGGGCCTGAAGAATGAAAAAAACTATCAGATAAAAAAATATGCAAAGTAAAAAAATTTAACACTAAGACTAAAAAAATAAAGTTTTACATTATTTATTGTGAATGTTTTAAAAAAATATATAGTTTCAATGATTTAAATTTTTTTTTTTTTTTCAATGATTTATAAATAAATTAAGTAGTTGCTTTAAAAATAATAATAAAAAGAATAATACAAATATAAAATTTCAATAATGTATATTTTAATTATATTGAATAATTAATTATTGAACATTTCCTTTTAAAATAAATAACACCAAAATATATATATGCCACAAGAAGTGGGATAGACATATTTTTATTATCAAAACTTTAGTACTGAATTATACTTGATATCCTAATATAAAAATATCGATTAATAAAAAATTAGTTTATGAAATTTATTTTATATAGAATAATTATTTGGTACATTTAATCTTTATAATGTTTACATTAACCATATCATAGTATAAGTATCAGGGATATTTTATTTTGTAGTGCAAATTTAAAAAATAAATAAATTGGGAAATGTATATTTTAAAGCTTACAATATTATCTCTGCCAAACTTTAAAAATAAAAATGTTTATAAGTAATATATTAGACAAGACACAATCAGAGTAAAAAATTATTAAAAAGTTTAAATCAATATGCATGCCCTCATTTCTGAAGTGAATCCAAATCTATGGTCATGATATATTTTTTCAGCATCATCAATTTATTTAAAATAAATATTCTATTATTTTTTTGAAACTTACAGAAAATATGCTTTAGCCAAATTATGAACTATACATATGCCATGTATTGAGTTATTTATTTATGCATTTATTTATTATTTTGTTTCTATATTTTTCTTATCATTGGTTTTCAATTTCATTCATCTAATTACAAATCATAATTTATAGTTTATAAAACGTAAGTAATAATTATTAAGGCCAAGTATTTTATATTACACTATGAATAATAATTCTGCTAATATGGTTAGGATCCAATCTTAGGAATTATATTTCCAATATCCATCATGGGCTTTGGCACATATTAATTAGATATCCTGGGTTACATGGCACTCTAAGATTTAAAAATATTTCTATGTTTGGATAAAGAAGAAATACATTTTCTTTTTCATGCTTTGCATTTTATAAGTGCTGTTTAATATATATTTATGATTCACCGTGTTGTTTTATAGATTAGTTACACAATATTAGTTTTACCAATTTGTAGTATATACATTTGATTTGATTTTTTTTCCTTTTCTTCATCAGTTTATATATATATATATACACACACACATATATATACAAAGTTCAAAACAAAAAAATGGTAACATAAAAATCATATGTGAGATGGTACATAAATAAATCAACAAAGATTCCTGTCTATCATGAAATTCACAGTTTGGGAAAATCATTTTGTAAATCATAATTCAAAACAAAGAGCATTTGGTAGGCAATTGGATAATAATCGATATCTGTGTAATAAGAAATATGATGACACATATTGATAGAGATAGACCTGAGTTGGTATCCTTGTTAAGTATTCTCATATCAATCAGATATCATCAACTTGGAAGAGTAACAAAACTATTTGATGACAGAATAAGTCTATATTGTATTTGCCAATAATTATATCCACATACAGCTGTAGGGCAGAACCATCGGTAACAAAAACTAATCATATTAACAATGTTGATGACTTGATGATATCTCATTGAAAGATTATAGCTAATGTTGTTGCCTTTTTGGAGTGATAATCCATTAGGATGACATTTGATCAACAACAGCAACATTTCCCATATCTACAAAATAGATTCCGAACTTCAGATCTCTGTATTATTGAGCATATACAGAATCTTTTCTAATTGATATTTGACTGTATCATGATCTATCTTTTAACATCTTGTTTTGAAAATTAAATGATATTCATTTCATTGGTATTAAGCCATTAGATAGAGCAATTTCCATGTATATGTACATTATTTGTGGGTTTACACAACTTTTCCAAAAACACTATATAGTAGATCTAGAATAGTAGACTTTTATAGCTTGTTCTGTTAAATGAGTTACAAAGAAAAAGCATCTTTAAAACTTTTCCTCGGACTTCTAAGACACAATAACAGAACAGTATGAAAGTGCTGTAAAGTTAGACTATTTGTGCCAAATGTTAATATAAAATGGATCAGTTTATCGACAAGTCTTTAAAAGACTGATTGAATAAAGTAAAAAAAAAATTTCCAGAGTTAATTGGCTGATATTTCAGTGAATTATGCCCCTGCAACATTTCATTTTGTATTATCAATCAATAAATGGATTAATGATACTCAGCCCTCTTATACTGAACGCTTTGCTTCTAAACAAAATTTCTGTAAAAAAAATTTCCATTCATGGTTTGCTTAATCATGCACATTAAAAAACATTCTACCTACTCAGGACTATTAAACAGTCTTCACCAAGATCTGTTTTTACATTTAGATCTTAATTATGAAAATCATTGTATATATATATTTTTTTAAATTTAAAACTTTGTAACAACAGTCATTTTTATTTTAATACTTTTTTTAATCTTTTTTTTTTTGTATAATATTAAAAAAATATAATTATTTAAAAATATCTGTGAGGGTATATAAGACATTTATAAATTTTTTACAATAAATTCTACATCAACATGATAATGTCAAATAACTTTATTTTTTAAAAATCAAAAACAACAAATAAACATATGTGTATTATCCAATAATATTTACCACACCGTGAAAAAACTAAGGTAGGAACCATTAAAAAATTCTTTACAAGTTTCAACTATCTTCAACATCTACAGGAATAGCAAAAGATTGTGTTTCATTACTATTTGTGTTTATACAAGAATAATAAAACAAATATTGCAATGTGATCCAATTGTTTTTTTTTAGCAATAAACTGGTATTGAAAAATGACTAAATTCTTGAATAATAAGGTTCAAATTCTCATAAAATAGTATTAATGAGATTAAGTGAATCACAATAATATAAAAATATTGATCCAAGTAGAATATCATTAGTCAGATACCCATCCTAATTAGAATTTTCCAAATTTTAAATCTGCATTATTAAAACTATCTGTATGCTGATAAAAATTTAAATAAGGAATAATTTTAATGATTTTAGATACTTTCTATCATAATAACATTATAAAATCATTTAAAATATAATGTATACTTTTATATTGATATAGAATCTTTAAATTGTAGTAATTAAAAAAATAAATATTTAATAAAACATTAATAAGAATGAAATATTTTATATAGCACTATGTTTTATAAACAGTAATAATAATCAGCTATTAAGCTAATGCACATGCGCTTTGAAGATTTAAATTATAAATGAATACTCTCAATTCCAAACACGAGATAAAGTCTTTTTTAAAAGATAGAATGAATCCATCTATCTTTTCTTACCCAAACGTTTGTGTATGGGTAAATCTTAAGCATTTGGAAATGAGAACATGAGATATTAAAATCTTTCAAAAAGACTTTATCTTGTGTTTGAAATTGAGAGTATTCATTTATCATTTAAATCTTCAAAGCGCATGTACATTAGCTTACTAGCTGATTATTATTACTATAAATAAGAATGTAAATTTAATAATACTTTTTTAATTTTAATTTCTTATAAAATATTTTTATAATTTTTTATTTAAAAAGTATATAAGCTTATTTAGTGATTTGTTCCCCCTCCATTGATTCTGTAAATTTGTGAAGACGTAGCAATCAACTTTGATCTTTTTTTAAAGTACAACTATAGAAAGTCTATTTTTAAATAATTAACATTACAAAGTTATTCATTTTTCCTATAAAAAAACAAACAAACTAACAACTCAAATTTAAATCATGCATTGATTAAGAAAAGTAAAATGAAGTGCTGACCAATGATATTCTATTTGTATTTTCTTTTACATGATGATCTGTAGTGATTATTTACAGTATGTATCTAAGTTTTTTTCTAAGCATTTCTTTTTATTTATAATCAAATATATGAATAGAAAAATATTCATCAAAATAAACTGAAAATATTTATTTGGATTGTATTTTATTAGTAAAAAAAAAAAATTATTTCTCCTTAGCACTCACTTTAATAGAACTTTGGTAATAAAAAAAATTTGTCTCTTCTTAATTTATAGAATACATTTCCAATTTATCTCATCTCTGCAGCAGTTCATACAATTCATTTAGTTGGATTGAAATTTTCCTTTTGCCTTTCTGATTTTGTTAGAAAAGAAAGACAAAAGATTGTTATGCCACTCTTTAACTAAAATGATATAGTAAAATCTAAAAAAGGTTTTGTTTTTAAAATTATTTCACCATATATTCAATACTTATGATTAAAATGGATATTATTAAGGAAATAAAATTGGGATTATTTACATATTTTATAACACAATGACTTATTATCATTTGACAAAATTATACTGCAAAATTACAATACAATAACAAAATTAAAATATTTTGCTGGGTACTATCTTCTCTCTCTTTCAAAAACAGAAATTATTTATTAAATATCAGATTGTTTTGTGAACTTTGCATAAATATATTAAAATTATTTGGCATAGAATATGCAAAGCTGTGAATGATTGTATGAATTACAAGGAACCTCAATTTACATAAATATGAGCATTGTTAAAAGATATGAGTGAATAGTGCTTTCACAAATGAAAGACTTACTGAAAAGATTTGGTGGGCTCGAAATTTAATAAGATTAGTAATGGGTTCCAAAGCTATTTTTTTCAAAGTGTAGTAGAATTTATGGTTAACCATTAATAGGTAATATTACACTTATGCCTTCAGCCATTCCATTTTAATAAAAAAAAAAAAAAAGTAATATAATTTAAATAAGTGAAATTTTTGGCTGAATCCCACTTAAAACTTTCATCATTTACTTTTCATAAGAACAAAAAAAAATTTTTTTTTTTTTTTTTGTAATTTACAATTTTTTTTTTTTAATTTTTTTTACAGTAATCAACATGATAACGTAAGATTGCATAGATAAATATATATATATGTGTATGTATATATCACAGTTCAAGTCCAACAAAAGAGAAAACTTGTTGAAGATATGAGCTTCTGATTGGAAGAAAATATCGCAGTTCGTCCGGTATAGGGTGACACTATAAAAACAAAAAAAAGTTGGAAAATTTGTTTGTATTGAAGTGTATGTGAAAGAAGTATTATAAGCAATATATATTAAAAGTAATAAGTCTCAACTTATGTTAAAATACATTTGACAACAACAACACAATTCAAGTAATATGTTTTAACTTATGTTTAAAATACATTTGACTACAGCAACACAACTCATGTTGTTTTATTACACAGCAATTTACATAAGTTTACAATGGATACCCAATTAGAAATGCGTAAGAGATTCCCAGATTAGTTTCTCTCATGAATACACAAATGATTCTGCAGTTAAACAACATAAATTGAATTGTTGTTGTCAAATTTTTTTTAGATAACCAAATCTTTAGTATAAAAAGCAAAACTGTCTTTATTAAACAGCTCAATGCCAATAAAAAATTTATCCAACAGTCTTCCAAAGATGAAGATTGAAGGAGAGGACATTATATACAACAGATCTAGCAACTGGTGGATAACGATGATTTATGGTTTTACCAACCCTCTTCTTAAAAATACCTAGTTACAAACTTTTTATTATTTAATTTCTAGAATAAGCATTGTAAATCATTCGATTGGTTTCTATAGATTTTATAATTCTGAAAATTCATAATAGGATAAAAATTACTGGACATGAATAAGATTGAACTATTGACTTTTTTGTATCAGAAAAGATCTAAAGTGGTAATGTAAAAGAGTTAAAAAAATTTCATTTTTAACACTTAAATGTCTTGCTTTGTTAAGGAAAATTTGTCATTATATTTATTCATACAATTTAAATGCAATAATATATGTGTCATTTTTTAATAAAGCAAATATCTTTTTATATATTAGTATCTATCCATAGTTATCTATTTTATTTCTAATCATTCAGCAGTTATAAAAAGAAAATTATATGAATTCCATTGGGAAAAATCCTACCTATATAGAGTAGACTTCATTAGCTTTTGTTAACTAATAGTAATTTAATAAATATCACCTTTAAATATTTTCATTAAACAAATGTTAGTTATTAAGAAAAAATGTCAGTCTTTATAGTATTTTGATTAGAACTATCATTTTTTTTAAGAAAGAGAAATAACAATTATGAGGGGTTTTTTTTTTTTATTCAGGCCAAATATTTCAAACTTTTTCATTTAAATGCTTAGTGTAATGAATGAAACAAACAAATTTTTGTTTACTAAATACAACCCATATGCTTTGTTATTTTCTTAATGAAATTATTTTCTAAAAAGTTTAGTTTAGAGAAAATTATCTATGGAATCAATATGGTGTAAATTAAAAAGAAATGAATACCACAAATCAGAAGTCTCTGGATACAAGTAACTCTTCAACATTTATATAATCTGTGTCTAATCTCTTTGTTAATTCTATTAGGATGATTAAAGAATACAACTTTTTTAGCCATTACAACAGCAACTTTTTGAAATCCTAACATTCTTTATTAAACCACTAAACATCACATGATCACCATTTCTTATGCTTGCACATAACTGTTATTAACACAGGCAAAACTCTCCATACAGTAGCGCCACTCAGTGCCAGCCAGAGTAACAATGGATGCCAGAAGGCTTGTGCATAAAACCCCCATCTAGTGCCTACTCATCCAATATCCCAGACTAGTTTCTGACTTATGGCCTTCATCAATGAGAAGCCTTAGATCTGGCTGGCACCGAGTGGCACTATTGTATGGAAAGTTTTGCCTGTGTTAATAACAGTTATGTACAAGCATAAAAATGGTGATATGTGATGTTTAGTAATTTAACACCAATCCTGCCTAATAGGATAGTGGTGGCTATGGTTGTTAAAGAGCCAAAGACACCAAAATGTATGGGTACTGAACTGAGTTCAGACCCATATGACTATATAAACTATTGAGCTTAGATACAAAATATTATTGTGTTTTCAATTTTATTCTTATAGTTTTGTAGTTAAGTAGAGATAAAAGGTGACTGCTAGAGGGTTGCATTAGATCCTAAGATCTAGGTGCAGTACTCTTAGATTCAAGGCTCCTCACTGACAAAGGCCATAAGCCAGAATCTAGTCTGGGGATATTGGATGAGTAAGAACTAGATGGGGATTTTATGCACAAGCCTTCTGGCATCCATTGATTACTCTGGCTGGCACTGAGTGGCATTACTATACGGAGAGTTTTCTTGTGTTAATAACCTTCTTTACTATTTTTAATCCCTTCAATTTCTCTTATAGTAAGTAGAATAAGATAATTTCATCATGTCCTGCAATATGATATGGAATGATGGTCATAATATCTTTATAGTTATAAAGAATATTTTTTGTTTTAGTACTCTGTATTTTCATATTTGATCATGGTGCAGTTAACAAAGATGCTATTAACCATATATTAGTAAAAATTAATGATATATGCCCCAAAATAAAAGAATTATGCAATCTATCTTGTTAAATTCATCATAATTCAAAAGTGATAGACTGCAGATCACACAGAAAATGTATGGAAATAGGCATGCTGGAAATAACACAAAGATTGAATGCAAAATATAGATATCACTAACATCGTCTAAAAAAATTAAGAGACTGAAAAGGAGGTGAATTGGACACATCACTAGAAAAAATAACAATAGATGGACAATTGAAGATTTAAACTAGATTAAACTTAGAAAAATCTTCATCTCACTGTGAACTGATAATAGTTAAAAATGTTAACACTGCTACATCAAGCATTAATAGTTATCAATCCACAATAATACTTCTCAGACCTCCTACTAAATATTATTCTCATATTTCTATTACAATATCCATCTTCTTTTCATCTATTAACTTACCATATAGAATAAGCTGACTAATTAATCTTTATCATTTTATTTTATCTCAATTTCTTCTGTGATCTTGTGAATTTATTTCTCTGTATATTCTAAAAGTATAGGTATTATTTATTCTTTCTCAAATATTTATTCATTCTCAACTTTATGAAACTTTTCACCTCAAAACATGTAATATTTCTCAATCATTACTCTTTCATGGAAATCTTTATTTAGCAATCTCTTTTGTTCAAAATATCTTTGTTTTTTTTTTATATAGAGTGCTAATGTTTTTTTTTTTTAATTTCTTATTGTTTCTTTTTTTTATTATATATATTTACTTTTTATAAGCATTCCAAGGATTTATGGATATATGAAATGAAAAACATTTTTTTAAAATAATTGATACACTGTTAAGAATATCTACATTTCAAATGTTATGTTCATACATATTAATATATACAGTTTTCAAATATTGTTTAATTAAAATTAGAAATTGATAGTAACTTAGTCTGCATGCAGCCACTTTTGTTTTATTTTTGTTTTTAGAGAAAATAAATCTATTAAAAAAATGAAGATTTATTGCATTTTTTTTTTTATAGAGTACATTATCTAATTATCTCACTTAAGTGATTATTATACAGCTTTTAATAATAATCATAATTTTTTATATTGCTTTATATTAATTTATTCAAATTTGTTGTTTTTGTCTATTTTTGTATTACATTAGATCAATAATATAGTGATAAAGAGAAAAATGACAACATTCATTACAACTCTTTAAACACAATCATGACTATTTTTTAAAAAAATCTTGAAATAAAATATAATTATTCAATCCTATTTACTTTCTTGGATAGCACCACAAATTAATTTGTTAAGGATATAAATAATTATTGCTGCACTTATACAATTCATTATTCTAATTGAGAATTCATAATAATAGATAAATGTATATTTCAAAAATAAACAATAATTCATGGACTGTGCATATTATACATATATATAAACACACACAAACAAATGTCATAGAATCATAAGATTATGTATTCAATAATTACGTATATATACATTCACTTCATGTGATAATAGGTAAAGCTTAACAAACCATAGAATACAAATGAATAGAAACCAAATTGTATCCTAGTATTCCAAGATTTAAAAATATAGATATTAATACAGAAATTATCTATTGTTTATGAAAACATCTACAGAAAATAGTCTTTTTTTTTAAATATTCAGCTTTATTGCTGCCTATCATGCTTTCAATATAACATGTATATCATATTCATGGCTAATAGTAATGTCATATTAATATAAACCATAAATATAATATGCATGTTATATTGAAAGCATGCTAGGCAGCAATAAAGCTGAATATTTTTTTTAAAAAAACTATCTCTTCTGTAGATGTTTTTATTAACAGAAAAGGAAATTATTTATAGTTTAATTAGAAATTATCTATGAACATTAATGATATAAATTTAATAATAAATATTGAAGTATATATTGTAACTGGACCACCATACAACCGTTTATTATCCCCGTTTTTAACAATTTCCTGATGAGCATGTTGCAGGAAGGAACTATCGATTGGCATTCCCCAATGCAGATGTTAATCCCCCCCCCCTACAACAATATTTCCTGCTCATCAGAGGATGTAGCACCATAGAGATTGGAAGCATATAGACATTTCTGTGTTTGGTTTTCCAAACGGCGCCACTAGAGTTCCAACTCATTACAACCTGACTTACTTAGGTCTAGTTATGCCAGACATAGCCCAGGAGGCATGAGATTCTCGTGAACAAGTGAACTGAATGATGAGTGATGCAATAAAAAAAAATAGAATTGAACAACTGGATAACTAAAATTAATTTTTAAGTAACAACAATTTTATTTAACAAATTAATTTGCAAGTCCTTCTAATAAAGTTCATTCATATCCATGTGATGACTCATTTTCAGTTTATTTATGAAAAGGTTAGAAGCAGTTTATTAATCAATAGTTCATTTGCAAGTCATTCTAATAAAGTTCATCCTTCATTTCAAATGATGACTCATTTTCAGTTCATTTACAAGTCATTCTAATAAAGTTCATCCTTCATTTCAAATGATGACTCATTTTCAGTTCATTTACAAGTCATTCTAATAAAGTTCATCCTTCATTTCAAATGATGACTCATTTTCAGTTCATTTATGAAAAGGTTAGAAGCAGTTTATTGATCAATAGTTCATTTACAAGTCATTCTAATAAAGTTCATCCTTCATTTCAAATGTAGGCTCATTTTGATTTATCTTAGGTAAAGAATCCAAAGGGTCTTTTATCAAGTAGATGTCTACCAATACTGCATGAATATTTTTCAACTCTTTATTCCATATCAGTACATCTTTTTAGGTAGGTAAATAGGTAAGATGAGCTATTCCAGATCTGTAAGGTTTCTATAATTCAGTCAAGTATCAATGTACATTGGTGCTCATAAGTTTCATTATTTTCTTTGTATACAATCGAGATTCATGTAAGCATTTGTAATTTTTATAGTACTTCATTATTTTATTTAATTTATCAAAACAGGTAATGTGAACAATTCTTAGTTTGTGGACTATTCATAGTCCAGTCAGTGCAAATGTGCATCTATATGCATAAGTTTCATTACTTTCTTCACATAATACCAATATGCAGGTAAGCATTTATAATCCATATAGTATTTCATTATTTTATTTATATACCATTGAGATGCCTGTAAGCATTTGTAATTTTTATTTAGTGATATAGCATAACCATTATTATTTGGTCTGTCGCAGATGTATATTTCTTCATATAAGTTGATCAGTAGCTGCATTTATTTATTAGCCAGTTAGAGTTATATGTAATAACTCAGTATTTCTGGCTCTTCTAGGTATACTTATTTGTAAATCAATAATATCAATCATTATAAGTATTCGTTTTTTAGTTTATTTTAATTCAAATGTATCTGTAGATGAGAAGTCAATCCTTATTAAAAATGCATTTTCATTATAGGTATTTTAGTAATTATAATTTATCTTTAATAAACGTATTTTCATGTAGCTATATTTATTTATAATTTTAGTTTCATTTATAATTTATCAATAATAAACGTATTTTCATGTAGCTATATTTATTTATAATTTTAGTTTCATTTATAATAAACGTATTTTCATATAGCTACTTTTATTCATAATTTTAGTTTCTTTTCTAAGAAAGACGTTTTGTTTGTCTTTCATAAACACATATAAATATTGCATATTTTATAAAATTGTTACCTTCGTTCTTTTTTTCTTGTTTATGTCCAGTCTGTTCCATCAAAAAGAGGTCGTTTTATTTAAGCTGAATGGCATTATTCCCTTTCGTGATGATCACCCAGGAATCTTGGAGAAACAAAGCATTGGAATGAAGAGAGAAAGCTGTTACTGTTTAGCCTTTCATCGTTATGTTTTTCTTAATAATGTTTTCTTTTTCCATCATTAATAGTGGTTCTTTAACTGCTCTTAATATCTTTTTAAAATTAAAATCTTTTTTTCAAAAATCTTCTTTAACATCTACTTGAAAAATATCTCTTTGAAAACAAATAACTCTTTGAAAAACTTTTTTAGAATCTCTTAAAAATCTCTTTGAAAAAAACTTTTTAAAAATCTGCTTGAAAAACTTTTAAAAATCTGCCCTGAACCTGCAGCTGAACTATTTATATTCTGATCCTTGGATTGATTAAGCAGCCTTTCCCACTGTACCTGATTTGTTATACAGCTCTCATTTAAGCCCGAGTGTTTATCACTTCTTAAAGATTGGACATTATTTTTGGCAGGATAGATAAAAAATCATAAGGATAAGCCATGTTTTCCAATTTGAAAAAGACTGCCTCAAGCGATTATCAACTTTATATGACAACATCATTCCAAGTTTTAAAAATGTAATATTTTTAATAAATACCAGCTTTTATTTATCATATTTTGAAACTATAAAATCAATAATGATTTATCTTTATTATTTTCTTTTCTCAATTATAGAAAATGATTTTCTTTCTTAGATTGATGAATCTTAATAAAGATTTGTACTTTTTTTTTAATTGCAGATTTAAACATATTCGTTGTCTTTTTTCTTTTTAATGAAAAATCATGCTAGCCTATTTTAAATGGGGGGGGGGGGATCTTTTGAATACATACGTGGAACAGTATATCTGTTTCAATATAAAGAATGAATAATAAGTTGTGCAATTATGTCATCAATATTTATAATGAAATGGAAATTAAAATAATTAAAAAATGAACATTAAATCAAGAAATAATACATTATTCTAGATATATTGCAGATATCTTAATAAATGGTAACAAGAGTTATAAATAATATTTATAAAGAATTTAATAATAATATATATAATATTAAATATACAAAAATGAAAATTGATGTTAAAATAATTATTTAGATATAGAGATTAATATAGATAATGATAACAAAATTACATTAAAGCACTTTATTAAAGAAGATAAATTATGAAAGATAATTTTTATAGATTCACACAAGAATAAACACAAAAGATGGCAATTATTTACAATTTTAAACATAAAAATGATAGATGTAATAAAGATAAAAATATAGCTACTTTACAAAAGGAACAGTTTATTGAATTATACAAAAATTAAGGATATAATCCTAAGAGTATTGCAAACATACTTCTTAATTATAAACCACCTAATTTAAATAATAATAATTGTATTATAAATAATAATAGCAGCTCTAAGAATAAAAAATGGATAAAAATTTAAGACTTCCCTAAAATTTATCATACAATACTAAAAAATAAAAATTACAAAAATAAAAGCATTAACTTAGGATGGTCAAATAGTAAAAATCTTGATAAATTTATAGATAACTATAAAATAAGGAATGATATGAAATATAAAAAAGAAATTGTATATAAAATTATTTGTGGAAATTATAGTATGATTTACTATGGACATACAGGGGAATAGATGAAAAATTTGCATTATATATTCATTATTTAAAATATGAACATTAAATAATGTGTAAAAAATATAAAACCTTTAAACTTTATTAAAGAATCTAATAGGAGGAAGATATATGAAACCAATTACATTAATTACAACATAATTGCATGAATATATATAATGCATCAATTAATTTAACTAATACTTGGCTAATGATAAATGAATGGAAAATTATACATTATATGTTTATGCAGTTTTTTTTCCTATTCCCTGTTCATATTGCATTATTGTTATAATAGGTTCAAGTTACTTTCATATAAGAGATAAATATCATTATGTATACAATATAGTTTGAAATTGTAAAATAGTTCCAACATATTGAAAAAGATAAAAATCAATATTTGCTGAAAAAAGTTTTTCTGTATTATTATTGTTTCTCAAATCATATACATTATTTATGTTCTTATCAATTCTAAACTATGGCAATGTTGTTTAGAACTCTGATAATCATTCTCATAGTAGCTTTGAATGCAGTACAGTACAAAGAAAATTTGCAAGTTATTATAATGCAAAGTTTGGAGCAGTATGTAACTCCTCATGTTTCATTAAAGCTATTAAGAAATCATAATAATATTTTATTTTTGCAAAGATAGTCAAAGGGCAATTCAACATAGTAAACTGCATTAGTAAAATTTTTTAGTGTTCCTGATATGTGTTTGAAATATGGTAAGACTTTTTACATTGCAAAATTTAAGACTAATTGTTTAAGACATTCTACATTATTTAGATTTCCAAGTTTGTTTAATGCCTATTATAGTCGTGTTGATATTCATCATTTAACTATAAATTAAATAAAAGAATATATTATAACGGGACGATCCTTTTCAGGACTCGAGGAAGTCGCATCTACCTATAGTCGGACTTTGAGTCTTCTTATAGAATGCCATGGATGATGTGATTTAAAATATAATTCAATCCACTCCTCTATTAATAACCTCGTTACTCTCGGAAGTCGAGCTCAGAGTAGAAATCGCAACTGACTCTCTTCAGGCATTTCCACAAATATCCCATAGTAATGATAAATTTAGTATAAGCTATATATAACTTTTTTATAAATATTAAATCACTAAGTTGATTCAATATATATATGCTTGAGTATGTATATTTATAATTATTGGTTTTATAAAATGACTAAATAAAATAAACAAACGAGACCTGTTTAATCTTAAAATCAAGTTTAACACATTTTAATCCGTAATAGAAACAAAAATATTATCACATAAATAATAAAAATATTAAAATTTAGAATTATAATCTGTTCTTTTATATAATACAATAATAAGCTATTTAACATTCAGAAACTATAATGTAATTATTTACATATATATAATTTAAAATCATTTGTACAATAAATAATACCACCATACATTATAAATCTACGTATTGTGTCATTAAAATGATTCAGTGTGTGTTATATGTCTATATAAGATAACATCCATTCACACTAGATTAATAATAGAATGTATTCTGATATTAATTATGTATGTTTAAAAAGAAATTATGATAATTGTTAGGTAAGATTCAATTTGGAATATAATACAACTTACTTCCAAATTGAAATAATTTAAAAACTTTTACTTAGTCAGCCGTCACTTTCACCAGAGCATATATCAAAATATCAACATCTAAATTTTATTAAATAAATAAAAATATAACGTTGATCTTATCAGTTCTCAAATTTAATATACGAAGTAATTTTTCCATGTAAATATAATTATCCCCAAAGGAAATAAAGTTTAAGAGTTATTAAAGTGCAAAACAAAGTATTCCAAGATGCAAAAGAATAATGGTTTCATATTCCTCCTTAAACGAAATAAAATGACGATGAACGTTGAAAGGTAAAGTTCCTTGATCATCCTTCGAAGAGGTAATCCAAATATTCATTCTTTTAAATATTTGCGTAGTAAAATATTTAAAATCTTCTTCAATATAATATTCCATTATTAAGGCAAATTTTTTAGTGGAAATTACGATGATTATACTTTAGGCATTAAGTAGAAATAACTTTACATGTTCAGGTTTAAAACATCAGCAGAAATCCTTGGCATAAATTGTCTAGCAAAGAACATCTTTATAAAATTTTGTCTTCTTAAACATATATTTTGAAAACTCATTTCGAAGACGTTGATAACTCTTATAACCTTGTCAATTTCAATGATTATTTTTTTATAGTTCTTTATAATATTAAAAGTAAGTAAATTAATTACTTGAAGAACGTTTAAAATATTGAATCTTCTTTTTTTTCTTAAATGTTTTCTAAATTCGAACACATTTAAATTTACAGACGTAGTTATTGCCTTGATAACTAAATAGAAGATTATTGTTATAACAATATTAGTTCGTTTTTATCCTGGATTAATTTCTGCAAGCATATCACATAATCATGCTCACGCTCTCTATTGTTTAAAATATACAATTTGTAATGAACCCCAAACGTTTATTTCCTTTCTTTCAACTGATAAAATGCAATGATGACTTACGGCTTTGTCAATGTCAAGTTTTGGTTAATAAAAAAAATACTATTAGTTAGAAACATTTATT
Organism: Epiperipatus broadwayi; assembly: GCA_028023455.1. Classification (NCBI taxonomy): domain Eukaryota; kingdom Metazoa; phylum Onychophora; class Udeonychophora; order Euonychophora; family Peripatidae; genus Epiperipatus; species Epiperipatus broadwayi. Next base: position 3,480,970 of record JAQFVV010012471.1, on the reverse strand, counting down.
TATGTGTGTGTATAAACAAATTAGAATAATTCATTTTTAGAATTATTCTTTTAATATTAATTAGTTTATGTATATAACTGATATATGAAAAGCTTAAGATAGGTGTATGTTATTTATATCTGTTAATTCGATATAGGCACAGTTAAATTCACAAAGAAACACAAATTAGATGAAGCTCATATGGTACTCTCACAATATAATCAATATATATAAACAATTGTAATATACTTCAGTATTCAGATTATAGTATTATTCTTGTTTTTACTTTTTTTGTGTGGTTTTTGTTTATTATTAATACTGTGTTCTGTACTTAGGCTTATTATATATGCCTATAGAATAAATTAATTTAAATAAATTGAATTGAATATATATATACTTATTGCTTTTATAGAAAGTATAATTGTGAACTAGCAAGGAAAGCTGTAGAAGAGAATAAAAGTCTAAAGGCTGTAAAACAACATTTTGGTATTGGTAGGAAATTTATATCTGCAATAAGAAAAAAAGATGGCATTATTACTAAAAAGAGAAATGACATCATGAAATGTGTAGAAGACTTCTATCAAGAATTATATAGCAATAAAGAACAAGTGCCTCCTATACCTATTATATCTTCAGAATTGCCAGAATTTTAAATGAGGAAGTGAGACATGCAATTAAATGTATGAAGAAAGGGAAGGCTCCAGGTAATGATGGTATTATAATTAATATATTAAAAGTAGCAGGTGAAGAAATAGAAATTTTTTTAGCAAAATTATATACAAAATGTCTAAATGATAAAGATGTACCAGATGATTGGAAGAATGCAATATTAATATTAATATTTTAAAAAGGTGATAAAGAAGATATTAGAAATTACAGACCTATCAGTCTTTTATCAGTTTTATACAAAATTTTTACTAAGATAATTACAACTCGTCTACAGAAAACACTGGATTTCCAGCAACCAAGAGAACAAGCTGGATTTAAAAGTGGTTTTAGTACAGTAGATCATATCCAGGTATTGAGAGAAATTATAGAAAGGACAAATGAATATGAGTTGCCATTATGCTTAGGATTTGTAGACTATGAAAAGGCATTTGATTCTATAAACATTTCTTCAGTGATTAAAGCATTGGATCATCAAGGTGTAGATCCAGGATATTGTCATATTTTAAAGAATATTTATAAAAATGCAACAGCAACAATTAGATTACATAATGATAGTAGGAAAATCAACATTAAAAAGGGTGTAAGACAGGGTGACTCCATATCTCCAAAACTTTTTATAGTAGTGCTGCAAGAAGTATTTTGTGGATTAAAATGGGAAGCTAAAGGAGTGAAAGTAAATGGAGATTATTTAAGTCATTTAGATTTTGCAGATGATGTAGTTGTTTTTGCAAATAATGCTTTAGAGCTACAGGAAATGTTGCAGGAGTTATCAGATAAAAGTAGGAAAGTAGGACTAAAGATAAATGTTAAAAAGACTAAAGTAATGTTTAATAGATTTTCTCAAAATATAAAAATGAAGATTGATTATGATAAGTTAGAAGAAGTTAACAGTTACAAATACCTTGGTCAGTTTATTAATACAGATGGAAAGATAATGGATGAAATTAATCATAGAATTAAACTTGGTAGGAGTGCTTTTGGTAGAAATAACTTGATATTAAAAGGAAATATGCCTATGTGTTTGAAAAGAAAGGTTTTAATAAATGTGTTTTGCCAGTTCTTACTTATGGATCTGAGACTTAGACACTTAATAGAAGAGCAATACAGAGACTTCAGACCACTCAAAAAAGTATGGAGAGATGCATGTTGGGAGTAACAAGAAGGGATCAAAAATGCAATGTATGGGTAAGAGAACAAACAGGTGTGACTGACCTCACTAAAAAAATTAAAAGACTGAAGTGGAGTTGGGCTGGACATATTGTTAGAAGAGATGATAATAATAGATGGACAATTGAAATTTTAAACTGGATTCCAAGAGATTGTAAAAGACCCAGAAAGAGACCACATGTGATATGGATGGATGAAATAAGAAAGTGTGCAGGGATGATGTGGAGAAGAGAAGCTAAAGATAGGAAAAGATGGATTGAACTTGGAGAGATCTTCATCCTGCAGTGGATTGATAATGGTTCATGATGTTGATTGCTTTTACATAATTTATTTTACATTATATACTATGATTTATTTAAATATATGAAAAAGCAGTATAATGGATTAAAGTTCTTTACATTTTGATAATTTATAATCTGTAGTTAAGATAACCTCTATTAATAATTTGTCTTGACAATTGATTGCATATTCTATGATTTTTTAAACTTTGGCTATTACTATGTGAATTACACTTAGAAACCATCTAATTATTGACAATTTATGATTTAATATATATATGTTAAATATTAAAAAATACAAGTTTAATGTGATCAAATAAAATCAATGCTGCAATTTTTATAAGTCTAATCTGGAAATAATCTGAAAGATCAAGCTTTTTATTATATAATCAAAAACTTCTTTCGTTTTATGATTGTTCATAACATTTTTTTACTAAAAAAATGCTTTAATCATTCCAGAAAAGTCTGAGCTACACATTATCTAATAAAAGTGATTCCTTTTAGTGCACTTTGTCATTCAATTGTATAATCACAATAGCAAAAAAAATGTCTTGGCTTAATTCAAACATCATCAAAAGACTTCTACAAATCTTCAACTTTCTATTTCATAGAGTATTCATTACTTGACATTTCACAATTTTTGTTTTCAGAGCAATAAATATTGCCTAACTAATATTATGATTGTTTTTGATGACTAATGGCAAATGCAAATGAAAAACTTTAAATGTTTATCTTCTAATAACGTTTCTTCTCAATGAAATCCTTCAACCGCATATAATATCAATTGTATCCTCTATACATATTTAACTATGCAAATATATCTTGATACTCTGCCATAATTATTATACTAATATAAAAAAATATTAAATCAGAGTTTAATTATGTTTATTGAATTATTATCACTAAGTATATATTTACCACTTTCGTGTCATATTCATGGTTATTCTGCTGATATGAATATTATTTGTTCTCTAATTCATTCCATATTCATTTTTTACAATGAACCACACCACTTTGATTTTGCATTTGCGATTACTTCTCTCTACATGTTATTTAACATAACTTGGGTCAAAGTTATGGTCGTGTTCCCTTTCATGATTGTAAAAGACTGATGTATTGGTGGAATCAGATATTGTCCATGCTCTTTTACACATCAGAGAAGGCAGAGTCTCACCACAGTAATCGCACCTTATAGCATAAACCACAGATTGGTCCATTATTTGTATTTTATTCTCCATGTTGTTAAGAAGTTTATTTAAATTAATAGGCATTCTAAATCCCACATTAAATCTGTTCGAGCAAATCTGTACTATTTTGTTACCCTTGTGTGGTAAGTATGGTATGGTGATCCAGTTTTTATTATTATTTCTACAATCGAGTGCTTTGTTAATTATTTTTGTTTTGTATTGCTGTATATGTGTGTTCTGTTGTATTTCTGCTTTGGTCAAATCAACTATGTATGAGTCAGTCAAAAGTATACTTAGTGATAATAATTCAATAAACATATTTAAACTCTGATTTAGTATTTCTTTTTTATATTAGTATATTTAACTATATGTAATTTTAAAGCTATATAATGCTTATTCCTATAACAGAACCTGAAATATCTTTTACTCTCAGACAAATAATCATCCTTTATTGTTAATTTTATCTAAACCATGAACAAAGATACACGAAACCAAAGTTTAAAAGCATTCATATATATTGCTTATAATAACTTCTCTCATATACACTTTAATGCAAAAAAATTTTTTTAATAAAACTTCTTTATTTGCCTGAGTTTTGACTGTCCAGCAGTCTTCATCAGAGCGTTCTCAAATTTCCTCTACCAGTTAGGTAGAGGAAATTTGAGAACGCTCTGATGAAGAATGCTGGACAGTCGAAACTGGCAGAAAAAAAAAAAGTTTTGTTAAAAATTTTTTTTTTGCATTAAAGTGTATATGAGAGAAGTTATTATAAGCAATATATATGAATATATGAAAAAATGCAAAGAAGGTAAAGGAGAAGAATACAAGTATATGCTTCTTTAAAAGCACGCTAAATTATTATAAACATTTTCTTAAATACAGAATGTTTTCTAAGCAATCTTCATATGCTATGTATAAACATATATAAAATATTTCCTTACATTTTGTAGACTTTCATTAATTTTCGGTTCTATTGGCTTTTTTTTAATCTTCTTGTCTTCAAGTTTCCAAGGTTTTTTGCGAAATTTCCAATCCATGGGGAAAATATGACCTTCAGTATTTAAAATAAAGCGATGGGAATGTTTATTTATTGGATTATCTTTATCAAATAGCTAAAAATATAGATATATACAAATAAATATCCATAACAAAGAAGGTGATTATATATTAGATTTTAACCATTAATATATGTAAAACAATTATATTTACACAATATAAATAATATGCAAAATATTAATACTACTTTAAAAAGAGATTTATTTAAAAATTATGCAATATTTTGAAAAAAAAATTGATTATACAATAATATAAAAGGCAATAAAACCACATACTGTGATAAAATAATCTTTAAATCCAAGTGATAAATTATAACTTAGAATTATACATCAATAAAAATGATTGGTATTAGAGATGATTATATACATATATAAAAAATACACATAAAAAATACAACAAATTCTAAAAACAAAAATGTGATATAAATCACAATAGGATTAACAAGCATTTTAAATCTATACTTGGGGTTCAAACAATATCAGACTGATGAAATTAATGTATATTGAATAAGCTTAAATATTGTTTAAAAAAATCCTTAATTTCCCAGAAAAAAATAGAAACTAAAAGAACCTTATATATTAAATGTCTGTTAACCATAATTTACGCATTAAGCAATTATTAATGGATGTAATCAAGTCAACATCAACCCTGGTGATTATATAAATAAAATATTTCTCTAAAATGACAGGGTTCCCCCCCCCTCGGGCTACTTGTTTATTATTGTAATGACAATTTACCTTATAATACAACCAAAATAAGACAATCTGCCATTAAACAAGAATTCAAATCTAATCTGCTTAAGTATCCATTTTTGTTTATAATTCATGGGAATTTTCAAATGCCTTCCTGTTTGTTTGTTTTTTAATTGTTCAACATTCGTATCCTTACACAGAACAATTTTGATTTTAATTTTTGAATATGTTCCTGGATCTAAAAATTTCTCCATATTTTTCATGGCACATCTGTCCTGTAATATTCTTGCATGAATTGTAATTACTGAATCCTTTATATTAATAAATGAACCAAAGAAACAAAAACTGTCAACCACCTTGATTCCAACATACACAATTTTGAAATCAACTATTGACTCTGTTTGTCTTTATTGTGTTAGACATAATCCCATCTTTGCAGTTTGTTCTATAATTTTTTTGAGATTCTTGGAGTCTTATCTAATTTATCTATAAGAATGGTATCTTTAGCGTATCTAAAATTGGTAATGTTAATTTCACTAATCCTGAATTCATACTTATCTTCATTCACTTTTTCAATATTTAGACTGAATGTCTAATTGCTTTAATAATATAAAACTGGTCTCTTTGACTATAGTCTATTTTAACTGCAGCTTCTAATTCTATGTAGAAATTCATTTATAAGAATAATGAAATATTCTGAAATATGCATCTTCCTAAAAACATTCCATAATTTAGCAACCATCTGAATCAATGGCTTTGCTGCTATCAGTAAAATCAAAAGGAGTATTCCCTATTTGTCAATTATCCAACATATATCATTAATACTGTCTTGAGTTTCTTGACCTTTTCTGAAACCAGCTTGTATGTAGATCTCTTTCAATGTAAAATTATTATCTGTGTTGAATAATTTTCAAAATAATCTTACTTGCTCATGGAATAAAATATGATATTCTAATTTGCATTTTCCATTAAAACTCCTTTCATTGATACAGGTTTTTTTTTCTAATCTTCATGCCAATGAGTAGTTTTCCAAATTAATTGATATACTTTCGTCGTATTTTTCTTGATCCTTCTTCAATTTTTTGCACAGTTTCTGATGCAATAACATCAATTCCAGTAGCTTTAATTTTGACAATAAATTCAAAGGTAAATCTAATCTCATATCCAATTAGTAAAGATTCTTCGATATAAAATACCATTGTCTTGGCTTATATCAATGAACTACATCTAAACCTCCCTTAGCGATTGGCTACTTAGCTATATTTCACAATAGCGATCATCAATTTGTACCCACTACTTCGATTTACAATCGATTTAATGATCGAGAAAATTTTTTTTTTTAAATTTAGAACGTATAAACTTGAAATATATATAATTGATGAATCTATAATACTATATACTGTAGATATAAGTGTTGAATGTCTTTAGAAAAATTAAATTTTATTTAAATATAATGTACAGTACTTGGATTATTTAAATAAAGTTTAATTTTTCTAAAGACATTCAACACTTATATTAGATGATGAAATAGTCCAATATATAAATACCGTACAACTAAAATACCATCATCACAAACTTTCAGGAAAACATTAAATATGAATATTAAACTGTCTGTGTGTGTTCCTTGATTACTGTGTATTATTTTTAGAACACCTAGTAATTATGTAAAAATAGTTAATTGATTTTGTAACTTTGTTAAAAATGTTGTTTATAACCAACAGGTTTCAAATCAAAAGAAAAACAACATTTTAAAACGCGAATGTTGAATTAGAAAAGTTTAAAAAGAAAAACAAAAACAGATTGCATTTAAAATAAGTATTAATGAATTTTTTTTTTAATATGTACTTTATTTTTAAGTTAGTGTAATTTTTTAGCTTTAGGAACCGACCAATTTTTTTTCCATAAACCCCCATTATAAATACGTATTCTGCATACGATATTCTTGTTTAACAATGAGTTTTGGAGAACCAATTGCCATCGCTAAGGGGGGTAAAGGTGTATATCTTTTCTGTACATTCCTTCCATTTTTATTTTGATATTTTGATTATAGCTTATTCATTGCTATTCCTAAACAAATACATCGTGGTTGATGCTGCTTTTGATATTATAAATCTCAAGAAAAAAGTTTTTTGCTTTTTTTCAAACTTTTTCCTCCATGAATATATTATTCTTTGTTTTTACTTGATGCTATTTGGAATTTCTATTTGATTTCCTTAAAGGACTTTTAAACTTTTTTTAATTCTAGTTTTTTTCTTTGCAATTTCCATTTTATCTTCTGATATTTTGATTTTCCTGATTGTTTCATATTACTTGAATTTTCATTTATTTCATGTTCACATATAGTTCATCTAATTTATCACCAATTACACTTTTTTAAACCTCAAACTGATTTTTGATGTTATTCCTAAAAGTAATAATGAACAAGTCTGTAAATCTGTTTCAGCCTTTCTCCAATTTTATACATCAGCAATTAATAAATGATCATTTCCACCAATGCACTTGTCCATATTTTTGCTATTAAAATTAATCTTAACATTAAGTCAGTATCAAATACATAACCAATTTATTTTCTATGAAATTTTTATCAAATGATGTCCATGTGCTTACTTAAATAAAGCTTTGGTTGCTTAAAAAAAATATATTGGCAATAAAATTGAATTCTGCTTTATTTTTGCTTTTGAGTTCTTAGTGACAAACAGCATTTCCTTCCTTTTCAAGTCTATCTTAGCAATCCAGTCTCGATCATTAAAGCTATATGTGATCAGTAAACTATTCAATTTCTTCTTCATATGCTTAAATTGTTGTGTGACATAAATTTGTCTGATAATAATGTTGAATAGATGTCCACTGGAATATCGATCATTCACTCACAAGAATCCAATGATGGTTTTTGCAATATCCTTCGTGACAACTACACGTAGAGATGTTCTATATAACAAATTCAAGTAATGTACTGCACATTAGATAGAATTCCGAAAGCTGTATTGAGAAAGCTAATTAATAAACTACTCAAAGTAAATGAAAATTTTTATATGAACTAATGTGAATATTGATGCATAATTTTTTATTAAAAAAAAACAAAACAATAATAATACAAATTAACACCAATGTAATTGTAAAATTTAATGCATGTTCTTATAATAATGCAATATAAATTTAAAATCTGCATAATATATTAAAAATTAACACATCAGCGTATAATACGAATATAATGTATAATATTTTATAATAACTCAAAAAAAATAGGCTTGTGTAATTTAGTAAAAAATAATGCAGTGCTGATCAGTACAAATTTGTATAATATAGTAAAAAAAAATGATACAAAATAATAATGTGGAAATGTGTTAATAATTTCTTAAAGAACAATAAAAATGTGTATAATTTACTAAAAACTAAGACAAACTAATGAAGATTTATCCAGTGTTAAGTGGCACGAATGTCCTTCAAGAATACTAGAAAATAAATATGGAATGCTGCTATCATGCCATGATATTTTCCAATATATAGAAAATGCCTGTTATTTTTTTCAAAATTTTGTACCTGGCCTCCCAAATATTTTCAATAGTCTGCATGTGGGTTCCCATTAGTAGATCGACATAATGCACTTGCAATGGTTTGAAGTTGAATGTCAGAATCCTGGGTATCATTTAGATTTGTATAATCCAGCCATTTAACCCAGAAAACATTATTTTTTCAAACAGAATACCTAGAATCAATTTCCTCAAGTTCTGTTATTTTTTTTTACTTAACAATATTGATATTGATCCTGTGATATGCCACCTACTACCATTCTTTCAGTTATACTTTCGATGATCAGCATTGTCAATTTTAATTTGTATCAAAAATAGTGTGTTTTGAAAATAAATTGTCCGATTGAATTGTTTTTTTTTATCTTAATTGCAAATTGTAATAATTAGTGATTTCTTTTTTAATGCAATTTCTAATAAATAATGAAAATTGTCTTTTTATCTAACTACTATGTAAACTTGTTACAAATAAAAATTGATAATTTTAATTCATTTTGAAAATGATTTGTTTTGAAAACAAATTGCTTGTTTCAAAAATTATAACATTAGAAATTGCTTGTTTAAATTTTTTATTTATCAATTAACATCTTCAGCGCAATTTTGGTGGCTCTGCCTAGTTTTAATTTATGCAGAACATCTTGATCAGAATAACATTTACATTTTTCCTGATCCAAAATATCCCAATCCACTAATTTCAAAGATATAAATTTTCAACTGATCCATTTCCACCTTTACCTTATCAAGTTCTCTTGGTTCATAGAATGCACTTTCCAATGATGATACTTATTCACATAACAATAATGGTAATTAAATTAATCTTATCATATGACATTACTGAGAACTAGACCTGAGTGACTAGTCTATTACATTAAAACTTTCTACTCTTTTTACCTATGACTTTTGATTGGTAATGATAAAGTAAAAGCAATTGTAGGAATTTCCACCAAATTCTCAGGTTTAGAACCAAAAATTTAGTCATTAGATTTTGAGATGAATGAAAAAATCATAATTGAAAATTTTATTGCAAAATTCACACCTCTGATAACTTAAATTTAATACAGTCTCTTTGATCCTGTTTTTATTACTACTCATTGCACTTCCAAAGTTGCATGCTATCATCAGATGTCTAATTCATCATCCTTATACTATTTAGATGCAATTATTAAAATAATAACTTGAAAATAAGCAATTATAACCAATCATATTAATATATTTGTACACACTTCCCTATTTGCATTTAGAAATATTTTCTTTGTTTGGTATCTAAAACCTATCAATGATTCCCTCTTCCTCAATGAAATTAATAAGCATATACATAACTAATATCTTTAAGAAACTTTTTAGGATCAAATGTGATATGTTGGACTACTTCCATCATCTATCATTCAATGATGAATTTCTAGAAAATTTTATATTTTATTTAAACTTTTCAAATACAAACAATTTGTTAGTAATAACACACAAATAGACAACACAGGTTAGTAATTACACAACGTTTTGAGTAATATTATCCATACTTCTTTTACATATTGCTAGCAGACCAATGGCAATATTAGCATGGAAGTTGAACTTAAACCTTTTAGATTTTTGAATATCAAATTTTAAGGCAATGCTCTAACTTATTGAACTATTCTGTCAAAGACAACAGTCAGTAGAAATTTCATATACTTATTTATGAAGATGATTCAAATTTCCCCGATTCATCCAATTTTTTTTTACTTTTTTCTAAGAGCAAGATTATTTACAGGCTTCCAGACATTATGTATTATCACACTGGATTGACTTATAGATTTGCTATTATCATGTGAGCCGTTTTTCTTTGAATTTTCTTCTTTGTATCTTTTCCCTTCTATTCAATATTTTTGTATTTTCCCAATTGAACATATGTTCATTAATACATGTGGTCTACTACTGTAGACACATGTTTTTTCTCTTTTAATCATTAGTTTGTGTTTTTTCAATCACTGTTCAACAGGGCGATAGGTCTCATCAATATATTTCCACATTTACATGGTATTTCATAATTTTGTTTTTCATCATTTCCCTTTAATAAGCTTTGTGGAAGTTAGAATTTCTCAAAGTACGACATGGCTTCGGAAAGCTGTTTTAAGGTCTGGAAGCTTCTAATTAACCTCACACTTAGAAAAAGTATTAATAAAAAAAAAAAATGATGGAATCAGGAGAATTTGAACCAACCCTCACAGATAAGTATATGAAATTTCTAGACTGTTGCCTTTGAAAAAATAGCTCAGGTGGTTAGAATATTGCTGTAAAATTTGATATTCAAGAATCTAAAAGGTGTAAGTTTGACTCCTATGCTAATAGTGCCACTGGTCAGGCTAGCAACTCATAAAAGAAGTGTGGAGAATAATATTACTCGAAACATTGTGTAATTTCTAACCTATGATGTTTATTTGTGTGTTATTCCTAACAAGTTGTTTGATTTGAAAAGTTTAAATGAAACTTAAAATTTTCTAGACATTCCGCATTTAATGATAAATGGAAATAATCCAACAAATTTTATTATCACGGTGATTCACCATCACAAATCATCAGGCAAATTTTAAGGATTAAACTTTAAATGGAATTACCAAAAATATGATGAATCACCTAAAGAATTTGTGAAAATTTTCTAAGGTGTTCAACTTTAAAAATGATTTTCATAAATTTAATTTCAGTTCAAATTAGTGACGTGTAGACAAAGAGACTTTGAAAAAAAATATTTTCCTGCCTTGCATTATTATATGTTCTATATTCTTCCATTACCTTACAATAAATTTCATATAATTATAAGCTCAGAATTTCAATAAGTCCTTCCTGCAATATAATAGGTGAAAGTAACTGACAAACAAAGCATAAAAGAATGAAGTTTCAAATCACCATTTATTGTCTTTATCAAAATGAATATTGATGATTATACATATTGCTGCCATAACCAATCACTGTGCACCAAAATTTATATTATAAAATATATAATTTTTCAACCATTATTTATCCATAATATGAATAAGTTCACTCCAAGTTTAATCCAATTTCTCAGATCTTTAATCTCCCTTCATAATAAATCAGCAAACTTCCTCATTTAATCCATCCATCTTATATGTGGCTATTTCTAAATCTTTTACAATCTCTTGGAATTTAATTTAAGACTTCTACTGTCCATCTATTGTTATAGTCTTTTCTAAAAATGTCAGCTCAACTCCATTTCAGTCTCTTCTTTCAATGATGTCAGTAGTACCTGTTTGTAATCTCATCCATGTATTTCAATGTCTTCTTGTTACTTCTAGGCCCTTTAATGTAAGCTTTAGCAAATAATAATAGTGACAGATGATAGTGCTTAATAAATCTCTATGTGTGCCGTCATCCAATATCTGAAGAATAATTTCAACATTATAGCTATTATCAGTGAGGTTTGGATCTTGGAATAGTGCACCTGGATCTTTAGGATGTAATGCACCTTCCTTCCAGCATTATCATTTACCTCTGTTTTATACTATCAAGCTGTCAGAATGTTTTCAATTTAAGCCAACTATTTTGCGTAGTCATACAGATCTGAAACCAAATCCGATTTATATATATCATGGTGTCCTTAGCTTTTTAATAGCTAGATACCTTTATCCTGTGGCCAGGATTTAGTATAAATAATAAAATATCATGTGACTATATCATGTATTCAGCTTATATAATGTTGTTTTAGTAATATACTTTTTTTCACCATCTCTTTGCGACATACTATGACTTAAAAAATCGCTATCCTGTGCTGTCCTATCCAACTAGTTTCAAACTTATAGCTTTCATTAGTGAGGACAGAGATATATTAAGCACTATCATCAGGCATCTATTATTACTTACTAAAGTTTAAAAAAAGTGGCCTAGTGATGATGAAAAAAGTATGCTGCTAAAGCAACTATATGTAAGCAGATGCCACATGATATAGTCAGGTGAAATTTATCTTTCCATACTTTGTTGAGAAATCTGAAGCTTTTGTATCACTCTTCTGTTAATTGACCAAACCACAGATCAGTATGTAAGAACTGGTGAAACAATCTATTAAAAACCATTCTTTCCAAACAATTAAGCATATTTCCTTTTAATATCAAGTTATTTCTAGAAAAAGCACTCCATAAAAGTTTAATTCTATGATTAATTAATTTGGCCAAGATATTTGTAGTTTTTAACTTTCTGATTCATGATTATCAATCTTTATTTTTTTCTTCTGAGAAATTTCACTGAACATTACTTTAAACTTTTTAATATTTTATCTTTATCCCTACTTTCTTACTTTCATTTGATAATTCTTGCAACATTTTCTGATTATTTGTTAAAAACAACCACATTATCTGCAAAATTTAAATTATTTAAGTACTCTCTATTCACCTTGATTCCCTTAGCTTCCCGTTTTAATTCAAAACATACTTCTTGTAAAGCTAATAAACATCACATGATCACCATTTCTCATGCTTACATATATCTGTTATTAAACATGCAAAACTCTCTATACGCATTGCTACTAGTGCAAGCCAGAGTAATCAATGGATGCCAGAAGGCTTGAGCATAAAATGCCCATCTAGTGCCTACTCATCCAATATCCACAGACTAGTTTCTGGCTTGTGACCATCAATGAGGAGCCTTGGATCTGAGAGCACTGCACCTAGATCTTAGGAACTAATGCAACCCTCCAGCAGCCACCTTTTATCTCAACTTCAAAACTATGAGTCTTAAACTGATAACACTATAATATTTCCAATTCAAGCTCATTAGCTTATATAGTCATATAGGTCTGAACTCAGTTCAGTACTATAATTTGGGTGTTTTTGGTTCTTTAATAACCATAGCCACCACTATCCTATTAATAAGGCAGGATTGGTTTTAAGCCAATAAACATCACGTGATCACCATTTCCTATGCTTGCATATAACTGTTATTAAAACAGGCAAAACTCTCTACACATATTGCCACTCAGTGCAAACCAGAGTAATCAATGGATGCCAGAAGGCTTGTGCAGTGCTCTCAGATCCAAGGCTCCTCACTGACGAATGCCACAAGCCAGAAACTAGTATTTTAGATCTAGTGTCTGAATGTCCTAGTGCTCATTAATGAGAGTCATCAGCTCAAAATCAGTTTGGGGATAAGGATAATTCTAGAGTTTTTAAAATGCTTAGGTTTGTGGCATTTATCAAAAAAAAATAAAAAAAGCTTGTTTAGAGCTATTAGCTTGCCCATTATATAAATATAAGCTTATTAAATTAAGTCATGTGATGTATGACTTGATTTCCTTACTAATATATATATATATATAGTCAAATTAAAAATTATTAAAATTAGGAAGGAGTTCAAACCATTTTTTCTATTTAAAAATTATCTATGAATAAATTCTAATATTGTTTACTAGTTCCTTTATATAATTAATATTAGTATTATTCTTATTTAATCATCTCTATTAGAATTGATGCTCTTTGATGCTGACCATAATTAGTTATCCTTCCTCTAATTCTTAATACTTAAATACAATATCAGTGGAATTATATAATTTCGCTTATTGGTCTTGGAAGAATTACTATCAATATTATTGAAAATTTTCAATTTCATTTTTTCACGAAAATGGAGATAGAAATTTAACCTATTTCTGTGAAAAATATTGTTACTTCTACTTTGCAAATTTAAACCTTCCAAATTGAGGGGAATTTCCACCAAAATAAGATAAAAATAGGAATATAACAAGTAGAAGTTATTAATGCTATGAAAAAATAATTAACTATGGTCAGCAAGAGATCTATCACTATATACATATATTTCTTTTATAAAAGTATACTTTATAAAGTTGGAACAAGGCTTGAATTTACAGAGTTATATAAATGTTTACTTTTTTTTCTTCTCAAATTAGCAAAAACATTATCAAAAACAAATGTAAAATAGAAAATTATGTTTGACTGAAAATTTATTTTAAACCATTTTTTTTAATATTCCACTCACCAAATAAAGATATTTGCAGGTTTCACTTAGGAAAAAACTCTCCATTCGATCTTCTAATGATTTATCTTGAACATCATGAATAGTTGCGTATCCACATCTAAAAAGTAACAGAAAAAAAAATTAATATGTATACTCAATCATATATATATAAATTGTACTTAACTGAAGTGTCACTTAGTTCCAAGAGGTAATCAAGGTTATCTTAGCTTAACCTTTTGTTTAAAATTTCGGATTTAAAAAAAAAATAATGATGATAAAAATGGAAATTAACTCAGTTAATTATTAAAATAGGATAATCTAAATATTTTAATAGTGTCAGTTGGTTTGATAAGGGATGTTAAGTAATAATTTTTACATAAGCAAATGTTAAAAAATAATTGTGAATTGATAAATAGTATTAAATGTATTCTAAAATAACTACTGTATAATCCATTTTAATGTCTAAAGAATAATAATTAGATATTATAAATAAGTTGGAATAATTAAGTAATAAATTTTAAAAAAATGATATGTAAGTTTTTATTAAAAAAAAAAAGAATATTTGTTATTAGTTTTGTAGTTTAGCATTCCAGTTATAAAAGTTATTTAGATTAAATAATCATTAACATTTTATTGTTGTAATTTTAAAAATAGTTTTAAACAATTAATCCAAGGCCAGACATATGTGAGAATATGTGCATGCATTGACATGGAAACATAAGAATAAAAAAATAATTTAATTCCAATATTGTTTAAAATAAGTAAATAAAGCAAATGTGTGGATGAAATTATTTTTAATGAAATATTTAAGGGTTTAATAAAGGGTATAACTTTAAATTTTATATTTATTACTATTGTGGTATAAAATATCATTAAAAAAAATTGTTGCATAATATTTGTTAATAATAAAATTTTGACTTTGCAGCTGAGAATCACGTGGTATGGGAAAATTATATTGATTACATCAGTAGATTGATTCCACAGCTGGTTTGTCAGAATATTAAAATTTAATAAAAATAGTTTTTATTGGTTTTTAAATGAATTGTAGGTGGATGAAAAATTGTGAGATAAAACGGAGATCGAGGGGTCATCCAGGGGCTGATCTTGTTTTGATTCAACTGGTGCTGGATCTTAAAATTTTGTTAATAAAAAGTAATTTTATAAAACTTTATATTTTCTAAAAAAAAAAATAAAAGTATGTTTAAAATAATTATTTAAAAATCGTCTTGTAAACATGAATTGCTGAAGCTAAAAGAAAGGTAATCCGTTTTTCTGACAATTTGAATTTCAGTCGAGGCATAGAAATTATAGTAAAAAAATGTCTAGAATAAATAAAGTCTCACGTTATATGACTTTAGCTTGTTTATTTCTCTTTAATTGGAAGTAAGGTTAAGGAACAAACTGTTAATCTTTTCCATAGATAAGCGTTTGGTTGTATTAAACTATTTTGAAAGTAAAATGCTAATTATTTTTCCTGTTAGATTAAAAGTATATGTAAAAAAAAAAAGGGAGAAATTTTTTTTTTAAAGTTTAAAAAGAACATTATAAAGAAGCTGCTACATTCGATTACAGTGAAACTATAAAGAATGATTTTTTTTTTAAAAAAAAGGAAAAGTTATTACTTATATCTTGACATATATGAAAATGATTTGTTTAGCTAAACGCAAACAGATAATATATACATTTTAAAGGATAATTCTTATTTACACAGTAAGAAAGGATATGTATTTGGAAATAAAACTTTAAAGCAATTTGTAAGGATCAATAATGAATTTATAGTTATTGGGTACATTATAAATGGTCATACTTGCCAGTATTTAAAAATAACTTTATGGCATTAATTATAGCATATAAACGGAGAAATGTCTTGAACAGTAAAAAAATTTCTACTCTCATATTTAAAAGTAAGCAAAGGAAATTAATTTTTAAAAAAAATACATCTTGGAATATTATTAGAAAAAGTACTTAAGAAAAACTATATTTCAAAAGAAGCGTTTTCCTAAAAGAGGATAAAGAAATTCAGATAGAAAGATATTCTTATTATTATTATATGCAATTTTGAACTCGGGATCCTATAAATAAATTAAAGTGTGTTCAGCTGAAGAATTTATTTTGTTTCATGCCGGCTTAATCTTATTATTTAAATTTTTTTTTAAAATGGTTTAAAAAAATATTATTAATGAACTATTGAACATTTTCGTTTGGAAATGATTGCCATGTGTATAAATGTATTAATTGAAGCTTCGAATTCAGATAGATATCTTAACCTGGATAAATTGTCTACACATTATGAAATGGAAAAATCATCACGGAGCCGAAATATGAACTTGAATTAATGTATTATTATTTTTTTATGGTCTGCTTTATTGGTTTAAAAAAAAAAATGAAACCATAAAAATATTTATGCTATTATTTTTTTTTTGTAACACTTTTGCATAAATATACAGGTAAACTAAGGTTATAATTTTAAAACGAAATAGGTTTATTTAATGAGCAAATTCTCTTTGCCATTCTTAAGTAGATTTAGTTGATTTATTAAGCATTACATTAGCTAGTTTCTATTTAATAATTTTATTGTAGAGATTTAAATATCAGTCTTATTTTCATATAAATGGGATGTTTTACTCAATTTTTATTTTAAATTTACTAAAGAAGTTTATCAGAGAATATCCATTCATTTGTTTTATGAATGTTATATTAATAATAATTACAAATATTTTATATTCATCGAGAAGTAAATATTCTTGCATTTAATTTACAATTTTAAAAGTCCACTAGTTACTATATTTTTAGCATTTAATATTTTGTTATGTGTGCATTGTGCCTTGCCTAGAATTTTATATGCATTTAAGTTTAAAGTATTTTCTACAGTAGTCAGTTGACACATAGTTTGCTTTGTTGGTTCGAACATTGGATATACGTTTTGTATTTTTATAAATTTCTTAGAAATAACTTAGTTAGTTTAAGTGAAGTATATATCTTGCTATTAGTTAATATTTGGTAGCCTCATAGAGTTAGGCTTAGTTAATAATTTTTGAATATGCTTATGGAGTAGATAAAATCCTCCATCCTTATTGTATTGTATTTCCATGATTTGATAGTGCGTATTCCCAAAAGAGGGTTATTGTATTGTATTTTTCAGTGATGATGATCACATTTATAAGCATTGGAAATCCCATGAGGATTGTGCTTTTCTGGTGCATCTTTCCTGTTCCCAGCTACACTGTAGATAAGTTCCAGGTATCTTCGTTTCTGCCTCAAAGTTAGGTATTTTTGAAAGACACCATATTCTTTTCCAGCTCTGAGGAGCCTAGTATTTTTATATTTTTTGCCTATCATTCATGATGACTTAATGCTAATTCCACCACAGTAGGTGATGTTGCATTTGTTTTAGATTTGTGATGACAAGATATGCTTGTTTGAGGAAATGTATTTCTTCAGGTAGTTGTAGCTAATTTAAGGCTCATAGGTATATCAATGTTTGAATTGTGTTGCTATGATAGTTTTATCACACACAAGATAACCAACAATAAGTTATATTTATTTTAAAGTATGTTAAATATGCATATGGTATAAGTGGCAATTCACACATACTAATTTAATATTTTCATCCAGAATTTCGCCGCTGGATTTGTAAGTCTGTTACATCATTATCTTTAAAACATTGAGGGAATAATTTTATGTGGACTAAAGTTATTTTTTTTTAAAAAAAAGTATAACTGATCTCTGATGAATGATTGTCCCATACACTTAATTTAGTTTAATTTTAATATTAGCTTAATCTGATTTAAACATATATCTAGCTGTGATATTAGTTATATCCGTGAAACTAGTGATGATATTTTTCAAAAGTATTGCTGAATATGCTTATTCCAACTTAGCGTTTGTTAAGTTTAGGAGTATAAAATTAAGCTTAGGGTTTTCAATATAAACCTAGTTCTGTGTGTTATTCTGATTATTAGATGACACAATAATGTTATAAATTAGTCTAATAAAGAAGAATAGTAGTGAGCTTATTAAGTACATATGATAATTAAAGTTTAAAGTATTTTTTTGAGAAAAATCTAATTATTAAAAGAAAGTAACATTGAATAACCTTTGTCGGTTATTAAGTGTATTAATGTAAGTTAAATAAAACTGTTAAGAGTCCAAATACTTATATTAAACCTTAGTGTGGTATTGGCACTGTTTGTATTCTACTACATTTGTAAACATTTCTTCTTGTTATTAATAAACCAAATTATTATTATTTCAAAACTTTTGTTTGTTTTACTTTTATATGAAAATATATTATTGTCTTGGGTTCCAAGTTCACAAAATCTTAAAATTTTAAAGTTATTGAATCTTCAATTCAGAAATTCACAAGTATATTCTAAGTTAATTAAATATAGTTGATATTGTCTTGAAAATTAAAAAGCTATGTTAAAGTAAATGATTCTCATATTGAATCACAAATACAGATAATTGCATTATAGCAGATACATAATTAAATACTTAGTTAAAAGTTTATTTTTTTAAAATTATCAGTATATCTTTTCAGACTAAAGATTATGCAATATCAGATTAACAATATTAGTACTTCAGAAGAATATTTTAATTAATATTATTTTAAAAGCTGCACATTATCTTATATTCACTGCACATCATCGATCATCATCTTAAATCTTATATATTTAAAGAATTCTAATCCATTTGCATTTGAGGTCTTTAGTGGTTGTCTGTGAGTATGGAAAGGCATTAAAAGTACCCTTGCTCTTTTCTTTGCTCAAGTAATATCTTAGATAATAGGCCATTATTAGTTTAAATTTAAATTGATTCATTAAATTTTGTGAATTAATATTTGTTTTGTTTATTATTTTAAGATTGAACATATTATAATTATTTTATGGTCAGCTAAGATGTCACTTATTTATTTATTAATCACAGTAATTCTTTATTAGGCAACTTAACTTAAACTTTAATTTTACACAAGAGTTTTAGTTTTAAAATCCCTGAGGTTATTTACTTTTGTTGTTTTAGTAAATATAATTCTGTAAGATAATCTTTTAAAGCAAAGCATCATAGGTCTTATTCAGAGAGTGTATGATCTATTGGTAGGACTAATATGGTAAGCATTGATTAGTGATTTTAGATAATCTTTTGTATGGTTTATTAAAATATTAATATGCTGTAGTAGTTATAGTTCATCAGTATTGGATTTGATCTTTACTTGATTATACATCTCTGGATCATCATCTCTTTTCTTTAAATTTATTGTAACCCCACTGAGCCGAGTCGTTTAGAGTCTCTCATTTATATTTCATTTCATTTCAATTCTATTCCATTTCTTTTCATGTCATTTCTCATATCTTTCTATCATCTCAGCCATTTAAAACATTCGTTAAGAGTTTCTTCTATCATCTCATTTCATTTCTCTCTCCTTTATTCCATCTTCTTCTTATATCTCTCTTTCATATCTTTCCCATCATCTCATTTCTTCTCTCTCTCCATTATATATATCATTTCTATTACTTTTCCTCATTTCTTTTTCCTCTCAATTATTTTCGTTCCCATTATTTATCTTTATCATTATCATTACCTTCATTTCATTATTAGCATTATATCTCTCTCTCCTTCTCTTTCTTTTCCTCCTCCCTCATGTCATTATTAGCATTATCTCTTTCTCTATCTCTTTCTTTTCCCCCTCTCTCATTTCATTAGGATACCATTTATCTCTCTCTATATCTCCCTTATCATCTTCTCCCTCTTCCTTTCCACTTACCTTTCATCATCATCATTTTTACCTCCATTTCATAATTTTCTCCCTCTATTCTCTTCCTCTTTTATTTCTTTTTCTCATTTCTCTCTCTCTTTCTCATACCCCCTCTTATTCTAGTAGGTTACAATATATATATACACTCACTGAATTGAATATTTAAACATAATCATCTTAGTAGCAATTATTATTAATATATATATATATATAATGATAATAAAATTAGTTGCTAACTTTTCTATAATACTTTTAAAAATATATATAAAAACTTCAATAATTTTTTTTCTTTCTTTACTTATTTAATAATTAGAATGCCCATCCCTCTTTCCATTGTGTAATCTTTCTATCAATGCACCATATTTATTTTTAATATCTTATCTTATTTATTTGTCTAATTCCCTTTTTTATTTTTAATTAATAATAATTATAATAATAAGTATTAAATAATTAATAATAATTAATTATAAAATAATTTATTTGCATAACTACATTACAACATAATGGTTTAGAAAGGACTAACCATCAAGTGAAATATATATATATTGAAAACTCCATGACAGTTTACAATGCATAGCTTTTTGGTAAATGCATGCACATTTTTTTTTTACATTTTCTAAAATGTATAAAAGTCATATGTATAAAATGAATTGTAAAGAAATTTGAAATAATAATAACTGTAAAAATTAAAAATAATTTACAATTCTTTATAATAAAATAAAATAAACTATTAATACCATGTCACTATGGAAACTAATCAAAAAAAACTCCTTACATTGTCTGCTTTAAACAAAAAAGAGAGAATTGTCAATTTGTTGTACTACTACAGGAGGGAAGTCAAGAAAATTGTAATGATTGTTTAAGTATATATCATGCAGATTCCGGAGTAAAACTTCATAGTGCCTCATCCTAAAATTTCCAGTATTGTAGCTTATTATGA
This sequence comes from Epiperipatus broadwayi, assembly GCA_028023455.1. NCBI lineage: Eukaryota > Metazoa > Onychophora > Udeonychophora > Euonychophora > Peripatidae > Epiperipatus > Epiperipatus broadwayi. The sequence goes on along the minus strand of JAQFVV010012471.1, from coordinate 3,459,771 downwards.
AACTGTAAACAAAAGAATGCCTTAAAAATTAATTTTGATTCTACTGGTTTATTAATTGCTTTCGGATGCTGAAAAAATGTAACACATGATATAAGGAAACTTGCCTTCTAATTAGTTGTCAAATGGAAATATTCTTCTACAACTTGATTTATAAATCTTTGTAATTTTGATACCCTCAATCATAGAAAAAAACTTCATGAGTGTAAACTATGATTGAAACAAACCATGAGAAATTAAAATATTAAAAAATTGCTTGCAGACATTTAAAATAATGATTCTCATAGCCATATATCTACATTCAAAAGTTAATGAAATGTGAGCTCACTAAAATATAAATAGAAAATTGAATAAACTTAATATAAACTTTTTTATGAATTATTCTCCATACAAATATTTAGATGTAAATATGATTTATATTATTCTCATTCTGTTCATTAATTTTATTGCTTATTTATTTCTCATCCAAATTCTATGTAGATTATTTTACTTTATTTTTTAATAATATTAATAATGTGGAGAAGATATAATGATCAGAAAACAATTGAATATGTATAAAAGTTTGTCTTTTATGTGTGTCCAGTCTGGTTATTATCCACAAATATTATAAATTAGTTATTTAAAAATAGATATAGTACAGTCTGTGGTTGCCCATTAGATTATATGCTGATGATTATTATATATTTGTTTACCAATTTAATATTTATTTTGTTTAAAAAGAGCAATTACCATTACACTATATATATATAGACATATTTATTGATGAAATCAGTTTTATTTGATTAACTACATTTGTGAATCATTCTCAAATAAAGAAAAACTGCCTGAATTAGAAAATATAAGAAAAGATAAACTGATTTGAAAAGAATGGAAAAATTAATTATTTAACATAAAACAAGATATCAAACTCCTGCAGTGGTCCTTGTGATGAACAATTTTATTCATAGTAAAATATGCTATTTTCCCATGAAGTAATTTTTAGAGTCAAGATTAAACATATCCAGATTTATGTTAGTCTATTTTCTGATACAATAAGCTTATCAGATTTCTGATATTATATATTAACAGTTCTTACAATAGTTTTATGTTAAGTGATTTCTTTGAGTATATGATATTTTCCTCTAAAATATCTCTGTACAATAATCTGCAATTTTATCACATTCACAACAAAAATTTTATCCCTCACTGTCACCACTTTACTCTTAATCATCTACAAAATAAATTTTAAAAAAATTTTCAATTGTGATGTTAAGTATGGCAAAACATTTTAAGATAGTATTTACAATAGTCAAATTATTAAAGCTTATTATAGAGTAAATATCTATGGACATTACATATATGTGTAACGTCTCTTTCAAATAATAAAATTATTAAAGTTTATTATAAAGTGAATAATTATTTATGGATATTATATAACATTTGATTTTATTTTCTAGAACAGAGATAGTATGTAATTTAAGCAGCAAGGAATTTTCATTCTAACACATGCACTGTATTGTTTTTTTATAATATCACAACAATCTTGTTAAGTATTGAGGAAATTCTCGAACTAAGGCACAAGATAGAGACTTTTGAAAAGAAAAGTAGCCATCTTATCTTTAAACATACTTTCTAATTGCATAGGCTAATCTAAAGTATCTCAGTTTAAGTGCATGAAAATTTTTCTCTGTTCATATATAAGTACATACAATATCTCTGCCATGACAAGATAGTCCAAACACATAAAAACAATAAAGTATACAAGATTTGAATGAGATTGTACAAACTGTTGTTCACAAAGAACAAAATTGGGCATTGTTTAGAGCACCTGGCTTCAAACTTAAAAATGCTTCAAATCAAAATAACAGAACAATTTGCATTAATCTAAGTCAAAAATTAAGTTAATCTAAATTTTAACATGGATTCACATATACACTAATCGTCATCACTAAAATAAAACTTAAAAAAAGTTCTGCAAAGATGTATATCAAACAATATGATATCTTATTAATAAATTTACAATTATTCACAATTACAATCATTAACAAAATAAGTTCTAGTTGACCATAGTTATTATCATTGTACAGTATTTTCTTAAATCATTTCTTTTAAAATTAATTAATGAATATTATGAATTTCAAGTTCTGAATTCTTTTACAATTCTTAGCTTCAGTTACATCTTTTATGAGACATCTTAATTATTTATTGTAAATCATAGTCATCAGAAAAATGTTTTATTTAAATATGACACTATATTTGTCTATAGAATCTATTATCTCATTCTTTAAGTTTATATCACATTGTTTACTCTTTATAATACAACTTAATCTCTCCTCTAATTTGTAAATACTGTATAGCTATTATAATTTTATTTTTTCTTAAAATAAATGTTTAGAGTTCTGACTTTTATTAATATTGAACTTCCCTAATATGGATGAACTCATAATCAGATTTAGTCTTACTATTTAATCTTTAAATTTTTTCATTGTTTTATAAATATGTATTAACTACTTTTTATTGACTTAATATAAAAATTATACATAGACATCCTTTCTATTTTATTAACAATTACAAATTCATTAATATAAATTACAATTTTAAACAATTATAATCATATTTTTTTGGATTCTTGCCTTTTCTGAGATTTCTCTTTAAAACTATAAAACAGACATTTTCTAGACTTAATATTTGATCAGAACTGTAAAATTCTTAACTATTTTTATTGTGAAATCATTTATCTTCAGTTATTGTTATATGAATTTTTAAAAATACTATCATTATCACAATGCTTAAATTTATAATCAACTCTTTGAGTTTATTTTTAAAAAAATGTTTACATTATATTTTACAATCTTTCTCTTAATTAATAATATTCTGTCATTTATATTTAAATTAAGAGAATTAAAAAAAGTTATCCCCCTCACCTATATTTACAAAAACTTTTGGCAACATTTGTAGAAACGTAAATAACAAAATTAGTATGATTTCTGTCATCATTGTTAGTTTTGTAGAATCATACATACTTTTTCTTTCTTACATAATACAATTAAATAGCACTTTCATTCCTCTAGTGGCTTTTCGAATTAAAAAAGCTCCATAAAACATTGTCTATGGTAAATTACTTTTTATATATATTGTAACTATAACAAGTCCAAGAACAACTTGAAAGTGGTTATATTACAAAGCTGCATTAAAAAAAAAAAAGTTTAATAAACAAGTCATATAAAATAATTAATAAATATTTAAATTGCCATTTATGTGCACGTATATGTGTCACTTGAGTAAACTGCCTAAAGATTAAGAGAAAAATTAATTTATACATATTATTAAATATTTTATAAAATTGTTTTGTAATATGTGAGAAACCGAATGATAAATTACATAGTAAAGGAAAAAAGAAAAATGCTTTTGACACACAAAAGATTTGAATTGCATAGTTTTCAAAAATCTAAAGCACTTTTGAACCCTTTTTTAGTCTGTCTATTTTTAAATTTAATATTAAAATTTTGGAATTAATAATATTTTAAAATTTATAACCAAAAATTTAGTAATCAGCAACAAATTTTCTTTATTCCTAGGTTAACTAATAACATAAAGAGAGAGAGAAAGGAGGGGGAAAGGCAAAACAAAAAATATATATAATTTTTCTTGTCTTGTTTATTTATCAAATCAAAGAATAATATTAATTGTAAATTTGTTTCCACATGTTTGGAAGAGAATAAAAAAAATGTTTCTCAAAAATATGTTGCAACAACGCAAAGGTTAGATTTTCCTTAGCTGGTGACATATATGTTGTTTGAACATCAAATAGGTATAAATAGGTCTGAAACAAGCAATTACGCATTCTGATTCCATATTGCTTTGCATTCCAATCTAGTCTATTTTAGTTTATTTGAAGAATTAACATAAGAAGCACTCTTGCAGTGATTCAGTCCAGAGAAGAAAAACAGCTGGTTAAAACTATTTTCCAATGCAACTTGGCTAGCCGTATTTGCTGACTGTTTTTAAAATATTTTTCAATACTCCACTTATAATAGCCAGTATAATAATTTTATCTTGCAGAGGACTATCTATAATATGTGGCTAGGCAACAGAAAAACCATAACAGCCTAAATGCAGTCAGATCCAGAAACTAATGCTGAAGTTTGCCAAAACCAGCAGTGTCTTCTATAATAATCATACGAAGAAATAAATAAACAATGCCGTATACACTATCAAAGACCCATTGATATTACAACTTCTATAAAGTCACCAACACTGCCGTATCTCTCTAACATCAACAATACCAAAGGAGAAAATTACCATCTTTGAAGGAATTAAAGATGATCACCAAATAAACATTAAAAGAACGATAGCTACAGAAAACCATAGTTTGTGACTGTTTAATCGTTATAAATACTATAAGGTCTTAAACTTAAAATGTCTTTTACTATTATATTTAATATTTTGTATACATATTAATAGTTGTGAGTATAAACACAATAGTTTTATTTATTCATTATTAATAAATTAAATTATTTTTTTATAATTAATCCAGATGTTTTGTCTTTGTAGCTCATTCCAAACAGTATGCTTTTAATACATATATGCTAGTCAATATCCACAACTCTAAAAAATCATGCAATTCACTGGAGGACATGCAAGGATGGTGGTAATAATTTGTAATTGATAATGATCATTCCTTTAAAAGTTTTCCAAACGTAAACTTTCTTTTTAGGGGGTTTGGTGCCTTTGAGTTCAATTTTTATTGAAACTAAAAATACTTTTAGGAATACTTGTATACTTAAATTATAATTCATCATCATCACATTGGTTAATATTATAATATACTTGAATTGAATTTTATTACTCATTCAACTTTCATATTTATTTAAATTAAAATTCACTATATATATTGAAGGCATCATTATATATCTTTGTTTCTTGATTCAAAACTCTCTATCGTGGAAAAGATTTACTGTGGAATACTTGCTAAATTTACCGTTACAATATATATATAAATATATTAACTATGAATTATTAATTAGCCATAATTAATATTCTAAAAATATTGAAAATGTTTTATTATGATAGTAAAGTTTATAACAATGTATTGCACTAATTTACTTTAAGTCTTAATTTAAAGTTGTAATTATAAATTTTATTAAACGCTCACTATTATTTCTGTAAACCTTAACTTACTTTAAGTCTTAATCAAAATTTATGAAAGAAGGAAAACGAATCAGCTGAAGATAATTCATCTCCTGCTATTTTAAAAAAACAACTTTGCAATGAGTTTGCAAAATAATTTATTTGTACCAAATTTTATGTTTTCTACCTGAAGGCAAATGAATGATTAGGCAATAGAATACTATATTATAAGTGAAAATAGATCATAGTTTGTATCTACAATTACTATATTAAGCTATAAAACCAAGGAAAACATCATGACTTTATCAGCTTATTTTTAACATGTACTTCCAAAAGAAATTTTCTTCACCCTATTCCAGAGTCATCTATTATAAGTTTAGGTAATCAATGAACACTAGTTGGCACTAATGTAATAGTCATATTCTCACAAATACTATATTAAGTTATAATATAAAGAAAACACCATATGACATTCTCAGCTTATATCTAAGATATACTTCCAAGAGATATTTTCTTCACGTTATTCCAGAGCCATCTATTATAAGCTTAAGTTATCAATGAACATTAGTTGGAAGTCATGTAATATTTACACTCTTAGAACAATTTCTAGTTTTTGCTTTGTTAGGAGACAATTATAATAGAACAGCATAAAAGTTAAAGGGGACTATTAGATGGATAATTGCATTAATAAAGCAAAAGTCAATCTGAGAATATGGATATTGTAACACTAGTTACTTAAAGTTTACAGTAACTAGCTCTAAAATAAGGTGAAGAAAATGGTGTTGGAAGCACACTATACTACAATAAAAATACAACTTTGGAATTGGACAAAATAACACAATTAACATTATTTTTATTAGCTTTATATTTTTACATCTGTAATACTGAAATAGAAATACCAACTATATAATCTTTTATTTTTTCTTTTAGTGAAAAACTCCAAGAAGATTGTGCAAAGCATTGACAGGAAGTTTATTTAAATATCATAAGCCTGTGAAGAGAATTTTCAGACTTGTTAGGAATTTAAACTTGCTGAAATGTTTCAAGATTTCCTTATGGATGAGTACTCATTGCTCTCATTAAAAATGGATACTAAAGTAATCTCTAATGAATGAGACAAATGAACATTATGATAGATTGTATATTATCATAACTACAGCACAACAAATCACAGCAGAGTTCAACACTCATCAAAATATTTCAAGAAACAACAAAACAAACAGTCATAAAAGTTTCCCACAAGCAGAACATTTATAGCTAAGTTGATATTTTTTGCTACCATTGTCTGATATAAATGCTATAATATGAAATAGCACTTTTATAGCATAAGAAATAGACAATGAATGATTGGAAGTATATATTTTCAAAAAACTGTATTTACATTTTTCTCAAACATTTTCTGTTGGTAATTTTCACAAAAAATCTGTTGCTCAGATAGAATTTTTCTAATTTTAAAAAGAACAATATAGAACTTTTTATGATATATGCAACTTGATTTAATTATATTATTCTGTATAGATATATCATAGCTAGAAACTATTTAAAAGTTCTGGGAACAAATTCATCCATGATGCAAATATTGTTATCATATAACATTGGCATATTCCAAAATAATATTCCCACTTATATAATTTATGCAGTCAAATATTGGTTTAAGGAACATGAGAATAATGTTGCACATATCCCTATCCATCATTATTGAGCCTTTGAGGGCCATTATTAAATGAGTGAAATATAAATAATTTTCAGATATTTTTCAAAAAACTGCAATATTTTATTCACGAAAAATGGCTTAATATTATTCTAGTCTTAATCATAAATTATAGTTATGTCCTGCATAGAAAACAAGCAAATCTTGATGCAAATGGATGACTATATGCTATAACTAATAAAGATAGCTTATGTAATCCCATTATTTTGTCAAATACTTGTACATAACATCTAACATATACAGGATTAAAGTGAGATCACTCTTGATTAATTAGCTCATATAATGCAACAAAATTTCTAAAAAGAAATTTAACATTATGTTAGGGTCTCGGCAGCAAATAAGTTCTTAGATTCTAACATCTCTTTATTTTTAGTATGATTTAAGGGTTGTTAATTTAAGCAGGCAAAACTCTCCATATAGTAGTGCCACCCTGTGCCAACCAGACAAATCAATGAATGCCAGAAGGCTTGCGCATAAAATCCCCATCTAGTGCCTACTCATCCAACATCCCAGACTAGTTTCTGGCTTGTGGCCTTCATCAGTGAGGAGCTTGGATCTGAGAGCACTGCACCTAGATCTTAGGATCTAATGCAACCCTCCAGCATCCACCTTTTCTCTCTACTTAACTACAAAACTATGAGAATGAAATTGAAAACCGATAATATTTTCGGTTCTAGTCTTATAGCTAAAGACACCGCTCTATGGCGCCGTTTTCATGCTAAAACACATAAATATGCCGTTTCCACGGCCGACACGTTCGAACCCGTGTTTTCTATAATACAACTTTTTTGTTGTGCTACAGATTGCAGGCCGCTATGTCGCGTCGCAGTACAGCATGTATGTCACATCGCAGCAAATAAATTTTGCGAATTCGCAGTTTATAAAATTGTTACAGCTTGGTGAGAAGATGTGTATATTTGAATTGGATGGAAATGTTGTTTTGACTGAATTTTTTTTTTTTTAAGTATTGAAATGTTCAGATTTTCTAAAGTAATAATTATCAGACTTTTTACACCGTACTGTATTGAAGTTTTAAGTGGGAAAATGTTGACAAGATATATCTGTAAAGTGAGTTGGAATTAGGTAACACATCCAGTAACGTACTGTTTGTAACATTCCACGAGACAAACAATATTCTACCGTGTGTTTATTTTTGAAGTAAAAAATAGCGAAAACACAAAAATATCCAGTAAGAAAAGTACAATTCTACACTCTTTTTTTAAATTTCATAAAAAGCATATATTATAAACATGGTTAATAAGTAAAGAACACATTTTATATATATTTGTTGTTGTTTAAAAACTTTTACTTTCTTTCTTTTCTCCGACTACTGTTATACTTTGTTGAATATATTTTACGTTACGATGTTGATATTTTTTATTTTAGCATTACAAACAACAGAACATTAACCCTAAACCTAAACTAACCCTACTTTTACTTTTTGTTGTCATTCTATTTGAAGTAAAAAATAGCGGTAATATCTGTTTGTCTGTAAAAAATAAAAATGTAAAACGAAGACTAAAAAAGTAAAAAATAGCGGTAACACAATAATATCTGTTCGTCTATAAAAATTAAAATTTAAAAGGAAGACTAACAAATTTTACTTTTTATTCCAATTATGAGTTTTTAAACAACAACAACAACAAAAAAAGCTGTACCGATAGAAAATTGTTTTTTCTTATAAAGCAAAATAAAAAACACGAATCAAATTGTAATTTGTTGATTTTATTTTACATTTACTGATATCATTTTATTTGTATATGTTAATAAAAGACGATTTTTTTATTTTCGCATTACAAAAAACACATCAAAATAATATAAAATCAACGGCCAGGGAATGTTCATATTTTATAGTTTTAGCGAGAAAACAGTGCCATCGAACGGCGTCTTTATCTATAATACTAGCACCATATTTTCAATCTAAGCTCAATAGATTATATAGTCATATAGGTCTGAACTCAGTTCAGCACCCATACATTTTGGTGTCTTTGGCTCTTTAACAACCATAGCCACCACTTTCCTATTAAGCAGAATTGATGTTAAATCACTAAACATCACATGATCACCATCTCTTATGCTAGCACATAATTGTTATTAAACAGGCAAAACTCTCCATATAGTAGTGACACCCTGTGGCATCCATTGACTACTCTGGTTGGCACAGAGTAGCACTACTGTATGGAGAGTTTTGCCTGTTTAATAACAGTTATGCGCTAGCATAAGAGATGGTGATCATGTGATGTTCAGTGGTTTAACACCAATTCTGCCTAATAGGAAAGTGATGGCTATGGTTGTTAAAAAGCCAGACACCAAAATATATGGGTGCTGAACTGAGTTCAGACCCATATGACTATATAAGCTATTGAGCTTACATTAAAAATATTATTGTGTTTTCAATTTCCTTCTCATAGTTTTGTAGTTAAGTAGAGATAAAAGGTGGATGTTGGAGGGTTGCATTAGATCCTAAGATCTAGGTGTGTTTTCAATTTCCTTCTCATAGTTTTGTAGTTAAGTAGAGATAAAAGGTGGATGTTGGAGGGTTGCATTAGATCCTAAGATCTAGGTGCAGTGTTCTCAGATCCAGGGCTTCTCACTGACAAAGGCCACAAGTCAGAAACTAGTCTAGGGATGTTGGATGAGTAGGCACTAGATGGGGATTTTATGCACAAGCCTTCTGGCATCCATTGATTATTCTGGTTGGCACAGGGTGGTACTACTGTATGGAGAGTTTTGCCTGTTTAATAATAGTTATGTGCTAGCATAAGAGATGATGATCATGTGATTGTTAATTTAATACTCTAATGAGTCTGTTAATTTTCCAACATAAATCCTCCCATAACAGTCCATCCAGACATTCTCATAACAGTGTGCTCTTTGCAGAACTTATCCTGCAACCAAAATATTTCTAATATAGTAAACCATCATATCCATGATTTTAAAAAAAAAAAACTAAATTAGAAATTAATATAAAAATTTAATTTACTACATTTTAGTTTTTAGTTCAACTACATATAGAAAATGTAAATACACCTATATATATTTAATATCAAGTAATATAAATATAATAAACAAAATATACTAGAATAACTCTACAAAATTAAAATGCCTATATAAAACTAAACAGTAATTTCTTTGCTATAGCCAACTTACAGCTTCTTGTGCCATCTTGAGTAGCAATGCAACCTTAATATTTAAATCTCATTAAAATCACACAATAGCAATGTTCCCATGTAAATGGCTAATTTTCCATAAATTGTGAATACTAACACAATTACACTGTTTATTCAACACATCATAAATATGACTCCTTAACTTTTCTTTTTTTCAAATCATTTTCATATGCAAAACAAAAACACTGTCAAAGCAGAATTCTCCACTACAAATCACTGCATGTTCTGCAAAAGCTGACTTATATCTATCCGCAGAACAACTTAATTTATTATATAATAATTCATGCTCGCTAACTCTCTTTTTTAATGCACATTTTATCTCCCCAATGTAATTATATCCACAATGACATACCACTTTATATATAATATTACATTTGTCAACAAATGTAATATTATATACAAATCTAATATTATTTATAAAGTAGTATGTCATTGTGGATATAGTTACATCGGGGAGATTAAATGTGCATTAAAAAAAGTTAGGGAGCATGAATTATTACATAAGTTACGTTCTGCAGATAGGTACAAATCTGTTTTGGCAGAACATGCAGTGATTTATGGTGGAGAATTCTGCTTTGATAGTGTTTTTGTTTGCATGTGGAAATAGTATAGATAATATATTGAATAAACAGTGTAATTGTGTTAGTATTCACAATTTATGGAAAATTGGCCATTTACATGGGAATGTTATTGTTGTGTGATTTTAACGAGATTTAAATATTAACGTTGTATTGCTATTAAAGATGGTGGAAGAAGCAGTAAGCTGGCTACATTAAAGAAATATTGTTTAGTTTTATATAGGCATTTTTAAATTTTGTAGTTATTCTAGTGTATTTTACCTATATAACTCACAAATAAGCTGAGAAAGCCAGTATCAGAAACTGGTCTGGGGTTGGGGATATTCTGCAAAGTTGTTAAGAGAGCTTCCTAGCACCTCACTGAGGAAGCAAATAGCAGAAACCGGTCTGGGATTGGGGATATTCTGCAAAGCTTGTTAAAAGCTTATTTGCTAGCTCTATATATAACATTTGTAATACAAGCTTGTTAAATAAGGTCTTGTGATATGACTTGATTTCTTTGTGTGTGTGTGTGTGTATATATATATATATATATATATATATATTGAATTGAATGTTTATATGGATTATTATTATAATAATAAATAGAAATGAGGAGATAATATCCATCAACTAGAGATAAACTTTTGATATTACTAAGAAATTATCAATTACCACTAATTAGCAATTCCTGAGACTAAGCAAGTTTTTCTCATAAATCTATAATAGCTCTTTTGTTGAGGGTTTTTTTAGGAAAAAAACTTGCTTAGCCTCAGGAATTTTAATTAGTAGTAATTGATAATTTCTTAGTGACATCAAAAGGTGAAGTTTTTTTTTTTTTTTTTACGGTATATACATTAAAATGTATAATAGAGTCCAGTAATATTTGTAAACTTCACGTCACTAATAAAAAGTAATTATAGGATTTCTAAAAATTATCAGCCACAATTGCTACTCGCACTCGCAAAGCTTAATTAAACATGTTGTACCATGAACCTACTTAAAAAAAAAAATAATTTTTATGTGATAGCGGTTGGACTTGAGTTCTATTTATTTTTTTAAATATCACTATGTCGGATAAATTAAGAATTCTAATTTAAGAGTTAATCTTAAATTTCAATAACCTGATCATTCTACATCACAATTGATTCAATATTTTAATTTTTTTTTACTTTAACAGTTTAGATTTTAATAATGCTTTGTATATACTTTTCATTCATATCACAAATCTAAATTTTTACTTTATGATGAGAGGAGGAAGGTTTCAAAAAACTTGAATTTCTCAAAAAATATTCATTTTCCCTGCACAGAAGGATATTTGGTTGTCGTCGAATAGCCACTATATCCCACTCGATGGTGCAGTTTTCATGCTTAAACTATAAAATATGATCATTCCCGGGCCGTTAATTATAATCAAATGCTAAAATAAAAACAAAAGAAAATCATCTTTTTTAAATAGTATTTAATTTTAAATATTATTTTTTTATTAACGTATACAAATTAAATGATAATAATAAATGTAAAATAAAATAAATAAATTACAATTTGATTCGTCTCTTTTAGTTGGCATTTTATTAGAAAAATCAATTTTCTGTCGGAGATTTTTTTACTGGGGTTACGGCTTTTTTTTGTTGTCGTTTAAAAACTCATAATCGGAATAAAAAGTAAAATTTCTTAGTCTTCCTTTTACATTTATCTCTACAGAGAAACAGATATTATTGTGTTATCGCTATTTTTTATTTTTTTAGTCTTTGTTTTAAATTTTATTATTTTTTACAGAAAACAGATATTACCGCTATTTTTTATTTCAAATAGAATGACAACTAAAAGTAAAAGTTGTTACGGTTAGGTTTAGAGTTAGTTTTAGGATTAGATTTAGGGTTAGTGTTCTGGTGTTTGTAATGCTAAAATAAAAAATATCAAAATCGTATTTTTGTAAAGATTTTTTTTTACTAACATCTATAAAATAAATAATAACAATAAACGTAAACTATATTCAACAAAGTATAACAGTAGTCGGAGAAAAGAAAGAAACTAAAACTTTTTTAAACAACAACAAATATATATATAAAATGTTTATAATATTTGCTTTTTATGACATTTAAAAAAACAGTGTACAATTGGACTTTTCTTACTGGATATTTTTGTGTTAATGATCTTTTTTATTTCAAAAATATACATACGGTACAATCTTGTTTGTCTCGTGAAATGTTACGAACAGTATGTTACTTGACGCGTTACCTAATTCCAACTCACTTTATACATATATCTCGTCAACATTTACTACTTAAAACTTCAATACACTACGGTGTAAAAAGTCTGTTAATTATTACTTTACAAAATCTGAACATTTCAATAATTTAAAATAAAAAAAAATCCAATGAAAACAACATTTCCACCCAATTCAAAAAGACACACCCTCTCATCAAGCCGTAACCATTTTATAAACTGCGAATTCGGAAAATGTATTTGCTGCGATGCGACATAGCGGCCTGCAATCTGTAGCACAACAAAAAAGTTGTATTATAGAAAATGCGGGTTCGAACGTGTTGGCTGTGGAAACAGCATTTTTATGTGTTTTAGCGCGAAAACGGCGCCATCCAGTGGGATATGGTGGTTATTCGACAAATACCAGATATTTTTTTACAAGTTAAAGGGAAAATGAAATAAAGCCCATTTTACGGCATTTTTAATGAGATTTTTTTCTGACATGTAACAGAACTAAAAAATTCACACATTATTCAAAACAAAATATTTAAAATTGTGGGGGAAAATCATTTGCATTCCTTTTCACTTTGAAAACATACAAACTAAATTTTAGGTTGGGATCATACTTTTTCAATAAAATCTAGGATCCAAATTAATGACAAGATGCATTATAGATAAATTTAAAATTATTGAACTAAATAGTAAAAAAAAAAAAATTGTTATTGATTAAAATTAATAACATGTTCTTCAAGAACAGATAGAGAAAAGACATAAATTGACCTAACTAAATTTGTTGCAATGAAGGCAATTCTTCAAAAATTTATTTGGATCAAGTTTGTTTTGGCCGATTCCTTTATGAAAAGAAACATAAAAATACCATTTAATTATCTAAGTCAAAGAAGTTCTGTTTACAATAACTTGCTTTTGAAAACTTTTCTTCTTTTAGACAGGACATCTAACCCATCAGAAAAGTATGCCATTTTTAGTGAGAGTATTACATTATATAAAAGAAATCAATTGCCTTTAGAATGATTGTGCTTCACCAATATCATACTTTAAACATTCTGAAATGGAACATAGGCTGTCAGGATTGCAACAGATTATACAATTGTTTGTGCAGGGAAATGATCAGGTTTTATTCTGTATAATAAAAAATAAAAAAAATTCTCTAACAAAAAAAACAGAATTGATGACTACTTCAATCTCTCTCTCTTTTTTTTTTTAATGAGCATAAACAAACTATTAGCATAATAAAAAAGTTTACTCATAAATAGTTATTCAACAAAGATATATTATATTTAAGACTTCACCGTTTCTTTGCCACAGACTCATAATATAGTCATTTGGATAGCACTTAGGACTTAGTAAAATATTTATTTTTAGCTATTTTATTATTTTTTTGCTACATACTTTTTTACAGTTTATCAATTTTGATTCACCAGTTAAATTTAGATCTTTTAATTTTGCTTCATCTATTATTAATCTGATCTGGTGAGTTAGACACATATAATTAATATATATAATTCAATACACCAACTTCTTTTTAAATCTTGTTTTTATATGATTATTATAAAAATGTATAAATATACACCAACATTTCAACTATTTAATATTATAGTCTTTACCATGGTCACTGAAAATTCCAAACAATCCCAAATATTAATTAGTCGAAATGTTGATGTATATTTATATATTATATTAATCATACAAAAACAAGATTTAAAAAGAAGTTGGTGTATTGAATTATATATATTGAATTTTATGAATTATTTAGAAAAGAAAACTGGGTCGGTGATATTTTTAAATATAATTAATAATGTATCACTCACTACCCAAAATATCTTCTCAGAATGCAAATCAGATAATTTTAAAAAGTCTTTTTTTAAAAAAAAAAAATGAAATTTTGTCTTGGATAGTTCATAAATTTATTTTAGATAATTTAAAGTAATTCTCTTCTATATATTGGTAGATATGTTAGCTTTTCATTTTAAAGATACAAAACCCTCCTTCAAAGTATAACTCCATTTAATCACTTTTATTGAATTCTTTTTTTTCATGTTCTTCATTTTATTAATTGTAATCAATATTCTTTTTTAATTTACTAATTTATATTTTACTCCCCCCCCCCTCCTACTGCTTATTTAGAATTCTTTTTAAATTTTACTAAAATAATAAATTCTTAAGAAAAAAGATAAAATTTGAAAATGTTCACTTGACATTAGTATATTTTCAAAGTTTTCTTTCAGTTAGGAAATTATATCTGGATCTGTATTATTGTCACATTCAAATATCACTAAATAGTTCATCAAATAAATTTCTTTGAGATTTCTGTATTTACTTTTATTTTGATATTTCCTTTACTTTGTATATTTTTATTTGCAATTAGTAATTGAACAATACAATAAAAAAATTTGTTTATATATTCTGAGCTTGAATTTTGAAAGTTTGTATCTATTACAATACATGACTTGCTTTTTTAAGCAGACTGATATGGTCTTTTTCCTTTGTTAATTTTTTTATAACAGTCAGATTTTTTTAATTCCAGATTTATTATATAAATATTTATATTATAGATTCAATATTACCTTGGTTTAAGAAAATTTTTTATAACTTTTCTTTGTTAAAAAAAAAAAAAATACAACAATATATAGTGAAATTCAATTTTTCAATAATCTCGGCCATGACACAAAAATGACAGAATGAAATTTTCAATCACTATTTCCTACACTTATTTTAGTGCTTAAATAATTTAAAAGCTACATCATACTAATCTTGCGTCAGTCATACTCTTCTTGTAAAGTAGTGTTTACATCAATAATATACAGAAATCCCTGAACTATTCCTTTTGCAAAAAGTAAATGATGCAGTAAGATACAATATTTTTATTTTCAAAATACATTATTTTTATCTCTGGTTACAATTCTCTTCCTAACGTCATTATAATTAATACAAGGTTTTTTCAGATTTAGTATCATACGAAACAGTGAATTTTATTAACCAAAATGGGAAAAAATTATTTGGGCTATTTACAAATATGAGTTATCCATAAATTCTTTCAATCATAATAAAATAATTGTGCCATTTAATGATTTTATATTTACAATATTATAATCTCAACTTTTTAGCTGGCATTATAAAATCTAGAAAAGTAGAATTCTATTAAAATTTTACATGTTTTCAAATTAATGAAGAATGCATGCGATTTTTTTCTCCAAAAATTTAAGTATCTTCCAAAAAATGAGAAGTCATATTTGGTGATACAATTTCAAAATTTTAATTTCTTTTTAAACCCAGTCATATTAAATGTCAGTAAAAAACATATTAGAGCCTAAATAAAATAATTTTGTATTTTTCTAATTGTGCTTTTGTATGATCCACATATTAAACAAGGTCATGTTCTGGAAATGCAAAAATTTTAAACTCAAAAACAGCTTAAACTCAGAAAATATTACATTTATGATACTCTCTTATAACATTCAATGAGTTCAATCCTCATACAAAAAAAAAAAAAAAAAAATTGTAAAATAATTCACATTAGATTAATTGACTAGAATGATCCGATGGCAACAAGACATTTAGAAACATGATTATTTTTAAAAAATGAATTTTAGAAGACTGATCTGGAATATGCAGAATATCTCTAATGGAAAATAACAATATATTTATATCATCATACATACATTCACAATATAAATAATTTGCTGTTTGTTTTTTTTTTGTTAAAAAACTTACTGAACTTTAGTATGGTTGTTGAGAGAATTTAAGATATCACGACCCACATGAAGATAAAAAGGATTTTTAGTAGCCTGATATAACAAATATGTAGATTCAATTAATTCTGGTCTAAGGGGATAAAAAGAAACCTCTGGTATTTTATTCTTCCAGTTGTATCGTTCAGGAAGAGCTCCATAGCGCTGCCAGATAGAATAATAAATAGCATGAGCACATATGGCTTCTTCAATATCTCCAGTAAGTACCTAGTGGATGAGGAAAACAAATTTTTATTTTTATTTATGCTATGTTATGTAATAATAGCAGGTGCTTATATATGAATAATAAGCTAACATTTATTTAGAAGTATATATATTACATCGTATTTTATTTATTAAGTTTTGAATCTAAATAATTTTTAAAATTATAATTTGCCAGTAAAAATAACAAAAAGAAATTGTATGGTAAATTGTTCAAGAAATCAAATAATGTTCAAGCAACATAGAAGCAGATTGATTATTGAATAATACCATTCAGTTAATTAGAAAAGAGATGTTCTTCTTTTTTAAAGTTTCTTAGCTGAAAATCGATTCTGCAATCTTTAACTCTATCACCCTACTCTGTCTAAATTATATAAGACAATGAGAATAAATAACTCTTTTACTAAGAATTTATTTTAATTTTTTATAAATCTATAAAATAAAAAAAAAGATTAAAACTCTAATAACTAATATAATGTTTGATAGTTTCAGTTAATATGAGCTGGCTTAACATTAAGAAATAACTAGTCCGACTTATTGTAATAGATATTATAGTTAAAGATAAATAATATATTTGATAAAACACATAATCATGTTGACTAAGAAGATAAGTATAAATTATATATATATATTTTTTAATTACAGCAAAAGCAGATATAAAAGATTTCTAATTATTTATTTACTATTTGCATTATTTCAGCTAAATATTGGGGAGGGGTATGAATAGATTATGTGCTAAATAATTGAGAAATTATATTTCATGAAAGATTTTTAACACATAAATTACATACATACAAAAATTCAATTGCACATTACTTAAGAATGCTTTAAAAATTATTTTTCTTTATGAGAAAGAAAAGATAATATTTAGTAAAGTATCAAAAATTTATATAGATTTTCATTTTACTGCTAATGTAAGGTTAATTTTGCAAAAACCAAAAATTAAAATGGCTTTGAATTGACACAACTAATTGAAAGGCATTTACTCTGCTTGCCAAACCTCTGACTTTCCACTAGATATAAATGCTATTAAATCTCTTACTATAATGCCTTCCATTCATCAGTGGAATTTTTCTCATAATGAGAACTAGTTATAGATGAAATGACAATTTTTTTCAAAGCTCTCCCAATAATAGCCCCTGTCTAAAAAGATTCAACATTGTTCAGTCAACAGAAATAGGATACAATTCTGTACTAAATGAAAAAACAATTTAGAAAAAAAATAAATTGTCATCAAATCAAAATATATCTTTGCTGACTAAATTGAAGTTCTGACTTAAATCCAAAATTTAAGACAATTAAATAAAAACAAATTATGTGCATAAACTTTAATTAAATAATCCAAGACAATCTATTCATTAATATTCTTGGCAATGCTTCACTAATCAATGTGCCTTAATACTAATATCATATCTCCATAGGTTTCATTAATTTATAGGCTTTTTTTAAAAATAAAGATTGAAAAACATAAAGTAACACAAATGCATTCTTGTACATTCTAGGCTCCCAAAATATATCATAAATCTTTTTGGTACTAGAAATTATTAAATTAGAAATGTTACTGCTTTGGACATGGTAGATAAAAACACATATATTAAAAATACAAGGAGTATCTCATTTAATTCCTAAAAAGAAAATGTAAGATGTTCTTGTTAAATGGAGAAAAAAAAAAATGCTATTGTATACATGTAGAAGTTACTAGCTATTATCACCTTGGTTAAATAATGATACAGATGGAAACAAACCATACAATGAACCTTGAATAGGCTGTTTTTAGACAAAAAACAAAATTAATATTAAAAAATAATAATTATAACAATTAAATATTGTTTTTCTTTTTAATTCCTATAATTCAAAAAGATAGTAACAATTTTTTTACTGTTTTTTTTTTTCACTTTAAAAAGTATTATTCTTGAAATTTTAAAAATATTTTTTTATTTTGTTTAAAATTTTCTATCAAAAAATTTAAGAGATTTTTGTTTTCTTTACAATTTTTATCTTAACATTTTTAATGATAAATAAAATAGTAAAAGTTATCACAAACAAATAAATGCCAAAACAGAAGCAAAACTCTCCATTCAGTAGTGCCACCTAATGCAAGCCAAGGTAATCAATGGATGCAAAAGGTTTGTGCATAAAATTCCTATCTAATGCCTACACATCCAATATTCTCAGACTAGTTTCTAGCCTGTGGCTTTCATCAGTGAATAGCTTTGGATCCAAGAGCACTGGATCTAAATCTTGGGATTGAATGCAACCTTCTAGCAGCCACCTTTTACCTATTTAGTTAACTATAAAGTTATGAATCCAAATTGAAAACAGTAATATTTTCACTAATGAAAGCCACAAACTAGAAATTAGTTTGGGAATATTGGATGAGTAAGCACTAGATAGGGATTTTAAGCACAAACCTTTTTGCGTCCATTGATTACTCTGGCTTGCACTGGTGGCACTACTATATAAAAACTTTTGCCTGTTTTAACAGCTTGTGTGAGCATAGGAAATGGAGATCATGTAATATTTAGTGGATTAATACCAATCCGGCTCAATGGGATAATGGTGACTATGGTTATTAAAGAATGAAAGACATCAAAAAATGTATACATGCTAAATTGGGCTAAGATCTATATGACTATACAAATGAATGAGCTTAGATTGAAAATGTTACTGTGTTTTCATTTTGAACTTATAGCTTTGTAAGTAACTAAATAAGTTAAATGTGACTGCTAAAGGATTGCATTAGATCCTAAGATCTAGGTGCAGTGCCACAAGCTAGAAACTAGTCTGGGAATATTGGATGAGTAGGCACTAGATAGGGATTTTGTATACAAACTTTCTTGCATCCATTGATTATTCAGGCTTCCACTTGGTGGCACTAGTGTATTAGAGTTTTGCAAGTTTTAACAGCTTGTGTAAGCATGGGAAATGGTGATCATATAAAGATTAGTGGTTTAAACAAATGTCAATTTTAACTTTTTTTAAAAAATTTTTGTAATAAATTAATAATTAGAAAAGATTCATTCAAAAATTTGAATAATTTTTATAAACTCTAATTTTATATAACTATCATACTAAATTCAATTTAATATATACAGTAAAGATGCAAACTACACCATATTTTGTTACAAGATCCTCTTGTTTTCAAACATATGTAGGATATAATAGCTAACATTTTGTTAATAAACAATAACTAGAATAAATTTCATATTGTTTATTGAACTACAAATGTAATAGGACTTTTCAACACACACCCATATAAGACATACAACTTTTCCTATGTACAGAATAAGTATATAAAGCAAATTATACTACAAAACAAAATTTAAAAAATAATTATAAATTGAGAAGACACATTTATATAGAGCGAACAGAAAGTAGTAAGCAAAGTAAGCAAGGAATGAGGATATCAATACAAAAGAGGCGTGAGAACTGTGCAGAATTAAGAATACATTTTTGTTGTTATGAATATTAATTAATGTGACTTGATTCATTATTTCTACAAAATAAGGAAATATAAACATATTAAAATAAACAATCACTTTCTGAAATGCAATTTGTCAATTATAATTTCCTACAGTTTGTTCTTTTCTTATGATATTCTCAATTACATTGGGTTTATATGAAGCATATTTCGCATCACATTGCCATGTGATGTGAAAATGAAACAATCCATTTTACAATTACTATCCATACCATTTATATATATATTATGATGGTTATTTGGTATCTCTAAAATAATAATAATAAACAAAACTACAAAATTTTTATTGGCTTATTATAAAAATAATATTATCTTAAAGTTACCATATTAAGCAAAACTAAAAAAAAAATCCAAGATGTCTTTCCTGTATTTTTATACTGCTTGAAATTCTTGTAACAATTTTGAAAAAATCGTGGTTTTCTATTTAGTTTTAAAAACAGCATAAAGATAATTTTAAAAAGAAAAAAAAAGTGATACACTAATAAAATACATAATACTGTATGCATGTGAATAAATTAGTTAATAAAAGATCAGCAAAGCAATATTTAATGGTAAAACTATTTACAGAAGTGTCATAAACTTTCAATACAATAATTAAAAGTGTATGTGCATGTATATTTAAATATAAAGGAATACTATTTTAAAATATTTAGGTAAAGTTATTTTAAATTTGAAATAACATCTCAATTATTGTGAGAATAGTAAATAAAATAAAAATAATTTATTTTAATATCTGTAATATAAATATTTGTTCTAACATTGTGATTTATATATTTAATTTTATTAAAGTATAATATTTTATGTAAATATGTTTTAAAATATTATGTGCACGCAATAAACAAAACATCAGAAAAATATTCATCACTGTAAATGCATAAATAAAATGAAATTTAAAGCTGTTATTGAAATGGAAAATTATAAGCTGTATTATAAATGCTAAAACAACAAATCATCTGCTGCTACAGTTTAAAGCAAATATTTAAAAAATTGGTACACGCCTGCATTTTGAATATTTATTTTAACGCAGTTTTAAAATTAATGAAATTACACTTTGTAAACAATTTTCTTAGAAATACTAAAATTAGCAAATTTTACTTCTCAGGAAGTTAATAATTATCCATTCTATACTTATACAAATGAAGAAAAACAGTTTATTGTAATTTTCTTCAAGTTTACCACATTAATGGACTGATTCAAAAAAAAAAATTCCCTCATCATTTATTGTTCTACCAAGATTAGTTTTTCTCCATCCTCTGTGATTTTACAATTAAAGCACCAAAGGTTTCCAATCATTCTTTAAAAAAAAAAAAATTTCACCAAGAAGAAAACAAATGGAACTCTTAAAGACTTTAAGTGAATTTTATATCATAAAGGATATTTGTTTTACTTATTATTATATATAGTTGTTTTATTGAAATAAAATTCTCACAAGAGGAAAGCTCAAGTAAAAAAAAAAGATTCTATGGGTAATGTAATTAAATTATATATACTATTATAATTTCAATATTCATGACAGTATGAAATTTGTTTTGATGATCATTAATATTATTTTCCATAATTTAAATATAAGTTTATATGTTTCATATTTTATTGGTCTCTAAAGTTCAGTCTATGCTGTTACAATTAGAGAATATAATGTCTCTAAAAAGTTAAGTGTAAATGATTACATAGTTTGAAATAATTTATAAGAATTACCTCTTTTGTTTATTAAAGACTATATGAAAAATATTTTTTAAATTAATTAGTTTTGTGTCAATAAGTCTGATGTATAAATAATATTGCTTACTAAAGAAAGGCTTCTAGCATTATGTGTTCTAATCTTTTATTCATAAATGTTAGCTTAGCTAAGCATATTATCAATAAAAATTTATTTTCAATTGAATTACTTCAATTCAAAAATCCATTTGATGTTCTAACTTATATTCATAAAAATAATTTGGATATATCATTAAGAATATTATTAACTCTTCCTACAAGTTAGAAATTATAAAAAGATTAGTTGCTAAATTTGTCAGCAAACTCTGCATTTATATATATTTTATGGAATTTGCATCACACATGCATTCACTGAAACAATAATATAAAAAAAACAACTTACTACTCTATTTCTATTTTTAAAATAAAGTAGCTAGCAAAATGTCTGACTTTCATTATATTAAATATGCTCTGGATGATATTCTTTTTTTTTCAATAACTTTTCTCTCTAATAAAAACATAATAGACTACTCACTTTATCATGAAATTATGATCTCGCTAATTATTTTAAATCAGTGTAAACTTTAAGTATGTTCTAAAATTTTGTAAAATTTAGCTTTATACTCAGATAATATTTTATTCCAAAAAATACTGCATATCAAATTCAAAAATAATAATAATAAAAAAATAAAATTTATGAAGAAATTGTATTAATATATATAATTGTGTATGGTCTTCTGGGACTTAAAAATGGTTGCTGGCATATTGTAAAATTTATTTACAAATTTTACCTTTTTTTTTTTTAAATAATAGTGCTCAGAAAAGAAAAAATGACTGCTGAATATTGTAAAATTTGTGAATTTTAATGGTTTTTTTTGTTCATTTATTTAGATTTTTATTTACATTTTTCTTTGGGTAGAGTATAACTGAAGTCATGTAGTTAGATGTAGAATAGTTCACAGCTCCATAGTATATATATTAAACTTTTTCATGAATTATGATATAAAATATATATATAAATGAAAATATATCCAAGTAATGACTAGAGAAATATGTTTTGCAATTGTGATGCTTGATAACTATCAATTGCTATTGTTAGCCTAGTCCACAATAGCTTTTAGAAACAAAATCCTCTTTTATTTGTTATCACATGTTGCTTTTAAGTAAACAGAGACAAAAAAGCTGTTGTGGACTAATAGGGCCAATAATTTAGCTTAAAAGACTAGTAACACTAATGCTAACATGTTTCTCTAACCATTTACGAAAATATCTCCACTCATTCCTTTATTTATCTCAATAAAAATATGAAATCACCCAGTCTGAACTTCAGTTAAACTCAAAAGGATATATATATACATATATTATACTTAATATAAAAATACAATGTGTGAAATGTTCTGAATTATATCGAAAGTGAAAGTTAAATTAAATTTTATTAATACTGTATTTTGATGAATAATTATTAAATTACTTTTTAATCATAATTTTTAATAGATTTATATTCAATTATTTTTACATATTTATCACTTATTTTCTCTGGTCCCTTGAAAAATTTATGGATAAAGAGTTGTCTATGTATATATTTAAAAATGTCCACCCATACATATTAGATTCTAATTATTTAACAATTACAAAAACCAACTTGTTATTAAATCAATGTGCATGTATCTGTATCAAAAAACAGTTTACTGGTTATGTATAAATCTATATTACAAATGGTATAAGCGAAGTGACATAATTTGATATGTATATAAGTGCAGTGACATAGGGTTATATTCATGAAGGGATGATTTAATCCATAAATTCATGATACACTTCTTGACATATAGAAGAACCAATATTTATCTGTTCTATAAATTCATGTTTATTTTGATGAGCATCTTGGATCTACCTCCTATTTATAATGAACCAATATATAGATCCAATCCATCTCTAGCTAATTCAATAATCATCCAAAGAGGCATTCAGAATATTCAATTATAATGAGAAAGCAGTTTACCTATGGAAAGCTAATATTATGAAATTAAAATTAATTATTATTAACAGCTTTGTGTTTCTGTTAAGAGAAGAATTTATGCAAGTATCCAAATATAATATGATTAATAATTTTAGTGGAGGGCAAAAATACTGATTAAAAACTAAAATAATTGATTTAGTAAAACTATATACATAAATTAATGAAATAATATAAGGAGGTTACAACAGAATTACCTGCTTCATATTAAAATAATCAAAATGTCAATATTTTATGAATCATATCAACTCATAAACTCCTCTTTTATCATAAGATGAAAATCTTCATTTGGATGTATTTTAATCTAATTATTTTATCAATGCAGATGTCGGTACCAGTAACAAAGTTTTAGGTATTTCCTCATCTACGGTTAGTAGTAATTAAGGACGATTCATAAATATAAATTATTTATCGATTAAATTTCCTTTGAGCTTATTACTAAAAAAAATTTTTTATCTTCTCTTATTCAAGTTATATATATATATATATTATATTTTTACATTGTGTATGCATGACATCATTTTCCATTTATTTAATATTTTTCATTTTTTATAATATTGTAAATAGTCTTATGTATAACCAAATATCTCAGATATCTTGATTTGTAAAATATAGTTTCTTTTGTTCATAATGAAAACAGTTACTACAGGAAATTCTTTATTATCAAAAAGTGGCCAATAAGATATATAATGCAGGAGAATAATACAGGATCCTCATATACAGCTGTTGGAATGTGAATGTTTGTCCATCTTTATAAAATTGTATTTCACTTTTTTCTTATCCCTAAGAAAATACAATTGCAATAAAATAACAATGAAGTATATATCATAGAGTCATGTAATAACCTATGCAATCCAAATATGTATATATACGCTCTCATAGCGGTTTCTCTTAATTCCAAAATATTAAAGTGTATAGTTGGTTAATGACCTCTAAAATATGCAAGTGCATGCTCTCCTAGAAAATTCACTTGACCCTGAAATATCACAAGAATTAGCAGCCAAACTTATAATGTTCTAAGGAATAAAATATTTTATCCATTAGGAAAAACTGTGACATATAAATAAATAAAATACATATGTCCTTATTTGTATATATGTGACAAGTAAGAGAGACTGATCTTATATTCACTCAAATAGGACAATGATATTCTAAAATATTAATCTTTAAAAAGAAGCAATATAAAATACATAATTCGTATTTTCAGCAATGAACATTACATCAAATAAGTATAAATATTAGTAAGGGGTTTCACCATAACACTAACAATAAAACACTACTTGAAATATCCAATATTATAAACTTATAAATTCATTCATCCAGATATGAATTAATAAGTAAATTCGTGTGCATTGTAACATTTAATCATATTTTATATGTCGAAAATTATTTATTTGAAAGAAATATTATTCTATATAGAATTTATTGAAGCATAATATTTCATTAAAAATAGTAATTTATCCCTTGACTGATATGTTTGTCTTAAGGGAGTTTAAATAGAATTTTAAATAATTCCCTCTATAAACACAATGAAGTGGTTTGTTTTGAATCATATTAATTTTGAATCAATAAATATCAGAACATGTGTACTTATCTCTTCTCCCACCCACCCCCTTTTTGTACCCATCCCCCTCCCAATATAAAGAAATTAAACAATAATGTATAAAACAATAACAGAAATATTCTCTAATAGAATCCTTCAGAATCTGTATGTTTATCGTGAGACCTCTTGAATAAACAAGATCAGGTGATCGTTATATTCAATGATAAAGAAATGAATCCTTACACTTATATATAAATTAATCTTTTACTTTCTGAAAATGTTTCAATCTTATGTACATGCATCTGATGCTTGGGATATTGAAATGATTTTATTTTTTATTTTGTCAGATCTGACTATTGGTGAAATTGTTTATTTTGAAGTGGGAAAAACTTTTCTGACAAACTCTTCAAATGGGTACACAATATCATTTGTTTCGTTCTTGACTCTTTTTCAGCAGCATAAAATTTTAATCCATTTTTTTTTTGGCAAATGTTTCAATAATATAACTTGTATAAAAATGGCATGTAATACTGGGAGAAAGAAATGGTATACCAAAGAAGCTTATTACTTCTTAACAAAAATCTCATTTTCACAAACCTGTTTCTCCTTTAGTTTCCATCTCTTTTATATATGTGTGTGTGTGAAGAAAACTATAAATTTTAACCTTCTTTGCAAAAAAAAAAAAGGACAAGTAATCTTTTTTTTTTTGTTCTTTTTTCCCCTTACTTTTTCAAATGGTGTATCAAACATCTCTTTAAGTATAAATGTGAACCTTGAAAGTTAATTTTATATATGAATAAATTGTTATTATTATTATTCTATTTCATTTCACTGTCTCTAGAGCTATCTATCTATATATATATAATGTACCCCCCCCCCCCACACACATTCATTCTATTTGTTCATTTTAGATAAATTGATGATTCTCTCTACACTCACATATACCTTACATTTTAACAAGCTCAAATCATGGTCTTTCTTAAAAACATTTTTTTATTTTTTTTAACTTCATGGAATGCAAATCAAATTAGACCCTAACTTATATAAACATATATGTACAAATATTTAGACATACATGAATGACCAAAATATATTTTCTTTATGAATTGTAATAATGATATTGTATTTACCTGAATACCAGAAAATGCTGCCTGTAAAGAATCAATCCAAGGATTGAGAATAGCTCCATTTGCCATATTAATATTAACATATAATGGATGGTCTCCTGCACCTCTGTTACAGTGATTTCGCCTAAAATAATGATACAATGTATAAATACATCATATTTCTGTTTACATATTTCAAAATATTAGTTAACTATTATTTAATATATGTAAGAGTAGAAAATATTTTCATAAAGTTTGAAAGAAGCCACTTTTTAAAGTGTATTATTTTTTATTTATATATGCCATTTTGAATATTTATAAAATTATAATCTTTTAAAATAAATTGATATTTATTTTTCTGACCATTTGCTTTGTTATTTATTTAGTGTTTATTTTTATGTATAAAAAGCAAAAGGACAAAATACATTAAATTTAATAAACAAAACATGATTTAAATGTTTTGTTTTTGTAAAACTATCATTAAATCTATAATTTCAAATAAAACATAGAATCATCCATATTTTTATTATGAATTTTATTACTGAATCATTTTGCATACAAATGGAGATTGCTTTGGCAACAGTTTGAGATAGTTATTGGGATTGTCTAAGTGTTGGCCGGTTTTTAATGATAAACATATATAAGTATGTTATTGATTTCAGTGTTCAAAAAAAAATTTTAAAATCAAAAGTGATTTAAAATTTTGAAAAGATTAATAATTTCACCATAGACTTTTTGTGTGAGAAGTTATGAGTATTTATCAATTAATTTTAATTCCATAATTATCAATAAAATCACTGTAACATTGTAATATGGTATTTTATATCAAAAATATATTTTAAAATTTACAAGTAGCAATGAAAGAAAACTCTTCTTATCTATCAACATTTGCTCTGATAATTTCTTTATTTTTTTTCTAATATATCACAGCTGCCATTTAGGAGTATCCTTAAAAACAAATGTCTTTTAATGATATTACAAATAACTTTTCTCTCTGATTTGCAAAGAACCTTTGCAATTATTATATTTTTTATTAATTATAACAACATTTTCATCTGCATTTTATGCAATGGTAAAGTGTTTCTTCCTTGATATTTTTTTATACAGCTTCAATACTGCACAGATTCCTGTCAACATTTTACATGAACAAGCATTCGTGACTCCAAATTTATATTCAAGTATATTTAGTAGAATATTTATAATCATCAGTTATTATTTTTTCCTCCAAATGCAGTAAAGATTTTATATCAAAAGAATTAAGACAGCAACATCTTGAGATTTTACTTGATACTTTTAACATTTCATTAAATTTTATTAAATTTATAAAATTGTCTTGCTAAGACAGAAAAATCATAAAATTCAAAAACGTTGTGAATAAAAAAAATCAATCTGATTAAAGACAGATGAAAAATATTAAAAACAAATAGTTCAAAATAAAATCTCCAATGCAATTCATTTAAATGAAATTATTATATGTGATTAATTAATAAATAAAATTAAGATTCTTAAATTATGTTTAATCAAAATTAATTAATTCAATAAAAAATTAATCTTATAAAATACAGTAAGCCAAATCTTAGATTCAATTTTGTGTGTAATATTTGAATCAAAAAACATTTTGATAGAATGAGAAAATATTTTGATTAAAAAAAAAAAAAGAATCATACTTTTTTACTTTTAATCATTTATCTCAATCCTAAATTTACAATCCAAATGATAGTAGCATTTAAACTATATTCTAGAAAAAATTTGAATTGTATTACTCAGACTGTAGTTAAATAAGTTTTATCTATTTTTCTCATACATGCTGTGAACTATTGATTTGCTTCTATTTTAGTGGTATTAATAAAGTATTATTATTTTTATATTTACACTTTTTTGCATCATTTATTAAAAACACCAAAATTTTTACATTTTATATAGTTTTTATTCCAATATTTTTATGTTTCAATTTCTTATAAGTAAGTCATCTTCAGGAATATTAAACATACAACCTGATTAACTAAATGAATTAAACCAATGAGAATATCAAAATCAGATTTTTATTACTTCTACAAATACTGTCTATATATTTACATTTGTTATACATTATAAATATGCATTACCAGCGCAGTCAAGCAGACGCATTCAACTACCAATTTTTTTTTTTTTTTTTAAATTATAAATTGAAGCAATTTTTTTGCTGTTAAAATTTTCATAACATGTCAAATTGTTATTTTAGTTCAAATTTGGTATTTTTGACCTCTTTTGATAATTTATTGTAACCATTGTTAATTTTCGTAAATCTATTTATTCATTTTTTAATTTAAACAAATATAAATCTTTATCTCTGTAAATATTAAAGCAAAAATTTTGTTCATTATATGTAATGATTCTTTAATGCCTCTTTCTTCATAAATTTTAACAAATTCAATCTTTTCTATTGTGTAATTATAATATTTCCTTTTTATTTTATGTTTGCAAATTACTAAATTTTTGTCATTTAAATAATAATCTAATTTGGTGTATAGTTTTTAGCATGTTTGAAATTGTTAACAGCAAAAAATTTAAAGAATGTTTTAAACATTCCAAATAATAATTTTTTAAAAAATTTATAATTAAAACAAGTTATAAATAAAAAAATTTAATACCAAATGAAATAAAATTAATAACAATAATAGATAATTGCATATTTATAAAGATTATGAAGTACAAGTGGTATTTAATGAGATAATCTATATTTAATATCCTTAAAAATGGCCTACATGTAAGAGGTCAAAATATAAGAATTTTGGAATAAAAATTGTATAAAACATAAAAAATTTCAGTGTTTTTGATATCCGACATAAAAATGTATAAACACGATATATTACACTACAGATATATCAATATTATAGACTTCTTTAAAAAAATAAAAAATATAAAGTTTCTGTTACAATTAATTATTAAAAAATTAAAATGGAATCAGGATTATTTTCCAGCCTTCACATCTCCCATAATTCTATAATAACCATATACACTGTATATATATACTATACATGGAAATAGCTAGATGTCTTATTTTTTGGAGTAAACAATAATGAATTGTATAAGTTGGGATTGACACCTTAATACATAATCATTAGAATTGTGTGTCTGTTCTCACAATTCAACTTTTGGTTAATTCCAATAAGGATTTGATTAATAATCTTTAAAAAAACAATTACATAATGTTGATATTATTATACATTATAATTGCAGATATATTTTAAAAAATGTATATATTAAGATGAAACATTTTATTATACTGATAAATATTTTTTGAGGAGTCAAATAATAAAATTTAATAGTCAAATGAAAAAGAAAAAAAAAACAATATAAGATTACACATTTGCTTTTTAAATTGTTTTCATTTTTAACTTATTTTATGATTCTCTTTCAATGTCATAATCAGTGTATCTAGATAAAAAGATAAAATCTATCAAACTTGCACACTGTTTGCATATCTGAAAATACAACTTCTATCATAATAATAATTCTTAAAACAAAAACTGTAAAAAAAAAAAAAAAAAAGAACTTCAAATTATAATATAAATAAACATTTGAATGCATATGGCTCAACTATAAAGTTTATAACCTTACCCTTTTCTCATATGCTGTTTTATAAGAGAATATAATTCGTTAAATTTTGCATAATCTTCTTTATCACCAAACATGATATAGGCCTGAAAAAGTAAATGATTTAATATGAATGTAGATATCTAACTTTTAATTGAATAAGAAATTATTATTCTCAAGTGCCTACTTAATGATGATCAATCAGTTTATTAAAATTTTAAATTTCGATTCTTATTTGATGAAATTTGCATTATTTATAATCATTTTCTGAACAATAACTTAAAAATAGATTTAAATTTGAGATAACATATTAATAAAATTAAAATCAGAAATTCTTAGTCATAGATAATATATGTCCATTAAAAATTTTTGGCTAAAGGCTAATATAATAAAATCATTTAAGGAAATTACGTTATCAATCTTTCTTATACTGCATAATTTCAATTGAGACTGAAGTGTGTTTACAAATTAAAATGTATAAACTATCACTTACGATTATTATAGATTAAGATTTTTTCAAATACCCTTATTATAAATATACTCAATAAATGATGAAATCAGGCTTCTATTTACTTTAAAGTTTATTTTATTTATAATTAAAAATAACATTTGGAATTGTGCTTTTACATGTTGAAACATAATAATTAAAATCAATTTATTTACAATTCACTCTGATGAATAAGAAGAAAATTCCTATAATGAAACTATAAATTTCTTCCTTTTTTTTTTTTTTAATGATTTTTAAAAGAAAAATTTGTTGATCTGATGTTAAATATTTTAGAAAATGCTGTTAATAGTATCATTTTGATAAAGTATTTTTTACATTTTTTCCATTTTCTATTTTGGAGTTGAAGTAATTATATTGATTAGACTTGCAATTTGCATAAAATTGATTTTATTGACTTCTGTGCAAAACTATAACAAAAAGATCTAACGAATGAAAATCAGAATGGTTCAAATCATAATATTCTCTGTGATTCTTCATAATCATAAAGTTGGCCAAAGAAAAAATATAGTTCTGAATAACAAGTACGAAATAGATTTGTCCAATTCACATATTAATATTAAACAATCAAATTTATTTAGATTAATTAATTAATGAGTAAAAAAAATGTTACCATTTTAAAAAATGAAAAAAAAAAAAATTCTTGATTATATCAAGCCTAATAATTAAATTGAGACAAAAAAAAAAAACAAGTAAAGTTGCCTTATTTGGCATATTATATTATGAGATTAATTAAAACCACTTCAATGAAATAAGCTACTATATTCAGAAAAATTGAAAAACAATGTGGGTGACTCAAGCATCGTAACAGTGACATTATGCAATGAAGAAGTATATCTATATAAACAAATGAATATAGGATAACTAATTTTAAGATGTCTGAAAGAAAGTATTTATCTACATAAAATTTTCATTCAGACTCAAATGATTATAAGTTATGAGAAGTATAAAAAGCTACAACTGGTTTTAAAACCAGGTTCCATGGTTTCTAGTAATTCTTAGGCAAAAGGCAAATATATGTTGAGGGGAAAAATTTTTTTTTTAAGATATTTGTTTCTCAACATAATTAAAGAATGATCAAAAATTGAATTAGTCCAATGTACCTTTAACCTTTGAAACATAGATAATAAATAGATGTATCTAAAGCAAAATTATTTATATGAACTAGGAAGATTCAAGTAGAATATTCACCATAAAAAATTTAAATACCAGGTTAAAAATACTGTAACGGTATAAAAAATGTAGATAACTTTTGTAGAATATTTTTTACTATTAAAATAAAATCATTATATTTATAGGATGTGAGAACAGAAACAATATTTTTATTATAGTTTTGATATATATATAAATTGTATGCATAAAAAAAAGATAAATAAATAAAAAATATATGTATTTAAAAATAAAATTAATTAAAATTTCAACTATTTTATTTTTACATACTCAAAATTAAAAAGTTACCTTGAGCAAATATTCATAAAATGAGTCTAATCCAGCTCCAAGACCACTCAGTTTTCCAATCCATTGTCCTGTTTGAATGTCAATCACATTACCTGTAAATATTTATATTGTATATTTAAACACATAATGAATTTGATGTAATTAGAAGGAATTTATTTGAACTCAGCCTTTCAACTTCCCTACAGCTATCCATTCCATCTTATACAACTGACACATATGACTACATACATAAATGATTTCCAACATTTATCTTTTTCACATGTATGTGGTCATGTGTATCAGTTGTCCAAGATGGAGTGGATAGCTGTAGGGAGATATATATATATTGTAACGGTCATTCACTTCCTGGTGACAGCATAAATCTTAGCTTAGCCTAAAAGAAATAAATTAATAAGCAAAACAAGCTTTCACATGAATAATGTCTGTTACTATACTACTGCATGAGAACATTAATATTTCTAATAAATCTCAACTCGTCTACAGAGAACATTAGATTTCCACCAACCAAAAGAACAAGCTGGATTTAAAAGTGGTTTTAGTACAGTAGATCATATCCAGGTATTGAGAGAAATTATAGAAAGGACAAATGAAAAGGCATTTGATTCTATAAATATTTCTTCAGTGATTAAAGCATTGGATCATCAAGGTATAGCTCCAGGATATTGTCATATTTTAAAGAATATTTATAACAATGCAACAGCAACATATACTATGAAAATCAACATGGACAAGAGTGTAAGACAGGGTGACTCCATATCTTCAAAACTTTTTACAGCAGTACTGCAAAAAGTATTTTGTGGATTAAAATGGGAATCTAAAGGAGTGAAAGTAAATGGAGATTATTTAAGTCATTTAGATTTTGCAGATGATGTAGTTGTTTTTGCAAATAATGCTTTAGAGCTGCAGGAAATGTTGCAGGAGTTATCAGATGAAAGTAAGACTAAAGATAAATGTTAAAAAGACTAAAGTAATATTCAATGGATTTTCTCAAAATATGAAAATAAAGATTGATTATGATGAGTTAGAAGAAGTTAACAGCTACAAATACCTTGGTCAGATTATTAATACAGATGGAAACATAATGGATGAAATTAATCATAGAATTAAACTTGGCTGGAGTGCTTTTGGTAGAAATAACTTGATACTAAAAGGAAATATGCCTATGTATTTGAAAAGGAAGGTTTTTAATAAATGTGTTTTATCAGTTCTTATTTATGAATCTGAGACATGGATACTTAATAGAAGAGCAATACAGAGACTTCAGACCACTCAAAGAAGTATGGAGAGATGCATGTTGGGAGTAACAATAAGAGATTGAAAATGCAATATATAAATAAGAGAACAAACGGATGTTCCTGACCTTGTTGAAAAAATTATAAGACTGAAGTGGAGTTGGGTTGGACATATTGATAGAAGAGATGATAATAGATGGACAATTGAAATCTTAAACGGGATTCCAAGAGATTGTAAAAGATCCAGAAAGAGCCCACATGTGAGATGGATGGATGAAATAAGAAAGTGTGCAGGGGTGATGTGGAGAAGAGAAGCTAAAAATCGGAAAAGATGGTTTGAACTTGGAGAGACCTTCATCCTGCAGAGGATTGATAATAGTTGATGATGATGATGAAGTATATATAACTATTCCTTTAAACGTTACATATATGGCTAGCGTATCACAGCAACAAAATAATACTTTAATCTATATTATTTCTCAAGGCTTTGAATAAAGACCTTTATACATTTTATGTAGTAAAGTTTCTTAGGATATGATTGAACACAAATGAGCATTTTCTGATTCTTTCCAGTGCATATCTCTTAGCATATAAATAAATAAACCTGTGAAAAGAGTGGGGATGAGCTCTCACAAACTATTTAAGATAAACAATATTCACTTAATTAAGTTATTTAAAGTATAATGAAAATTAAATAATTAAAAATTAAATTTATGTGACCACACAAATCAAAATGATGACGATGATAAAT
The DNA here is from genome assembly GCA_028023455.1 of Epiperipatus broadwayi. NCBI lineage: Eukaryota > Metazoa > Onychophora > Udeonychophora > Euonychophora > Peripatidae > Epiperipatus > Epiperipatus broadwayi. The sequence goes on along the minus strand of JAQFVV010012471.1, from coordinate 3,425,687 downwards.
GCAATCATTATGTAAAAAACAATTAAATAATTTTATTTAACAAAATGTAAATGCGTAAATACAAAATAAATAGGTATAAGATAATATTAAAATTTCTGTTAACGTTCTCTAAATAAATGAATTTACTTATAAGTGCTGTTATAAAAAGACCATAGGTAGATACATTGATATGTAACTCTATATCTTGCTCACACAAATATATAACTATTAAAGAAGATTGCTAATAAATAGAATTTAAATACATCCTTATTATCATAAAATCTACAATAGAATAAGAAATTTAACTACGTCTTGCAGATCTTAATAATTCCCCATCACTATCAAAATGGTATCTTCCTAGTTTATCTTTTATCTAGGTACATTTATTTCTCTCTAGATAAATATAATGTTAACATGGCCAATTTATATAGCATTAAAGTCCTAAATGATACATTCTACATATGATCTATAGCCATGGGCTAACTCTTTATCTCTTATAATCTTATTATTACAAGTACATCTTAAAGCATTATTTATTCATTTACATAAACACATTTATAATTCAATATCATTATTATTATATAAGTACATATAAGATCTACAAGACAAGAGCATCTCTTAACCAACAAAAGAATTTTTTAATATTATATAACAGTAACCTATCTCTAATAAAAACAATGCAAACATCTTATTTTAATTTAAATATTGAAACCATACTATCTAGTCTTCTTACTGATAAGAATGTTGATAAATATTAACACATGCAATTAAAGTATTACACACACACACACACACACACAAAAAAAAACCCATACAAACATCATTATCCATCAAAGTTTATGAATAATTTAATCCCCTTTATGTGCACATTTTTCTGTAGGTTCCATTAATAAACTTTCTTTTTACGAATATACTTATTATTTTATTCTTTTAAAAATCCATGTTATAATGTATGATGAGTTCATTATTATTAGTTTTCCAAATGTTTTATTAATAGTTAAGATAAGATCCTTAGCAAAGATCCATTTATGCATGATATTTTATTTTAAAAGCAATAACAATATTGTTTATCATAATTTTTAAATCCATTAGGAAGATAATTAGGTTGTAGATTCCTAAGGCAATTAAATTTCTTTGTACTTTTTAAGAAGTGAGGTATGTTATTCCATTTTCAATCTCTCACAGGATTAGTTTTTTAGAAAATTAGCAAAAACACAATAATTAAGTCAAAACAGAATTCCATTAAGTTAAATCAGAATTTTGCAGGTGTGCTTAATTAACTATTCATATAAAACTGGAAAACAAAAGCAAAAACAGACCTCATAGCAAGTTTAATAATTCCAAAACTATTTGAAGACTCGAACATTTGGCTATATTTTTAAATAATTCAGAGATTAAAAATTAGAATTTATCCAACGAACAATTTTATTGGCTATAGAAAGTAAGTAATTAATTATTCTGTTATTATTAATTCATGTTTGATGACAATGATCATAAAGGCTCGCATCTGCCTCTGAAGGTGAATGTTCAATGGTTCCTTTTCAGCCGGACATGCTGAATAAAGTGGCCACAATAGCAAATTGAATACTTAAAACTTATGAAATTGACCAGATAAATTTTTTTATGCAAAGAATCTCGCATTTCATCAAGCGATTGTTTTATATTGTAGAGCAAATAATCGAAAAATGACGTAGATTTGAACTCTTCTTTCACTCAGTTATAATTTGTACATGAAATTTTTATCATGTTGACACAGCAACCAATTTCATCCATTTAATAAAGCTCTCCTAGTTGTTTTCTGTGCAGCAAAATTAGCCATATTATATTACATTTTATATACATAAAACATTTTAAAATAAAATTATTATAAAAATAAATATACAATTATTTACATTTATTCTGATACCAAATAATATATTAATACTTTATCTATTAAAATGAATAAGATTTAATTTTTAAATTGACTATTCTCATATCATAAAGGATTTTCTATGACTTTATACTAAATATATTTTAACCTCTAAAAAACATCATTTTGTTATAGCTAGACATAAAACAAGTATCATACACACAAATTTAAATGTTATATGGAAGTTTGTTTACAAGTGATTTTAAGCCAGATATAAATCACTAAATTTATGATTATGTTGCAATTGATTTCATTTTAATAATAGACATTTAACAATAAAATGTGCACCAACATAGTGTAGGATTGGTAACTTAATTTTATTAATGAATATTTTTTATTAAATGTTGAGTTTAACTGTGACTTTACAATTTTGATACATGTTTTTAGATTTATTTTATACTATGTTTGCCATTTTGGATATTTCCTAGCAAAGCTATACTCATATATATAACATAACTTGAAAATTACAATTACTATAAAAAAAATATTTTAAGTTGGTTATTTCTAATATTGCACCAGTGGGAATACTATCACACTATATATATATGCAGACCTATCAATAAATGCTCTAATGTAACCATCAATGTTCATACACGTCAAAAAAAATCGTAAATGTAATAAACATAAATTAATTTTATAAAAGTACAGCTGCAGAAAGAAATATGCTGTCAATTGAAAGGAGACCCTTTGATTCCTCTTTGAACTCTTAAGGAACCAAGCAGGGCAAATTCCTAATGCCAGTCCATATGTTATTGTCATTACATTATCATATGATTATTCATATATAATATAAAAACATGGATGGGTTGCTCTGTAATAAGCTATGGCCAACATGGTCAGTTTACTAACTTTTTACCTCCAAGTTTAAAATCAAGAACTACCATAATTTTTTATTTTCACTAGCTTGATAGTTCTTCACTGAAATATCAGGTGAGTTTTCTTGAAGGGAGAATGAATGTATGTGTGAACTTTTTAAATAGACATTTACAAGCATTGCAAACAAAAGACAGACAAGGCTAAGAAGTCTCTGACTATAGATACAGGCTGCCATTTGATAATGGTCTTTTATTTAGGTATTCACAACTGCACATCACTTTCAAATAAAGAAAGATTGCACAAATTAGAAGAACTGCCTAATATTAAATGAAATATTGTTGGATTTTGTGAAGTTAGAATAAAAAGCGAAAGGGACAATTTATTTAAAACGTAGACATGTACATTACTATAAAGGAACAATTATTGGAAACACAAGTGAAGTTGAGTTTATTATAAATAAAATATGGAAGAACAACATTGTGAAGATTAATATTACATCAGTGGCAAAATTAGTTATTCAACTTAATGAAAGTATCAAATGTAGATACCATAGTAAGTTCTCATTGTGATGAAAAAATAAAGGATGTTTATATAGATTTATAAAAGGCTTTTGATTATCTTGGAAATGCTAATATTGGTCATGATTGAAAAATGGAAGTGTTTGTGAGTAAATTTGGTTATGGTGATAGAAATGAGAGAGGACATAGACTTGCAGAGTGTGCAGAAAAAAAATGTACACTATAAATTCTTTCTTTGAAAAAAATATTAAATGGAAATGAAAGCAGAAGCATCCAAATAATTTTGACTAACAGAAAATATGTATTTCAAGATTGTAATGTTTTAAATAAATTTAATATAGAAAATGATCAATTAGTGAGTTTGCAATATATATATTAATGTAAAACTAAAAGACAAAAATTATTTAAAAAAACAAACAATATTTATAATTGATATTCCTAACTTTCAGAAAATTCCAATGAATTTTAAATTAGAACTTGAAAATCATTTTAAAACATTAAGAGATTTTAAAGATGGTTCAGATTTGAAATCAATAGAAAGGTAACTAATACACTATTAAGAACTACAATAAAGATATTGGGAATAAAAAAGCAATATACCATTAAATTTTCTATTGAGACAAGATAATATACAAAGAAAACAAAGAATATGAAAATATATAAAAATAATTCCATTAAGAAGAATTGAATATTTAGTTTTGTAAAATAATGTAAAAAAGTTAATAACAATATAAAAAAATATAAATGAATTAGCAAAAAAAGCTATAGGATGAATAAAAATCTCAAAAGTGCAAAGCAACCTCTCAAAATTGGTAAGAACTTTGTTCCTATAATAAGAAGATAAAACCATTGCTAAAAAAAAAAAAAAAATGACATCATGAAAATGTGTGGAAAATTCTATAAAGAAATATATAGCAATTGCCCAGCATTTTAAATGAAGAAATGATACACACAATTAAATCTATGAGGGGAAAAAAAGCTCCAGGTAATGATAGAATTATAATCAATATCTAAAAGCAGGTGAAGAAATAAAAAAAATGTTGTCAAAATTATATATCAATGTCTAAATGATAAGAATTTATCAGATAATTGGAAAAATATAATAGCAATAGACATTTTAAAAAAGTGATAAAGAAAACATTAGAAATTTACAAACTAACTAATTTTTTATCATTTTTATACAATCAAGATAACTACAACTCATTTGTAGTGAACTTTAGGTTTTAACCAACAAAAGATCAAGCAGTATCAGGATTTAAAAATGGTTTTAATACAGTGAATCACATCCAAGTATTGAGAGAAACTAAGGAAAAGAATAATGAATAAAGAGTTGCCATTATGCTTTGGATTTATACAATATGAAAAGACATTTGGTTCTGTAAGCACTTCTACAAAGCATTGGATCAACAAGATATAGACTTGGATATTGTCATATTCTAAAGAACATTTATCAAAATGCAAAACAATGATTAAATTACAGTGATATTAAGATTAACATTAAGAAAAGTATATGACAGAGTGAATCCATATTACAAAAACTTTTACAAAGAAGTATTTTGTTGATTAAAATAATAAATTATCTAGATTTTGCGAATGATGTGATTGTTTTTTGTAAATAATACCTTCAAGTTTCAGGAAATGTTGCAAGAGTTATCAGATGAAAATAAGAAAGTAAACCTAAAGATAAATGCTAGAAATACTAAAATAATGTTCAATGGATTTTCTCAAAAGAAGAAAATAAAAATTGATAATAATGAATTGGAAAAAATTAACAATTACAAATACCTTGCTCAGAATAGTAATACATATGCAAATATAATGGATAAAATTAATCATAGAATTAAACTTAAATGGAATGCTTTTGGTAGAAATAATATTAAAAAGAAATATGCCTATCGCATTTGAAAAGATTTTTAAAAAATGTATTTTACCAGTACTTACTTTTGAATCTGAGATTTTAATAGATCAGCAATACAGATAAACTTCAAACCATTTAAAGAAGTATGAAGAGATGTATTTTAGGAGTAATAAGAATGGATCGAAACTGAAATATTGTATGAAAACAAGCATGTATTATTGATATCATTAAAAGAATTTGAAGACTGAAGTGAAGCTGGGTTGGAGATCTAGATAGAAGAGATAATAAAATATGGATAGTTGAAACCTTAAACTGGATATCAAAAGATCTAGAAAGAGACCACAAATAAGGTGGATGGATAATTAAGAAAATTTGTTGGTATGATGTGAAAAAGAGAGCTAAAGATTCAAGAAACTGGATTACACTTAGAGACCTTCATCTTGCAGGGGATCGATAATTGAAAATGATGATGATAAATACTAATACCCATTCATATATGGATAAAATATTGAAAACATTAAGTATAATCTTTGTACCCATATGTGAGATGGATGGATGAATAAGGAAGTTTTCTGGTAAGATGTGAAGTGGCTAAAATTCGGAGAAACTGGATTAAATTTAGAAAGACCTTTATCTTGTCGTGGATCGATAATGATTAAAAATGATGATGATAAATCCTAATATTCATAAATGAATAAAATATTAAAAACATTAACCTTTAATGCATTTTTGATGCTGAGCATCCTTGTCAAATGGTTACCTTTTTGGCTTGGATGTTCATCATCAAAAATGCATTATAGATTATATTTAATGTTTTCAATATACTCTCTATGTATTAAGCAATATCAATAATTTATCACTCTTTAGTGATGAAGTTATTATTTTCATAAATAATTTTTATAACTGATTATCTTAAACAGTTGAAATCCAGTGATGTGATATAATATAAAATGTTTTTTAGATGAACTCAGAAATTTCGTATAATAAGAATCAAAATATTGTGAAATAAAATATTAAATTATATATATATACTGGGGCTCTGCCCACTGGCATCTCTGATGCCTACTAAATTCAATATTTTATTTAGTGCATTTATATCATTGTTATGGCAGGTTAATATAATTCTGTCAGATAAATCAGTATTTGATGAAACTACAAGAATATTTTTTTGTACATAATAACATTAAGAGAATTCTTTAAATGTATAAGATACACATACATTTCTCCAGCACTTCTGTCATTATTTTTTTTTTCAAAAGAACGCAACATTGAAACAACTTTCAATGTCAGTAATAAAGTGTAGAAGAACATCTAACACAATAATATTAATTCAAATTAAAAATACAAATACTGAAAGATTCAAATATTTTAAGCTTTTCCCAACATTCAAATACTAGAAAAAAACATTCATGTAACACAATAAATGTATATTTTAATAACTTAAAATAAGTGTAAAAGAACATTTATATATATGTAACACAGTAAGTCAATATTTTAACAACTTAAAATAACTTGATTTAATGTGATACATAAAATCATTTCATTTCTTAAGTTTTTCCTAACATTCAATCTCAGAAAAAAGACTGTAGAAGAACATCTAACACAATTATATTAATTTAAATACATAATTATATATCTTTCAAAAAAGGCAAACAAAACTATGAATTATATTTATATATTTTAAATACAACTTTTTGATAGCTCAAATACAGATAAAATTAATACAGAAGTATTGAAAATTACCAGCGAGCCATATATAAACCAAACATCAGCTAATGTAAATATAGAATAAGCCTACCTACACTTACATCAATAAATGTCATGCCTCTATATGATCAAAACTAAAGTGTAGGTGAGCTTCATTATTTACGTTTGATGATAGTTGTTTTGCATATGGCTTACTTCCACATTAATTTCATTCATATATTTTAACAATTATAAAATTACTTAAAAAATATAATCACAATTTAACATGTTACATAAAATGGTCACTTCTATCAATTAGGATTTTATGTAGAGAGAGAGAGAGAGAGAGAGAGCAGATAAATAATTTACATTTTTTCAGAACTGTATTTTTTACTAAAGAAACTATTTCTGCAAAATTTTTAACAAGTCTGTTCCATTTTTATAAAGATGACCAGAAAGAAGACATTTTGGTCACTTTATTAACAGATTTACATTGGCGATTTTTAACAAACTGCATCATTTGCTTCTTTTTCCATTACATAAAATCACCATTTATGATTTTATATAAAGAGTAGATACATGCACAAGAAAAACTCGATATCCTCTGACTCAAAATAGACTGATTCATTTATCCACAATTCAAAAAACATTTTAAAAAATAGAAATTAGTAAAAAAAAAATTTTTTTTAAATTTCAATTGCATTGCAAGTGCTGTTTTGCAGTCACAAAATTATACAAAAATAGTTATAATACTTTTACGCAATTGGCAAGCATGTTTAAAATGTATCAATTTAAAATCATCTAGAAATTATATCTTAGGGATTCCATTATCATCAATGTTCATTATAAAAAAAATAAAGAATGATTTTATTTTTGTTGACATCTTAATGAGTATAACTTAATTTGTAAATATTTATATCATGGGTAGGTATATACATAAGAATGCCTATACACATACAAACATGTACGGGTTAAAAATATTTAATATACAGCATTGAATTTTATATATACATATACAATTATTTTAGTTGATGTCTTAATGTATGTAATTTTTAAATAATGTATTATAGTTATATATTAACAATAACAATATTATATATAGATATGTGCATGTTTAAAACATTATATTGTATAGGATTCAGTCTTACCTATAGATTTCAGAAATCCATAGAGGTCTTACTACAAACAACTTCTGAATTGTAAATTATGATAATGCAAGGTTTACAAAATGCTCTTAATAAATTTCCCTTTATTGGTTATGCCAAGCCCACAAATTTCATCAACTATAAAATAAATTTTGTTTTATTTGAAAGTGAGAAAAGATGAAATAAGCAGTTATTATTTGTGATGCTTTTATAATCAATAAAGCCACATATCTAAGAATATAATAGCTAATATATAATCAAGATTGAAATATAACATTCTTAAATTCCTATTTGAGGCTCCACTCCATGTATTCTTATCACTGAAATTTTTAGAATTGTGAACTTATTCACATGATAAACAAACATGGATGAGTTGCTCATTACAAACATTAAACAGCATAATGAATTTACTGGCTTTAACCTTCAAATTTAAAACCAGAAAAAAAATAGACTTTTTCTTCAGATATATTATTTCTGTGACACATTGTTTGGATTTACTTGAAATTAGGATGAATGATTGCATGTATGTATGAGACAATGCTGATTCTCCTTTATATTTACAATTTTAATACACAAAATTAATTATACATTTGTCAGAGTAGAGGAAGCTAAGAATCCCCTCATTACGAATCTAAATAGCTATTCAATTATGATCTTTTATTTAGCTACCTAAATATGTTGAAAATTTATGAATGAAGGATTGAGAGATATTTAATATTAAAGAAGATATTGTTAGACTTAATGAAAAATATCAAATGCAGATAATTCAAGGTTTTGACCCAACAAGTTCTCACTATGATGGGGAAAATTTATTTTTATATATTGTACCGGTCGAAAAACGTCCACCACCTAAACTGCAAGTCAGATCCAAATTCAGGCGGTTCAAACTGAATTCAAACCCAACTCACCAGCTCAGATTAGTAGAAATCTAAATCGACGGCCCAGTGCTATGCGCCCAGAAACTAGCTCAACGGTTGGTGAGGATTAGAGACCCCTGAACTGACACTAATATCGGATAATTAACTTAAGAGCATTAACATTAAAATAATTATTGAATAAGATAATTAAGAAACTAAGAAACCAAGTGTGTTAGAAAATATTAAATAATAATAGTTTTTGTTTGAATTTTAAATAATGATTATATTAATTAATTCTAGTCCTTAAACAAAGTGGCGGTCCTTATTATATGCCAATGAGTATTACGCAATATTTTGGAATTCTATGTCTATGCCCCCAACAAGAAAATAAAGGCAGATAAAGGTATTCAGTTGTAAAAGAAATTATGACTCTAATTTTATACGTATTTAGGGCATAACTTTAATCTTTATTGGAAAACTTATTTACTTTGAGATGACTAAGAATTTGTTTGACTTTAATTGAAATCACTTCGTCACAAATTACGAGCATCAGAGCGGGCTTTACCGGAACAGAGAGGCAACGATGCTGACGAATTATGAGCTATAAAATGAAATTGAAAGACAATGGCTGGTCGATGATCTAAGTCCTATGGCGGCTTGCATTTCACAAGACTTACTGCCCTTTAAGAAGAGGTGATTTAAAAGTAGTATGGCGGCTTGTATTTGACAAGTCTTATGCCCTTTAAGTAGATGGGAACATGGGAAAGCCAGGCCGAATCATAACTACGAGCCTTTGGTGTTCCAAATATAACATGAGCGGGGGAAGGAAGTGCTTTCTTCTTCTATAATTAAAATATCAGAAATATCATCACGACAAGCCTGCTAAATGAACGATAGCCCTACGCCAGCAACGTTGAAGATGATGACTTAATAGTCACCGTTTGAAATTAAAACCCAGTTATAGAATGCTCTACGTGATGACTTGATCAAATTAATTAAAGTCAAATGAGCTTTTAACTACAACTATTTTAACGCATGATAAAATTATATTAATCATGCCCCAAATATCGTGCCCTTCCAGAATCTAAATAGCAAGTAACTGAAATTTGAATTAGAATATATTTGATTCCTTTATCGGCCCTTTTGCACAAATATTTTAACATTATATATATGAATAAATACATATTGGTAAACATGAGAAAATAGCTGGGGCATAGATTAGAAACTGAGCTAATAATTTATTATTAGCCAATTATAAAAGTAACAAACATTTAATAATTTCTTTCGAGTCGATGATTGATAGAACGTATAAATCTAGTTCTAATGGACGAAAATTATTATCAGATTTAATATTATATTTTCTGCGTAAGGCAAATAGAACAAAGGAGTTTATCGAGTCGAAAGATTATTGGCATATAATTAAAAATAAACAACATTAATAAATCACACAAAATATATATATAGTATAGTAAATGAACCGCCATAGTAATGAAGCAAAGTTAAATTTAAAGACTGGAGATTTAGAGAATTACTAATTTAAAATAGCATAAATAAAAGGTGTTACACAGAGATTATTACATTAAAGAATGAAAAGAGCTCTGAAAGGGAGTGTAAAGTAAAGTTTGGAAACTGGCCAGAAGGTTTAAGGTTCATTATGGAAATATATTACCCATTTCTTCCAGGCTGGATCCTTAGTTTACACGTCCGGGTGAGGAAAACGTAGGCATGCATTTGGTCGATTACTTGAACATTATTTTAATGAATTTTCACGATTTTAGCAGCATGATTGGTCTGGAAAAGATTCAGCAGCTTCATTGAAGATTTTTAGGGGACTTCAGGAACAATAGCCAGATTCCTGGCGTTTAGCCCCTTACCATGATAGGAACACTATTTGAATTCATGATTTAAAATGCATATAGTTTACTGCACTTCTCTACAACAAAGATGGCTTCTCTCTCCAAACTTTTCAGAGCTATATATACTGTATTTGATGCCGTCAGGCTAGCGCTTCTTTCATTATCAATGTCACAAAATCTACTGGTTGTTTTTAGATACATTCCTTCGATAAGACTTTCAAACTCATTAACTTGAATTCATTTTCTAATTAGAAAATGAATTCTTAAAATCAGAAAAATGATTTTAATTAGGAAATCCTTACACTTTAAATACTTATCTTTTTTTCTAATTAATAAAACTTTAATCATTGTTTTGGAAAGGGAAAATCTGAGAGCTTATCGAAAGAATGTAGCTTTTAATCACTAAAAATTTAACAAATTATTTAAAAGTAAAAACAAGCATTCCCGATGCAATGAAACTTTCGAACAATTATATATATTTAAATATTTACAAATATATATGCACAATCCACGCAGTTATAATATATATAAATTCATGAATAATTTTATCATGAATTTATTAATAGAATTGATCAATTTAAACCTGAAATGAATTAGTTTTAATACACATTTATAAAATAAGTTTTTCTTTATGGAAATTAGCGTGGATTGAACGTATAAAGCCCCATTGCATCGGAAATTTAAGGTTAGTAGTAGGGTTTGAAGTGGGCTTATGGCTAGATGTCATGAAGCTAGGATTGAACTCAGAACTGATTGCTTCAATATACAAAGAGAATACGTTTGATTAGATCTAACATTTTAAAACTGTCAAGCTAGAATTGAATAATGATTGAAAAATGAAAACACTATGAGTAAATTTGATTATGGAGATAGAAATGTCAGGGAGTTTTGTAAAAAAAAACCTATTAAAATGGAACAGGTCCTGACTTTACATGACAGTAGACTTGACAGGTCATCAGAATGGGTGAGAAAGTTTATCTAGGGTTTTTAAATATATAGACTCATGTTTACTCCGAGTTCATTCCTGGGAGATGATGTATTAATACACAAACATGTATCAAAATATACCTACATATTCATCTCCTCTTTCTCTCTTTAGCTTCCATTATTCCCAGAATTCGAACTCGGGAAAAATACACATAATATTCTATTTCAGAGATCATCATCACTATTTATAATATGCGAGTATGTGACAGATTGAGAACTGAATATAGAAAAAATACAAATGACAAGTCTATAATTTAAAATCATATATTTAACAAATTTATTTACAGTTAACATAATTTAAACAATTAGGTTCTAACACAGATAAATAATTTATTTAGACATCGATGAATATTCTTTGATTATTATTGTTAATATTTGTTGATCCTATCCAAGAATACTCATTTCAAGTCAATACTAACAAATATAATTAAATCATTACTTGTGGTTATTTACATTTAGACTTGCTTGCTAATTTAACTTACATTAAAATCATAATTTATTATCTCCAATAAGTTGATTGATTAGTTCATATCAATCATATGGTGGTAACATGGGATCCCTTCTTCTATTGTGCTTGGTTGCTGCAAAGACAGGAAAGACCATTCACACTAGAGATAATTAATCATATACACCGAAAACAAATAAATAAATGATAAAATGATTAGTTATAGCAAACAAGAAACAAATAACAGTGTCACTATACAAGTGTTGATATTTAATGTATAATAGGGTAAAATCTTATTTCTCCCCTGGTGATGATTCGATCTATTCTCAAGCAAGTTTAGGATCTGGACATATATTTTATTTCAATTTTAAATAAAGTTAATAATGCTTATCCCTTCTCTAATATATTAATAATTTACATTCCCCCTTGTAACTGTAATAAATAAAAAAAATAAATGAAACATTTACATAAAATAAAATTATGACGTCAACCTAAAAATCAAATAAAGACTATAAAAAAACTGTCCTCATTAATCCACTTCATGTTTCAGAGGATGGAGTTTGAATGTTCTAGAATGTCCGTTATGTTGATCATAATTTCTCTTTAATATGGCCTGCTTTGAGATGTTGAGCTTGTAGCTTCACATTAAATAGTAAAGTGGAAGTTGTTCGCAACATTAAATGCCAGGGCGAATTAAATTTGGTTTTGGCAATTACAGCTCCATGGGTGACGATTTTCTTCCCCCGATAACACTTCACACTTAAAAACGCATGGTTGGGTATGTTGCTATAAATGTCTTTAATAAAAAATTTTGAGTGAATTAAAAAGCAAGATATTTACTATTAGATATCTCGAGTCAGAGTTAATTTAATCTGACTTAAATTTGAAATCACTCTGGAGAAGTTGAATAATTTAAAGCCGTTTTTGAGATTTTTAATTTAAAATCCCTCGCTGGGTTTGAGTCCATATGCCTTTAATTTGGCTTTAATCAATATCCTAAGAGCTATTTTCATTTAAAGTTTTCACTTTAATGGCGGCAACTTCTCTGTTCGAAGTGCAAGTTCGATTTTTCCACTCAAAATTTGTGCATGTTGTTTAGCCGATGAGAATTTTTTGTCTGATTTTTGACATGAAAGTCGTTTGTTTTATCTTTTGTTGTTCATCAAAATGAGGTTGTTCAATTTAATATGAATTTGATGATTGCAAACAGCAAGTTCATGGTCATGACTTGGATTAATTATTTACATCATTTTTTATGAATAATATCTATTGTAACGGGTGAGTTGTGCTCCTTGTGAGGTGTAGTTAACTATGGTCGTTCCCTTGGTCTTCATGGAAGAGCATATATCTGATAAGGCAAGCCAGTAATTTGATGATTTACTTAAGTTTTAGAAAGTGGTCCCATGATGATTAATGATTGAGTGGGATGGGATTAACACTTGCACAACTTCCCTTAATTCACATCTTTCGATCAAACTCAGAGAGAATGTACATGTACCCTATTTCAAGGTATAATTATTCTGTATCTGATATATACATTGGATATGCATATAGTGTGATTAATTGGAAAATAAAAAAATCAATAAATGACTAATTTGATTTAACATTTAACAAATTGATTTTGATGATGATGGCTATTCATAATTCCTTATAACAAAGTGGTATACATATTGTATGGGCATGATCATCCTTTGTTTGTATTGAACCTGATTGAAATCCGGTTCAATGGTGTTGTTAGTAAACAAAAAAAAAAAAAAGAAATTTATTAAGCTTTTAATTTTAATTAAACGTAGAGTTTAAATTTGCAATATTATTTAAAAAGGATGCGTGTATCCAAGTATACACGCGTTTATATGTAAAACGGATTTTTTAAAAATATTTATCGATTTATTTTAAAAGTTTTCATTTACCGCCTGTTTTTAAATCCATTTGATTTAAAAACAAGCTGGCTAGCTAATTGCATTCCTGTTGTTTTTATTCTAATTATTGTAAACAATTTTGATAGCGGAGACTTGATTTTTATGTAGTTGTTTTCATTTCAATAATCCCTGGATAGAATTCCTAGATAGATTGAGCGGGAGATTAATATTTGCCCTGCCTAAGGCGAAGAAATTGAACAACAAGGGAAGTGTTTCGTGGGAAATGGAGCAACGTATAAATAGCCCCGAAAATTTGGAGTGTCAGTTAATTCAGTTTTGAGAGACAGACAAGTGGTTTTCTCACGTGAAAGTTATATCAGTGCGAACATTTAAATTTCTTAGTTAAAGGACATCAGCTGTTATTAAATACTTTCGCTTGCAAAAATGAAAAATTCTATACTTGTTATCACCATTCGAATGGCTTGCTAACTCCACAAAAGACGGATCCCTGACTTCCAAGTTTGCTCCAGTAATGCCTTGAACACCTAAAAGAAGCCGGAACCTCTCTACATCTACCTTGCTGCCTAAAGAACCTGAAAATGAACTTAAGTAAAAGTGCGCACTCTACGTGAACTTTGTTTTACCGAAACGTAACTATTTTCGTTTTTATTCTTCCCAGGGTAAATTAATTCTCATTAAATCTCCGCTCAATCTAATCATAAATATGTATTCTTAAATCAATATAGCTTCATATTTAATATTTGCTCTAATTTCCAATATTTTGTAGTGTGTCTTGGAATCTTAGTTTTAAGATTCCAATTTGCTTTCAGTTTTGTTTATTGGAGAGTGACGAATGAGTTTTATATTTTATGCCTCGCTTTTGTAAATGCTTTAGCAGTCTTGTATATATATTTTTTTATGCTTACCTGTAATTATTTAGTATTCGATAATTAATTTTATACTCTATGTTTGCCCTCTTGCTAAACCTCCAAAAATCTTTTGGCTGACGACTTTATTGTCTGATTTTCGCAGGTGGAGATTTCGTTTCTAATATCTCTAAAGGCGGAAATTAGAATTGTGTTTTTCTTTGTAATTTTATAAGTCGTCAGCAGGAAGATAAGATTTATCCTTTCTTAAATTACAGGTGAGCAATACTTTCGTTCTGCTAGAGTATTTAAACTTTTGATATTTCGTACTCATGTGCACTCTCCGATAGATTTCTTTTTGTATTTATGATGTGTGCTTTAAATTTGTCAGAGCGTGTACTCAGAATTTGTTTGTAAGTTTATTTTCTTTAAATGATGGGCAGACGTAACTGTTTTTCTAATTATTTACTTGTCCCTTAGTGGGATCTTTAATTATTAATTTTAAAGTAATTTTCACCAATCGTTTGGCTGGGATTCACCAGTTTTAATTGTTTCTTCATTTCAGTCATGTTTGTCGGTTGTTCTTGAGGTGGATCAATCACCGTTATTTTAAACGTAGTAATAGGTGCAGCTCATACCGATATAAGGACATTCAAGGTCTGACCAATTTTTAGATCTCGAACAGCTCATCGGTGCTGGATTCTTTGATCTATTTCAGGGGCATAGGGTTTAAATATCTGAAAGTGAAAACCAATGTTTAGGTGAATCCTCCGCTGAATGAAATTTGCTTCCTCCCTTTTAAATTTGTTTTTATTAGAAGATCAGTCAGTCTGTCATAGCTTTGCCTTTAGTATGTCTGGTACACGCCTGAGTTAACCCCCATCTATTGTGTCATAAACTTATATTTAATAATTTATTTTCTCATAATAAAATTTATGAAATATGTTTAAACTTAATTTGGCTGACGTTTGTCTTTGTGCTTTTGTCTCAATTGTCTAAACAATTTAAGATCTCTTGTTTCTCCCTGGGTCTAGTCGGCACAAACCATCATCATCATCTATTCTGATCACAGTAAACAAACTTTCAAGACACGTAGTGGTCTGGTGGCGCCCTCTGTTTCAGATAGATTGAGTATCCAGTATAGTATTAACCCATAAACCCTATAAAGGATGGTCATTCTCCATTCCAATTTAACAAATTACATTGAAGACAATTTGAAACTATATTTTAACAATTAAATCTCTTTGATGACTAAAATTCCATGAAATCATTTGGTCATTAATTTCTATTCTGCTCGTCTATATTTTGAGATCTGTTGAGAGTTGCTTATAGATCGTGAGCCCCTCCTATTCTGGTGTTATACAGATCTATGATAGGATAGACCAATCATTCAAGGGTCAGTCATACCTTTTGAATAACAAATAATTAATAATTAAATTAATTAAACACAAACATTGAACATAAAAAAATATTGTAACTATCAAAGTGTGAGCACTTAAAATTAAATAAGATTAAAGTCTCACCTTTCAAGTCAGTAGACTGATGTACCAATTGGCAAACAAGTCAGAAATCTCCCCCTAAATTTTATTATTAAATGAAACAAAAAAAGAATTGATAGCTCCCTTCCCTCTAGAATAATTGGAAGTTGGATGGATCGACTCTCTGTTTCAAAAGAAACTAATTTAACAAGCAAAATAAATATATATATAAAAATATAATTTGGGAAGTTAATCCAGCATAATCTAGCCATAGTTCAAAGTCTTGTAATCAATATTGTGAAACATGTGAGTATCCTTGCTCTTAGTAAAGTTCTTTTATATGAACTGAATGGTAGTCCATCGGATAATCTTTGGTCACCATCTGGGTCTTCACGCTGGTGACTCAGACTCTTTTATAAACTATTCTTTCCTATGCTGAGATCATTTCTTTGCTTGATTGTAGCTTGTTGTAGATCTTTTACTATCGTGATCATCATGATGTTAATTTGAAATGATAATCAGATCAGGAATCATGTTTGTATGATGAGCAGCTCCACCTCCATGATGCTTTATCACTTCTTAGCCATGCATGGTTTGTTCTTTTCTCACTTATAACTTGGGTTAAAAATATAAGCTTTATAGGATTATGGTGGGTCCTTTAATCAACTTCCCCAAATTGCAGTTGTAGTGGTTTATAAACTTCAATATTAAGGATATTTAATGTGATAAATAAATTGATTTTAAGAATTTATCAAATATCTTTTCTTGAGGACGTAATTTATTTGCCTTTTTTTTTAAAAAAAAAAAAAAGAAAGTGTTCTATCTTGCTTTTTTTTTTTTTATTTTAGATCGTGAGTTTCTAATTCGCACTTTGCTTTCATTGTTAACGTCACTTTGATCTTTTTATAATTTAATGCTGGATTAATAATAATGACAAAACAATTTAGCATTAATGATTTTCGTTTTTAGATTTTTGCCTGCTTGAGTTTAAGGATTTGGTATACATATACATTAGTATTATCAATAATATAATTTTAACTGACAATTTTACACAGACATATTAACTTACAATCAATAATATGCCTTTGATTGTGATGGTAAATTCAGTCTTTATGATTTATGTGTGAGTGATTTTTGGGTGTTCGGTTAGATGTATCCTCACAATACGTATAATATATTAAATACAATCAAAAAATTTTGTTTATTTCTTTTCTTTAAGTATTTTTTCTTTATTTTCTTTCTTACATCTAAATCTAATCATCTTTTCTCTGTATTGTTGTAATATGTTTGAATTAGCAACAATTGACAAGAGGTTTTTAACAAAGGTAAGTATTAATGTCTGCATTTTATGGTTTAATTTAAATAACATATTTATCATAAAAATGCTTAATGGTGGGAACACTTAATTGTTTCTTATCTACAGTGCTTGTGACTACTTTCTTTTTCTTTTTTTTAAATAAATTTTTAATTGATTTGCATTCTTATTATATCTATAGTTTGTTTTCTATCAAAGAAAGAGAATGTTGTTATTGTGGGTCTTGGGTTTGAAATAATCAAGGGTGTTTTTAATGATTTTGGAGGAGTGTAAGACTGTATCTTACACTATATATTATGAATTCAGTCTGAAAAAAATCCTGAATGAAAAAGAATATGAAAGCACTCAAATAATTAATACAACAGAATTGAATTATATTTTGACTAACAGAAAATATGTTTCAAAGTTATAGTTCAATAAAAGACTCAATGCAAGAAGATAAGTGCTAACACAATATTAATGGCTATTATCATTAATATTCAGAAACAGTACAATGAATTTAAACAAGAATTTGCAAATCATTTTTAAATACTAACAGATTTTCGAAAATACTTCAGACCTGAATGAGATTAGTAAGAAAACAACTGATACCCTAGTAAGAACAAATAGCAATTCCTGTCAAATTTTCAACTGAGTCAGATTAATGCATGAAAAAAAAAAAAAAAAAGCAATTTAAAAATATTTAAAAGTAACCCAATTACAAATGATTTACATCAAATTTCTGAAAAGCCATCTTGATAATGAGAGAGAAAGGATTATGCCATAAAAGTCTCAGAGAAGGTAACATCCTATATATATTTTAATTAAAATTTTCACAGTACAGGTTTTTATATAACATTATATAACAGTACATGAGTTTGAATTTGTATTATATGCAATCAAAGATATACAAACATATATAATGAGATCTTCAAGAAGTGTACTATTGTATCATAAATTTTGGTCCAAATAAATATGAAAGGGGAATGGTTAATAAAATTTTTAATTCAAAATATATAATAATATTAACCAATGGGATGGTAATGATCTATAATTTAAAAGTACAAGTATTCTGAAAAGTATTTTATTTTTTAGTTTCAATAAAAAAGAAACTCAAAGGTGCCAATCCTTCAAAAAAGAAAGTTTACTCTTGGAAAACTTTTAAAGGAATGATTATCATAAATTATTACCACATTCCAGCATGTTCCCCAGTGGATTGATTGCATGATTTCTCAGGGTTATGAATATTAACTAGCATATGTGTGTAAAAAGCATATATTTGGATTGAGTTATAAACACAAATTAAATGGATTAATAAAAAAATAATAATAATTTATTAATAATGAATGAATAAAATTTTTGTGTAAATACTCACAACTATCAACACATACACAAAAAGTTATTATAGTAACAAAATATATTTTAAATTTAAGCTATGCTTTAAAATTAAGGCCTTATAATGATAAGATCTTATCACATTAAATATTGAAACAGTCACTAACCATGGTTTTTTTCAGGTAACAGTCTTTTAATATTTTACTATTGCCTTCCTTAGTTTTTCTTATGATGGTTTTCTCCTTGAACCCTAGTGATGTTACAGAGAGTAAAAACAGCAACACTGGTAATGTTATACGAGGTATACTACTTGTAGGTCTCGAGTAATTTATATGGCACTATCCATTTCTTCCTTCATGGCATTATAGAGGTGTTGTCCAAGCTTTTTAAACTTCAGATTAATTTCTGAATCTGACTGCAGTTTCCAGGTTGTTTTGACTGATGTAGTTTTTGGTTATCTAGCCACACATGGTTGATGGATTTCTTTTAAATAAATTTGTCACACTGACTGTTGTAACTGGAGTATTGAAAAACACTTTAAAAACAATCAGTAAAATATGACTTATTATAAAAAAAGTTTTTAATCAACAATTGTTTTTTTTTTCAGCATGGATCACGGCAACACGGCTTCAATACTAGATTGCACTTTAATGCAAAGCAATATGGAATGGACTGGGCTCCTAGAATTAGAATGATAGTATCTAGTTTCTTGTTTCCGATTTATTTATACTCCAACTGATGTTGTTCAAACAACATGATTTTCAAACAACATTCATGTCACCAGCTAGGAAAAATATGACCTTTGCGTCATTTACAATATATTTTTTGAAAACACCGTTTATTCTCTTCAAAACATATTGTTGATACAAATTTTATGTACATTATATTCTCATTTTATACATAAATAAGTAAAATAAAAGAAAAAGAGAGAAAAAAGTTTTTATTTTCTCTCTCTCTTTATTTATATTTCACAACATAGGAAGCAGGAAAAAAAACACTGCCAACTTTTACATTTTTAATTACAACGACTAAAATATTATCAATTCCAAAATTTTAATATTGTTTTCAAATCCATCATTAGATTTTGTATAAAAATGGACAAGTTGTTAAATTACAACTTCAATCTGAAAGGCAAACTAAAACAGATTCAAATTTAGATTTTTTGATAAAAACTGCGCAATTCTTTTGCATATTGAGACTACTTTTCGTTCTTCCTTTACAATGTTATTATCATTCAGTTTCTCATATATTACAAATTAAGTTAATAATCTTTAATAATGTGCATGAATTCAATTTTCTTTTAACCTTTAGGGAGTTTGCATTTTTATTTCTCAAGTGACATGCACATGCGCGCATATACGTAAATGGCAGCTTTTATATTTATTAATCAGTTCACATGAATTTTTATTAAATAAATTTTTTTTTTCTTTCTGCATTGTTATAATATAATTAATCTGGGCTACAGGGGAATTATTATAACTACAATATATATATGATTAAAAAGTCAAAGATTAAATTTGAAGCAGTTGCATTATATTTTAAATTAAAAAGTTAACTAAATTAGCACTGCAATTGCTAATTTCCAATTTATAGTAAGACCATAAAGCTGCTTTATCAATGAGTTAATAATTTTGGATGGAGAGATATAGAATATAAAATAATTAATAGTAAAAATGTGAAGTTAATATTTTTTAAATTTTTCTAATACAATGACTATTTGCCCATTTAGAATCATATTATAACACCTATCATATTCTTTATTAAGATTATATATTACAGGTTCGAATTTAATGTCATACACAACTCTTTACATTAGACACATATGTATTAGCAATGTAGATTTTCATAATATATTTATTGATATCACTAGATGGAGCTTACCAATAACTCTAAACAAGCTCCACTGAGGTGAGCCATAAGCTCGAAACCAGTTTATCTGGAGATAGGGACTCAATAATAGAGATTTTGCATTCTTTCTCTTTCGGCACTTATAAAAATAAAGCTTGTTTGAACTATTGGTAAGCTCCATCTAGTGATCATTTAAATGCAAGCTTAAAAGCAAGTTACGAAATTTATGACTTGTTTTATTAATTATTATTTACTGATATGAAAAATGATTTTTTTATATCATTAAACAAAGAACTATACTTTAAAACTAAAATCTACAAAACCCTGGATTGTGTTTAACTTTATATTGTTTCCTTTTACTAATTGTGAAAGATCGATACCAGGATTTGCAACTATTAATAAATTATATGCTCATAATAAAATTAGACAACTTTTTCTTTTTTCATCTCAGAGACAATTCATTAAAGTCAATTAAGACATATGTTTTGCGATTATAAATTGTAAAAGCTTTTCAAGTAATGGCTTTTCATTTGAATTGAACTTCATTTTGAAAAATCTTGATAACATTACCCAGGAAAATAAGAGTTGAAGATGGCATACTTAAATGATAATACATCATTAACATATAGAATGGTTTAGCATCAAGCATTATTAGATTTTCAAAATTGTAGAATATCATGTACCTTTATTTGCAAGCTAATAATTAGAAATCTATGCTATATGATGAAAGATTATGAAAGTATGTCTAATTATTGTAAATATAGAATAATTTTGGAGATCTCGTGTATTGGAATTAATTTTCCTAGTATTCTAACATGAATTGTATCACCAGTTATATTCTATCTCTTCAAAAAAATTAGCTGTCTTTTAGTTTTAGAGCATGGATGGGCAAACATTGAGAATAGAGCTATATTATATCAATAAAATATAGCCAAAAAACATATTTAAAAATTATACAATATATTTTTTATTCCAATAATAATTATAAAAAAACTCCAAGTAAACATAGGATTTATTAATAACCAATACAAACTGCTATACAATTTTTTTTTAGAAATAATTTTATAAATTTTGCCATCAAATTTGACAGCCATATTAAAATGTTAGAATTGACAGTATTTATGAAGTTTCATGAAACAGTTTCATGGACAGCATGAGATCTATTGTATGTCTATTGCTATTGTAAAGAAAGCATTTATGTGTTCATTTTATTGCAACAGGTTTATTGTCATTATATCAGAATTCAATATAGTCTTGGCATAGGATCGAATATTTTAGTTACTTGAGATAATGATTATGGATCAATATTACTATTGCCATTACCAAATAAATTGAGTGAATACAATTAATTTAAAATCAGATCAATAATTAACTCATTGTGAGTAAAAAAAATAGTTACCATAATGAAATGAAGAGTTATCAGTGGAATTATTTGAGAATTGATTTAATTTATAAAAAAAACTTGCTTAATAAGCATCAAAACCATTGGATATAGCAATATTCGTCCCACAAGCACTTCATAGTTTAATATAGTAAGCCAGATTCAAAAAAATAAAGATTCCAAAATTGATTCCCAGTTTAAGAAATAACAAAAAAATATATAAATTAATTTTCATTCTGAATTACCAACAATGTTAACAAAGATCTGCTTATAAACACCAGCGCTCCCAAGCATAGGTAGAGTAATTCTATTCTTGATCCTTTGTTCAACATTTATAATACTTTTAATTCATAGCCTGGGGAAAAGTGATTTACTCTGTTTATATATACATTAAGCTATGATTAATTTAAAATTTATGTGTGTGTGTGTGTGTATATATATATAATACATTAAAAGTATACTAATATTACTTTCAATATCTTCATTGTATTTGAAATAATAGTACTATTATCTTTATTACATTTCAGTTTGAGAGTTATCAGCATTTCCTACAAATTATATATATCATTAACTAAAAAATATATATATTTTAACAAATTAAAATCTATTATAATATTTACAAGTGGCTACACACACACACAACCAGCTTAAGATTAGCTGAATTTCTAGTCAAAAGTTTTTCATGCTTAGCAGTATTTGCTCTAGTTCTAAAGTATTTTTAAGCATCTTTAGCTTTATCTCATTCACATCATAGTTCACTACTGATTCTTTGCTTGAAGAATTCTATAAATCCTTCAACAGCAAGATTCATAATACATATCCAAAATACTTTTGCTAAGATAGCAATTTTTTAAATTCCTTTCCACTATATGTAGAATGACCTATTGTACGTTTGTAAAACATGAACGAGTAAAAAAATTAGGAACAGATTGGAAGTCTGAAATGTAATCATGAAGTTGGATTGAAAAAATCAGTTGGAAAAATAAAATGATAAATGAAGAAGTTTTGAAAAGAGTAAATTAAAAAAGATTGATTAATTGAAAAAATTAGAAATAGAAAAAGAAACTGGATTAGGCATGCATTAAAAAGAAACAATAGTTTAATTAAAGACGTTTTGGAGGAAATGATGAGTAGAAACAAATAGAAAAGATGAAAAAATTGACCTTGCTGGATAATATAAAAGATGGGAAGAGATACATGGAATTAAAGAGTTGGGCAATGAAGAGATCAGAGTAGCAAAATGAATGAATTTGTGATGTAACTGCTCTCTGAACCTGTCCACAATACAGAATACTATTGATTGATTGCTGTGAATACAATATATAAAAAGTTTTTTTGCATTTAAAAATTTTCCACAGAGATTTGCATGGATTCAATTGGCAGTTTTTAGGTTATAAAAAAAATGCAATAAAATGGCCATTCAAATTAGAAAACAGAAATCATAAATCAAAAGAGAATTCACACTAATAAAATATTAAATTAATCTAAATATTAAACAAATGCATTTAGCTATATCAAACAAAATAAAAATGATAAAATTGAAATTCTTAACTGAGTTTAAGATTTTCTTAAGCAATTGAAGACAATCAAAAATTTAAAAAGCAATTTAATCAAAACAAATTAATCTATCAGAAATAAAAAAATTAAAAACTTTATGTGCAACATTATGCTTATTTTGATAGCCACAAAATTATTATTATATATAAATTAATGCACAAATTCCTTTATCATAATTTTGAATTTATCAAAATGTTTAAACATTAAAATCTTTTTGCCCAAAATTCACCTGAAGATATCTTATAATTGAAGATATTAAAAAAGTCAGTAAACTATTTTACATTATAGCTGGACAGCAATTCAGTGCAGATTTAAAATATTAAGTTCTTGAAACTTTCAAGTCATTATAATGAAATAATAAAAAATCAATAAAGCAGTGAATGTATAGATGCAATGCAAAAAATGTGATTACTAAATGAAACCAATTAGCCAGAATCTGTTCTAGGTGTTGACATTAGTATCTATTGTCAATTAATCAAATAAATATTATCATAAATGGCTGTGAACGTAATAGATTCTGTTGTTTTTAAAAAAGAGAAGTAAATTATCACAATCACATAATCATGAGATAATAAATTCTTAACCATTTTATGTTATATCTTGAAACAGTATTATGGTTTATCAAATGAAGTTAAATCGAGCATCAAAAAATTATTTTTTTTAGCAAAGAGTTATATTGCATTTTAATAGATGTTAATTCTGTTATTTTATATATAGTGGTGTAAGTGGATATGTTAAAAGTGTTCGAGTAATATAGAAGCAATTGAAATGAAATAACTCACAAGGTTAGAGATTTTTTAAACTAACTAATCAAGTCAGTATTATTTATGAATTTATGGCTTATGATGATCCTTCTTAGCAGATTATATTATTACAATATGACTGCTTATTTATATAATAAAATATTTAGCAAATTTTGTGAATTAATGGCATTGATTAATTGTGTTTACTGCTTAGAGATAAATTCTGTTTAGGCAGCAATATTTATATTTAGATTATATTTTATATAATAGACGTATAAAAATAAAATTATCCTCTAATTTTATTCATCAATCTTTCTCTATATCTCTATGTATATTTATTTACTTAAAGTAGCATATTAAATAATTATTTTAAAAAGATGATAGTTCTATATTTGTTGATAAGTGTAAATTATATAAAATTTGTACATTTTTCAAAACTATTAGCATTATAAATATTATTTTTAAAAAAACTAAATTAAAATTAACATTGAAAATAATTAAAAATCATTGAGAATATTTTACTCACCTTCTTAATTGTATTAGAAAGTAAAATATTAATTACAATAAAATATTATTGCATTAATAGTTTCTCATAATGAAGTATAGATCTTGAAATGGCTTTAAAGAAAATGTGAAAAAAATTTGTAATTAGAACTTAACAATTTTTTTTTACTCAATTGTGTCAAAAGGCTTTCAAATTAGTATATGCAGTTCAGTTTTGAAAAATACAGGATGATAAAAGTTAATGATGAGCATTTTGAATATGAAACAACTATAGCCCCTAAACAATATCTTTAAAAAAATGTTTCACAAAGATTTCAAAAAATTAAACACATTTTCTTTTCTATTTCCAAAAAGTTTCTTTTTTATCTAAAAATAAGTAAACAAGCTAAATTTTTTTTTATAAAAGCACAATATTGATTTTTCTGAATAGCTTACTTTACAGTTGTATGAATTATGTAATTTATTTCAAAATGAAATTGCAACATTACATGATAGAGCAGCTGATCTGTTAAAACATAATTGTTATTAAAAATTATTTAATAATATTCTTTAATGAAAATTGTAATATAATAATGCTGTTTATAATTATTTCCATGATAGTAACAAAATGCTGAATGATCATTATTTAAGTAAAATATATATTAAAAATTATGTTCCATGAACCAAATTAGATCATATGATATAAGTATACTGCTTCATTTTAAATCTCTGTAAAAAATATTATTACTAGAAAAGTATTTGCTGATGCAAAAGTTAGAAAATTAAACTTTAAATAAATGTAAAATTTGTATAAATTTTTTTTCTTAAAAATGATGTTAATGGTGGAGGGGACACAAAAAGTCACTATTTTTACATAATTTTATTACATTTTAATACGTTATATTTTATATTAAAATATCTGAAAAACTGTATAGCAATTTTTTTCATGTTAAGAAGTTCATATTTAATATATGAAAATAAAACCAACCTACTAATCCAGTAGTCAATGACCTATATTTCCATAAAGCTTTTATAGATCTTTTAGCAACACCATCAAATACTGGATCTCCTAGTAAATGACTAAGAAGACCAAATTCTAGAAGAAGAGTTCCAGCTCCAGCTGTACAAGTTTCATTAATAGTATCAGGAAGCACTCCTTGCATGAGATTAACCTATTAAAATATCAGACTATTTTGAAATTTACTTGAAAGTCATTCAACATGCACACAATACAATTTTTTCATATATTTAAATATAAGATAAAAAATATAATTTTGATAATTAAATATTAATCAATTACATCGCAAAATATTTAATAATGAAAAGATAAAATAACACTAAACCAGATATAATAAATGTATATAGATGTTTTATGTGCTCTTAATAAACATAACTGTTAAGAATAGTATTTAAAAGAACTTTTCTCTTTTCAGAAAAGAAAAAAATAAGTTTAGCACATCAGCTAGTTATAATAAGCACTTATTAAATTATTTTCTTAATGTCTAATTTCTGAAAATCAAGCATTCACCTTAAACTCAGTAGTTTACTATTTTTATAAGATTGTTGCTTTGTCACTAAATATCCATAAATAATCAGGCTAATATATTTTATCATGCATCTTTAGCTTGTCTTTTTGATCCAACACAAGTATCAGCAGAAAACTTGAAAACAGGTCAGACTAATTGATTAAAACGTTTCTATCAAAAATGCTTATAATTTTGAAATAACAAAATTTATGTTTAAAAAAAAAGTACATGACAAAAAAACTAAGCCACAGTAACACAAATTTCTACATTCAGTCTGAGTTCAAATCCCTTCTAATTACATTAAGTTCTATACAGACAATACACTTGTATTTAAATATTATATATTCATAATTTTAGAAAATTAAATTTTCTTACATTTATTTGACATATATTATTTAAATTATATAATTTAATAATAATAATTATAATTATTATCAAGGCATGATAATGTCTTGTAAAATTAGACTAATAAAAGTTGCTGATGAGCTGTAACTTGGAACAATTTTCAATAGAGAGAAAAAAAAAATCTGTCCAAATAAGAGCTAAGTTCTAAGCTGATGGATGTTTGTGATATGATTGAGCTAAAATGAAAAATGCCCTAAGAATAAATTTGAAATTATATATATATGGTTTGCGGCAATGTTGTGAGTGTAGAAAGTTTGGCACTTGTAATCAAACTATAGTAAATTGATATCTATAAAATCATAAACAAATAATAAAAATATGCATAAAAGATTATGATTTGGACCAAGCATGTCAAACTGGCGGCCCCCAGGCCGCATGCGGCCCTCGAAAGGATTTTTCATGGCCCTTGACTAAGATGCTATGCAATAAAATGAAAACAGAATGATATGTTGCAAACAATAAATTTTTTTTTTTTTAAAAAGCTCTTATATTTAATTACATGAACTAAAATATATACAGTAATTGTTGTCTACATACATAGCTAATTTATAATTCTCGGTTACACGCATAGCTAAATATTTTTGATGACATGCCTTTATGATGATGAAGCATTTGAGATATGTGAATACCAAAGCTGGCAACGTTAATAATGTGCTGTTGTGCTTCCGAGAACATAAATACATTAGTCAGCTATTCGCACCACCAACGTAGCAATCCTATCTGCAGATATTGGGTTCTCTTAGAATTGTAACAAAAGGCAGTTGCGCTAGTTTTTTTATCCGAATTGGTGTGTTAAAAATTTGCAGGTTGTTTCCTTTTATAACTCATTCAAAAAATATAAGTAAACTGCTATATCCGAGAGTTTTTACCTTTCTGAAACTAGTCAGACAGCATAAGAAATAACGAGCATGCATTTGACATTTTGTTATATAATATTTTAATTATAATCAAACATGAGAAAAAATAATATTTTACATATAAGTTAGTAACGATTACAATTCAGTTTGGAAAACACTAAAAGTTCTACAATTTTACCAGTGTATGTTCGGCCTTGGGGAACTTTAGTGGCTTCGACCATTTCTAATCTACGGCCTTATGCACAGCTTTCTTCTTTGTCACATCTCTATCTTAATTGCTCCGTGCTGGGAAGTCTGGACTGAGAGAGAGAGAGAAAACGTAATCCGTACCTTTTATAGATACCTCCATTTATCGAGCATAATTCCAGGAGCGAGAATCGATAGCAGCGCTCTCTTTACATTTAAATACTAGAGTAATGTTAAATTTTTACGAAGCGTATTTAGCATAAACGTAGTTGCAATTTTTAAAATTTTTAAAATTTAAATCTAAAGCTCTATTTTTATTACAGAAAATGCCACTTCCAATGCTAAATAAAAAACGAAAGATTGATGATAAGGGAAGAAAATTTCAAGAAAGGTGGGAACTGAATTATTTTTGTGTGGAAGTGAACAATAAGATTACGTGCTTAATTTGCAAAGAAACTATTAGTGTTGCTAAAGAATACAATATTAAGCGACATTATAGCACTAATCACGAAAAACAATTTTCGTGTTTTGAAGCTAAAATAAGAGAAGAAAAATTAAAAACAATGAAGAATTCATTAAGTAGCCAGCAAGGAGTGCTTACAAAATTTATAAAAAGTAATGAATCAGTAACAAGAGCTAGTTATGAAATAAGCTATTTATTAGCAAAACATTCAAAATCATTCACCGATGGTTCTTTAATCAAGGAATGTATGATAAAAGCTACCGAATTTGTCTGTCCAGAAAAAGTACAAGCATTTCGAGACATCTCATTATCAAGAAATACGGTGGCAGATAGAATTACTGAAATGGCAGATGACATCACTTCGCAATTACAGGAAATATCTACCAAAATCCAGTTCTTTTCAATTGCGATTGATGAAAGTACGGATATAAGAGATGTTGCACAAGTTGCTGTTTTTTTCGTGGTTGCGATAATAACATGAGGATCACCGAAGAATTGCTGGAATTCATCCCTCTTCACGGAACAACAACTGGTGAAGATATTTTTGATGACGTATGGAGCATTTTAGAAAAACTTAACTTGCCTCTTGACAAGCTTGTTTCTGTTACAACTGATGGTGCTAAATCGATGACAGGTGAAACTAAAGGTTTTGCGTCACGACTAGCAAGGAAATTACAAGATGAATATCCAGATAAACCGAAAATCAAAGCTTTTCATTGCCTCATTCACCAACAAGTTCTCTGTTTAAAATTATTAAAAATGGACCAAGTACTTAAAACAGTTACAAAGATAGTCAACTTTATTCGATCAAGAGCACTTAACCATCGCCAATTTACTTCGTTCCTTAAAGATTTAGAATCCGAATTCGAAGATCTTCCTTATTACACAGAAGTTCGTTGGTTGTCCTGTCACAATGTCTTAAAGAGCTTCTATCTGCTTTTGGAGGAAATAATATTATTTTTTGAAATGAAAGATGAAAACAACGAAAATATATCAATTATAAAAGACCCATTGTGGGTACAAGACTTAGCATTTTTAATAGATATTACAGGCCACCTGAATAATCTTAATATTACATTGCAAGGCAAAAATCAATTGATAACGAATATGTATGATGCAGTTGCAAGCTTTGTACAAAAACTGAATTTGTTTAAAAATCATTTGCAAAAGAACGTTTTGACGTATTTTCCTACGTGTGAGCAGTTAAAAACACAAAATCAAAGTTGCTCGTTTTCACAACATTCTGCAAAAATTGAAAAAATAAAAGACGAATTCGATAAACGTTTTGATGATTTCAAGGAGTTCGAAGAAATTTTTTCTCTTTTCACGGGACCATTTGCCTTTGAAGTCGAAAAAGCTCCGACTTTGATACAACTGGAATTAATTGATTTCCAGAATGATTCGATTTTAAAAACCAAATATCGAGAAGTAGGAACTCCAAAAATTTATTCCTATTTAGGTGAAAGATACCCAGAAATTAAAAAATTTGCTGCACAAATTTTAAGCTTTTTTGGAAGTACATACTTATGTGAGAAATTATTTTCATGCATGAAATTAAATAAAACAGCTTACAGATCAAGATTAACTGATAAACATCTATCTGCCATAATGAAAATTGCTTGTTCTCAGTCTTTGAATCCAGATATTGAAAAACTAGTAAGAGGAAAACGCTGGCAAGTTTCCAGTAAAAACAATAAATTGTTTGATCTCCCTTTTCTAATTTCTATATCCCCTATTCTTTCTAAAATCCTAAAATTTATATATCTCTCTCTAATTATTTCAATTCTCCTTCTATAAAATCTAAAATTTATCCTTTTCCGATCTAAACAGAAATTTTTTTCACTAATTATTATTTGATAACAATATTTATTTATTTGATTTATTTAATTTTATTTTTTTTTAATATTTTAATTTATCAATTTCATAATTGTTCCTCATAATTATCTCCTAAATTTTCAATTAGAATAGTAAATAAAAACACCTTATATTTGAATTCCACAAACACTATTCCCACAACAAACTAGATGGACCAACGCTAATATTTCTCACAAAAAACATCCTCTCAAAAAATTGTCAAATATACAATTACAAAACATCTCCACAAATTCATTAAACTTGTTTGAGGTTAAATACTCAAATTCAAAATAAAAACTAATTTTATTTATACATCCCTTCTTCTCCCGATATTGCAATCAAATAAAATAAAATAAAATTTTATTTAACCCACCCCCTCTTCTCCCAATAATTGTTTTCACCAAATAAAATATTCAATTATAGAAAAACAAAAAAACCCACCCACTAATTTCTCCAATCAATTACCAATCGAATAAGACATAAATTATTAGTTAAAC
This sequence comes from Epiperipatus broadwayi, assembly GCA_028023455.1. Lineage (NCBI taxonomy): Eukaryota > Metazoa > Onychophora > Udeonychophora > Euonychophora > Peripatidae > Epiperipatus > Epiperipatus broadwayi. The sequence goes on along the minus strand of JAQFVV010012471.1, from coordinate 3,394,999 downwards.
ATAACCCAAATTATTTACACACCAAAAACTCGCTCTTGTCAATCAAAATTAAAAACCTAATATTATTTCCCATTTCAAATCAATATTATTTGGAAACCCAAATAATTTATAAACGAAAAAAAAATCAAATCGTTTCAATCAAATTAACATAATACAAATTTTGATTTAAACATCCACAAACACAAAACTCTCTCTCCCAATAATTTTTCCAACCCAAAACACCCACCCCTCTCACTAATTATTTCACAATCAAATCCCCTACTAAATATAAACTACTATTCTTTATTCACCCCTCTCCCATAATTTTTCTCATCTCACCAAAAAACACCCTTCCCATAATTTTCGAATCAAATTAACCGCAAAGTAAACACTTATTATTTAAATAACCCAAATTACTATTTGAATCTACACCAAAAAAACACCCCTCTTTCTAAAAAACAACTATTATTCCCATTGTCAAAATATTTTTTACTATAAATATGTAATCAGATAAAATAAATGTTTAAATAAAAGCAATACTATATCAATTGTATATTATTAAAGTGAATTCACTAAACTACATAATATGCTTTAATTACCCTATCTATATTCCTGCATTCTCACTTCAAAATACAATTAAGAAAATTTGTGTGATGTGGCCCGCGAAAATCTTACCAGTAGCATAAAATGGCCCATTGTTTGAATGAGTTTGACATGCCTGATTTGGACAACAGTGCTGGCTCAGCACGAAATGCACATCTTGAGGCCATTTATCTTTTTCACATCTTTTATCATATGTATCAGAAAAATTGTGATGAAATAAGTTTGAAATATATTTATTAAAATTATATATATATATGAAATTAAAAGTATATCTTGAAAACATTTATATAAAATTAAAATTACAGTATGAGCTATGCATGTCTCACTCATTTGAAAAAAGTAAACTGGGTGTTTCAAAAATGCATTGAATGAAAGTGGTTAATCTGACTTTTGGGATGATGGTTGCTTGAGATATGATTGACCTAAACTGAAGGATGCACTGAGATAAGAATAAAATTTTGAAAATAAATATATATTAAATAAATCTGGAGAACTATCAACTCCAATCAGCATGAATAATACATTTTTAATACAGTTGTCAGAATAGCATAAAATATGTAATATATATGGTCGATCATTATAAATTTAATATTTTACTATAGTTTACTAAAAAATTAGATAGTCACTTTTTAATTTAAGTATCAATGAATATCTTGGATAGTGAATTTAGGTCTATGATGATCAATTTCAGTAGGTAGATATTTATGGCATCAGACTAAGCAGAGCTATCTAAAATTGTTTAAAACTTACTAACTTATAAACACTTAAGTATTTTCCCCATTATTGTTGTTCTGAATTGTTGTGATCTTCAGACAGCATTGTTGTTAGGGTTTGAAAACTTTCCTAAAATTTTGATAAGTCATTCACTGCGTATTCATAAAAACTAAATTTTCTTAATAAAGTGAAGAGGGGAGATTAACATTTTTAAAATGACAATGTTGCCAATAAAAAAAAATCAACTTTGTTATCAAATCTCATTAACCAAATAAATAGGGCAATCTTAGCTACTCATCTATTATTTTTTATTAGATATGTGCTTCATTCCAGCATTCTTTACCAATTTTGTATATAGTCAGTATTTAAAAATAATTTGTAGAGAATTAAAAAGTAATTTAAAATTCTAAAAAAATCTCACTCTAGGATATGGAATACCAGTAGCGGTGTTTTCAAAAGCCATAAGAAGTCTAGAAGCTAAATCATGAGCAAGATGAAGTAATTCACTGTTGTAACTAGGAGGAACCATATCACCAAATGGTTGCTGGGGATCTTTTATAATCAAATGAGCAGAAAGTAAGCCAGCCAAGAGCCTAAAAACAAAAATATTTACAGCCATTATCTTAGCAAAGAAAAAAAAATCTATATTATTATAAATTAATTAAATTTAATTATATCTTTTATTTTTTGTAACCTATTGAAACATGAAGAATAAAAAAAGAAAGCCTCGGAAATAGTCTTAGAAAAAAACCCATTCCTCATTAGCTGGGTGTAGATTTGAAAATCTTACTACTTTATTTTCAGCAGAAACATATTTATAAAGAAATATTCAAATATCCTCATTGTTTGCATTATATTACGAAAGAACAGAAATCAAAAATATATTTAAACTGTTGTTTATCAGACACAATTTTTTTTTTGCAATTCATTTGTCATCTCGATAAAAATAAAAAAATTCTAATTGAGCATTATAGCACCTTTAACAACTTTATTAATAATTCAAGCATTTCAAATAAATCCAAACATCAGAGCTATTATATTTTATTATAATTATTAATTAAATGTAAGTATATCATTTTTAGTATTCATAATCTATAAAAAGTTGAGAAATAAAAAATTAAAACCTTCACAACTAGTTTTATTTTTTTTATTTTTTTTTTATTACCTTCACAACTAGTTTTGTAGGTTTAATTTCTCATTTTTCAATTTTCTATCGATTACAAAAAATAAAAGAATGAAAAGAAGTAAAAGAAGAAAGAAGTTGAAAGATGCTCTTAAGAAGGAAGCTGTTAACAATTTTGGAAAATTAAAATATTTTTATTATTATTTCTGTAGATACGTAGAATAAAAATATAATTAAAAAATAATGATGTTTGTTTAAACAAATATAGAAATATTGAGTAATTATACCCACAATATATCTACAAATCCTCAGCTGGGAGTAAATAGCTACATGAACTTTAAAGTTTCAGAAAGAGTAACAAAGTTTCTCGTATCTGTGGAAAATGTCTTTATGCTAAAATTAAAATGCTGTTTGTTTTAGAGAAGTAATATTTTGGATTTTTTTCTCTTTTTTAACAATATCATTAATAGGATATAAATATGTAATAATAAATCATATAGTGCAATTATTCCCAAGTAAAATATTTTCAAATCACATATTTTCTTTCATGGAAATTGCAATTGCTAAAGAAAATATGTAAACAAAATGATGGTGAGAATGAAAGTTAAGATATCTACTTGAGTACATAGTTTTTCTAAAAACATAATATGACAATGTATTATCAGAATTTTTAATATTAGTTTCAGCTTTAACGATTAACTTTATATCAGTCATTAAAAAAAAAAAAAAAAAATGGAAAGGAATATAAAATATCAAATGCTTGGCATCAGATAACTGATGCATCATCAATGTACCAATGCTTGTTTTTCACAACAAAAAAAAAATTATAAAAAAAAAACACAACTATTCCAGGAAATAAAAAAAAAAACTATAGAGCAATAAATAAAAAAATTCTGATTATGAGTGCAATTAAAATCATATAGACAATTTCCAGGGTTTTTATACATTTTTAATAGTAATGCATCCTTGAATAATTTTGTTAATTCTTTTTTTCCCCCTAATAACCTAAAATATAATTGAAGTACATAAATAATCTTGGGTTTTTCCATTTTTTAGAAATTTCTTAGACCACTGAATTTATCTTTATAATTGGCACATTACATAATTTGCAAATGATCCTTTAAAATGTCTGCAAATTTCAAATTTTCATCAAAATTTCTATTGATCATTTTTCATCTTTCATTATAAAGAAATATTTGTTAAATTTATTCCTTTTTTTCTATAGCTAATTTCATCACATCATATATGCCTTTTTTTAAATCTTCAACAATACATTTCATTTCTCAAACTAGGCTCTTTTTAAATTCCAATTTTTTTTTTTTGTTCTAAATCATTATACAATTGCAAATTATATGAATTTCTAATATTAGTAATTATTTTGATTAGTTCTTTCCTCAATTTGTTTGAATTATGTTTATTTTCAATTATTTTATTTAGTCCAAAATAGCACTTTCTCAATAATAATCTTAAATTTACATAAGTTTCTAATAAGCTTTTTTTTATTTTTTTTTTTTTGATCTGTACTTAGGTAATTAATTCCTATGTTATGTTTTTATTATTACATATTATCTTTAATGTTTCTGGAGTTATTAGGATATAAATTAATTTTCCTGTTTCTCCACTATAACTTTTAGAAAAATAACTGGGGTTTTTTCCTCTAAAAATAATAATAATAATAATAATAATAATTTTATTATACCAATTCTATAAAAATCATTAGCTAATCATTTCTTTCACCAAATACAAACTTTCTAATCAATATTTCATTTTCCTATTTTTTGATAATGTTATTATGATAAAAGAAGAACATGAAAGTTTCTCATAATTTTGAAGTGAGAGTTTTTTTCTTTTTTCAAGACGTTCATTTATTTATTCATCAGAAGAGCAGTTATGGAAAGATAGAAACCATGTAATAGCAGTTACCACATTTGATTGCTATGTCTATGATCAGAAATTCAGATGTATTTGATATTTGGAATATTACCTTATTCTCTAAACCTATAATTTCTTTTTCTAGTAAGCTAATCCAAAACCAATTCAATTAACCATCAATATATTAGTCAGTGAACACTTAAAGGGGAAAAATTCAAATTCAGATTGGATACCTGAGAGTTAATATATTGACTGTAAAACAAAAATATAAGTACAGTATATTGCAATGCATCTTCACCATTGAAGAGATAAATTATCATACTGCTACAGAATCTGATGTCTTAATTTATTTTTACCTTGTTCTTCTTTTATTTCTAGTAGACCATTTGATCTTTTCTTAATATCCTGTCCAATTAAATCCTGTTTTAATGTGATTATTTTTTCTTCTAATTCTTGAAATTTTACTTCTAATGAGAAAATCTGATAAACGATAATCTACATCAGCGATCAGCAATCCACTTAGACTGAAGTGCCACATAATTATTTTTTTTTAAGTATTGAAACTCTGTGTATCATTGAAATTGAATTAGTAAAACTATACTAAGAAAAATTTGACCATAATAATACACATTATATAAAAACATTCACACCAAACGAATATGACTATAAAGTCATACAATTCACAACAGTCACTATGTGCTACTGTCACTACAGTAATTCATTCGGTTAGTTTAGAAAAAAATTATTCCTAAAGAAAAAAAATTTATATTTATAAATTACATTTTATATATAAGAACAGCACAAAGTACTGAAAATTTTCATTAATTATCTTTCTGTTAGTTATGCCAACCAAAAAACTTTTCACATGCTGCCAAGTGACATGCTTGCCCATAGGTTGTCAACTCCTTATCTAGATCATTTGCTTTTCAGGATCCTGAATAATCATTAGTTCAATTAAACAAATAACTTGTATTTATAACATAGTCTTTTCATTCAGTTATTAATGGCTGCAAGATGAACAGTCAGTAATTTAATAAGTGTACTGACAATTGGATATTTCACAAATGCCAGAAAATCTTGTATATCTGGCTAATTTATACTAAAAAATATACCACAGCTACAGCAGTTGAGCAAATGGCTAATTGAAATATTAACATTTGAAATCAAAATTATTATTTTTCTAACCTGGTAATAATTTAATGTGTGGCCCCCAAATGATTGGCTTACAGACCTTAGATATACATAACCAATACTTTATATATAGTAATATATTTTCATATAAAGATAGAACTTGTTAGAAATCAAAAAAAGATCAACACCCCCCCCCCATCCTTACCATTTCACAAATGATTATGTATAATAGTCAAAACAATTCCATTCTCAACTAGATAACAGTAATAGCTCAAAAAAAAAATCAAGTTTAAACAAGAAACTGAATTTGCTAAAGTATTCAGAAAATACAGAAGAAATCAAGTAACATTTTTTTAAAATTAAAAACAAGATTTTATAATATAAAATTCTGACTTAGAACAGAGCTGATTTTATTATTAGATGTAAATATCTTTTACACATATAGAGCATGTCATCAACAACAAATATAATAGAAAATATTTTAATACAAAATGAAAAAAAAAAATTAAAAGTATTACTTTTAAAATTAAAATATTATCCTTAACCATATAATTTATTGAATATACAATGACTTTCATTTTATTTCGTAATTTTGTTAAATCATGTTTTTGATTTGAAAATCAAATTAGATGTAGTACATAATTTTTCTCTAGTAACTATTTACATATGACTGAAAATTAATTACATATTATTCCAAAAAATAATTTGGAAAAAAAACAAGTTTTTAATACAAGTTTTTATTTAAAAACAAATTATCATTTACCTCAATGGAAATGACAGAAACCCTTTTCGATCAAAATATTAAAAAATAAGACATATAATGATAATTATTAAATGTTTTTCTTGAAAGAAGTTATCTTTCAAATAAAAAAAATGAAAATTATGTCATAGTTCTTCATTAACTTGTCTACAATTACTGTACAAAAAAATCAAAGATGATTTTCTACTTTTACTTTAAAAAAAATTGCAAATATTTCCATTATATGAGAAAAAAACTTATAATTATAGAAACTGTAATTATATTTTACAGTTATCAGTTAGAAACCAGACTAATTTAAGATTATTCAGATATTGCAAGCGTCATTCAAAATATTTTGGTGAAGCAAAAAATGTTATTTTTTGCTTTATTCAGATAATCTGAGAAATAGTCACAGTTTCAGAGATTATTTGATAATCTTATCCTAGATGATATGCATTTACTAATAATCATAATTGTATATAGCAAATTGAAATCATTCAGTTTAAAATTGCTAATAACAATGAAACAAGAGTTGCATTTAATTTTGTCAAAAAAACTATTTGTATAAATAGTGCGTTACAAAATGAATTCTCTCAATCAACAACATTTTCAAAGATGCTTCTTTGAAAAAATTCTATTTTTAATAAACTGAATGAATCTTAGCTCTTTCAAATGTCCAGAATATTGCATATGTTTTTCATATTCTATGCCACTTTTAAGATCAGCTGTCCATCTTTACATTGCAGCATATGTATTCTTTATCGATATAAATGAATGACACCAGAAATGCAGAAAACATCAATAAAATTTGTTATTATCTCTTTAAAAATAAATTTTGTCAAGTAATCTTGATAAACCATATTGAATTTGAAACAATCAAAACTTGAATACAAATCTTATAGATGTGTAATGGATCTAACAGGTAATCCTTTTTCATATATTTCAATTTTTTTCTGCTAACTGATACAAAGTTTTAAATACAATAATTTATTGCAAAATATTTCTGAAATTTCATACACAGTAGAGTTCATCAGTGTCAATAATCTTTTCAATTTTCAATATAAATATTAAATTCTTCGGGGGGAAAGATAATAAAATTATCTTCACTAAATGAGTAAATAAATCAAATCACTTCAGTCATCAGTCCTCACATTACCATAAAAATTCATTAAATCTTCACAAGCTTCCCTTTCAATAATCATTTTGAACTGAACAATTCCAACTTCCCTGATCATTTGATGGTGGTTTCCTAAATAAAAACAAATGACTCATATTCATTTCATTTTATTTAGATAATGTGATGAGAATGCACATTATTCACTTAATCATTAATTATTCAATTTCCTAATTTTATCCACAACATATAAATATATTTTTTTTTTCCAGCTTTTTTCTTGATATATAACAAATACTTAACCAAAAAAAGAATACAATCACTAAATTATATTTAATAATACAAAATATATATATACACAATTACCGAATTGTTGCTTCAAATACCTGCACTGTTGTATTTTTGTCAAAAGATAAATTTTCTATTATCATACCAACAGCTCGTTTAAACTCACTACTATTACCCATCATCTGAAAGAAATAAAATGAAACAAATAAACATTAAAACATATACAATCCATTTTTATATGATTAGAAAGAAAAAAAACATCAAAATACTGTTGTTTAAATGTTGTTGTTTTTTTTTTAAAAAAATCAATTTTAATTTTTTCCCTTCATTTAAACATTATAAAAATAAATTACATAATATAATTTAAATATGATAAATAAATATTTTAAAATTAAAACTAAATAGCCAACACCTTAAAATTCTGATGAAGTTTAATTAAAAATTCCTATCAATCAACAGATAAAAATAATTTCTTAAAAAAATTATATTTATACATATATATAGTATTGATATATCATGTATCAAAAATTTCTTTTAAGTTAACCTTTTTTAAAAAACTACTACACATTAATATGTATTATTTTCCATGGACTAAGAACTTAATGATATTCTTCATCTTACTGCAAATCTTCTGAAATCTACCATACTGAGAAAACAAGTAAAACAATTAAGTCATTTCATATAGGATAATTTTCTAAAATCAAATTTCTTAAAATCCCTATTATAATCATTAATAAAGACAAAATTAAAATTTTTAGACCATTCTTGAATTGAATGTTGACCTCCAAATCTATAATAAATTTAGTATATATCCACTATCCCTTTATGATTGCCCTGAAAGGGGAACTGAAATGAATATTTATGAATAAGATCTTCAATAAGTAAAAGTTATTGAATACATCTACAAAAGATATTATAGATGGAAAAAGAGAAATGAATTTAAATTACTTCATGTATGCTTAATTAAAAAAATAATATATTAATCTTTAACAGGTTTAAAGTTTATATTTGGACTAGGGACAATCTCTAATTTAGTAAATAGTTATTAATAATCCTTAATAATATTTTTCTAGAGTGGGTCGTGTCAAAGTTGTGGGTGAAATCAGTTTGATACTTGTAAATCAAAATGTAACAATTTACTATTGATAAATATAGAACATATAAATATATATGTGAGAGATTGTGACATTAATCAAGTGATAAGTGCTAGTTCAGCATGAAATGTATCTTGGGGTCATTTGTTTTTTAAGGTGTTTTTATTCATGATTTGAGAATGTGGTGAAGTGGCGGTTATTAAGTACAACTAATTTTCTTATGATAATTTTTTTTATATAAGTAGATAAATTGTTAGTAATTCTTTTAACAATATGTTAAAAATGAGAATAATTCTCAAATTGATTAACAAGAGATATGTTCCCCACTTACATGTACTGAAGTTGGTGAAACAACTCTCCTCTCTAAAAACCTGAATTCAATGATGAACGAGTGGAAGTGCAACGACCATATTAAGTAAAGAATCACCTTTTTCCATAATTGCGCAAACTCTCCAATAATTCCTAGCTAGTAAATCATTATTTAATTTGTCATCAGCAAACATATCTATTTGATTATTGAAAAATCTCAACTTTACCCTCTAAACTCTAGAATGGCATTTTGTAAGTGAATTTAATTCAAAAGATCAATTTTGCTCTCTTTTGTTTAAAATTAACAATGCAATCCATTATTATTAATCTTAAATATCATAAATAATTAGTTTAGAAATAATAAAAAAAGTTCAAATTTATTATTAATCTTAAATATCACAAATAATTTATTTAGAAATTAAAAAAAAAAGTTCAAATTTAATGAAATATATTACTATTAAAATATTAATTCTGATAAAACTTATAATATAAATTTACCAACTTTATTATCTACACTACATACCAATCTTGATCATAACAAATGAATCTTCAAGTTTACATGAAAAGAATGTGAAAGAATGCATTTTTTAAAAACTCATTAACTATATACGCTTGGTTCTCTTTTTACGCGGACTTATTTAACACGATTTTGAAGTTACGCGATTCGTGTTTCACCGGAAGTCGAACTCCGATAATGCGCTATTACTTTAAATAATAAATTTCGCGCACTTACGTTGTATTGAAAGTAATAGCACGTTATTGGAATTCGACTTTCATCTTAGTAATTTCAATATTTTCAGTGCTTTATAATAGTAAGATTTTATGCAATAATGAAATTAAAATCATGATTTCCACATTTTATGTATACACACATTAAATTTTACAAGATTATAATGTAAATTTGTTCAAACATTGTGCGTGTTAATTTTGCATTTTAAATCACATTCTGTTTTTGCTTTTTAAAAAAGAACATGATCAATTATTAATCATTTAGTGTCCAACAAGTTTATTTTTAAAAGTTGAGTAATAGCAGTGAAACGAAATTTGATTTTTAAACGGAATTGAAAATTAAAAAATTAAAGACAAAAATAAGAATTTAATTTTTAGTTGTTAGTTTTAATAAAAAAATTTCCCAGCAGTGGTGAATAAATCTCTTTTTATTATCATAAGTCTAAGTTCATAAACAATTAATAAAATCATCGTCTCAAAGATTAATTATGTTGCCTCTTGTGAGAATCTCATTTTAAACGAACGTGTATTTCGGCAAATAGCGATAATAATTAAAACGTGTATAAAAAAATGTAAATTACTGTACTGTAAATTATGCATAAAAATATATTATTTTGAATAAAATTAAATATTATAGTTAAAAAAAGTTTGTCTTGTATCAATTTTTTTCAAATTTGAAATTTTTTATTAGTCATATTTTATTTCCTTATTTTTTTTTTTGCGCGAATTTTAAAGTAATTTTACGTTGGTGCTTTGCTTTTACGCGAATTTTGCAAAATCACAGACCGCATCCCCCTTTTTCAATGTAAGTTACATCTATTTTTGCGCGATTTCGTTTGCGCGTGTTTTCTGAGGAACCTATCTATAGCGTAAAACGAGACCAAGGTGTAATCATAAAAAATATTTTAAATATATTTATTATAATGGTATACATATGCCATACATATGCCGTTACATCATTTTAAAATGAAAATTAAAAGAAAAGATCTGAAAATAAAACTGATATATAAAAAAATTAAAATTAAAATAATAGTTATAAAATTGCACAGATAGAAAACTATTAAAAAAATTACTTAAAGATAAAAGATTATTATTTTTTAAAGTAATGTAAAAGAAAATAATAATGGTAATTAATTTCTATTAAAATGTAGTAAATGTAAAGCAAATGGGGCCTTGGGACACTTAAATGATTGAAAGTCAGATAAGAGATAAAAATTAAAAGATTATGGTGATTCCCGCTTTGGAGTAAACTGGCCAATGCAGTTATCAACAAACACAGTCCAGGAAGGAAAACCATCATGGCCAATAAGATCGGAGCAATGTCAGGAGTGATCGATCCGAAAATTTGGTGATAAGGGAGACATAATACTATAAAAAGAAAAATAACTGAAGAGGATGGATTATTGATTAACTATTGATTGATTATTGAGTGGTGGTGATCAGTCTAAAATATTTCACAGTTGTATCGCGGACTCCACAATAGTCTCGCAATAGATTTTGTTTCCCTTATTTGCGCCGACCGAGGCAGCCTCCCAAATGACATGAATGGCAAGCAGTGGTTTCGTCTCCAAGGAGAACAATATGCAAAACGTGATAACTAGGATGGACTTCCATAACATGCTGCAATCCGGAGGATTCATCAAGACTTGATGGAAAGTATAAACTTTTATATACAATATGAACTTTTAAATAGATATTTTAAACAAACTTTCAATTCGGAACCTAAGCATAACTTCTAAATAAGCTCTTATCTGACAAGCAAAAGAACTCTAAATTAATTATTAATATTTTTCTCTTATGTATAACATTTGTAATCAATCATTTCCATTTTTGTTAACTAAATTATTAAATTTAAAGCTAAGTGTAGATGACTGCATAGAATCGTTAAGTTTAGATTAGATTATGTGGGGTTAATTTTGGACTTTGTTACATAGTTGAATCGATGCTGGTGGAGGGATTTACAGTGTTTTATATCAATGTGATATAAAAAGGCGCATTAGTTTCTCATTCTCTTGTGCTTCATTAGCACAGAGGGTGTAGTACCCAAATGAATGCATGGCTCAAAAAAGGAAACCATCGTATTGTTATTGATGAGAGAGATATTCGCTACACCATTTGATTTCTTATGCTCTATGGATAGAGACTGTAAGTCGGCAAGAACCGCTCTCCTCCATATGGATCATTTTATTTTCCTAATATTTTTTTATATGATTCCTTCACCAGACAGATGCACATTCCGGTACTGCATGAGGATCACTTCTTTAATAATATCATGCTACAGACGCACATTCCTGTCAGCATGGTTTGATGCTAACATCTTCATGTTGCATTACATCTGCATATCGGAAGCTAGTGTTGGTTTAACTGTATATTCTATGTAGTCTATTTATGCTTAACACTATAAAATATTAAATTATATAAAAATTTCCATCTGTGCATATTAAGATAAATATGATTTAAATCTATCTAATAAAGTTAAATAATCTAATCCTCAAATCTATTTTATAAATGTTATGTGCATAATAAATGTTTGTCTTATTAGTACTGGCAGTGACTTATTTTATCTTTTATTAATAAAACTTTGAAATATATAATAAAAAATAAGTTTGAAATTTATATTATAAAACTCAGCTACTCCATGAGCTAGTGACTAGGGCTATTGGTCAAAAAAAGTTGAATCTTACCCATACATATCTGCCTACTACATAAGTTTTCTCTAATGTGTGATGCACTGTGACTTCCCCTTATACGGAGTCAGGAATCTCTCAACAACTATGTCCAGAGAAACCTGTTGGCCACCTTACCTTCCCTTTCCATTCCCCACCTAAGTTTTCCCATAATCTGCTCCATCCCAATTCCACAACATAATCTTTGTCAACTCCATGTCCTTCATATCTAAATCCCCCTTATCTTTTCCCAAATCCAGCATAAAAACCAATAACCCACTTTCTGTTTAATCACTTTGTGCATATTTATTCATCCATAACTTCATTATTGTATGCTTTCTGCTTCTAAGCGTTTACATTAAATTAACAAATGCCTAATATTTTCTATGCCTTCCTTACACAGAGTAAATCACCCATATTTTTCCATTTACATGTATATACCCTTGTTGCTGAAGATCCCGTTCGAGCCTTAAACAATAAAATACTTTCCTTACTATTATCATAAATTAACTCGCACGCAATGTTCCATTTACTTCTATATATATTTAAATTCTTTTTACTCTCCATCTCTCAATTCCTTATTCTTTATTAATGCATCTATTCTTCTATCCCATTCTTTACCACTCACTCAACAATCCTCCCACACAATCATCCCACCTTTTGTACAAATATACTGATATAAATTCTTTATCCAAATCTTCGGCATACCACATTACCTTTCTCACCCATCTTGTTGCCTGCCGTTTACTCATAACCCAATTAAATACTATTTTGGCTATTCTTTTATTATTCATAAACTGCAATCTACCGAACATTTTCATTTTGCTTTTTGCATCTTTCATATAAAAACTTGATCATCCCATTTCTCCTTGAATTGCCTCCTTTGCCATCCACATATCTGCATCTAATGCATGTCTTCCCACTTCCCTTTGTACTTTCTCTAAGCAATCTAATACCTCATTAATAACACCCAACATATCATTGCCATATGTTAACCCTGCTACTACAACTCCCTTCCATACAATTCTAGCTACATTATATTTATTATATGAAAATACTGTTAATTTCTTTATCAATCCCTTTCTTTTCTTTGTTTCATTTATCAATTTTTTCTCTCATTCATCCAAGAAATTTTTCTGATTACTTAAGAAGATTCCCATATAATTATATCTATCCACCACACTTAGCTTTATATCCCCCCAATAAAAATTCTTCGTTTTCTCTTTCCCCGGTATTAACCATCATTATATTCTATTTTTCTTCACTAAATTTAATCCCCATCTCTTTATCCACCCTTGCGCATGTCTTCAGCATAACTTCCACATCTTCTCTTCTTTCCTCACACAAAAAGACATCATTTGCAAAAAAGTCCCGACAAATACTCCCTTGTTACCTATTAACGGTATCTCTACCCCTCTTCCTAGTCTTTCTATTGCTCTCTCCCTTTCACTCAAATACAATAAAAACAAAATAGGGCATCTTTGCCTTAGTCCCACTCCATTTTTAACTTTAACTGATTCTAAATCCCCTAATTGATAGGTATAATCATTATTTTCATATAATCCCTTAATAATATCCACTAAGGCTTCATCCATTCCCAAATTTGCTAAACTTACCCACAATCTATTTCTATTTACTCTATCATATGCCTTCTCTATATCTATAAAATTCATATATAACTATCTACCTGAATACCTACTCATATCCATAACTTACACAACAAACTATCTGCTATACGCTTATCTGACCTAAAACCTCCTTGCATTTCCCCCACTACCCTATTTTCTTCAATCCATTTTGCAACTTTTCCAGCCACCATATACGAAAAAACTTTATATAAAACCGATGTTACTGTTATCGGTCTACAATTGTTTAACTTTCTATAATCCTTATCCTTTCCTTTAAATAATAATCTTACTCTTGCATTACTCCAACTACCCGGAATAACTCTTTTCTGCACCATCTTATTAAAACATGATAATAGCTTTACTTTTGCCCTATGCCCTAAAATTTCATTACCATCTCTGCTGCCCATCCATCTAAACCTCTTGCCTTTCCACTTTTCAATTTCTTCCCTGTCTCATTCAGTTCATTTTCTGTAACCTAATATTCCCATATTTTCTATCCCCCTGTCCTTCGCATCTAACATCTTTTCTATATCCATTAAACACCTATTCAAGATTCTCTCTAATTCTTCTCTAGAGCTACACTCTATTCCCTCATTGTCTTATAATACTATCTCTCTCTGCCCTACATTTCTCCTTTTAATGTCCAAAATTTTTTATTCCCATCTCTTCCACTTTTATTAACATCTCCAATAATTTACTATTCAATTTCATTCTCTCTATATAATTATCTATTTTAGCTAACTTCTTTTCTAAATACTTTTCCCATTTAGCATTAATATCTTTTTCACTTTCTTTGTTCTTAGTAGCACACTTATATTCTCTGCATGCTTTTTTCCCCTCTTTTACCCTTTTACTAACTCTCTTTTTTTTTTTTTTTTATTCTTTTGAATATTCTCACCTAAAACCCTATTTGCCACTTTTTCTATTTCATCACACCAGTCCTTATACTCATCCTCAACCAACTCTTCCATGGTTTCTTCAACTTATATTTTATATTCTTCCAACTCATTCTTATCATTCACTCTCCTTCCATATCTTTCACTATTGTTTCTACTTTTATTTCTATTCCTCATCACATTACTAACCATTTCGATTACAAATAAATTATGATCACTATTACATACTCTCTCTTCATTATCAAATACTTTAATTTTCTGTACTTTATTCATTCCCCCTTTCTCTACCAATACCTAATCTATTATGTGGAATATATTATTTCTAGACCATGTGTATTGTCCCTCATACATATTTGATAAATTTCCAATGCTCAAATTTACTTTCTGACAACATTTCTTCAAAAACTGTCCATTCTTATTATCTACATAAATTTCTTCAATATGCCCATTCATATCTCCTATAATCATTATTCTCTTCCCCTTTTCTTTAAAAGTCTATATATCCTTAACTAGGCATTCATATATACTACTGTTCCACTCCATTATAGTTTGACTATCTCCAGTAGCTATATAAACTATAGCCACCATCCATTCTTGTCTTCCC
The DNA here is from genome assembly GCA_028023455.1 of Epiperipatus broadwayi. Taxonomy (NCBI): domain Eukaryota; kingdom Metazoa; phylum Onychophora; class Udeonychophora; order Euonychophora; family Peripatidae; genus Epiperipatus; species Epiperipatus broadwayi. The sequence goes on along the minus strand of JAQFVV010012471.1, from coordinate 3,379,510 downwards.
AACCTTATTTCAAACCACAAATGTTCTTGGCCTAGTGGGTATGGCAGATAGGGAAAGTCTCTGCCGGACCATTATATTATATATTCTAATTTTATAAAATTATAAATTTTTTCAATATATATTAAGTGTGGTATTAATAGAATATTAAAATCTGAATACTGGATCTGCTTCTATGATATATTAACTAGCAGATAAATTTTATTAGAAATATGTAGAAAAACCAACGGATGATCAATAAATCATAATGTTTAAGATAAAAATATGTTTAATCAAAGATTTTAATGGAGAGTTATTTTTTACTTTAGACATTTTTTTTTATTATTTTGAAATGTTGTTTAGAAAAACAGAATTAGGATCAAAAAGAAAATAGTTTCCTTGCATCATACTTTTTAATACTTTCACTCAAAAGAGATAATTTAATAGATGATAAATCATCAAAGAGTAAAGCTAAACAAAAAGTAGAAAGAGTAAAAAATTAAAAGAGGTAACTGGGCATGAAGTCATATTACAACAAATTAGTGCTTTTAAATATTTAGGAAGATAATTTGTAGTTTTGAGATGAAAATAAAAGTATCTAAAACAATGAAGACAATTGAAGGGTTAAAACATTAAAAGTGGTAACTAGAAAAAAGTTACAAAACTGAGTAATGCTTTTAAATATTTAGGTAGTTAAAAATTAGGATAAGAATCACAATAGCTAAACAAAGTTTTTTTTTTTTAATAAAGATAAAAAATTATCCTGTGGCATAATGAAGTTAGATCTAACAAAATATTAAATTTGAAATATAACTGTACATGCAATAAAAATTTATTAATTAGAAAAAAAAAATTACTAGAACATTATTGAAATATAGGCTCAAAGAGAATGAAAAAGATAAATGAAAAAAAAAAAAAAACTAAAAATGTAGATGAGAAATATTTCAAAAATGCTTTTGAAATTTAGCTCAACTTAAAAAAATATGTAAATTTCATCACTCTATATATGAACTACAACACCAATGTTTCAATTATTTACTACAATCTTTATCAGGATATAAAATATTTAGATATTTTAAGCACACAAACAAATAAATAATTACAAATCAAAAGCATATGTACACATGTTTTTGGTGTGAATATTTTGTTGTTTGTGTGTTTCAGGCAAATTTCTGAAAAATATCTATACCAGGATAAAGATTATAGCAAATCAACTAAATGTTGATGTACAATTTTTATGTATACAAAATTAGTTTAGTAATAAACAAGTTAAAAAAAAAAAAGTAATGAAATTTGTATATAAATATAAATGAGCTGCAAAAAAAGTAAAATATATATTTATTCAGAAATTAAAAAGAATACAAATGGGACTGAACTCAGTATGTACATAAGAGATTTTATAATACAAATATATAAAAATGATCTTAAGAAAAAATGTATTTATGCAGGTTTGAAGAATAAACTAAAAAAATAGGTATTAAAACAGTTTTAAAATAATGGTAGATAAATAATCATCATGATAGTGAAAAAATAAAAATTGCAATACATTAACAAGCTTCTATTACATTCAAATATCAGCCTTTCAAGCTAATTGTGCATACGCTTTTGCGAGTGTTAATAATAATAAATGAATACTTTCTCTCCAATACAAGATATAGTATTTATGCAGGAATAAAATGAATCCACCTATTCCTGCAACTCAAATGCTTATATATGAGCAAATCTGAAGTACTGGCAAGGAAAGTGTGAGGATAGAAAACTCACTTTAAATTACTATATACGATGTCTGAATGAATGACGTCAGTGAAATTGTCTAGAATTTATTAAACGTCACTCCAACTGAAACTTAATCATATGTAAATAAGCATTTTTATTTTTATATAGCACATGTTTACAATTGTATTACATTCAAATATCAGCCTTTCAAGCTAATTGTGCATACGCTTTTGCGAGTGTTAATAATAATAAATGAATACTTTCTCTCCAATATAAGATATAGTATTTATGCAGAAATAAAATGAATCCACTTATTCCTGCAACTCATAAAATGATTATTTTGTAAATCATGGAACATGGATATAAAATGAAATATGTTAAATATTGTAGAAAAATAAAGAAACAATAAATAGAAGAACTTGAATGTGGACTAGAAAATGAACACATTTAAAAATATAGAATCATTTAAAAGATACAAGAGAAAAGGATATTTGCTTTAAAAAAAAAAATTCTAAAAAATGAAAGGGCAAAAAGAGACTTCTAAGCAACTTTTTTATATATATATTAAATATATAACAAAAAACAGTAAGACTGAAAAAGCTTACTTTGGAATACACACTCAAAAAAACAAAATAGTGAAAATACAAAGGAGCTTCCCAATGAAATATTTCAGCATTAATTACAGAAATAAAAAAATCAGAACCTAAGAGAAGGTTTCAATTTCCTACATTAAAAACCTCCATCGTCTGATGGACACTTTTAAAAAGACATTGATTAATTAAAGAGTCACAAAAACTGTACTAATATATACTAACATGAAAGTAAGTTCAATATTTTATATATTATAAAAACAATAATAAAATAAATAAGGGATAATACTATTAATAAATAAAAAAATTTCCTATAAAAAGGGAAGGTGGTGAATGCTAGAATTAAATGTATCGTGTGTGTAAATTACACTTTAATATTAACTGGGTTAATATTTCTTTAAATTAATAATTCATATATACAGGAATAAAATAAAGTAATTTTTATCAAATTATGTTGGCACAAATTGTGTTTAAACTATAAATAATATTGTTATGTAAGTCCTGTTCCTGGAAATTGCAGCTATGAAATTATTTTCATCATTTGTGTATTTTTTATTTTATTTTTCTTAAACAACTGAACTAATTGTCTATTTAAAAAATTTCCAAATAAAAAAGAATTTAAGCCTGAATGTTTGCATCATAAAAGTATTTTCAGAATTTTCATAATCAGAAATTGCATACTGTTTAAATGAATCAAGTATATAATGTTAATTAGAATTGTCATCATTTATTTAATTTTGCTTGTAGACTGAAATAACTTAAGGAGCATTATTTATGTGTTATGATATTAAATATTTTGCAAGTAAAATTTAATGACACCAGACTGCTAAAATATAATTTTTAACACTTACCAATAAGCATATTTGATGTTATTTATGAAAAAAAAGTTTGTAATTCATAATTAAGTATAGGTATCTTAAAGTTCATTCTTAAGGAATGTTCATGATTTAATGCTGGAGAAATCTTTATTACATCTTCACAATCAGCCACCCAAGGGAGAATTCTCCTTCTCTCTTTTCTTAGTGTTATATTTTAATTATCTATAAATTAATTTAATATTATGAATGACTTAATTACTTATTTAACAAAGTTTAGTTACATAATTAGAATTATCTAGATTAGGGATAAAATATTTTTAGAAAAGTAGATGCATCGGAATATTTCATTGTTCTTATAAAAAATTTCTATTTCCAAATTAAAAGCTATAATAAACAAAAACAAGATCTTAGATTCAGTTGACTATGCTAAATTATAAAATATTTTTAGAAAAGTGGATGCATCAGAATATTTCATTGTTCTCATAAAAAATCTCTATTTCCAGATTAGAAGCTATAATACACAGAATTTGAGACACACTGCCATATAACTTAAATTTACTTTAATTATTCAATTCATATTAATGATAAATGACAGAATCAATAAAAACAAACGAAGATTCGAGTGTGAGAGAAAAAATATTAGCAATCTCAGATATATACACCTGGGTCTCGTTTTATGCGGATTATTTTAATGCGATTTTGAAGTTATGCAATTCATGTTTCTTCTTAATATCTTTCATATTTCACTATATTTATTAGATATCAAGAAATTTAAATTATTAACTTATTTTGACTTGAAATACTTTTTTTTTTTTTTCAAAAATATAATGTTATATTAGCAGCTAACGTGAATATGGCATGAAACTGTATTTAGAATCTTAGCTTCTATGTAAATAACTACTTATACTAATGAGTAAATAATAATAATAGATTTATACTTACTTATAAAAATATTACAATAAATATTCAAAAAATTTAAACTTTTAAAACGTATTTTATTAGATATAACAGAAATAAATAATTTTTTAGATTTTAAAATAAATAACGAAGATTTTATTGATTTTGTGTATAATCTTTTTGTTTTGATTGCGTTCTCATTTTTTTAATATAGAAACAGAAAACCATTAACACTGCACAAGACTGAAAGTGACGCTAGTTGTACATCACATCACGAATCTGATTTCTTACCAGTTCACAAACGAATGCATATTGTCAAATAGTGTAAAATTAAATACTGAAGTTAATAAAAAAAGTTTGTCTTGTATTAATTTTTTTCAAATATTTGAAATTTTTTATTAGTCATACTTTATTTTCTTATTTTTTTAATGCGAATTTTAAAGTAACTTTTCCTTGTTGCTTTGCTTTTTTTATTAGTCATACTTTATTTTCTTATTTTTTTAATGCGAATTTTAAAGTAACTTTTCCTTGTTGCTTTGCTTTTGTGCAATTTCTAAAAATTACAGAACCTATCCCCCATTTTTCAAGGTAAGTTAAGTCTATTTTGGTGTGATTTCTTTTGTGCGCGTTTTCTGAGGAACCTATCTACTGCATAAAATGAGACCTGGGTGTATATTTAAAAAAATATCATATAAACTTTACTTAAAGTTGTAAATGCAAAAGATGTAAAGACTTAGAAAAGTTAAAAAACAGAGAGAGAAAACATGATTAAAGCTAAATTTAACATTAGTATATGCTTAGAAAAGAAAGCTCCAAAACATACAATGAACATTTGCAACAAAAATGTTTTAAAAAAGTTTTCAACTATTTACATGAAGCTTCCATAGTAAAAATAATATAGACATCTTTTATCCATCAAAATATTTGATTAAATAGAAATATACGAATATTAAAATGATACATGGGTATACTGCAAAATACACTTCTAAAGCCTTATCATTCTCTAAGACATACACTCTTTAACTTCCCAGCTTTTAGTCAAGCAATTACGACCAGACACTCAAAATACTTCCTTGCTATCTTGTTTATAGCTAAATTTCAAACTTCTGTCAAGCTCCTATGACCACCAACTCTATAACTGTTTAGATAACAGACAATCAATAATAATATTGTGCATATATTATATGTTTAAAGGATTATTTGTGATTACTGAAGAAATTGTAGCAAATTTAATTGCTTTGACAGTTAGTACAGAGAAATTCAAGAATTCACTTTTTTTGATAAGTAGCTTAATAATTAAAACTGTGCTAAACTCATTAATATAATGCAGTTTTTATTTATACTACACTCAATAACTCTTAACAAAAAAAAAAAAAAAAAGAAAAAACTCACAGCAAGGGTATCTAAGGCATCTACCAAAGTCAGGCTATAATCCCCTAGGACATCATTTATGTTGATATTGGATCTAAACTCATGAAAATTTTTTATTACAATTTAGAAAATCAATATCTACAAAAGCAAAGAAATAAATATAATTTTGGTAAATATAATTTAATACTTTTCTTTTACTAATTTTACACAAAAAAACTATTTTGAATCAATTTAACAAGATAATTATGGAATTAAGAGATATGATTTTATTTCAACGTTTAAATCTCACCGAGAACAACCAGAAAATATCATGAATTGAATATTTCTGATCTTTATTTTTAAAAATATATCTTTATGACTAATGTCTTCTCTGTAACAAACCTCAACTATTAAATGTTTTGTTGTTGATGAATGATCTAAAAATATAAAAAATATTAATAACTTTTACAGTATTATCTTTAATTTTAATCAGCTAGTAATCTTTGCTATCATAATCTTTATTTTATTTTTTCATATTCAGCCAAAATCCTTATCTTTTTATTTTGTTCTTTACTTCTCTAATAAGGTTTATGAGCTTTTTTCACTTTTAGCTATAAATGCAATGATGACTATGTTTATATGATCATTGATGTTTCTTCCAACAATCCTGAATTCACTTTTGAACGTTCATTCAATCTGGCTTCTCTCATTATCCTTTAAAATATATTAGTTGAATAAGTATTATAATAACATACAATTTTGTCTATTATTTTTTAACGATGTGAAAATCTATTTCATGGATAAACTATTTTGGTTGTAGTTTCTCAGCCCTAATAATTTTTTATATGAACAATGAAATGTTTGATACATTTATTTTCTTGAAAGCTTTCAATATTTATACTAGCACAGACATGTGAATCAAAAGCCTTTATGTAATCGATAAAACATAGATTAATTTCCTTTTAATAGACTAGTAATTTCAATTATATCTTGTTTTAAACTATACTGAATGATTTTCAATGTAATCTTATTTACACATAATATAAATGTATTTAAAAAATAGTTTGCATAGTGTCTGAAAACTACATTTATTGCTATAGAAATATAAATTAAGTTTCAAGTTGACATTTCAGTTTAATGTAAAATTTCTGATGCAATACTATCTATTATTGAAGCTTTACTTTTTGGCAATGATATCAATTTAATCTTCCATTAATATCTGACTTAATTAAAATGGATACCATTATCCAAAATACCCCAATTGATATGTGATATAACTTTTGTATGCAAGCCTTCTTTGATCTTTTTTGTTCTAATCTAGTCATTGATATTTTTGAGCAAATTCATTCAGATTGAAAGACAATTATTTTTCATAAACTTGTTTTTATATTCTATGTCCATATTATATTACTGATCCTATCTTTCCTAATAATAGTTCTGAAACTTTAAATTTAGTTTCCTCAAAAAAAAAAAAACTTCTGTCTTTGTTAATGTTGATTCTTCTTTTCTTTTCAACTATTATTGTTTGAGTTTTTCTGACAGTTTGATCTAAATCAACTTCTTTTATATTTGTTGATAAGTATTTTTATCATTTTTATATCATTTTATCCAGTTCATATTTGATTACATCTAAACCTATCAAATCAAAAAATTTGTTATTTCTAAAAGCTATAGATTTGCTTTCTGATTTATATAAGAACGTTAGAGAATCTTGTAATTTTTTTAAGTTTCTCTTGGAAATTTTCAAATGAATTATTCAGGATTTGTTTCACAAACTATGCTAGATTATATTTTAGTTACTAAAACTGAAGTCTTCTAGGAAATAAAAATGTAATTGCTATGTGAAATAATGTATCACTTCTTATCCATAATCATCCATAACAGTTATTAACTACTACTATTAATTTTTAGCATCAAATAAACTTATTTATTTTCATTTATTCTATTTTATTTTTCAAGAATCCTTTTCATTTTCTTTAATATTTTATTTCTAATTTTTCTATTATTTTTTATAATTTAAAAAAAAAAAACCTCATTATTTCATTAAATACATATTCTACAATTTAATTCATCATCATCCATCATCAATTCACTACAGGATGAAAGTCTCTCCAAGTTCAATCCATCTTTTCCTATCTTTAGCTTCTCTTCTCCCCCCCATACACTTTCTTATTTCATCCATCCATCTCACATGTGGTCTCTTTCTGGGTCTTTTACAATCTCTTGGAATCCAGTTTAAAATTTCAATTGTCCATCTATTATCATCTCTTCTAACAATATGTCCAGCCCAACTCCAGTCTTTTAATTTTTTCAATGAGGTCAGTAACACCTGTTTGTTTTCTTACCCATACATTGCGTTTTCGATCCCTTCTTGTTACTCCCAACATGCCTGGTCAGAAGTCTCTGTATTGCTCTTCTATTAAGTGTCCAAGTCTCAGATCCATAAGTAAGAACTGGAAAAACACATTTATTAAAAACCTTCCTTTTCAAACACATAGGCATATTTCCTTTTAGTATCAAGTTATTTCTACCAAAAGCACTCCAACCAAGTTTAATTCTATGATTAATTTCATCCATTATATTTCCATCTGCATTAATAATCTGACCAAGGTATTTGCAACTGTTAACTTCTTCTAACTCATCATAATCAATCTTTATTTTCATATTTTGAGAAAATCTATTAAATATTACTTTAGTCTTTTTAACATTTATCTTTAGTTCTACTCCATTATATTTCCATCTGTATTAATAATCTGACCAAGGTATTTGTAACTGTTAACTTCTTCTAACTCATTATAATCAATCTTTATTTTCATATTTTGAGAAAATCTATTAAACATTACTTTAGTATTTTTAACATTTATCTTTAGTTCTACTTTCCTACTTTCATCTGATAACTCCTGCAACATTTCCTGTAGCTCTAAAGCATTATTTGCAAAAACAACTACATAATCTGCAAAATCTAAATGACTTAAATAATCTCCATTTACTTTCACTCTTTTAGCTTCCCATTTTAATCCACAAAATACTTCTTGCAGCACTGCTGTAAAAAGTTTTGGAGATATGGAGTCTCCCTGTCTTACACCCTTCTCCATGTTGACTTTCCTTACATTATTATGTAATCTAATTATTGCTGTTGCATTTTTATAAATATTCTTTAAAATATGACAATATCCTGGATCTACATCTTGATGATCCAATGCTTTAATCACTGAAGAAATGTTTATAGAATCAAATGCCTTTTCATAGTCTACAAATCCTAAGCATAATGGCAACTCATAATTTCTCTCAATACCTGGATATGATCTACTGTACTAAAACCACTTTTAAATCCAGCTTGTTCTCTTGGTTGGTGAAAATCTAGTGTTTTTTGTAGATGAGTTGTAATTATTTTACTAAAAATTTTGTATAAAACTGATAAAAGACTGATAGGTCTGTAATTTCTAATATCTTCTTTATCACCTTTTTTAAATATTAATATTAATACTGCATTCTTCCAATCATCTGGTAGATCTTTATCATTAAATAGTGATGATAGTTTTTCTATATGCAAGTTGAGGGGACTAGATTTGGCCTGCTAATGGCAGTGAATGATCCATAGTCCAAACAGGTTTTCTGCCTAAATTATAAAGCTTTTAATATTTAGACTAATCACAATAGCAGCAATATTATGTTGAACATAAAATTTAGATTACTTTGTTCAATTAACTTAAATGTGGCATCATTCATATAGAAAATCTGTAGTCTAACATCCATAAGATGGTTCATAGTGCTTGTAATTTATATATTGTAAAATTTTATATAACTAAATACAAGGAGAGAAGGGTAAATTTAACAAAAACAAAAAATAGTAATGAATCTATCAATCCTAGCCAAATATATAAATAGTGATAATGGATTACATTTAGATTCTTTTAGAATTATTTAATTAAAGTGCTTATATTCTAAATGTAATAAGCACTTTGGTCCAATAAAAAAGGAAAAAAACCTTTGAAAAATAACCAGCATTAATAAATGAGACTTTAATCAACAGATAAAATTTCTGGGGGAAAAAAAAGGGAATCCCAATATAATTTATCAATTGCTACAGTGATAAATAACTGATAATGTAAATTATTAGCATGTGGTAGCCCCAAGAGAACTTATAAGAATGGAAATAAACATCTCTTTATATTTATGAAGCTGCATAGACCGAAAATTATGAATAAATTTTACATTTGAATTCCAATAATCTTCTTTATATCATCTCAAAAGAAATGACATTTTTTTTTACTAAAAAGTAATTCTCGTTAAATTAAACTAATATTTTTATTGTTTTATGCTGGAAAGATAAGAAGACAATGAAATTGAAAATAGAATGTTTCATAAAAAAGAGTTTCTTTAAAACACCTTATTATTTATATAAATGGTGAAAATCTGCAGTCTTGATTAAATAAAGAATATGCATTTAAATTCAATTTTAATCGCTATATGTACAATTTATTGGATTAATCTCTGAATATTTTGTGTTTCCAATACAGCACGTTTAAATCTTTCTATCTGGAAAGACAAAAACATATTAAGACAATTAAAATTGACTTTTATTTTACGTTAAAAAAGAAAATTAGCAAATATTCTAGTAAAATTAAACGCATTATTAAGATTATAGACATATTTTTATATTTATTAATTATTACTAATTATGTGTTACTGTCTTGCTTAAAAACAAAAAGTTTCACAAATTATTTCCCAAATGGAGACAATTTGTTTATGCATTCAGATATGTATGTTTTTACAGGATAAACCATAATAAGAAAGCTGTATCTATCTACTGCACTGTCAGTAGCATAACTAGGCATAAAAACAGCTTAAACTTAATGCTATAAAGTCAAGGTAAACTATTCTCAGTCTAGCAAAAAAAAAAAAACCTAATAACTTAAGATATGTTTGAATGTTTTTGATGTTTGACTAAAAGATAGCTATTATCATCACCTTTTGACTAATATATTTGTCAATTAAGTTTTAAGATAGAAATGCCACAAATAAAAATGATTATAATCTTAAATAATTATTTTTAAGCTATGGTTTAACAATTTTCATCAATGAGGTTTAATATCTAGTTAGATTAAGAACATAGTAACAAATATTTAAATAATCAATTGCTTCTACTTAGTAATATTCAATGACATGAGATTAATCTCAACTCTCCAGTTAGCATAAATCATAATAAATTAAAATAATTTGACTATTAAAATGTATATCATAAATCAATTCTACCATTAAAGAATTGTATAAATCTAGATCTGATATTTAGTCAAAATTTTAAATATGTGATGTCAATACAACTATTGCCTTGTCTGAAAATATATGTATTGCTATTTTGTAAAGAATATCTACTATAAGTAAAAAATATCAATCAATGTCTAATTCTGTTAATAAATTTCCGAAGAAATTTGATGTTTTGATAGCTACATGTGTGATTTACTATTTTTAATATGAGTAATAGAAAATTATTGGATGTTCTTAATCAACTTTTATATTCCTTATTGAAAATGCTAATCAGCTCTCTGATGCAAGTGAATGATCAGATAATTTTTATTAATTATATTTAATACTTTTGCATTCTGGGCTAATATATTTTTCTCTATGATTTATGGTAGAATTACATGATTCAATAAAAAAAAATCATATCTAAACTGAAAATCAAAATAATATAATTTTATTAATGCTGTCAGTGTGAAGACTGACTTTTATATTAATTTTCTTTCATATATGAAAATTATGAGATTAAATTGTGATCTGTAAAACAGTCAAGGATTAAAGAAACAAAATCAATGAACCAATTTAAGGATGAAAGGTAAAATATGATTCTTTAAGAAAGAGATGCCAGAATTTTGGGAGAAAAGGGAAGTTAGGTTACACAAAAAGAGAAGATGCTGAGAAAAATCATTATAATTAATATCTTTCATGAGAATAATATGATTAAAATATCTTAAATATGCTCTAAGCGAATCTTAAAAAATCTTAGTTACTAAAATAAAATATGTCTAGAAAGAATTATCGATTTTCAAACAAAAGCCAATGCTGCTTTAATTTTGATATTCATGATAGCTAAGTGATAAGTAATAAAAACTATATTCACAACAGACTAAAATTTTAAAATAGAATATCTCTCAAAAATAATGACCCATTACAAAATTTAATCTCAATGATACCAGAAAATTAAAATTCTATTACTATATTAATTTAAAGATAAAAATAATTATGGTTGGATTTCTTATAATTACAGTGAAGAAATTTTAATCTTTCTTCTTTCATTCAAGACATATTATTTGAACATTAGAATGAGTACTTGTCTTTGAAAAAATCCATCATCCAAAAATCCTTTTTTAAATTATTAGCATTCTCTTGCAACTTTCAATTATAATATTTAATTGAAATAATTGTAACTTCCTCATTTTAAATCTAGATTTAAGGAAATCATACATTAAGAGAGATATTTTAAAAATCTAATGGTTCTTTTAGCTTTAACAGCAAAGATTTTTTTATTTTTTAAATGCCTACAGGAAGATTCTGAATTCCCTCCTTAGTTTCGGCTATCTTAACTTTATGGGAGTTCATTCTGCTAAAACTATTCTCTTTCTTCTATAAAATTATATCAGCAATTTTCTTTTACTCTATGATCTCATACTATTTGTAACCAATTTTGACTGAAAATCAAGTCAATCTAGAATTGAGTGCATTTTCATTTAAGACTACAATTTGCTCAACGGAAACTTGGATAACTATGTACTCTAACATTCAAAGAAGAGTTGAGTCACTTTCGGTTAAAGTAATCTTAACTGCAAGTTTATGTAATACAATGTCTTAGTGTGATCATGTGACATTCAGTGATTTTAAATGGGTTGCAAATATCTCTTTTCTCAAAATAATGGAAAAGTGAGAATGGCTTTCCATTAAATCACCATATAAAATAAAATAACTGCTTTGGAATATTATAGTAATAGATTATAATTTTACAATCAAATACATTATTGGATTAATAATGAAATATCAGATATAGTAAATTCTAGAAAATAAGTAAGATTATTATATTTCAAAATGAAAAATCACAATCTATATCAAAACTGCAGTGAAATTTGAGTACAGCAGAGAAAGCAGAAAAGAACAAAGTTTGATTGTATAAAAATATGATTATAAAGTACTAACAAATGAAAAGGTAAAAATCTATCAAAAAAGTGACATTTGTTTTATAGTGATTTGATTATATCAAACAATGTGCATAGAAGAAGTGACAACAAATAGTACATAGAAAGTGAGACAGAGAATAATCTATAAAAGGCTAATAGAAATAGTGGAGTTGCATAAAATGAGGTTACAATTATGAAGTAAATCTATGATAAGAATAATACACATTGTGAAAGCAAATTAGTGTACTTGGATATAATAGAGAAGATTGCTATGCAAAAATCATGACATTGAACCATGGATTATATAATAGTATGAACAAGCTTACTATTTATCAGGCATTAAATGCACATGGTTAGAATGGAAAATTCTTTTGTAATGAAATACCCATTCATAGAAAGCAGTATTTAATGTAAAGGTGAACAATGTAGAGAGCTAAATACTTCACAATAATGGATTAGAAATTAATGATCATTTGACTTTTAATTATATAACACTTTATGAATAAATAAAGCTTTCTATAAAGATATAATGTATGAGATTTCAATCAAATATGTATCTATGTAACCAAGCAAATATCAAATTTATAGTTCCACATCCCTCTATCTCATAATACATTTATTTGGTAAATAATCTATATTCATCGGATGATCTAAAGAAATGAAATATCTAGATTTTTATAGATATATCATTAAATAAATATACATATATATTAATTGTGGGATAGTAAGTAATTAAGTTATTGAAAGTATGTATGTTAATTAAAATCAAAATATTTTACAAACTGATTTTCAAAAGAAAGTATAGACTAATTAATTAAATTTAAAAAATATTTAGTTCATTTATTATCCAATATTTAATACTATTTAAGAATAATAATTACACAGAAAGCAATAATAAATTATTTAATTATTAAAAATCATAAAAAGAAGAATTTTAAAAAAATAACATTTTAATTTAAAATTATTTGTTTTGATGGATGTTTGGAAATCAAATAAATAAAAAAGTAACAATATTGAGGATCAGGATCATTTCATATCAAATGATCCATTCAAAAAAAATAACAATCTAGAATTTTTTTTCAAATTTGTCTTATCAAATATACCACCAGAAATAATAAAATATCCAAATTTTTAAATTTTGCCTGATATAGTTTTGAAGTTACAATTGTTTGAAATTTCCGAAAACAGCAATTTTACATTCATATGTAATTACATAAGGAATAATTATCTAGCTAGAATTAATATAGAAGGCTATAAAAAGCATTAAATTGTACATTATTTTTCAGCTTTAGTATGATATATAACATCTTTAGTTTAATTCAGTTTTTAATTTCAAAATCAATTATTTAAATTTTTGTTTTTGAATTTTTCATAAACCTAATTTTTTTACAATATTGAATATTAAAAAAAAAAAAAACAGATATATATCTTTATAATATTTATGGAAAATTTCAATGAAATATTTTTTATTTTTGAAAAATATTATATAAACAAAAACAACAAATACTTGAATAAAAATAAGAAATTTTAAAGCAAATTTTCAATTACTTTGGAAGACTACTATTTTAAAATAAAGAACAGAGCAACTATACTATTATGACAAAGCAAATTAAATGTTAATTTTGGAAAGAGGGGGCATGGGAAAACAACAAAAATTTTTGCACTTTTAACTTCCATATAACTTTAATTTTTGTTATATAACTTTTTAATGAAGAAAAATCTTTACTAATTATGCACCTTTATGCATGCTAGCACTGTCATAAATCATTCCATGTAAGCAACCTTAACCGTTCTTTGCAAGAGAAATTTAAAAAATTATAATTATTGTATTCATTTCAACTTAGTATCCAGGAGGCACTTGGGATTCACCAAGGTAGAATTTGAAACATAAGCATTTCAAATTTATTATCCAAGTCCTTGAATACATAAAGAAAGGAAAATAATTTTTAGAGTGGAAGAAGTTCACTTGCACATTGTCAGTTATTTAATTTTTAGCCAAAATCATCCCAATCTACCAACGATAACTATATTTGCATGTTACATATCCTTTTAGTTTTGCCAGTATGAGAATTTGATTTGTAACTTATTCTGACAAAAAAACTTATATGATTCCTTGCTTTTTATAAGTGTCCTTATTAGCAATATATTATTTAATATAAGAAAAAACAATGAAACTTTGGGATATCTGATATTACATTAACATTTTAAAAAATGCTTTTCAAGCAATTTCTCTTTTTCAATATTTTGGTTTTTATTCAGAAAAAAAATCCATGGAATCATTACTGGGACTTACTTCTTAAAAACACTTGAAAAAGTGATACAATTTGCAGCAAGCCTCCTTATAATTCATCACAGATCATCACGTTCCTTTATCATGGGCTGTTGTGTAGAAATGTTTTGATTCCAAAATCATTTAATGGCATATGTATGTAAATTTTTTATTTGTTTTTAAACTGTGCAGTAGACTTATCTGAAAAATAATACATCTTTCGTAAATCTTATATAACATTATCCTTCAGTTAATTGTAATAATCAGACTATTTTTGGCTATTGTTTTTTCAGAACCGACAATCATTCACGTTGATGATGTTTCAAATCCATATCTATCAATAGAAACTCTGTGGATAATATGATCTATTATATCTTCTTCAAACTTATCTACATTCATTGAAATGGATATTATACCTATGCCAATCATATATTATCTTTTTATATATAATTTCTGATGTTATATTACTGAGCCTAATATTCTTCAACTGACTTATAATGATGTGCTGTGAACACAGATTGAGTGAGTCCTATTTTCTTCAAGTAAGACATAGTGTTTGGATTAGAATTCAACAAACTTCAAAAATCATCTTTATAGCAGGACATTTTATCTTGAACAACACTTTAAAATTTCCCAATATTAGTCTTGTTGCACATGTATTCAAATCTTGTCATTTGTTATCCTAAAATAATAGTTTTTTTCTAACCATATGACAATTAAAATCCTGGTATTTTAGATCTATATATATATATTTTAATTTAAAAAATGATTCTTTTGTTATCCCCTAATGAAACTTTCCAAAAATGATGCGAAGGTATATGTTTTTGAGTATTTTTTTAACATTTAGATTTGTGAAAAATTCATATCAAAATTATTATCAAATGATCTTGAAATTTAATACTGAAAAATAAAAATTAGTTACATTACATATCACAGGCCTAAAAAACAAGCTATAATTTGGTGCTTTCTGTAGTCTCCTATCTTAATTATAACTTGAGCAATCATTTCTTGGGTAATTGAATATAAGCAAAAAATTGTAATTTTCTGAAGATTTCAAACAGCTGCAACTTCAAAATTACATCCGATAAAAATTATTTTTTTTTTTTACTATCGCAAATAATACATTTGGAGAAATGTCCAAAATGGTCAGATTCAAAATTTGTTAAAAGATTGGATCACCTGGAACAGAAGCTGGGTACTATGGATTTTAGAGTGTCTTAATGTTCTTGTGATATTCTTTTTACTAAATTGTTACCAGTCCATAAATAAAGGAATGCAAACTATTCACCTAAGAATTCACCAAATAAGATAAAAATTGGGAAAAATAAAAAATGATAGATTAGTCTACCTGATTACTTCAGTTAAAATACAAAAAATTATCAATATCTAAACTGATAAATTCCCTGTTTTAAGTAAATTTCTTAAAACTTGGGAATAAGTAAGATATTGTGATATAAGATGTCAAAAAATTTACTTAGGCATAAATACCTACTTACAAAATGTCAAAAAATATTGGGTTTTCAGGAAGTAAAATGTTAAAAATTCCAAAAATATTTGCAAATTTTAGTGTTGGAGGAAGAAAACAATATTTGTGATGATGAAAAATTGAAAGTGTGCTTTTAATTTCAGAGAAAAAGTGATGAGTTTACTTATGCAAACTATTAAACCACTAAAACATCACATTATTACCATTTCCTAAGCTTACACAAGCTGTTATTAGCAGTAGCAAACACTCCATTCAGTAGTGTCATCCAGTGCAACCTTAGTAGTCAATGGATGCAAGATTTGTGCATAAAATCCCCCTTTAGTGCCCACTCATACAATATCCCCAGACTAATTTCTAGCTTGTGACTTTCATCAGTGAGGAGCTTTGGATCTGAGAGCACTACACTTAGATCTAAGAATCTTAATACAACTCTTCATCAACCATCCTTTTTTATCTATTTAGTTAATTATAAAGCTAGAAGTTCAAGATGAAAACCCATTAATGTTTTCAATCAAGACATTCTTCAGTATAATCATATAGATCTGAACCCAATTCAGCATCTATACATTTTGGTAACCTCACTGATGAAAGCCACAAGCTAAAAATTAGTCTGGAAATATTGAATGAGTAAGCACTAGATAAGGATTTTAAGAACAAACCTTCTGGCATCCATTGATTACTAAGGCTTACACCGAGTGGAACTATTGTAAGAAGAGTTTGCTACTGCTAGTAACAGTTTGTGAAAATATAGGAAATATGACCATGTGATGTTTTGGTGGTTTTATACCACTCATACTTATGGGATAATAGTGACCGCTTTTTGATAAACTAAGGGTAGCAAAATGTATAGATGCTGAAATGGGTTCAAATCTATATGATTATACTGGCGAATAAACTGGGATTGAAAACATTAATGTGTTTTCATCTTGAGTGCCTAGCTTTATAGTTAACTAAATAGGTAAAAAGTGGCTGCTGGAGGGTTAGATCTGGGTGCAGTGCTCTCAGACCCATAGCTCCTCACTGATGAAAGCTACAAGCTAGAAACTAGTCTGGAGATATTGGATGGGTAGGCACTAGATAGAGATTTTATGCACAAACCTTCTGATATTCATTGATTATAAAAGCTTGTACTGAGTGGGCACTACTATATGGAGTTTGCTACTGCTAATATGCAAGATATTAATGGGTCTGCAAGTCAATGAGAAAAATATATTGACATAAAGACAGAAAAAAGCAATTTAAATTTGTTTGTTTTTTTAAATAAAAGCAAAATAACGGGTTAGTTATATTATCACATCTGTAATTAGTTTCCAAATTTTTTTAAATAAAAATTTCATTCAAGGGAAAAGAATAAATAGTATATTTGTATAATATATATTGATATAGATATATATTTTAAATAATAGATAATACTATGATTAGTGTTTAGGAATTGATGCCTTTATTCAACTGTTGACTTAAAGTGACAAAACTTGTTTTAAATTATTAGAATTTGAAGTTGATTCTTTAGTTAACTATCGAGATTAAATATAGACGGATACATGTAAAAGTATATGTATGTATAAATGTTATAGCAAATAAATAATAGACTTTAAAAATATTTAACTATCATATCTGCCCGTATAGTTACATTAAAAATAACATAGTAAAGCACTTAGTGATCTTAAAAATTCATTTCTCACAATTCGTGTTCTAGTTGAAAGAACACAATTATTATTTGGACCCGCATTGGACATAATATGTGAACCACTATTTAAAATGAAGTATAAAAAAATGGATTTTTGCAGAATAGGAAATCTTATAGGTTCCGCTGTGGCATATATGTATAAGCAGCAATAAACCAAATCCAATTCTAGTAATGATGTCTATTGAAAATTATACGAATTAAACGAAATGAAGAGCTATGGCAATAGTCAAGTTATCAAACTCTTGATAAATATTTTTTCTCTCTCAATAAAGAAATACACATAAGGCAGAAAACGCTCTTAATGCTGCTCCTTCAGTACATATTTAAAAAATTTATAATGAAAATTTATCCTTATGGACTTAATAAACTTATTTCCACTATAATTTTAGTTTATACAAAAAAATATATTTGGATAGTGCGTTTGATTCTAGGATGTAATATATATATATATATAAGTAAATACAATGCAAATAAAATGTATTTATTACTAATGTAACAAAACATTACAAAATGAGTATCAATTAAATTTTTTTTTACTTACGGATTGGCATAATCTGGTCCACGGCCCGTACAATGTATAGGATCTAATTCATCTAAAGGATAAGCATATTTCATGTAATTATCATAACCAAAATAAAACATTTTTTTGGCTTCTTCCAGCATTTCTTTTCTATGTTTTTCAGAAAATGGCCCATATTTATGACTAATTTTATCAGGTTTGTGTAAAAATATATCTGGTATACTTAAAATTAACAATAAATTTGTAAAAAATATAAAAATATGGAAGACTAATAACATTTCGTAATCATGCTCGATTTACATTGTCATAAAACTACAAAATATTGAGAGGAATGATTACACGCCATTGTTAATAACGCATAAATCTTAATCTCAAACTTGGCATGATTTTATTGGTTGTTATTTATAAAATGTAATTTTTATTTTTTTAAGTTATTTTTTTCAAATATTGAATTGAAAATTATAAATCGATTTTTATTAAAATATTAATAATATAAATGAACAAAAATAATTTTAAATGAAAATATAAGTTATCAGCCGGAAAGCAATGAGATTTGCTTCTCGCCATTCCTCGTTATCTTCTTAAAAGTTATTTCTAAAATTTCAGCATCTATAATATAATTTAATGATTATTAAAACTTTGTGAGAGGTTTTGTATGAATTGATTTTTGTTTTGCGAAGCAAATTACAATGATTGTTATTTTTTGTTTCTATGATATTGTTTATTTATTAGAGTTTTTTTTTAAAAAAAGATCACCTGTGTTAAAAATAACTAAGAGTTGTATTAGGGAGAAGAATAGGGGTTGGTAAGAAAGGTAATAGCAAAGTGAAAATGATTTTATCTTATGTAAACGAACTACAATAAAATCTATAAATACGATTAAGGACATAGAATTACTGTGAAGATGATATATCATTATAGAAATGTTATAGTTACATAAAAAGAGAAGTTAGTTTGTTGTTGAAATTAGAAAAAGAATTGTACAATATAAATTGTAAACACCGAAAACATAAAAGTTCGAAATCGTAAAAGCACATTGTTATCAAAGAAAAGGAAAAGTATTCCAGAAGAAAAGATAAATAATTAAACTACTTGAGAGTATTATTATTGTAATACGGTATTAGATGAAATGTCTTTTCACATTCGTATAAAAAAAAAAAAAGATTGCTTAAAGAAATAAAAATAACAGTATAGTCGTATAGTATTTTCCTGAAAGCTTGTGATGATGGTGTTTTACTTGTATTTATATACTGGACTATTTCCATAATCTGAGTATTAAATGTCTAGAAAAATTTAATTTTAATTTCCCAAATACATTAAACTGTTAGTAATAGCACACAAGTTAATATGTGCACAACCTTTCCAGAGATATTATTCTCCCCTCTTCTTCAGGTATTACTGGCCTGACCAGTGACAGTACTAGCAAGTGCTTTTCTATGGAACAACAGGTCTCAGCAATAAACATACCCCCACATTCACATGATATTCTAGATCACTATGTAACAGAGCAAAAGAAGTTTGTTCAGAAACCAGCAATTTGAAAAAAGAAAAGATCTATATAGAACAAACTTATGAAAAATGATTATCTATCAGCTGCTATTAAAAAAACCTTAATAGACAACAAAAAAGCCATCAAAAGAAAAAATTATTGGTACTATAGTGTACCCATACATATCAAAAACAGACATTAAGGAAAATCTGCAGTCAGTATAACATCAGAACAGCTATCCAGAGCCATACTGCACAAGGAATTTTAATGTCTACAAAGCCTAACCTTGAAATACTGAATACCATATGAATGCAGAAGAACATGAATTGATAAGACCAGTTATCCCATAGAAAAGCACTTGCAAGAACCCAAACTGATGATTAGAAGAGAGAAAGATGTGTCTAAGGTAGTAGACCATGCATGTACCAATGAACATATGTTCAATTGGAAAAATGCAAAAATATTGGATAAAGAAGAAAAGATACAAAGAAAAAAAATTAAAGACACTGTTCACATGACAATGGCAAACAATCCCACAAGTCAACCTAGTGTGACTATAAATAATATATGAAAACCAGTAATCAACTTTGCTCTTAGAAAAAAGTGGAGAAATCACAAGAAACCTCACAGATAAGTATATGAGATTTCTACTGACTTTTGTCTTTGGCAGGATGGCTCAATTGGTTAGAGCATTACATTAAAATTCAATACTCGTGAATCTAAGGGTTCATGTTCGATTCCCATGCTAGTACTGTCACTGATCAGGCCAGCAACAATTGAAAAAGAGGGGAGAATAGTACCTCTAGAAACATTGTGCATATACTAAACTATGTGCTATTAATAACAGTTGAATGTGTTTGGAATATTTAAATAAAGTTAAATTTTTCTAAAGATATTCAATTCTCACGTTAGATGATGGAAATAGATAAATATATAAATAAAGGTATAGTCGTTTGTTTAATAAGTAATAATTAATTATCAGATTTTTGAAATATTAAAATCCTATTCTTTTAATGAAATAATAATGGTAAGAAAAAATTGGAATTAACAAAATACAGGAAAGATTTTGTTTGTAATTAAATTAAAATACATTAATTAAATCTGTTAAGTCAAGATTTAATTATTGCGAAGATAAGAAATATGCAGAAGATAAGAAATATGCAGTGATATAAATAGGGAGAAAATTTTGCTACAGGAGTTCTATTATCTTCATGGAAGATGTTCTCTGTCATCAAGGTGTTAACTACTCAAGATCACCAAGAGTGTTAAATGGTAGTCATCAAGGAGTTTCCTATCCCAGACACCAGTTACCTGAAAGTTAATGAGTTGCTTAGAATTCCATACAGATCACCCTGATCTTATTATTTTTTATATGCTTGAGAAGAATTATTACTGAAGGGTAATATTGCTTTATTGTGTCAGACAATTAATATTGGTGATTGAGAAAATTAGAACTGTCTCTAGGGAAATACATGTATATGTTCAGATGGGCCTAACCATGCTGAGATTAAATTGTAAATGTTCCAAGTAATGAGGATTGCATAGTATATGTTATATATTTTGTCTCTTTATTACAATAAATAATTTTCATTATATCGGATATTTAAATTTATTTAATTCCCAGTTGTTGTATTTTGCTGTGATTTGTTGCAGTTTTTTTTTTTAGCAGGTACATAGCAAAAGATGGTGCAGTCAAAAAATCTGATCCCAGCAGTAGGGAACAAAGTGATAAATTAGAAAGGAATATTGATGGTGTAAGAGTGTTTTGTTTCATAAGTTCAAAAATGTCTGGAATAATCTAATATATCAGAGTTTGATATAAGCAATGCAATGGAATGGCCGCTATATATTATGCAAATTGTCATTTTTTTTGTACTTAATGATATTATACAGAATAAACAGAAAATAGTGGCTCTATTGCCTGGTGGGTCATAGGTTATTGATATTATAAATAAATATTTTGAGCAACCAATAAATGAGTCAATCATATATGAAGACATACTAAAAAAATTGAATGATCATTTTAGTACGAAAGCATCTCGGCACATAGCAAAATGAAAGCAAGACTATAAAAAAGTAATATAGCATTGAGAGAGTTATCAAAAAACTAGTTATGGAGATTTTATAGACCAAATATTGTTAGATCAGTTACAATGGGGGATTGCAAATAACAAGCTCCAGGCAGATGACAAACTCTGGCAAAATTTACTTACTGAAGTAGATTTAAATGTATGAAAGAGCAATTAAGAAGGAAATAGCATCTGATTTAGATGTCAAACAGGCTCTCACATTCAGTAATAAATAGAGAAAGATTAAAAAATGCTAGAAACAGAGAGAACACTGGAGAACAAATATGGAGGGTCGACAGTGTAAAAAATAGGAAAGTTATTTGTTTTTGTTGTGGAGCAAGATTATTTTGCAACATTATGCAAATGGAGAAATGAGATGTGCTACAGGGATAAAGCTAGAGAGCATATGGCTAAAGTATGTACCAAGACTGAAACTGTACAGAAGTATTATGGTGCTGAAAATAAAAAGCAGTAGAAAAGAAAATCAAACAGTCATTTAATTAAAAATATGAAAGCAATAGTAGAAAACAAGTTCACAACAAAACTTGAGATATGGAGTTCAGAAATTGAAATGAAGATAGATAATGGATTGGGTGTCATGTTAATATCTGAAGAACTATGAAAAAAATAGGCGTGAGAAAAAATAACGTGAAAATAAAAAATGTTTATAAAGGTACAAGAGGTAAGTAGGAATGAGATAGATATTAGGGGTTTAGTAGAAGTACCAATTAAGTATAGAGATAGGGAGGCAAAACTTCCTTTATATATAGTGAAATGGGATATTAGCTCCATTATAAGACATGAATAGTTCAATGCAGTCGGAATCAATATTAGTATAATTAAAAATATTACGATTGAACAAGAAATGATGAAAAAATTTCCTAAATTTGAAAAAAATTTAGGTTTGATCAGTACAAACCCGGCGAATATGGAGTCAGTGCAGAATGCAACTCCAATACTATGTAATCCTAGAGAGATAATATTTGCACAATATGCCAAAGTGGAAGAAAAACTTTAGGCTTTAGTTGAAAATGGAGTATTGACCCCAGTAGAGTTCTGAGTGGGACATGCCTATAGTAGTTATAACAAAACCTAATGAATAAATCAGACTGTGGGGATTATAGAAAACCTAATGAATAAATCAGACTGTGGGGATTATAGAAGTAGAGCGAATAGATTTTTAAATAAGAAAGAATACCTGATGCCAAATATAAGAGAAGTACTTGCAACGTTAACAAATGAAAACATTTTTATGAAGCTGGATTTAAATTCAGCACACCACCAAATAGCAGTACTAGAAAGAATATTACAAATGTTAACATTAGTGATACCTTTTAGTTTGTTTAAATGTAGCAGCCTACCATTCGGTATAACTACTGCCCAACATTTTCCAAGCAAAAATAAATATTTTACAAGGTTTGTAGTAGGGAGTGGTACTGTATTATGATTTCAGCAGAATTACTTTATTCATTATGCAAAAAAGTAAGTAAAGTTTGCAAAATGTTGAATAGAAGAGGGATTAGATTAAATGCTGAAATATCAGTATGGCAAACTGATGATTGTTTTTCTTCAGCATATTTCAGAAAAAGGCAAGCAGTGTTTTCCCAAAAAAGTGAGGGCTGTTAAAAATGTGAATAAGTTGGAAAATGTAAAGCAATTACAGGCTTTTCTGGGCTTGTTTAATTTTTTTGAGCTATTTCTGAAAAATAAGGTGAGTGCACATTAAAAAAGAATTAAAGTGGGAGTGGACCAAGAAATGATGTACATTAAACCAGTAAACATCACATGATCACCTTTCTTATGCTTACTCATAACTGTTATTAAAACAGGCAAAACTCTCCATACAGTAGTGCCACAGACTTGCTCTGAGTGGCACTACTGTATGGAGAGCTTTTCAAGTTTTAAAAAAGATGTAACTTTTGAAAGAACAATGGTGTCATTGGTATCTGGTCGATTAGCTGTTAGTATATTTTACAATAATCAGCCAAGTCAAATTACAACTGATGCTTAAAATATATGACAGAAAATAGAGTGCAATCAATAGTGTATCTGTCATGCACATTGGTGAAAATGGAAAGGAACTATAGTTAAATTGACAAAGAGGTATTGACTATAATTTTTTCATTGAAAAATTTCCACCAATACATTTTTGAAGGAGCATTTAAAATAGTAGCAGACCATATGCCTTTACTGGATGTTTTTGCTCATAATCATACAGCTCCTTAACATTTAAGGTTGAGAATGATATGATGGTATAATATTTTAGTGGGGGTATGATTGTGAATTAATGTTTAAAAAAGGAAATGAAATAACTCATGCAGATGCATTATCCAGATTGCCAAATAAAATCAAAAATATTAAATAGTTCGATAATAGATAGATGGACTAAAGAAGATAACAGATATAAAATTTTAGAAAAATGTATCTTGTGCATGGTTTTTTGGGTTAAAGGAGACAAGCTACCAATGTGTAATGATTGCATAGTTTTTGGAGATAGAGTAGTGATACCTAATGTTGAGTGACAAGTAGTTTTAAACTTATCTCATGAAGATCATTCAGGTGTGTTCCGAGCTAAAGCACTCGTATGTAGTTATGTCTGGTGGCCTGGAATTAATGCAGACATTAAAAGTTTAAGAAATGTTTATCATGTCAGGAGAAAATGAAATTCCCAGCAAAAAATTTGACAGTGCGGCTAGCAGTAACCAGACTATGGGAAAGGGTTTACATTGATCATGCAGGACCAATAAAGTGGAAAATACTGTTGATAATGATCGATGCTTTCTCACAGGGGATTGAATGCCATATAGTAAGTAATACTGGTACAGAGGAAATTATTTAAAGTTGTAATAAGATTTTTTGGTACTTATGCATTAGACAGGCAATGTAGAGGAGATGGTAGGCCATTTCACATCATTGATAAATATGTAAACTTGTGATCAGCTCAAATAAAGCCTGTGATATTCTATCTTGTATCAAAACATGTTTTTTGTGATATTTTGACAGACTCGGTTATTGTCCAGATTTCATTCTGTCAACAGCTTCATTCATAGCTTTAATTCCAGATTTCAGTAGCATTTTTGTTTTTTTTTCATAGTTTTTATTTAAGCATTTTCACTTTATTTTAACTTTTGAGTTACTATAGTAGTTTTGTATAACATCACATGACCACCTCCTCTAATACTTGTGTATAACTGTTGTTAAAACAGGCAAAACTCACTATATATATTTTGCCACATACAGCAAGCTAGAGAAGGCTTGTGCATAAAATCCCCATCTAGTGCCTTAAAACCAATCCTGCCTAATAGGATAGTGGCGGCTATGGTTATTAAAGAACCAAAGACACCAAAATGTATTGATGCTGAACTGGGTTCAGACCCATATGACTATATAAGCTAATGGACTTGGATTGAAAACTTTAAGGTGTTTTCAGTTTAAGACTCATAGTTTTGTAGTTAAATGGAGATAAAAGGTGGTTACTGGAGGGTTGCATTAGATCCTAAGATCTAGATGCAGTGCTCTCAGATACAAAGCTCCTCATTGATGGGGGCCATAAGCCAGAAACTAGTCTGGGGATATCGGATGAGTAGGTACTAGATGGAAAATTTTATGCACAAGCATTCTGGCATCCACTGTATAACACAGGGATGCCCAACCTGTAGCTTGCAAGTCACATGTGGCTCGCGCAACCGTTTAATTTGGCTCGCATTGCACTCTTCAAGAAAAATTGATAAAATATTTTATGTTTCTTGATGCCACATGCACACACTAAAAAATAAACATTTTTACAATACAAACGATAATGATATGCAGTGTCAGGTTTCACATTAAATAAAATAATTAAAATATACTTTTCCTGTAATTGTAATTTATATGTATGTTACCAAATTTTTAATAAATAAATAAAATATATTTACATTTTTTTTCTTTTTAACATATTACACCAGTTTTTTTTTTTTTTAGTTTGTGAATTATGTTTATAAATGTAATATGAAAAATGCAATATATAATTGTGGCTCCCCAAATTTTTTTAAATTCTCAACTGGCTCACGTCAAGTTAAAGGTTGGGCATCCCTGGTATAATATATAATACTAAATCATCCATGTACTTTATTACTGTTACAGAATGCTTTATTTATCATCCTTTTTGTACAGTTTAGTTTTGATTGCCCCCACAATCTTCTTCAGGACTTTTATATGTCTCCTAACTTCAACTGCTAAATTGTGTATCAGTACTAAAGTGCATGGATGATTTAGTATTATATGATATAAATTTGGCAATGCAATAAGAAAGATTAGTTATTATACACTAGTTTTGATTTTAAGTAAGTTTACGTTTTCTTTTTGATTGTCTGTTTTCAATTTGGAAACTACCCACTACTGAAATCAATGCCATATATTTTCAAGAACAAGGAATCCTGCCATTTGAAAAAATGTGTCCAAATATGAACATTTACATCCACACCTGTGACAAGCAATGGTGTTGTAATGTTCGAGGATGTAACAGTAAAATTGGAATTCGTAAGACAATGTGGTTGGATGTTTTAAGAATTCCATTCCTAATAGTAATCAGCTTTATTTACAGTTGGAATTCATAAGGGAATGTGGTTGGATGTTATAAGAATTCCATTCCTAATGGCAATCTGCTTTATTTACAGTTGGCCCTTACAAATTAAGCTTTATAGAATGGGAAAAACTAGAGCTTGGCTTAGCAGAAAAAATTATAATTGATTGGAATAACTATATACGGGAAGTTTGTATCACTCCCTTGTTTTTTTTTTTGTGATAATTTTACACTCAGTTATTGTCCAGATTTCAATCTAATTAGTATCTTTAGTGCTGCTAATTGCCTTTTTTAACTAATTTTTTACTTCATTTGCATTTGTAGTTTTGATTCAATGATGTATTCTGACTACTAGAAGACCTATAGAAAGGCTGAATTACAAAGTGCCAATTATGATCATTTTCACGTGAACCCCAAAAGAATCATGTGTAAAATAAGTGAGCATTTTGGGAAAAATAAAAATTTTACTTTTAGTCTCCAGTTTGAGAAAAAAGTTTATCTGCTTAAAATAAAGTAGAACCAGCAAATTGATTGTTTCATTGTGACAATTCCTGTTATATATTACACAGTTAGTACCATATAATGTAAATTTTAGTTATTTTATAATATTTTAGGGTAATTGTAATTTAGTGATTGTTTTGTCTGTATTTATAGTTACATTTGGGAATTGCATAATGGCATGTCATATTAGTTCATATTTAAAGTAATATTTTTTTACTACTGTTAAAAATGTACTTTTTAAGATTGATTTTTGTTTGAAATTCACATGTTTAGTATTATTAGAAATTAATATTTTATGTCATTTTATATTTTTTGTGTGAAACTCATACTTTTAGCATTATTTAAAAATGTACTTTTTTTTTAGTATTGTTAGAAATTAATATTCCATGTCAGATTTGATATTTTTTGTGTGAAATTCATATTTTTAGTGTTGTTAGAAATTAATATTTTTACTATTATTAGATTTAATCCAATGTAATTTCTGTCATGTATTAGTCCTGCAACACATTAGACATGCTATACCTTTTTATATGTATTCAGCCTATTGATATCCTTGTAAATCTTCCAAAAATATCATGTATACATAAATCTAAAATATCATATATACATGATCCATTTTGACGAATTTATCATTTTAAGTTCGTACAAGATCCACATGTACATGTCACAAGATTAGAAAGTTGTCAGTGGATTGATATAAATGTGAAAAGGTGCACTAGGTCTAATATGTCTTATGGGTCTAATACATAAGCACCTATTTTTTCAATACATGGTTTTCATAAAGTTATCATGTCCAACAATGGAGCAGGTTTCAGGGGACACAGTGCAACAGTATTTTGAAAGTAGGGGCATTACCATACCAGACAACAGAAAAAGCAGAACAAGTGAAGAAAAGTTTATTGGATGAAGATATTGGATCTGCAAGAAGCATTACAAAAAATAATGCTGTGTCAACATTCAACACCATCCACAGCAACAGGAAAGTCACTGGCAGAATTCTTCTTAGGAAGGAAGCTAAGAATTAAGCAGTCGGTACTTTAACCAGCAAAAAGAGATTCATTGGGCAATATAAAATCTCATAAAAACTTTAGTGTTGGAGACAGAATATGGGTACATGATATATTGCATAAGAAATTGATAAAAAAGAGTGATAAGATAATAGTGAATAAAATTTGCATACTTTGGAGACAGAATATGGGTACATGATATATTGCATAAGAAATTGATAAAAGAGTGATAAGATAATAGTGAATAAAATTTGCATACTTCAAAGTCAGAATAATGTTAAGTATACTAGATGCATAAATCATTTGAGGAAACATGCAGAAAACAACACAGATTTTATGGCCACTAGACTCAAATTAAGAAGTGAAAGTCAAACCAAATGTCACAGAATGTACAGAAATGAAGAAGGAAAGGAACAAAACCTAATGGAAATCCACACTGAGAGTGAAATGGTGAAAAATATGGAAATTAAATTAAATTTCCCAATAAAGGAGAAACATAAGCCAAAAAAATTAGATTTATAAAATGCATAGGGGGCATTTTTCTGGAGTGGGGTGTGTGTTATAATTATATAAGAAGAGAAGAAGTTAGTTTGTAGTTAAAATTAGAATTGTTCAATATAAATTGTAATTACCGAAAAATAAAAGTTGGAAAGCATAAAAGCACTTTTCAAAGAAAAATTAAGTACTTCAAAAGAAAAAATAAGAAATAATTAATTATAGAAAAAGATTGCATAGTCGTTTGTTTAATAAGAAATAATTTATTATGAATTTTTGAAATGCTAAAGTCCTGTTTATTTAATTAATGAAATAATAATGGCAAGAAAAAATGGGAATTAACAAGATTTTGTGATTATATTAAGATACACTAATTAAATCTGTCAAGATTTAATTAATCCAAAGATAAGAAATACGCAGTAATATAAATGGGGTTTTTGCGTTTCCATTGTCTTTGGGGGAGATGTTCTCTGTCATCAAGCTGCTAAGTAATAAGATGGCTGTGAGTGTTAGCCCACAGTCATTGAAGAGTTTTCTATTCTTGGCACCAGTTACCTGAAGGTTAATGAGTTGGTTAGGATTCCATACAGATTGCCCTGATCTTATTATTTTTATATACGCATGAGAAGGCTCGCAAGAAGAATTACTATCAGAGGGTAATATTATTTTATTGTGTCAGTTAGATTATTATTAATATTGTGGACTAAGAAAATTAGAACTGTCTCTAGGGAAATGTGTATATTTTCAGATGGGCCTAACCATATTGAGATTGAATTCTAAATGTTTCAAGTAATGAGGATTGCATAGTGTATGTTAGATAATAAATAATTTTCATTATATTGGGCATTTGAATTTATTTAATTCCCAGTTATCATATTTTGCTGTGATCTGTTACAATTTTTTATTAGCAGATGCATAGCAATAAGAATCTGAAATATTGAAATGAAACACTATTTGTGATCAGCCATTATAAAAAAATTGCAGATGATATACATTTTTCATTTGCTTATAGTGCAAATGCTGAATTAAAAATGTTGAAATGTTTATTGTAGTACTCATAATATAGTTCATGCTTTAAAATATTGAAATAATCAAATGTACATATTTTAAAGAATTAAATATTGTTTCTTATATAAAGAAAATGTATAGAATGTAAAGTGCTGAATCAGTGATTACTAATTTGTAAAATAGAAAGCCAGTCCAATTTTTAGTAACCATCATCGTCCAGATGTGGAAGATTGTTTATTCATCACTAATTATTTTCTAAAGATATCATGAATAGTAAAAGAGCCATTTATTTTCTATCTTGCTCTATTACTCAAACTGCTCTGAGAGTATGGATGCAGTCTTCCCACGCTTGTATAACCAATTATTTCACAATGAATTCAGATTTTATTTTCATGAACTCCTGATTTAAATTTCGAATTATAAAAATATATAATACTGTATTAATGTGAACTCTAGTGATATTTTGGGGGATAGTTGTGCTAGTACCCTAAGTGCTTGAAATGAAAAACGATTATATGGAGTTGATAGTATGGACAACTTCAAATGCCAAGTA
Source organism: Epiperipatus broadwayi (assembly GCA_028023455.1). NCBI lineage: Eukaryota > Metazoa > Onychophora > Udeonychophora > Euonychophora > Peripatidae > Epiperipatus > Epiperipatus broadwayi. The sequence continues at coordinate 3,349,349 of JAQFVV010012471.1, read as the reverse complement.
TACCCTCTAGAGCAGCGATCTCTTCACATTAAGAAACCATATAAAATTACTTAAACTTAACATTGAAAGTGTATTATCATCAAAAATGAAGATTCAATATAAATTAGTTTATCTGCACAACATTGATGTAATTGTACTTCATGAGACATCATTTTAATATTATACATCATAAATGGATTTACTTTGATTATTGGTAAAATACATGGCACAAGATATGGCTACTTTTGTTTCAAATCATCTAAAACAAACAACTTGTATTGAAGATAGCGCAAATGATTTTGCAATCACCATTAAATAATAGATTTTTATATATGAACATTCATAAACTTCTTAACACAAAATGATTTTATTCTTTTTCAAATCTTCCTATATCTTCTGGATCAAATTTTAGAGCGAATGTATTTAAACAATGCCAAACAAGAAAAACATTCTATTCAGTTAGATTGAAACAGAAACAACTGATTTTTGTTTTCTTGTCAGCAAAAAATGATTACCATTAGCTGCTGAGCTACTGATATTGGATCGTTTTACCCATAGCCAATAGAAACCAAGAATTAGTTCTCTTGTAATCTATATTTCTATAGTTGAAAGTTATCTTGTTTTGAGATGGAATTTAAGGAAGTCTTATTGGAATCAATATATTGAATATCTTGAACAAAACGTTAATAGAATATTTCATATTTCCTCTTGCTACGATAAGTTTAACACTTATAATACTTCCAAAGATTCAGAAATTTCTAACAAACTTGTAAAAGCACAAGATGCTTCAAGTTAAAAAAATGAAGAGAAACCATGGCAAAACTTTACAAGATCTAATTTTAAAGCATGGTCACTTATACAAAAATTTGGTGAGTATAAAAATACCTATAAAAGAATTATTATTGTCACTACTACTTAGGTTGCAAATCTTATATATATTGATAGAATAAGAAAAAATATCAATAGAACAGAAATGCAAGCTTTTCATCATGTTATTTTTACCTTGATGTCTTAAATCAGGAAAGACCCCAGAGGTATATAGATATTTCCAGGGTTTCAAAGAAAATTTAGATCTAAAATCAAAACATGATTGGAAAAATTATTCAGTAACCTTATTCATATAAAAATAACTCCAAAAATAAACTCAGTAATGATCCTTAAAAATTACCATTTAATATTGAAAGAATCGTGTTAATAAGAATTTTGGCAATAGTATAGAGTCATGTTATACAGTAAACTGGGTTCAGACTAGGAAAAAGCAAACTGCAGTGAACAAATTTTATCTTTAATGATTCACATTGAAAATAGGCTTTCAAAATACATTAAAACCTTCAGTTTACGATTCTATTAAAAAATTGGTCTTCTAAAAAATTTTAAAAATTATGAAATGCAAGAAAGTATTAACATATTTGACACTCTCCAAAAGAAAAACTTAAGTGACACCAAATAATAATCATAATAGATATAAAATTTTATAGAATTATATATCATGAGGTTCAGTTAGGGTTTATTTAATAATCAATCAGCTTCCCGAAACTAATGCAGTAAATTCATCTATGCTGATGATATTGCTTTGATATTCTTTACTGAGATAAAAAAGTAAATCTTTATCAAAGGTTGGATTTTATTCTTAATCCAATATCCTTGAGTTTTCATTTAAATAACAGAGAAATAGCTTATAATCTGAAGACAATCTTGTAATAATAGATTGAAATACAATCCTATTTCATGCTATTTAGGAGTAATTTTGGATTATAATCTAAAATGATTTTCCTCTAGGAATAACTTCTTTAAAAAATTAGCTGGCATTTCTTGAGATTGTGATGAAATACTTCACAGACAGGTTCCTTAGCACTAATTTATTCATTTAGTGAATATGTTTCCTCTTTAGAGAAAACGTTTTCCCATTAAATATAATCATGCTCATTAAATCTATTCCTTTGCAAGACTTCATATTCATTCACATATTTCTTTTCTAGATATCAAGAATTATCTGACTTAAAATGTATAAATACCTGATAAGCAGCTTGAACTTGCCAATAATTCATATTTTGCTACTTAAGATTCAAATACGATTCTCTTTTTTGAGTGTTCATCCAAGAATCTAAAATTGAAAAATTATGATGTAAAAAATGGAATTCTTATGAGATTCCAAACAAAATATTTTCCAGATCCAATGATTATTAAATCCATTGCAACAATGGCAGAATTGAAGATCTTAATAAAGCCATTAGTGGTTCTTTTTCTAGTTGAAATCTGTACAAGTTTCTTTATATTTTGTTAATAGTTTCACTGTCTAAAACCATATGTTAAATTAATAAATAAGTAAGTGCTCTTATTTAAGATTATTAATAAATATTCTTTATAGATACTTCTCTTAATCTTTTTCACATAGTATTTTCTCAGTCTATCTTTTTTTAAATTTCCTTGAACCAAAATACATGCTTGATTCAATTCCTCTTCCTTTTCATAATTTTATCAAAACTTACTCCCTTCAATATTTTTATATTATTAATCCTTATTATTCTAACTTATTTTTTCCAAATTTTCTTTCTAAAGTCTCCAATCTATTTTCTGCTGTTCGTGTACTACCCTGCAAGCAAAATAATCACTTTTATTAAATTTCTCGTTTATCTATAATATGCATTATTCATGTCTTTGATAATGTTTGGATTATTGATGCATCTCACTATCTTTATAGTTTTAGTTTTACTTTAGTTTCATTTCAAATTACAATTTTTTTCAGTCCTATTACACTTTGTTAATCTCATTTTTACTATCCACAAACACAGCATATTTTCAACAAATCTTACACAATCATTTTACCTTCAACATCCCGTCAAAATATGAGATATACAACATCCCTATCTATTCTTACATCTATCTTTTCTGTTAATTCTACAAATATTTTTTGATTTATATCAAATTTGTCTATATTTTTCAACAATAGTTTTTATCACTCAAATGTATATATTTTTCATCTTTTTAAATTCAAACAGCTCTTACAATTACAGTCATTCATAATATAATTGTAGAGAAAAATTTTTTTATATTTTGTTGTATTAGGTTTTCTTCACGATTGTTGAGAATCAGTATTAACATCATAGGATATAGCAATAATGAAGAATAAATGAGTTTAGCTTTTAAAAAAAGGGAAACAAATATGAATTATTAAAATCTCTCTATTCACTTTTAATTCCTGTCAGCGAGATGTTTTTTTATAAATGCATTCCATTCAACGTTCATGTTATTCTATTCTATATTAAATTTTCATTATTATTTTTATAAATCCCCTATTTCTTTACTTTTTTTTTTTCTAAATGATCTTTCAGCAGTAGTTCTCTTCATTATATTCCACAGAGTCATAATATATGCTTGAAGAATTTATAGACATCAGATAGTACTATTTTATCCACATCTATCAGAATAGTCTTTGGCTTAATATCTTTGTCAGCAATAGATTTAAGTCTACTAAATTTACCATTTAGTAATAACCTTTAACATTTTAAAACAATTCACTATTTTAATTGAAGAAACTGATAGACAAGTTTTAAAAAATCATAGGGGTTTGAATCAAGTTCAACTTGCTTATATGGTTATTCTAGGACAGTGACTGTATTTAATAAAATCAGATTTATATTAATTATATACTTTTATCCCTTTAAATAGATCAACATAAACTTTGAAAACTTCACTTTCTCTGCATACATGAACACACGCATTAGGAAGCGATTCTCTTTATTTCAGAACCATCTATTGAAAAGCATATGTTAAATTAATCAGAGAAAGTCATGTGGTGTTTGTTTCTACATGATATTGTAGCTTTATCTGTTTCATGTCTTGATTCACTATTAAGCCTTACTACTTACTGCAGAACTTGTTTTCCCCATATTTTTCTATTATTTTATTCATCTCGTTTGTAACCTTTTTTGTAACTGTCTTTACACAGCATCTTTGAATTTTTTTTAAATCAAACTTTATTATTTTATATTCATTTCCTAATTTGGAAACAAATTTTCTAATACTCTTTCATTTTATTTGTGACTCTTTTTTTTTTAAAGCTTTTCTTATTTCTTTTAAAAAATATGACTGCACTTTTGCCACTATTAAATTGTAATATGAATCTGTAACTGCTCCAACACATACATTTTTATAATTATGCCTATAATTATTTTGCATCGACACATAATTAAATGGAAATGTGTTATTACTTGAATTTTTCATAATCCAGATGATTTTGGGTATATGTCCATTATTATCTGCTATTTTTTTTCAAAACTATACCATTATTATTTTGTACTTTTTATTCATAATTTCTAATATGACATCACCCCTTTTATGTCCCATTACAGCATTCCAATCCTTTAACAAGAAGTGTATTAATTGGTCAATAAGAAGAAAGCTACTGTTAGTATCCAGTAACAATTCATTAATCTAAAATCTAGTTTTAAGTATTCTATTATTTGAGATGAAAAGAATTGAAAGCTATCTTTACACCAGCAATCAAACTAAAAATTAATAAGATACTGTGAAATGTACAACTTATTATAGTAAAGAAATTATTCAATGGTCAAAGATTAAAATCAGATCCATGGGCAGTAGATATTGAAATGAACTTTAAATATGAATCAACTGTGAATAATGAACGAACAATGCTCTTACAAGAATATCTCTTACCACTTTATGAGATCTTCGTTCAACAATAAATGTATTATTTTCTAGTCTTAGCCAATTCCTCTGTGCTCTATTTATTCAACATCGAGTACTTCAAACTATCATTCATCTTTCTGCACTAATGATGATAATCAGATTGTATGTTTGTATAATCACATTTTCACTCTTAATTATATGAATTGTTGCAAAATTATTACTTAATTTTTTCTTGCAACTATGCATGAATATACAAAGCCATTTGCAAGGAGAACCTATTTATGAAGAGACGTTTAATATACTGCAAGTTCTTAATTGTGATTTTGCATGAGGCAGTAGAATGGGTAGCTTTGAAAATAGAATTAAATCAGAAATTTACTTCCAAATGAATGTTTATTTGTATGGCTCTATTTAGAAGTCCATCTGCCCTAAAATATTAAATAGCAGAAAAAATAGTCTGATAGTGGGATGCATTGCAAAATGTGGTCATATCACTGCAATTAGTTATATTAATAAAGCCAGAATAATAGCAATAAAAGCAGGTAGTTCAATTTTTTTTTATAAATATACTTATAAGTATTTTTATATTGGACTATTTCCATCATCTAAAATGTACGTTGAATGTCTTTAGAAAAGTTTAATTTTATTTAAATATTCCAAATACATTCAACTGTTAGTAATATCACAGCAAACAGGTTAGTATATGTATCAACTGTTAGTAATATCACTGCAACAAGTTAGTAAATGCACCTGATGTAAACCAAATATAAGACATGAGATTGCTCTACATACAAGCAGGCCTTCATATTCTATCAAATAATAATTGTTTGCATTGCTAGCATATAAATAATAATAATAGTACCAAGATTAATAATTGTAGTAACAATTGCATGTTCTCTTGATAAATAATACTAATTAGACTTAAAAACAAAATCATTATTTATTAAAAAAATTTAAAAATTAGTAGAATTAAAAATTATCCACTTTTAATACTAGTTTTCATTTCAAAATTTTCACTATCAACAATAAGTCTTATATCAACTGTATATGAATAAACTTCCATGGACATTGATTTTATGTAAAAAATATTGATGCAAATCTCAATTGAGTTAAATGCCTTGATCAAATTAATAAAAATAATATACAAAATACATTTGTTGCTCATTGCTTATATTAGCCAGGCAACAAAGAACATAACTGATATGCTTTTTGATTTTCGAAAAAACTCAACCCAAAGCTTTTATAACCACTTGCACATAATTGCAAACAATCTATTCAATAAAATCCTTGAAAATTCTTTTGCTGTAGTGGATTACAATGGAATTTCATGACAATTATTGCAGACTTTACTGTTCTTTTTAAATTGGAACAATAAAAGCATCTACAAAATCAGATGAAAATTTCATGGATCCATATATTCTTAAAAAATTATAATCATGAGACTAATTATGTCACCACTATTTATTTATCTTCTCTAGGTATCTCATTATTTGTCCAAATCTAAACGAAGTGATAGAATGAATACATTATTTAAAAGCACCTATCATTATTTGAGAAGTAGCCAAAATATTCCACCTATTCAAATTAACATTATTATGCAAAAAAGAATGACATATACTATGTTAATAACATTATATTATTTTTCTGATGAAATATTATTTTCAATGAGGAAAAAAAAAAGTGGATTTAAAGTAACAGTGATTAGCAAATCACGAAATCTTCTTTGGAGTTTTAATAATGTCTCTAATAATATAATCATTATCAGATACAAATAATTAATCTTTTTAGTAATCTCAAGAACAAAGTTACTTATATCCACAAAATGATTCAATACAACAGTTCTGAAAATTCAAAGTGTTTATTTTAATATTAAAACAGCTGTTGAAATTAAGCAAGAGTTGAATTGTTATAAAAGTTGTGCATCAAATTCATTACTAATATACAATATTTAAAATCGGACCACTTTAATGTAATTAACATTTTTAAACCTTAAGGTATATTAATCAATGATAAATTCAAGCATACAAGTTGTTTTAAAAAGATTTTTCTACCTAAGCAAAGTTTTAAAAAAATCCAAACTACATGTTATGCAAAAAATAAATGACAACAAACAAGAATTCACAAAGCCAATAACTTTGGACCACAGTTCATTAGTCTTCTTCATTAAAGTCTTCACAAACCAAAATTTGTTTTATTATTATTAATGCAATAAAACCATTCAAGACATATAAGCTTTCTTTCCATGAAATGACTCTGTCATTAAAGTAAAAGTATTGGTAGAATAGGAACAAGTATCATTATACAAAATTTTTAGTTATTAATCTTTCATCAATAAGCCTAATATTTCCTATCTTTAAAATTCCTAGATTTAAATTGCCATTGCAAATCCAACACCGTGCAGTCTTCTTTCATTCATCTACTTACTTCATTAAACTTTCTTGCTCTCTAAAAGACAAAATTCCAATAAGAAGTTATATCAATCTTAAATCTTGACAAATTTTTTAATTAGAAGTGTTGTCTTATGTTTAGCACACACCAAAGTCTGCACATTCCATATATATTTAGAAAAAAAATTGAAATTCTTATCTTTATAAATATTACCAACTTCTATCTTTTCATCATTATCATTATTAATATTACAACTAAAATGAGTAATATTTAAAATATGCCATTTTAAAACTATATTTCTTATGTCATATAAAACATACAATCATTTACATCATGAAATTTCTGCCCTAAATCTAGTTCTAAAGTGACCAATTATTATTGATTGTACTGCCTCAAGAAATATTACTACTGAAAACTCAGCATGGTAAACCCATTTCCCTCACTGTTTTCTCAATACCAAGAACTTTACATATTCGTATATTCTTGCATGCAAAATAAAGATTGGAGTTGAATTAGTATGCTTTATAAAGTGATTGATCTAAACACAATTCCATTGCCATAATTAGTGCAGAGATAACCGATGGCATGAAAGAATTAATGTTTAAGCTCTATACCAACCTATATGACTGAAAAACAGTATAAAAAAATAGTAAAGAAAAGCATAGAAGAAAAAAAAAATATTGGAAACAATATTTAACTTTAGATGTGTTAACACATTTTAAAAGAAGTAAGAGATACATTTGATCAGATATTTCCTATTAACTTTCATATCTGAAAACTCATTCCACTTTCCACCAACTAAGGACTCTATTTATGTTGATAACCAGAGATCAGCATTTGAGCAACCATACTTACTTAAATGCAAAATAAAAGTTGGAATCAGAATTGCTGCCAAAATAACGAAAATGTGGTTGATCAAAATACAATTCTATATAATTAGTGCAGAGAGATTGCCAATGTCATGAAATTCATATCTAAGTTCTATGCTAATGTAATTGATTGAAAATAGTATGGTAAAAATAAAATAGTGAAAGAATTAGAGCATTGAAAAGTATCTTCTAAAAGCTTATTATGAAATATTAGATGATTTGGATTTGCTGTTAATGGTTTATGGACTTAAAACAGATGACACAGAGAATTTCTCTGAAATTAGTACTGTAATATTAGTTTACACATCAAAAATAATTAGATATTACATATTATATAATATTTTTAAATAAAAACTAAAAGAATTTTAATATTCAAACACATTTTTATTACAAAAATAAATAGTGTAATGTCCTTTTAATGTTGCAATCATATTCTTCTGAATTTGATTATAATAATATATAATGTAATTAATTTATTTTAAAGTTAGAAGTGTATATGAGTATATATGGGATATATATTTATGTATAAATAATTATATAATAGAAATAGTTTATTATAATAATATATAATGTAATTAATTTATTTAAAAGTTAGAAGTGTATATGCTGAACCGTATTCGAATAATGCGCATTCGAAACACCGGCCTCTTAGGCAGAGAAGAACATACTCGGAGAGTATGTATGCCCAAACGATAGCTATAAAGTATATAACTAACGTTACATTTCCAGGACATAACTTCTTCTCGACTGTTGAGTTCAACACCAAGTTCAAAGCACTTTTTTTGTTTGTGTATAAACACGGGCGCCAGCTGCTTATTCTAAAAGAATAGACAACGCACTTTGAATAGTGGCAACTAATCCAACGCCTAAATCCACGACTAGCTCAGTTGTTTGTAATCACTAATAGATTATGCTTAATTAGTGGTTAAAAGACTTGATAAAGAATTTGTTAAAAAGAATTGTAAAAGAATTGACCGACAAATATAGTTTAATTTTAAAGATAATTTATTAACTAACATTTATTTACTAAATTTAAACATTTTATAATTCTAATAAAACACACGCATATTTTAAATTAACATTTCTAAATAGTTTAAACATTCCTATAGATTTAATAACAAAACATTCTAATTTAACTAATAAATATTGATATAATGACCACGCACATATTATCTCATGCACACACATAATAATGATAATAAAGGACTACATAGCATTTGAAATTTAATCACACACATATCAATAGTTCATTTATGTATGATATCGAGTTCATATAATTAGACTCTTGGAGGATTCGCACGAATTAATGAAATGCAATGGCTATTACAGTATAAACGAAAATAAGCAAATGTTTTACCTAGGATTTTGAACGTAGATTTAACACTTTGTTTTCTTCCAGTATGAATGGTTCCAGTATGAATGCTTCCAGCCGGCTGGGACGTTTCCTTACTGAATTTCCTGATTTTCATGATTATTGCTATCGGAGACAATTAGATACGGACGGAGATTTTCTAAGATGTTAAGCTGACATTATTTCACGGGCAGATCTGCTGTTTTCATAGGACATCTGGGCTGGAGGTGAACGTGCGTTCCAAAATATTCTCAGCACTGCATTTTTCTTATTAACTGACTCAATTAATTTCCGAACTGCACTCTCTCAATAACTTTGTGAACTGATTGTCTCAACTCAATTAATTTGTGGAATGAATTGTCCGATAAAAAAAAAAGGTCTATTTATACCTGCGCCTTGTTGTCTTTCTCCTATCTCCGGCAAAGATCTGTTGTCAATTGATAATCATTTGATAAACGTGTTTTGAAAGATTGCTTAATTAGTAATAGCCATGCAAAAACGTATTGTTTTATATTAATTAATATCTAATAGCCATTGCCGTGTTTTTTAATGATAATCTTCTTTAACTTTATAATAACATTTATTCTATTGTTGACAATCGCACATATATACGGTCATATATTAGTTTTAACATTATTTTTTCTTTAATTAAACTTGAATGAAAAGAGATTTGTATATTTTAACCTTTGAAATTATATTTTTTACGAATACTAATAAAACTATTTATTTCCTTTTGTAAACCTTTAGTTTCATGTCTCAAACCAAGACTCCCCCTCCCCCCTTAGGATTAATTAATTGTAGCTTTTTTTATTTCAAAAACTAACGCTAGAAAACTATTTAATTCTTATCTTTTTTCTAAAACAAACTGCAATAAACTCTTCAACGTTTAATTTTATGTTTTTCTTTTATGAACGATTACTTTAATAATAATTTTAGATAAAAATTATATGTGCCTATATCAATATAGGTACAATGCGTATATATGGGATATATATTTATGTATAAATAATTATATAATATAAATAGTTGATTATAATAATACATAATGTAATTAATTTATTTAAAAGTTAGAAGTGCATATGCGTATGTATGGGCTATATATTTATGTATAAATAATTATATAATAGAAATAGTCTTCTATAATATATAAATATAACTTATAAAAATACAGACTTAAACAATGTGATATATAATTCATCTAGCTCTTGTTTCTTGGTTTTCTTATGTTATGTGAACATGTCTTGTATTATATTGCTTGCTTTTACTTGTAAAAAAATATTTTCATATTCTATTCTATAACTAATAGGTAACATGTATCTAATGGGAAAATTCAACTTAAACAAAAAATCAAGGAATAAATCATTTACATAAGTTGAGGATTGGCTGTATGTAAATAATTTTCAGAAAAATGTAATCAAAACAACTAAACAGATTGAAACAAACACAAAATTTTGTTAATTAATTAAAACTTTATTCACAAAACTTATCTACAACTGCAACTTGAACAAATGTAAGATCAAAATTTTATGACAAGGTATTTCTTTTTTACATTAGTTTATAAAAGCTATGTATTGACTTGATCATCAAACAAATAACAATTAATGCTTCAAGCTAAATATTAGCTATAATAAATGGCTTTAATTATATATATACACAAACATATATAAAATCCATATATAATTTTAAATATTAATAAAGAAAGATGTATACAGAATAAATGTGCAAATTATTAGTATCTAAATTAAATTATATAAAATTAAAACAAATTTTAATTTATTTTTAGATCACACAACTGAAGGAAAAAGTTCCAAAAATTGACAATGTTTAAATGTTATGAGTGACTGAAATCAATAAAAAAGATTTAATTATTGTTATAATGTACCACATAGGAAAATAATTAGCAAATAGAGAAAATTCATTCTACAGCTCATTTTTTTGTTCACTTTCAAATAAAAAATCTCTTCAATAAATACATCAGGAATGATAGTGTTATGTTCAATATCAAAGATAAAAATGAACTGACTTAAAATTTGAAGAAGTAAACATTGGAAAACAATATGCAATGCCCTTTATCCAGTATACACCCTAAAGTAATTAAAATCATACATAAATTTTATAAACATTTAGTTTATATATATATAAATTTCCAAAAAAACTCAATAATTTTTTTTAAATCACTTTAAAAAGTCTTTAGGTTTTAATAACTATTAATTTATACATTATTTTTTTTATAGTTATACCCATATATAGAGGTAACAATTTAAAAAGCTGGAGGAAATAACAATGAAATACTAAATTATTAAAGTGTAACAAAAAAGTTTTATAAAACAATCACATTTGGAAAAAAAAAATTCATTTGCTTGACTTTTGTGGTATATATTCATATTTAAAGTGCAATTTAAATTAATTGTACTTTCATATAAAATTACATATCAAAATTTGTCTATATTTATAAATCAATAACATACAAATATCTAAATTCTTTTAAAAAAAAAGTAATATTTTTTTGGATTTTAGTTCGTATAACATTATCTGTATATATAATTTTTTGTTGTTACAATTAAGTTTACATATGTCTACATTTAGCATATATAAATGTATATACAGCAAATTTACATATGTTTATATCTATATTAATATATATCTACAGCTAAGGTACAATCAAAGATATCAAACATGTGACATAATACATTGAGTTGGACATATTGTGAAATTCTCAAGTCATAAAATCTAATAACAAAATTAAATTATTTTTTCAAATACAATATCTCACACTTCTCTAAATGTATTTACAGATTGTTAAGTAGACAGCTTTTTTTTTTTATTACTAAAATATTTAGAAACTGATTTTTACCTTTCTCATATACTTATTTATTACATTCTTCTTTTTTATAGTTAGCTTATTTCTAAAAAAATCTCATTTTTCTTTAAAACATGGTTAATCATATCTTATATGCATGTCTATACTGTATTTCATTATGACATTATATATGCTATTTTAGATAAGAGATGATCCATTGGAAAAAAATTTTGATATAAATTTTAACTTAAATGAAAAGATAAATTTATTTAAAACAAATTTAAACATAATATAATCCAAAGGCTTTCTTGAGATGGATCCAAAACACAATATTTACAATTTATTAAAGTAAAATCAGAAGGACTATATGAGAAAGTGATTATATAAAAACATTTTTTACAATGCCTCCCCATGAAAATTAATTAATAACATGTTATAGATTCCTGTTAAAAATATTTCTGTAGAAATTAAAAGATAATGTCATAGAACCTTCTGATTCCAATAAGCAACAAATAAATAAATAAACAAAATGCTTTTATTTCTTAGATGATTAAATAAGGGAAATATATATAATTATGTATCAGAAATTGAATAATGATTTAAGAAAAAGTAAAAAAAAAAAAAAAAGATTTGGTTTTGGGGGAGGAAAAAAAATTGGGATGAATATTGAGCGCCAATCAATATATATATATAGTAATAGATATTTCATAAAAATAAATTAAATAGAAAATTTATAAGTCAAAACAAATAAATGTCAGAAAAATATTCAAAAAGTCAATAAAAAGAAGTTATAAAATCGTGACTGAAAGTATGAAAATCGTAAGTGAAACATGGGGGGATGCCTATGCAGTGAAATCCTATTATAGTTATAAAAAGCTATTCATAATGGTAGTGTGGGGGGGGTGTAAAAATTTTGTAATCAATTAATTACTTTAATTCTGTAAAAAAAAGAAATTTATAAATTATTGATTTTATCAAACAGTTACAATGATTCTTTTAGAGAACAAGAATACTGTACATACGAGATTTATATAAACACAAACATTATTAGACTTTGTATCAAACAAAGTAAAAAAAAATTGCACTAAAATTCTTGTATCAATTTTTATTACACAAAAATTGTATTTAATGAAAGAATATTGAGAGATGATAAATTCAGAAAAAGAATGATATTACTTTCACATTCTACTAATGGAGTTCTATGGGCTCGCCATTTATAAGAATGATTAATATAAATATAAATTACTTTTTGTTGCATATATAAATCAAAAACTATAAAATATTAAACTGAATTAATTTTATATTGCTTTTATTTTAATATACATTTATTTTTTAAATAATTTTTTATAAAATGAATTTAAAAAATCAATATCAAATAAACAAGATTCCATTGAAATGATATTGTGACATTACTATTTTCACTTTAGAAACCAATCCATGTAAGTTGTAAATAATGAAGAGATATTATTTATGAAAATAAACAGACTTGTAAAAATATTTTTTGGTTAATTGGTATTATACAATTAGGAAACATGGTACCTATCCATTGGTCACCATCTTTTACTTCTACTATGCTATACAAATTAATGGCTTGAAAATTTCATAATGTTATGGTTTTAAACTAAGTTAACCTAATCTATTTCTATAAGTCTGACCACAGTTACAAGTTACCTATAAGCACCTTTAACTTTTGTCAAAAAAACGGTAGGGGTTTAACGATATTCAGCAAATGAAAATTCAGTGCCTCATAATTTAGACAAAATTATGAAGAACTTTTTATTTTGTGAACATTTTAAATTTAGTCTTCATTGAATTAGCATCTTGAGCAAATCAGCATGTTGTGTAGAAAGAAGTTTGCTGTTAATTGAAAGATTGTTTGATGTCTTAAAGGAATTGAGCAGGGCAAATTCCTAATGTACATTCCATGAATTCTTATCATTGTGGTTGTTATAGCTGTAATTATTCTCATACTAAAAAACAAATGAGTTGCTCATCAACAATCATCAACCAATGTGGTGGGTTTACTACCTTTTATTTCTAAGATGTCTGGGAGTTCTTAAATGAGATAAGTTTTTTTTGAAGGCAGGATGAATGTGCATGTGAATACTCATTTCTCTTTTATATTTGCAATCATGATAAAAATAATTTATGGCACTCATATTTTGAAGACTGCAAAGTCATCAATACAGGCAGAAGTTAGCAGTTAAAAATAGATGGTACTAACATTCTCCAGATTATGAATATTAGATTGTCATTTGTTGCTGATCTTGTATTTAATTACATACAACTGTAGATCACTTTCCAATAAAGAATAACTTTATGAAATGGAAGAACTAACTATTAAATTTGAACATTGTTGGATTTTGAGAAATTAGATTGAAAACTGATTTTAAATGTTTACTATATATTTTATTATAAAGGCACAAATATTGGAAGCACAAATAACATGAGATTTATTATAAATAAAAAAAATGGAACAAAATAATGTGAAGGTTGATAAAATATCAGATAGAATGGCAAGATTAGTTTTCAACTTTCTGGAAAATATTAAATGAAGTTAATGTACAATGATCATACAAAAAATTTTAAATTGTTGTGGGAGTTTTTAATGTTGGAACTGAAAAACGATTGAAAGATGAAAGTTCTGTTGGGAAATTAGGATAAAAAAATTATAAAAGAAAATAAATTTGTGAAATTTAAAGAAAAAAAAGAAAATATACTTTCTTTTTTTTTTTGGAAAATAAAATTCAAAATAGAAAAGGACATTGAAGCATCGAATGAAAATATTACAGAAATAGATTGCATTTTGATTAACAAAAAATATATATTTTAAGATAGTAATGTAAAAGCCAGGGAGACAAAATTTATTTAGAATAAACTATATAAAGAGTTGATATTCCTAACTTTCTGTGAATTTAAGATGAAACTCACAAATTATTTTAAAATATTGATGCATTTTTAAGATGATTCAGATTTGAATAAGTTCAATAAGAAGTTAACTGATATTCTGCTAAGGCTAGCTACATAAATAATTAGCATAACAGTACTGCTGATTCTCCTATAAATTTCATCCAAGAATAAGATGTAAAATAAAATATTTAAAAATGATGTATTTAGACAAATAAAATATCTAGACTGAGACAATAGTATGAAAATAAATTAATGATGACATAAAGAAACATAAGTGTGAATTAGAAAGGAAAATAATAATAATAAAAACAAAAGTCTCAAAAATATAATGAAATATTTTAATATTGTATAGAAAGTAGTTTCAACTATCAGGAAAATGATCTTATTAATAAAAAGAGGAACAATTTCATGAAGTTTGGGAAAAAGTTCTATAAAAAATTCAATAATAATAAAAAAGAAAACTGATTATATAGACATAATCTTAAAAAAAGCCGATGAAAATTAAAAAAAATATTAGCAAAATTATATGGCAAATGTTTTCCTGAAGGTTTGTGATGATGGTGTTTTTAGTTGTATATTGAATTATTTCCATCATCTTGTACAAGTATTGAATGTTTAGAAAATGCTTAAATAATATATAACAAATGATTTTTAAAATGTAATGGTAATATTTAAGAAATATGAAATAGAAGATATTAGAAAGTACAGAACTAACAATCTTCTGATCTAGACTTAAAGTAAGTATAGCACAACAGATCACATCCAAGTATTAAGAAAAGTTATGGAAAGAAACAATAAGTATGAATTGCTGTTTTGTTTGGATTTGTATATTGCAAAAAAAAAAAAAAAAAAGCATTTGAAAGAATAAACATTTCCAAGATGATTAAAGATCTGAAACACCATGACATTTATCCAGGACATTGGCAAATTCTAAAAACACTTATCAAAATTCACCAGCAGTGATTAGATTATGTGATAACACTAAGAAGATTAACACTAATAAGAATACATATTTTACATCAGTTTTATACAAAGTATTTTGAAACTAAAGAAATAAAATAAGATGATTTAAGGTCCTTTAGATTTTGCAAATAATGCTTCAGAGTTTCAAAAATCTTACAAAAACTATCACAAGATAGTGATACAAGATGAATTAAAGATAAATGTTAAAAAGTCTAATTAATGTTGTATGGCTTTTCAAAAATGAGAAAATAAAGACTGAAAGTAACAAATTAGAATAGTTACAAATATCTTAGTCAAATTATTAATTCAGAGGAAAAATATAATATTAATTATAAAATCAAATATGGATGGAATGTTTTTATTAAAAATTAATATTAAAAAGAACATGCATGTGTTCAAAAAAAACGTTTTTAATATATCTGTTTTATCAGTGCTTATAGATGAATCTATAATTTAGATGGTTAACAGAAAAACAATACAAAGACTTCAGATCACACAGCAAAGTATGGAAAGATATATGTTGAAAATAAAAAGGCAATCAAAAGCAAAATGTTTGAGGAAAAAAATCAGACACCAATAACAAAATTAATATGCTGAAATGGAAATGGATTTGACATATTGCTAGATGAGATGATAATAAATGAACAGTTAAAGCCTAAAACTGAATTCCAATGAATTATAAATTATCTTGAAAAAGACTATGGGTGACATGATGGATAAGGAAATTTGATGAAAATAATATGTGTGTGGGGAGCTATAAATGGGAAAATATGTATTAAACTTGAAGACTTCATATAAAGTGGATCAAGTGTAAAAGTTGAAAATGATGATGAAATCAATATAAAACATTTTAAAAATAAAATTAAAAAATAAATGCAATAAATAAACTAATACATCTGATTTGATATATATTTCTCTTTTATAACAAATTGTCCATAGCTCCAACATTCATGGTTTTTATTGTTTTATTTTAAAATAATAATTGAAAACAAAAAAAAAAAAATGAAACAATTTTTCATCACTGATTTTTACAAATATATTTCCACTTTCAAATATTATTACAAATAAGAAATGTTATTGCATTCAGGAAACTTTATAAAAAGATTTATTACAAGAAAATGAAGTTAAATAAAAATAAAACTAACAAATGTTCAATATAGTATACAAACTTGATGTATATCTAATGGGTATTAAAATAGTATTATTTGCTATTTGTTTAAGTTTTCAGCAATCTATGATGATTTATGTATATAAAATATTACTAAATGATGTTTTTTAATACAGAAAAATAGTGAATCTAGCAAAGCCCAGGGAACTATCAGTATTTAAACTATGTATATCAAAATAAATATGACTAGATTCCTAGCATCTATTTAAAAATATTAGTAATGGTTTCACTACCCAACTATAGTAATCTTAAATACTATAATAAAACATCCAGTAGATCAATACAGACTCTTCTAACTAAAATTTCTAGATTAATCTTAGAGATAAAGAGGATATCACTAATTAAAACATTAAATGTGAATTACTGAAATAATATGATGTTTATATCTGGCAGTGTTATTAGATTAAAACAATGGCCTTAGCTAAAAACTAAAAAAATTCAATGTGCAATATATTTTCTGATGATAATTACTGTAAATAATGCAAATAAATTTTATAGTATATAAAAATTAAAAAAATACTAAGAGTAAGTTCAAGTTTCATAATGAATAATAAGATTAATGTATTTTAAGATTGTCAATAAGGTATAAAATATGAACAGGAACTAAACAAATCAGGAAAAGCAAAGTTCTTTTTCAGATCAATAAAAAATAAAACAAAAATATTAATAACAATATTTGTTTAAATAGTTATTGATTTTGGATCAAAAATATAAAAATTGAAATATCTTTATTATTACTCTATCTTTTTATCAAAGAGATATTAAATAAGCTGAAAATAAAAATTAGGAACATTACATTATTGAGAATTATGAAATAAAAATATTATGACAGACACAGTGCCAATTTGTCATGGAGCTTACAGATTAAAAAAAAACCCAGATTTTTTATTTTTATAAAGAAATGTGAATATGCTTTAAAGCATGCAGATAAAAAACTAGCACAACATATATATATATATAGATCTTGTTTTAAAACAATTAATATATAATAGCCTTACAAAAAAGTATTATTTTGTTTTTATTTTAACAAGATATAACAATTATAATAATTTTTTTCAAATTCCTTATATATATATATCATAATTTATACTATTTTTAAAGCCTACATTTATATCATCAATTTCTTTATCTACATTTTAATGAAAATAACATTATCCTATTAGAATATTAGCTAATAAGCATATAAACTTCTAATATTTATAATTCATTAGAGTTTAAACTAATAATGCCCTAAAAAAATATATATTCATTTTATTTTCAATAAAAATGTAAGGCTTGATGGCGATTGTAAATTAACTTGTGAAACTTCAATGCATACAGTATACACAAACATTAATTAATGAAAATACATTATAACTTGATTTTCTACGTTACTAATAAATCAGGTTGGGTATAGTATGGTTGTCCTTGAAAAATGAAACCATGAGTCATCACAATTCACAAAGAAAATAAACCACTAACTTTCCATTAGACAATGTGATTTATATTGTCATAAAACTAAAATATTACAAAATTGATAAAATCATTTTGTTGTCTAACAACTAAATTGATTTATGAATATAATCAATATAAAGATACATTTTATAATTAATAATAAAATAATAATTGAGAATATGGTATTACTTTATAATAATTTGATTTAAAAATGTTCACTTTAAATACTAAAGATTTAAAAAGGAAAGAGATTGATCTATCAATAATTGTATTTCAAAATGCTTAAAAGAATTAAAAATAAATAAATATTGGAACTATAAAGATAAGTAATAAACAACAACACAATATTTCCTTCATACACTACTAATTCTAAAATATTTGCTAATATGCAAACAGTCATTGTTTACACTGCTCCTGCTTTAATAATTTTAATGGACATAGTACAATGTTTTTACAATATTTATTTCAAATATCATTAGTGTAAATATTACATTTTTTGCTGTAATGCAAAGAAGTTTTATTGAAAAATTTGTGGAAATAATAAACTACTGATTGGAATTGTTTACTGAGAATTTATATATTCATCTCTTAATATATGAGAGTTCAAAAATATTTAAAATAGAAGTAATTCAATACAATATACTTTTTTTTAATATTAAAAAAAATAATAAAGTGGAATAAATAACCTTTTTATTGTTGTTTGTAACTTATTAGAGTAAATTTAGCATGACAGTTAACTAGGTATATTTAAAACATTGTTATACTGATTATAATAAGATATGGCCAAAGAAAAAGAATTAATATTTTTCAATTATGAACAAATACTTTTCAATATCTATTTCAAGATCAACAAGTCAAACAACTGTTTTAAACTTTATAGATTTTCCAAAAATTTGTAGAGAAGATCATTATGTGACCATCATTTAAATCTCCCTGAATTCACAAAGTTAGATTTCACTTATGTATAATAGATATATTCAGAGTAATGATAAACAATTTACTACTTTGACAGTTGACTATTACTTAATGCTTATGTACAATTATGCTAAAATATTTATTACTAAGAAACATAATTCTTTGAAAAATATTTATATCATATCTAAGAAGAAGTTAAATGCTTTGCAGCAAGATTTTATATATATTTGTCAAAATCCTAACAATAAAGAAAAAATAAAATTTCTTATTGTTAAAACATTTTTGAACAATATGTATCAAATAACTTATCCTATTAATATTTTATATATAAAACAATGACTATCATCACATATTTTATGTAAAATATATATAAAATGTTACTGATAATATGATGGGGTCAATAAGTTAATAAAATCCAAACATTTTCAAATATCACATATTGGGAAAAAATACTTTACTGAATACAGTTTAATACAGCAGTGTGAGTGACAGAATCAAACCATAATGATTCCTAGATCAAATTCAAGATAAAGACAGTAAAAAAAACCCTATTTGATAAATTGAATGGAAGCTATTAATCTCAGGACTTTGATGCTCAAACATCAGAAGACTTCCAGAATAAATGACCATATGCTTATTATCATTAAAAATATATATTTCAGTTTATTGATTTTACTGTATTCAAAAACTGAATTTAAAGACTCAAAAAAAGTTTTTTAATAAAGGGAATGCAACAGAAGCATGTGTGATAAACTTTAACCTAAAATCACATATTTTCTCATTTAACAAAGTTTTGATGATAGAAAATAAAAAAAATTGCTAAGAAAATTATTTTTACCAGAAAAAATATTTAGTTATTATACAATTATTTACATATTCTAATATTTTAATTTTTACATTACTAAAAATCACAATGCATCGTACTAATTAGTATTTAAAAGTCACTAAAAGTGAAATGGCTAATATTCTTTTTTCAGGAAGAATTGATAAGATGAGTGAGTATTCAATAAAAACATGAGTTTGAAGTACAAAGAAATCAAATTGTAATATATATTATCTATTGTTTTACATTATTCATGTTATTATCTCATATGGAAGTAAAAAAAATATTTTCTGGTATTTACTTATACTGATTAGTATATGTAAATACATATGTAATGATGTCTGGAAAAAAAAAAAAAAAATCAAATATGCGATGATTTATCTGCATAAATATAAATAATACAAATCATTTTACATTTTATCTTCAAATATTTCATTTTATTATAGCAATTTAAACACAATAGTTAGTTATAAGTTATAAACTTTCTTATTATTTTTTAACACTCCCCTCCCCCAAATGATCCAAAAATGCTGCAGATGCAAATACCTTAAAGAGTTTTTTTTAAATAAAAACTTTTTTTTCCTTTTTCTGATAAAATATACAACATATTTATTCTATAAAAAATAAAGCAAAAAAATCTACCAAATTAATGAAATATAATCAAAAAATAGGATGCAATACTGCAGATTTCTTGAGAAGTTTTCCGTCTGATTGGTTAATGAGATAATACTCAAAAAAAAAGGGGGGGGGGGGAGAAAGAAATCATATCAACAAATGCAAGTCCAGAAAACTAATGTTTTAAAATTCAAGTTTTGAAAATGTAGCTACAATATGCCCTTAAATAGAGGGCAAATTCAATACATTTAAACAGTGTAATGGCAAATACCAAGATCAAAAAAATATTGGAATAAATTAAATAAACAATTAAATTATCATTTAGTTGAAGTACAATGTCCATTTGATATTAAAATATATAGAACTAACTAGTGAACTCAGTAATTATTAATTGCATTGTTAATCTAATTTTAGTACTCTTAACTATGACATTTTGAATTATTAAAGTGTCTGCTGGAATAAATTATAAAATTCATAAAAATTCTATGTAACTACTATATCTAACTATAGGATTTGATTCTATATTTATACAAATAACTAAATCAGTGACAAATTTTGCAGGAACAATTTAAAAAAATCATTATAGTTCAATGATTTAGAAACGCTACTTTTTTTTTTTTACATTTATAACTAGACATATATAGATTGAACACTTTATTGTTACTAATATTTTAGAATGACATTATCACATGATTTTCAACACAATGGACAGTAAAGATATCTAACATTTTAATAAAAATAAGCACAAAACTTTTTCTTTGAAAGTGAATTTTTTTTATCAAATTAAAGATTTCTTTTGATATTATTTTTAAAAATCTGCAGTATGTTTAAATAATTCATTTAATTTTAACTTTTTTAAAAAATAATGTGTTAGCTCATAAATAAATAAATTAGTTGCAAATACTGAAATAAAGAAGCATCATGGATTGTTTAGCTATGATTGAAAAAATAAGAATTATTGGGGAAAAAAAAATTATATATGTTCATACCTTCATACAAATCAAACTAGTTTGAATTTATAGTTTTAATAGTTTTTTTTAAAAAAAAACATTAATAGTTTAGATAATAAATTATTCTTATTGTTTTGAACTTAATGATTATATACTGAATCATATTTAAATACATAAATAAAGACAACCTATCCCAGACAAAAAAGTTATAGAAACTATTTAAGAATAAATAAATAAAAAAAAGATACCAATATCCAATTAATTGCTATCTCAATTTTTTTTTTACTTCAAACTTATTTTTTGTAGCAAATTTGAATATTTTTAATTTTGTTAAAGATATTTTTTATTATGAAAATTGTTGAAAATGAATCAAATTTTCATTTTCATTTGTAATTAATTAATTAAAAATGATTAGTTTTTCAAATGAACTTTTTTTTTTTCAGGATTTACTACTGAACTATTTATTTATAGCTATATACACATATACATATATAAATTTTTTTTTACTAATGTATGTACAATTATATTTATGTACATTTTTATCCTAATAAATTTGAGCAAATATAATTATAAAAATATTTAATTCAGTACAAATAATATATTCAATAAATAAATTTCTTTTATGGCAGCACTGAATATAAATATTATTTAAATGAATCTTTCAAAATGCCCTAATTTTCAATGGTGTTTTTATTCTTTTAATAACAGTTTGAATGCTCTTGCAATTTATTTTAATGCAAAAATGGAAATAAGTAGAAATTCTTCAGAAAGACTACAGAAATGTCAATAAAGAAATAAAACACTGAAAATTAGTTCATTCTAAGTTATTCATTTAAATAATTCAGTACAGAATCTATTTCTAAATAGGCTGAAAAAAAAAAATCAACAAAATATGTGACTATTTTACAGACTTATAAAAACAATTCATTGACTTCTGATATCAAAATAATATATTTATAACTTTGAATATATAAATGACAAAAATATTTTTAATACTTCTTTTAAAAAATAAAAATTATTAAAATTTACAAATTAATCATTATCAACAATGTTAGTTTGCTTATAATGACATTTTAACAAAAAGACAATTATGTTTTAATTTCAACATATGATTTAGGTCCAAATATGACATTTAGAAAAAAAAAAATCATTTTTATTGATTTAACATACAAAATTTAAATATAATAATACCCTGAGAATTTAGGGGAAAAAATTATTAACAATTACTTGGTAATTTTTTTAAAATCAAGCCTACAAAATTATTTGTTTTGTATGTTATATATTATCTTTTTTTTTAAAAAAAAAAAACAATTTTACTTTCTACACATTTTATTTTGTTAAAAACTAGTCAAGTTATATATGTTATACATAAATATATATATATTAATATGGCAACAGAAGAATTCAGTTGTTGTAAATAGGAAGCTTCATAAAGAATGGCATCAGAGATTTTAGATACCATGTAAAAATCTAAAAAAAAAAAACCAAATAAAAATTAATCATCACAATCTTAACAAAATTACATATCAAGCTCATGTTCATTACAAAAATTTTAATAATTTATATAACATCAAAAGCAGACATAGTAAACTATACTAATTTTATTATAGGAATTTTTTTTTAAAAAAAATCTCATAATATAGTAGTTAGTAAATTAGCCTTTCATATTCATGATTTAGTTTCAAATCCAAAATAAAGCTTGGAAATTTTTCAGATAATTTACTTAGATCCAATCAAGCTAGTAAATAAGCAGATATCTATCTACTCTTATTTGGATCTAAAATAATGGTATGTTAATAAAGTTATTTTTATTTGAATTTACGTTTTATTATATCTTTTTTTTAAAAAAAAAAATCAAATCATACAAATGTTATTTAAGAATTTTTTTTTAGAATATTTAAATTTATTGTTCTCAAAAGAAAAGTTTTATGTTTATATAAAAAAAGGGAAAACTAAAAGCTTTTTCTCATCCCTCTCCTCATTATTATTTAGAACATCTTTTAAATTTATTAAAAAAAATTTCCATTTCAAACCTGATTTATTAATTCAAATACAATTTTTATATCTCATTAAAAAAAAAAAACCCCATTAATATAAAAAGTAAAATTAATATAAAGGTAAAATTAGTTAAAAATTAAAAATTAAGAGGAAATAAAATTATAAGGATATTCTGTTAATATTATCGTTATTGGTTAATATATAATATATAAGTAATTAAAATAGAAAAAATAAATTAGATTAAAGGCCAAATTTAAATGATTAGAATATGAAGAAATAAATGTTAAAATATAAAATAAAATTTTATATAAAAGAAGTTAATTGAATATAAGTGTGGGATAAAGAAGTATTAGATTGTAGAGATATTAAAGGTCCATATTTAAGCTAATGGAATGTTTGAAATGTTTTTTATTTTTATATTTGTATATGTATGTGTGTATATATATTAGTATATATGTATAGATAAGTATTAATTGTATATATTTAAATGTTGTAGCCCTGATGGTGACTGCTGTACAGCTGAAACTATAGGCAAGAGGAGATAAAATAAATCATATGTTAAACTGCATTGTAGAGGTACAAGGTGTATTATATTAATATAAACCCAAAAACTATTTTTAAATTAAAATTATTTGTTTAAAAATATTTTCTGAACTATTCATATTAATCTGCCAAGTGAGATTATGGAGTTAAAGTGATCAAGTAAAATGGCATTATTTTACAGATAATTTTGTATAAATTTGAACCCAATTTAATATCAATTAAAAGAAACACTAAAGTATCATCTCTATCAATTTATTTTGTAAAAATATATATATTTGTTTATCTACTGGAAATTTATATAAAGATAAGATTTGCACAATTTATAAAGTGAAGAAATATGAGTGCAAGAACTAAAGAATTCTAATTAATTCCTAGCTGAGGATTGAGAGGGGGAAATCATAATTTGATCAATTAATTAAAAATATTATGGTCATCCTATCAATTTGGCACATGACATCCTATGTAAATGAATAAATGATTATATATATATATATTTAGTGGACTAATTTAATTACAATTATTTTACTTATGGTATTATGTTGTTGTTGTTTTTTGTAATATATTTTTAAAATGACTGTAACAAATTTTTAAAAAAGTCATAAATGGACTAAAAGGATTATATTATAGAAACAGCATTGGTGAATTTATTTAAACGTATGTCATTCCCCTTCTCCAATTATTCTTTAATATAAAAATGTGATATCAATGGAATGGAGTGTAAATTTATTTTTATTGCTATAATGAAAATTCATAAATAAAACAAAAATAGTCATGAAGGAGTAAGACTTAAATTTTTTTGGGAAAAAAAACTTACAAAAAACTATTTATATTCACTTTCAGCACCTTCCACCTTCCTTTCATCTCCATCTCCCTGATGTTGTTTTAGTTCTGGAACCTCTGCAAAGCCATTCTCTATATTGTTACTAGTTGTTGCTGTATTATCTTCAATTGTCAATTCATTTAAATTAGTCTAAAACACATTGAATTAATAAAATTGTAAAAAAATATTTAAATTTAATTAATTCTTTTTTTTACTTTCTCCATTTAATAATATCCTAGACTGGCTTTTCAAATTTTTATTTAAAATAATTTTTTTTTTTTTGAAGCAAAAGGAAAAAAAAAAAAAACCTGAGACACAAAAATTCCAAACATTTTTTAAAAATAATTATTACTCATTAAAAATTAATTATTTTGTGTAATTTTTAAATAAAGTAATTTTAATATGAAAATAATTCAATGCTAAAAATAAATATAAAAATAAAAAATATTAACCGGATTTAGTTCATCTGTAATGTTAGTTTTCATTCCCTAAAATATAAGATAAAAAATACAAAAGTAATACAAAGATAAAATTAAACAAATTGTAGAAATTATTATTCTATCCTTTTCATATTTAAATAAATTTATTTTTTTTCTAAATTAATAGACTATAATTAGTGACATTAAAAAAATTAAAACTAAAAATATTTACCATCAAAGCCTGAAAGGCAATTTTTGTTGCTGTTGCAAGGGAATTACAAATCTGAAAGTAAATGTGTGTGTTTATATACATAAACAAAACTCTTAATGAAACAAAAATATTGTAGTTACATATATTTTTATTCTGTCCACCTACACTCTCATCCAACTATCTATATACATATAGGTGAACCAAAAGAAGATAACAATCAATGGTAACATAATTTGCTAATTTTTTTTTTATGAAACAAGTAATAAGACATATTATGAAATAAACAAATATTAAATTACGTGAAAAAATAAAATAAAATTCAAGATCAAGTATTATATTAAAAACTGTAAACTATAATAACTAAACTAATTCCCTATTTTTGGTTCATTTTATATATAAGTAAAACCATGAAAGAATGTTTATAATAAATATTTCACAAGTAAATTCACAGAACAAGAATAACAATTCTTATTCTATAAAAATAAATATTGTATACATAATGAAATTTTCATAAAAAAAAAAAATCCCAAAAACAACAATAACAAATAAAGCAATAATTAAACAAAACTTAATATTTTGTGCAATAGCCAAAGTAAGTTAATTTTCTATTTAAAGTTGTTCCAAAATGCATGTTATATTACATTTAAGTGCCCTGTAAATGTAGATGACAACAAGTAGAAGATAATAAATAATAATAGAAATTACATTTCCCCTCCATTATTATTTAAATAAATGGCCATATTATTTATGAAATAACAAAATCTCAAATTACTTTTTTTTAAAAAAAAAAAAAACATCTTTCATCGTATTAAGAATTACAAATATATTGACCAAAACTAACAAAGTATCGAGAAAAGAAAAAAAATCCAATATAAAAAAAAGCAGCAGTAGTAGAATACAAACTTTTACAGTAATATTAATGCATAATAGAAGAATTAGTTCTAAATAAAAGATTAATTTATGTATAGGCACAACAATGAACAATAATATTTTTAAAGTGATAACATCTCTAATATTTTCTCAGTGTGAGATTTTTAAAAGTAAAAAAAAAAATTATTCCATAATATTTGGAGTTACATCTTTTTCTGGAATTATGATAATTTCTATGGTAAATCATTTCTTAACAATAAAGAAATAAACTTAACGGATAAAAATATATTTGCATTATTATCATTAATATTAAAAAAAAAAGTTGAAAATTAAATAATCAGAATCTAAAAGATTACTATAATGGAAAGTTTATTAAAAAAATTTCATGTAAAATAATAACAATAATAAAAATTAAGTTAGATATATAATATTGAAAATGTTATTTGAAAGTTGATGATGATGGCATTTTATTTGTAATTATATATTGAATTATTTCCATTGTCTCATTTACTTTTAAATATTATTAATAAAACACAAACCTTTAAACTTTTTAAATATATCCAACCATTATTAATATTACACAACTTAGTACATAACACAATGTTTTGAGTGGCATTATTCTCCGCTCTTCTTCATTACTGCTGACCTGATCTGTGATAGTATTAACAAGTAAATCTAAATGGTGATCTTTAGATTCATGCATACAGAATATTAGTCAATTAGATTATTCTGATAAGACAATCAGTAAAAATTTAATATGCTTATCTATGAGAGTCCTGATTTCTCTAATTTTTCTTAAAGACAAGATTAATGATTGGTTTTCAAATACTATGGATTATATCAGACTCATAATTATTAGTCATTGTCATACCCCCATCTTCTTTAAATTGTCTTCTTTTTATTTCTTATTTTCTACCCAATATTGTTGTCTTTTATTACTTGAAAATACATGGTCTGCTACTTTAGACCCATCTGATTTTCCTCTCATTATTTTATGCTCTTTTAATCATTTTTCAATGGAATGACTAATTTCATTTAAATATTTTCATCTACATTCATATAAATTTTAAACTGAAAGAAGAACAGTATTTATTTCAACATATTTATCTTTAACATTTTAAAGTAATAAAGGTATTATAAAAATAATAACAATTTTAAATTGACATAACATGTTTTAAAGAAATAAATATATTATTAATAAAAAAATATATAAACCCATTTAAATTTAAACACTGACCTCCTCTCCTGATGTATTGGATTCAAAAACATGACAAGCAAATTTTGGACCACCATCAATTTTTCCTCCACGAGTTCTAGTAATAAATCCAAATAGTCTAGAATACAAATTACAGATATGCTTTAATATACTATAAATTGATTTAAAAAAAAAATTAAAAACTAAAATTAATTACACAAATAATCTATTACCAAAATAAATAAATAAATAAATACACTGAAAATTAAGCAAAATTATCTTAAACAAAGCAAAGCAAAGTATTGGGGATGTGATCATGTGATGCTTGCTGGTTTTCAAAATTATCTTATTTAATATATTCAATAATATTCTATTTAGTATAATTGGATCAATCTTTTTTTATCTGAAAGTAAACTATCATAGCAAGTAAGTAAATATAAATTCATTTGCAGCATGGGTCTGAAACTTAAGATTCTTAGCACCTTTTTGCTTTCAGTTAGCAATTAATATCTTGATTGATAATCTTGCCAACTCGAGAGAATGAGAATCATAATATTTTGCTTTCTATTTTGAGTACAGATTTATTTTTTAGTTATAGCTAGTTTCCACAGCAGTTGGCAATTTCTAATAAATGAGATTATCTGACATTAATATCAGTCATATAGTCATCCATATCTTTTCTATCACATATATTTTGCGCAACTAAATCAACTTTCAAGAAAATTCAAGACTGATCCATATGTGATGGTGAGTAGTCCAATAGAGATAGACTACTCATAAAATAATAACAGCTGTAAAGACAAGAATATATGGAGTGAACAATTTTCCCTACTTAATTCTTTTAAGGTCTCATTTTTCTAATTACTAAAAAGAACAAACACTAATAACTCTGGTTAAAGTCATCCCAGAAAAATTCTTACACTGACAAGAAAAAAATATCAGTTTTTCTACCAGACTTAAAGAACACAGAAAATAAGACATATTTCATTTCAGTAAACAAAAGAACCTAATACAGTATTAGAAAACTAGGTGACAACTTCAATGAAGAGACTACTTATGTCTAGTTATTCTATAAAAAATAAATAACTTAAAGTGAAGACATTTCATATCAATGGCAATGAGATGGAAATTTAGCAAGTTAATACTGAGATACACTAAGAATTCTTAACACTATTTTTTATAGTTTTGGTAAATGGATAGAATAATTTGCTTTTCCCAATTCTAGCTTCAATTTACCAAATTTATTTTGGAAGCTAATAAATAGGAGGAGACCAAAATAAATAAATTAAAGAAATACTTATTATCTTTCTTAGATTAAAAAAAATCTCAAAGCTGATCAATTAAAAAAAAAAATCATACTCTGTTTTACTACTTTGTCAACTTAAAAAAAATAAAGTTTTAGCAATATTAAATAACTTCAATAAAGAACCAAAATATAAAATTTATAATTTTTTACTAGTTTAAAAACTTATTTACTATATCATGTATATGTTCTTGAAAATGATTTGTATTTATAGAAAATGATTTTCATTGTTTTTTTTAATTTGTCATAAAAAAATAAATAACTCTCCCTCACTTTTAATCTCTAGCATAAAATATTACATTTTATCATTAAAAAAAGTTTCATCCCTGCCATCAATTTTTGATGAAGTTTTTTTATTAAAACGATTGTGAATTTCTCACTCATTTCATGTTTTCTTCATAGTTAAAATTAAAGTTATATGGGGTGATTTAACAATGTAATTAAATTTTTTTATCATATTTCAATAGAATTATAGCATATAAAGACATTATATTGATTTACTGTCATCTATGTTTAAATATAAGTGAAATTACCTATTATTTTCTTTATGAGCAGCCCAGAATGAAATATCATCTAAAGAAAATTCCGTTCTTGTTGACTGTGTTGTTGGATCTACCAATCTAAATATAATTTTAAGTAACATACACTGTTATTATTTAAATGCAGAATAATTAATCAAGAAATTTCATTAAAACAATACACAATATATATATACATATTATTGGAAAAATAAATAACTTTTATGTGCTGGTCAATTTAGTGCAACACTTTCCAATATTAAAACAATCAATATAATAAAGTAAATTTAACTTACTTTCATTTATTTTTTTAAGATCTTGTATGAATTTTTAGACAGATACTATCATCAGAAAATGTAAAATCTAAATCACCAGAAATGTTAATGCAACTCAAGCACTGATTACAATCAACTTTATAAAGACAGCTAAATTAGAAATTTATCTCTTCAATAATAATATTTCATATTATTTGATGCTGTTTAATTTTCCTTTACATATTTGACAGATTATTACTGTTTTACAAAGTTATTAAAATGAATAGCAATTAACTCTTCCTTTGTAAATATGACTGTAAACTGATTTGAAAGACATGGGTTTAAATTTGACCCATGTTGGTTTTATTGTCTATCTAAACATCTATGTAAGATTTTGGAAAATAAATGAAAGTGATTTCATATTTATTAGTTATATTGATAGTTTAAACATCGGAGAATATTGAACAACATTTTCTCAAGCATATTTATATTTGAAAATAAAAACTTTTTTGGATCATACTGTTTATTAGTTTTATCTGTAAAAAAATTATTCCATCCAGGTCACAAAGAATTTTGTTTAAAATTTTTAAATTCTTCAACAAGATTTTCATCCACTGAAACAGTTTAAACAAATGTGACCAAATACAGCTTATTCCAGCCTTATGGAAGACCATTTCTACTGTATGTCTTTTTCTTTCTTCTAAATTCGTTTTTAAAAATCAGCTGACTATAAAACAAAAGGAAATAGCGAAATTTTTCTTAATCCATTTATTCTGTTTGGACAACTATTAAATTGCCATATCAATAAAAGGTCTTTATTCATGTACAACCATGTAATTAACTGAGACACGACAGTTCTCCATTACAGCATTAGTCTTGACAAAAATGAATGTGATTTCATTAAAATGATGACAACTTAATTCAGAAGGATTTTTCTGTTTCAGGGGATGAAGACTTTGTTGAATAATTTAAAAACATTACACTGAATTCTTTATGTGCTGGATGGAATAATTTCTCTATGCAGAAAAGTAATATACTGTACAACCCAAAAAGTTTTTATTTTCATCTTGTAATGGTGAAAATTTTCTTTGTAATATATATAGAGAGAAATCTAGATGCAAAATTCAATATTTATAAAAATAAATTGTAAATATTTATCTATACTAAAAAATGATTAAATTTTATAAAAAGTATAAAATGATATTTATTATTATATCTTTTACTTTAAAGAAAAAGTGCCATCATCTAATTCATGATGTTGATTTTTTGTAATGATTTTAGTGCAACTATTATTCAATTAACTTATACGTAATTCACATTAGCAATCTTTGATTATTTAAGCTATTTAAGATTATTAAAAGTTTGAAATACATGGCATCTAAAACTTACAGACTCTCCATATAGTAGCACCATTCAGTGCAAGCTAGAGTAATCAGTGGATGCAGGAAGGTTTGTGCATAAAATCCTTATCTAGTGCCTACTCATCCAATATCTCCAGACTAATTTCTTGCCTATGGCTTTCATCAGTGAGGAGCTATGGATATGAGAGCACTGCACCTAGATCTTAGGATCTAATGCAACTCCCCAACAGCCACCTTTTGCCCTTTTAGTTAACTATAAAGTGTTGAGTCCAAAATGAAAACCCAATAATGTTTTTAATTCAAGTATATTTGCTTATATAGTCATATAGATCTGAAATTCAGTTTAACATCCATACATTTTGGTGTCTTTAGTTCTTTAATAACCACAGCCACCATAATCCTACTAGGCAGGATTGATTACTCTGGCTTGCACTGAATGGCACTACTATATAAAATTTTGACTTTGTGTTAACAGCTTATGTAAGCATAAAGAATGGTGACTATGTGATGTTTAGTGGTTTATATCAATCCTGCCCAATGGGATGGGGGTGACTATGGTTATTAAAAAAATAAAGACACCAAAATATATAGATGCTGAACTGAGTTCAGATCTATATGACTATACAAATAAGTGAGCTTATATTGAAAACATTATGTTTTCATCTTCGGCTCCTAGTTTTATAATTAACTAAATAGGCAAATGGTAGCTGCTAGAATTGCATTAGATCCTTAGATCTAGGTGCAGTGCTCCCAGATCCAAGGCTCCTCACTGATGAAAGCCATAAGCTAGAAACTAGTTTGGAGATTTTGGATGAGTGGGCACTAGATAGGGATTTTATACATTAACCTCTTTACATCCATTGATTACTTAGTGGGACTACTGTATGGATAGTCTTGCCTCTATGTTAACAGCTTGTGTAACCATAAAGAATAGTGATCATGTGATGAAATCTAACAGACCCTAGGTACTTTGGATTTTAATAACTTATGATATATAAATAATATTAAACCTCAAAAATAAATGCTTAGTTATTTATTTTATTTATATTTCCATTTAAAACATATTTACAATAAAAACAGGAGATGAAGACCAACCACTATTATGATCAAGTTTGGCAATAAACATAAAAATCATAATAAAAAAAGGGACATAGTAAAGCATTATAGAATATTAGCTTCATCCAGAAAGCAATTATATAAAGACCTAAAAAAAAAAAAAAAAATCTCAAAGGCAGCAGAAGTAAAACAGGACTCATATATGTATAGGTTACATCAGTGTTAAGAGAAAAACTAAGAGATACTAAAAACAGAGGAAAACCGAAATCTAAACAGAAATTTTAGTACAAACCTTTATAACTTAACTTAGTCGTGAATATTCTTGGAAACATCGAATTCCTATTATCGAAAATTAGAATGCAATGTGCCAATCATGCGATTCTTAGTGTACATAGAAAAGCACAACCATTTAACGGAAGGAAAGATTGAATACATTTGACAAACAATATTGTGAAAGTGAATAATTGGGATCTAGAGATTTATAAATTAAGAACAAAAGAATTGGAAGAAATGCTATATATTTTTTGAATGCTGATTACAGAGAACACATCCAAATGAAATGAAAATATAAAAGATAAATCTTATGTGCACATAAGGTGGAAGAAAAATTTTAGTGAGAACTAAAACACATTTAGATTTTGCAATAATAAAAGATCTGTATGATATGTTTTCAGGCAGAAAGCTTTCTTTATATCAGTACATTTAGCATTTTAACTCTGATATGAACTAATGCAAAATCTATGGATAGCTAAGCAAATTGAAATGCAGAAGAATAGCTTAAGGAAAAATAAGATTTTACCCATCTAATCAAAAGGCAACATAAAATACTAAAAGAAAATATATTTGAAGAATCACTTTAAAATGCAGTAAGTTTATTTATTGAAATATTCTAGAGGTATAACCAGCATCTATACAAATTTAGTAAATTATCTAAATGACATAATCAGATAAACTTCAATAATGATATACTTACGGTTTTGAAAAAAAAAAAAAAACTGATTTTGTTTGAAAATTTTTCAATAACCACTTTATTCAAATGGATTGGTCAGTTTAAAAGGAAAGCCCAATAAGACAGAGCATAGCAGTAAAGTCTAAGTTCAGAGGTTTTCCTGTGAAAAACTTCCAAAAATAGAGTTTGCAGATTGGATGATTGTAAAGGCAAACTTATGAAATCCTTTAAAAACTGAAGAATCATAGGAATATTAGAAATACCCATAAAGATTGTTAATATAATATCTAAAAATGAAGTAATCTGGACTGTCACCTAAATTGCTGCAAATGTAATTCAACCAAAGTGATGTCACTAAAATACATAAATATTGACGTAGTGAAGTCATTTAATTTTTTTAATGCAAAAAAAGAGTAATTAAAAATTTTCAAACATTAAATTTGCATAACATAATAAAAATAATAGTGGCATTTGTATGAGGATATATGAAAAGACATGATTCAAGTAAAGCTATTAAATTATTTTTCCTTAGATAAATCAGAAGATTCTAATTCTTTCCCTCTGAAATCTTTAGTTTTTATCTAATATTCATTAAATTACTCAATGTTTACTTGATTTAACTCATAATAATATTTTTAAAAACACATTATCCTAAAAAAAAAAAAAAACAAATAGTCATAACTATATGTGCTTTAATTTAATTAATTCTATGTTGTTGTTGTTTTTTTTTTTGATAGGTCAGGGACTGTAGTATATCTAACAGTATATGTATTCAATAAAATTAACTTTACAAAAAAAAAAACAACTAACTAAAAATTCAACTGCTTTTGTCTTGCTAAAAACTCAACAATATATACATATGTATATAACCTACTAATAATTAACTTACTTAAGTGAGTCACTGGAAACAATCATATGTGATTCAGTCATTTTGAAAATATTATGAATGGCTCTTGCAGCCATTATATGCCTGATGGTATCATAAAGCAATTGCTCTCCTATTATGAAAAAAAAAAAGAAATTTTCTTGTAATATAAAAATATTTATAAAACAGAAAAAATTTAATAATAAAATTACAAAACCAATCATTTGTTCACAATTCAGCATTACAGTCAATATTTTCTTACTATATTTTAATTCATTATTATTATTTTCAATCATTATTGAACCACTAAATTTCTTTGATCTTAGTTTCTCTTCTCCGTGTAATACAAAAAAAGTTTCTTCCTTCATCCACCACCTCACATACGATCTCTTTCTAGATCTTTTAGACCTCTTGAAACCCAATTTAAGACTTCAATAGTTTATTCATTATCATCTCTTCTAGCAATATGTCCAGTCCTGATCTATTTCAATTTCTTAATGCTTATAATAATATCAATAATACTTGTTTGCTCTATCATGAAACCATGAATCCTTTCTTACTACTACTAGCATATATCTCTTCAAACTTTGATGACTGGTTTAAAGTATCAATATTGCCCTTCTGATAAGTGTATAAGTCTCAGATTCATAAGTAAAAACTGATAAAACCCATTTATTAAAACACTTTCCTTTTCAAACATATAAGCATTTTCCATTTAATATTAAGTTATTTCTATCAAAAGCACTCCATCTAATTTTGTGATTAATTTCATCTTTCTATCAGTATTGACAATCTGATAAAGTATATATACTTATTATGTCCTAATTCATACCTATTAATTCAATCTTTGTCTTTAAAAAAAAAAAATCCAATGAACATTACTTTAATCTTTTTTTAGTGTTTATCTTTAGACCTACTTTCTTAGCTTTCAATTGATAACTTTTGCAAAATTTCTTGAGAGTTTGAAGCATTATTGCAAAAACAATCCCATTATCTAAAAAATCTATATAACTTAAATCACCTTCATATGTTTATATTTTCTTAGTTTCCCATTTTAATTGCCAAAACACTTCTTGTAAAATTGCTGTAAAAAAAATTTCAATATAGAATCATCATATTATACACACTTATCAATATTAATCTTTTTAGTGTCACCTTGTAATCCAATCACCGTTGTTACATTATAACAAATATTTTTCAGAA
The DNA here is from genome assembly GCA_028023455.1 of Epiperipatus broadwayi. Taxonomy (NCBI): domain Eukaryota; kingdom Metazoa; phylum Onychophora; class Udeonychophora; order Euonychophora; family Peripatidae; genus Epiperipatus; species Epiperipatus broadwayi. The sequence continues at coordinate 3,313,969 of JAQFVV010012471.1, read as the reverse complement.
TATGATAATATCCTGATTCTATATGTTGATAGACCAAGGCTTTAATCACTGTAGAAATGTTTTTCAAAACAAATAACTTTTTATAATCTATAAATCGAAACTATGATGGCAATTCAGCAATTCATATAACTGGTTCTTTCTATAAATTCTCACAATATTTGGATATAATTTATGATGCTAAAACCATTTTCAAACTCAGCTAGTGCTTTTTTTAAAAATCCAAAATAGTTGTAGATGAGTTTAATCATTTTGTAAAGATTTTGTAAAAACCTGATTGAAGAGTGACAAATCTATAATTTCTAATATCTTCTTTTTTATCTTTCTTAAATATCAACATCTTAATGTATTCTTCCAATCTTATGTTACATTTTTATCATTTAGACATTTGGTATATAATTTTCCCACAACTTTCTCTATTTCTCTCATTTGCTTTTTCTTATTGCTGAAATAATTTTCCTTCCAATACCAAGATGTTTTATAATTTTGAAACTTTTATTCTCTTTTATAGCTTTCCTTGTCAATTCAGTTTTATTTTTTTATATAATTGTTCATTCTTTTTCATACCATTTTATAAACCCCAGGTATTCTTCTTAATAAATCATTCTAAAATATTTCCATATTCTTTTTTTCCTTCATACATTGTTTTGTCCCAATTAAAAGTTTACCAATGAATTAATGCTTTCTGTATCAGTTATCTTTGTTGCAGTTCTTAGTAGGAAATCAACTGTCTTTTTATTAATATCTGTCAAATCTAAATGATCTTAAAAATCTATCAATATTTTAAAACAATTAGTACATTCTAAATTTATTTGCAGATAAAGCTGAATATAGAACACAATGAAAACAATCAATACTGCAATTATTCTAAATAAAATCTGCCTCTCCCAAAAAAAATGAAGTTTAAATTTAACTATAAATACTTTTTTTTAAAAAAAAATTATTATTATTCCAATATAATATTATTACAGTGAAAGATTCAATAATTTCTCATTAAGCAAACTAGCATATCTATTGGTTTTATAAACAAAAATTACATTTGAAGATAAAAAAGAACAAAAATATTTACTTAAAAAAAAAATATTTGAAGAGAATAAATTTAAAATATCAAATTAAATTTAAATCAATTATTATACACATATTTTTTTTTTAAAGTATATTTTGATTAACTAATTACTATTCTTTTAAAAAGCTAGTTAGTATATAGCAATATTTTAATAAATTAAAATAAGACAAACTATATCTAAAAAAATAAATAAATAAAATAGCAAAATGAAAAGTACACAATTAAAATTATAATTATTAATAATGTAAATATATTAAATTTAAGTGTAAACAGATAATATTATAATAACATGAAAGCTAAACACCTTCAAACAGATACACTTTAAAAATGCTTACGTGACAGCCAATCAGATGGAATAATGGCATCACATGGGACTCTAAATTCTAAAACACAAGCCAGAACTATTAGAAAAAGATGGGACCCATCTTAATCTATGCCTCAATTATATTTAAATAAGCCAGACTCAAGCATTTTGAACTAAGAGTGTGAAGCTTAAATACCTTCACATTTAATCCACTAAATATTATATATATAAATTAACAACGCGAAATCATCCGATTTACAACGAAGCAATATTTTTAAATCTAATGAAATGATATTAATAAATGTAAATATATTAAATTTAAGTGTAATAATAATATATTAAATTATTAATAATAAAAAAAGCAAATATTAATTTAATATTTTTTTCAAACAAACAGAACTGATAATGTGAAATTTTCAAAGGCAAACTTTAAGATGGACATATGCATATATAATTTTTAAATAATTTTATAGTATTATCATCATATATATATAAATTAATTTGTTAATTATCATCATAATAATATGTTTAATTACAAAATTTAAACTAAAACAATAATATTAATAAAACATTTTCAGTCATTCTATTTTTCATGTGGCAATTTTTGCACATTTATTATTTTATTTTTGTTCTTAGTTTATTTACTTGAAAATATTCCAAAAAAAAAAAAAAAAAAGAAAGACATAAATATTCAATGAGTATAAATATTTAAAATGTTCTATTAAAAATTACTGTCTGACAGATAAACAATGGCTTGTCAAAAATGATGGGAATCTACTTATTTCAATTTATTCATTCAAACTATAATAAATAACTTGTTCATTTGACTGTAATGATAAAAAACCAAAACACTAAAATATTGAAAATTATGCTCTGAATAAAACCAAGAATATATAAATATTTCATTTTTGTTTATTTATCAGAAAGAAACCAAAAAAAACAAATAGTAATAAAAAACGAACCATTTTATTCTTAGCTAAAAATATTTCAAATAATTTAATAATATATATAATTTATTTAATATATATATATTCAATAAATGTAAACATTGCAAGTAGATGGATATAAATTATGCCTGCCTGATATATTGACATCTTTTAGTGAAAAATATAACTATGAGTAAAAACACTAAATGTAGAAACAAATCAAATAAAATATCTCATACAGAGATAAAACATTATGATGTAATAATGATAACTTCATATTTTTTATAACTAACTATATAAGTAATAGATAACCCAATGACAATGTTGCTATGTCTTAGCTCATTAATCCCCGGAGTAAGAATAACACATTTAGTACAGAATATTATTTTTTGAGAATATAAAGAACACAGCGACTCAGACTTCAATTTATACAGTTAAATATACACTTTAATATATACAAGTATAATATACATAGATACATTAATCAAACGCTATTCTAATTTACATAACCCAATTGCAATCAATTGGGTATAAATCATTTTCTTACTAAGTCTTTTCACTAATAATAAAATACTAAAGGCAGTACCTTCACCTTTGCTAACATCACCATCATTTAAACCTGGCAGCCCTTAAGGCTTTAAAATAAAAATAAAATTGGCCTAATTGGTTTATTGACCTTCAGGAGCCGAGAGCTTGGAAATAAGACATCCCCTGCTGCTTAACTCTTGTGTCATAATTGCATCAAAGATGATGATGAAGAGTATGTGTTACCTTTCCCCCCAGTTTATATACTTTTAGTCCTTTTGTTTTCTGGAGTAATTAAGCTCATTAGGAGAAATCCAGGTAGTAGGTGTATTAATTAGTATTTAAACTCATACTAATTAAATATCCTCTGTTATCTGATATTTATTTTTTCCTTCTGATAATAATTACTGCACACAATACATTTAATTAAATATTTTATATTACAGCAATTTGATTGATCTTATTCCAGCTATTTATTATTTATCTATTTTATTTATTTCATCTCTGTAAATTAATTTCATAACTTATTAAAATACACATACTTCAAATGTGAACAAAAAGATTCTTGTAATTAATTTTTGGCTAAACAGTCTTTTTTATGGCAATAATAATTTTGATTCCACAAATTCACTGAATAGATAGCTTTAATCAAATTAGTTCAAGCTTTAGTTAAAAAGCTTCAAAATTCTAAAGTTTTAAATCCAAGCCACCTTGCTCAATTAGCTATACAATTCTGAAACTGATTCAGAAATAAATATTTTAATAATCCTTTATTATAAAATAACTGCAGATACTTTTAAAATTTTGGAAAAAAAAATCCCCGATAATATTAAAACTAAATATCAATCATCCAAGTTTATTTCATTCTATATTAAATTTAAAAAATCATAAGAATTCAGCAAATAAATGGACACTAGAATGCAAGGCAAACAAATTTTGGTGGGCATACTTTTGTCAAAAAGTTTTAAAAGTATATATATTACACATGTTAGAAAAATTCATGATGAAAAATGAACAAATACCTCTGTCAGTTCTGACCTCAACTGATCCAAGAAATCTGACTACATATATCTCAGAGAAAGCTGCATTTCCTATATGAGCTTCTGCTGTAGATAAATCAGTAGCTGTCTGATCAAATGGATTGATGCGCCTGAAATATATATACATAGATATCAATAAATACTGTAATAAAAATTTTAAAAAAATTAAATAAAAAGAAATATTTAATTATCTACAAACATTTGTGGATTAAAACTGTTTTTTTTTTTTTTAAGTGTCATAGCATCGGCCGGGACGCGAACCCGCAACCCGGGCAACTGCCTGCAAGTGCAAGGCAGTCATGCTGACCGCTCGACCACCAATGCAAGACGATATGCATGTCTTTTAAAGAAAACAAATCAGGCACAAAATCAATTCTGAATAAGCAAATCTTATATATATATAACTGACTACAGAAATGTGATAGGAGTGGTTGCCAGGTAACTGTCAAATACTGTTGTCAGCTTTTAAGCTAAACAATTTGCTCTAGCAGTCCACAATAAGTTTTTGTCTTAGGTTTACTTAAAAATAAAAGAAAGTAGAAATAAAAGTTCTTTTATTTCTAAGTAAATTCAAGATAAAAAAATTAGTGTGGACTGCTTGAGCAAATTATTCAACTTAAAAGCTGTCAATAATACTTGATAGTTAAACAACAATACTATAGCTAACATATTTCTAGTCAATTGCAAGGAAATAACTCCACATATTTCTTTGTTTACATCACATAATTCATGAAAATATTTAATTTAATATATATATAGCAATAAAAAAAATAAATATAATGGTAACTAACTATTATATACAGTCTTTCAATCTGCAGAAATACTTTTGGTTAATTCCTCCCTCCTCAATTCCTGTAATTCAAAAAATATAATGGCAGTTGAGGAGGGTTAAGGAATTGAGTGAAAGTATTTCTGTGGATTGAAAGACTGTACATAATAGTTAATTGCTATTATATTTATTATTTTTATTGTTATAACAATAGTTTTTAATTAATGGACATTTTATTTGTATTACGTATATATATAATTTACTATTATAAAATAATATTATCTTAAATGTGGCTAAAAAGATGAAAATTACACAACAAACCAATTTCATTAGAATAAAAACTTAATATATATAATAAATGTAATTGAAAATTTATAGTCAATTTTAAAGTATATAAAATCATTCTTAAAAAATACAAGTGACAATAGCTAGAATATAACGGGGAAAAAATAGTGAATTGCATATAATTATAAATTATTAAAACAAATCTAAGAGATGAATATAAATTAAAACTCCAATTATAAAATTTCATGAAATGCAGTCAATTAATAGTATAACTTATTCAAACACTCAACCAATTCAATATAATTAACAACTACAGTTATTTAATATTACTTTACTGAAAGCTTCATTTTTGATAATTTATTATTATAGATATTAATTAAAATAAAATAATAGTTTTACATATGATATTGTACCTACAATCTTTTCAACCTCATTATTCACCTTAGATATCACAATGCATAAAGAAGGATAACATTAATGAAGTCACTCTGAATATAAATATTAATCATAAAATACAAAAAACTGCATTGATATAATTGCTAAAGAATAAGTTTACTATTTAAAAAATGTCAAATATAATAAAACATCCAACTCTACTCTTCATTATAATTGACATCAAAACCTAATTTTGCAAATGTAGTACATAAGATCATTGTAACTGATATATTATTAATACCGAATAAGACATCTATGATTGAAACAATAGTAGACTTAGTGCATTATATTCATTTCAGCCAAAATATTGTGAGCATAATTCAATAATAAACTCAAATCTCACTGCAAAGAGCATGGATATCATAATGGCCTTCCTTTACAACATTACACTTCTTTTATAAAACTACGAAAAAAGACATGGTCTAACACTTAATAAATTTTGGAAAACAAATAGTTATCATCCAAAATATAAGATATTCTGTTGATTTATATTAACTAGTTGAAAAACTGGGAAATACTTTATTAATGTACTATACATATAATTCTATGATCTAAATATATTCCTAATTGAGAGCTCTCTTAATGTATAGCTTCTGGTTAACAAAAACACAATAACCTATACTTGACATTTTTAAAATTCAAATAATTAATTTCCATCAAATTATAAACATTTTACTGGGCTCATCAATTAATGTAAGGCCTAGTCAAAAAATAAATGAACAAACTATTTATTTACCTTTAGTATTCAAATATTTAATTAACTAAAACATCCAAAACAAAAATCTTTATCTGATCAAATCAGAGAAAAGTTCTTACTTCTATAATTATTTGAAAACCAGAAATTACTCTAAGTGCTGAATATATCCTGGGCATCCAAATCAAAATAAATCCTATTAATAAAAATAAGCATTAATATAGGCCACCAGTTAAAGAATATATTGTGTCTTCACATTTACAATATCCTAACAGTAAATGATCTTATTCCATGAGATATGCCATTTTATCCAGATATATAAAAATGTTATAAAAATATTTTACCAATTAAAATAGGTTTGACTTCCAATTTGGTATCTGAAGAAAACTTTAAAATCTAAATATTTTAAAATTACTAAAAAGGTTTATTGTAACGAATGTAATAGGAAAAAATATATATTATATATTTTCAAATATAATGTTTCAATTTAGTTTTTTATTTCAATTCAGTGCCTAAAAACAGTTATCTCACAGAGTTACCTATGAGGCCAGCACTGAGTAAATGTATATTGTACCGGTCAAAATAGTATGCTCACTTAACAAGATTCAAATCCTAAGCAAAAGTACCTCGAATCCGATCATGCTCGAGATACACAGGTCTGGAGCAGTCCTGAATTCTTAACTAATTGCCTATTCTTCGAATCTCTGACCCAATGAACAACAATTCTGATGACACAGTAAAATTGTTTTAAATCCGTGCCCAAAAGCAAAGCGGTAGAGCATAAAATCAGACTGATGATGATGATCGAGATTGGAGTAGCCCAGGAATTACATATATTATAGTTATGTTCATTAATGCTAAGTTATTAGCTAAAGAAATAATTCTAAATACTAATTAGAAATAATTCAAAACAAACCAGGATTTACATGAAATTATATATATTTAATAAATATTAAACGAACGCATATATGTATTACAAAAGATTAAGGTAACGTATGTATATTTTATCAACTAGTTTCACGCTTAGGACAATATTGTTTATTTACAAAACTTGGGAATTTGTTGATTAAAATCCCCTCTATCACTCATTTAATAAATATAATTTTATAGATACAACTTTATAGTGTTTTATAACTTATGCGGAGTTAATAAGCTAATTAAAAAAAACTTTGCTACGGAGCGTTGTGGATGCCGAAAATAAATATAAAAGATCGTGACAGTTTTAACAGTAAATGATTTATTTGATAACGGGCAAAATATATGATTTCAATCATGTATTTCTTAGGAGAACCATTATTTATTCGCATTGTTTGGCAAAGACGTCTTTTAGAAATAAGAAACAAACAATGCGCTTTATTTACGAGATTATATGATATAATAAATCATTTACATTTGTCTACGTCTATGGGAATCGATAACGCTTTTTCAAAGAAATCATTTTAACTCCATGAACAGAACGTATTTTATGAAATGAATCATTATCTTTAACACATCATTGCGACTTACTGAAGTTAGGTAGACAGTGATTAAATTAAGGACAAGAGTAACGGTACTAGCATACATTAAAGAAATCTGGCCTTCATGGTAATTGTGAATATTTTATTATTTTAAAGCATATTTGAAAAACAAACTTAGATTTGATATGTCTGCACATTCTGGCGGAGCGATATTGAAAGAGGGTCTGGGTTTGAGAGCCCAGAATCTGGATGCACTGTTTTCTGCAGCACATAATATCATAACCCTCATAAACTTTACATTCACAGGAAGTAGTGTTCCTAATTACGAACAATTTTAAAAGTAGGATGGGAGCTTCGTTCCCAATGACTAAACAGTCGAGAAATGGAGAAGATAAAATATCAGAATAAAGTGGATGGTATGCCAGCAACGTTATTGGACATGAAAATAATTTTATAACATTATTTTAAAACTTGGAAATTGTCTAACCTCTTGCGCAATAATCTGTTTTCAATTCTGAGTCATTTAACAAATCATAATGAATAATAACTTTTATTTATATTACTAAGTTAATAAAATTTATATTTGAATTCGATTACCATATACATATTAATTAAAGAATTTAGCCCTTCAGGCAATGGTAAGAAAAGGTAGAATTTTATATTAGGTGTCGCAATCTTTTATAAAGGCAACTAAACAACAAAATAAAATAAGCATCCACAATAAAATAGTTTTAGGTATACAACCAACCTAGTGAACGATTTCTATTCTAAATAAACAAATGAATATAATTTTACTAATGAATTTAATAAAAGTCGCGAGATTGATTGATACCGACATATTAGAGAAAATAATATATATATATTAAACAAAATAAGTTGTATACATTTAATTGAGTCCCATAAAGTTATATAAACATAAATTAAGTGTGAAAGCAAACATATATTTAGAATTACATAAGTATTAATAAAGGATTATAGAGAGAGAGTTTACGAGCAAAACTAGCAAAACATCATAAATGGATCTATGAATTAATTTAGCTACAAATTATAAATCATCCGTGAATGTCCGTATTAAGGCAGCTCTAAATTACATGATTTTACCTAAGATATCAGCATAGCGGCAGGCAGGCAGGTTGGTTGGCAATTCTACGTCATCTCATATGGCCGGTCAGCTGGAATTTTGACGGCTGGTAGACAGTCCTTCGAGAGGAGAAGAAAAAGGTGAAAAGAGTCCCCTACTCACTCTTCATCACACAGAACTTGTGTTGGCTTCTTAAAAGTAATTAAACTCCTCTGAACTCAACTAAAACTGAAAGTAACTAAAAACTCTAAGTAAACTAACTTCCTTTGTTCTGTGGTTCCTTTTATAACATTTTAATACCGCCCAGAATGCAATTTCATATACCAACCTTATCTCTATAATCCCTTTAAAAACAACATTTAATTAGCAAATATTTTCTATAGATAAGGCTTGAAATACCATTTTTAGCTATTTTAAATCATTCGACAACAACTGATAAACGATTTGTTTTCGATCTTAAAATTTATAAATTTTAATTATAGACAACAAGCTGAATTTAAACAAAGATTATTTTAGCATTTCGAGCCTCCCCCATTCTTCTTTGTTGTCACATTAAATACACACATAAAAAATAATCACAAATATATAAGCAACTATATTTTCCAGCAATAAACATAGCAATAAAATTATTGCTTTAGTCATAATATATATACGCATCACTCAAACTACTGTTTTATTTTACTAAATAAAATTTAATGTTACTAATCTTTAGAATGATTCGGCATACAGCATGTGAGTGAATAGCATATATTTATAGCAAGGTCTGAATTGTGGACCCCTAGGAGGTTAGTCTAGATGGTGAAACATGAAGCATCGATGATGATTAGACATCGATTGCTTCAATATAATCTGTTAATATCGAATGATCTGAACAACAAACAACTGATAATAAAGTGGTAAGCACACAACTTTAATGTTAAATACCTGTACATAAAAAAAAATATTCCATGAGAAATCAGCATAATCTCCAGTATGTCACTTCATAAAAAATGATAATATATTTTTATGCTAAACATTCTACAATTCAAAATAACAATTAAATCCGACGTTATCCATTTTATCTTTTTCAAATTTTATGGCATTATAAAGTTTAGAATAATAGAAATATAAACTTCAACTTACAAAAGAAACCTACAAAAAAAAAAAATATATGAAAAACAATCAGATTTGGAAAGTGGGAAAAACAGAAAATGCACCTCCTTTATTGTAATTAAACTCAAAATACAAATAACATTTTTTAAACATGCATAAGTGAAAAATTATAAAGAAAATTAGGCCAGAATAAAAATTATGGGAAGGGGTCTTCTGTAATCAATATATTATTTATATAAATGAATATTCAAAAATTTTATCAGCTTATTAGAAATAATGTAATATTCTGACAACTATTTAATAGAGACATATGGTTCCTTCTTTTTTTTTTTAAAAAAAGAAAGCTTGTGGGTTTTTTTTTTTTAAAAAAAAGAGGCTATTTCTAACTTTCAATTAGCGATAAAATACAATGGAGGACCATTAAAGTTTTCAAAACAAAATTGAATAATAAAATACAACTAAAAATTCTCAGCATTAGTTGGCATTTTTTTTACGTCACTTCAGATTTTGGATTCATTTTATTAATAGTTTTGTTATGGGTTATTATGCACTAGATTGTTTCTTTAATATCTAGAATGCAAATGGACAATTAATACATAAATTATTGGTAAAAGGTCTTGTCTGACTTCAACTAAATAATTAAAGCAAATTTTGATAGAAATCATTTGCCAAAAATGCATGTATAGTTCTAATAAAAAAAAAAAAACAACAACAACTAGAAACCATAATAAAAAGTGACATCATGATTTAGATGACAGTTTAATAGATCCAAAAAAGAAAATAAAGTCTTTATTTCATCATCTGATATTTCTATATAATATACTGTATACTCCTTAATTAACACTTTACAATGCAATTTTAACATATGATTTATTTCTTTTTGCTTACAGTTTCAACTGCCCTGCAGTCATCATCAGAGTTCTTTTAAACTTTATTATAGCTACATCATACAATGCAATTTTAACATATGATTAATTTCTTCTTGCTTACAGTTTCAACTGCCCTGCAATCATCATCAGAGCTCTTTTAAATTTTATTATAGATAGAGTTCAGGTGATGACTGCAGGGCAGTTGAAACTGTAAGCAAGAAAGTAAATCATATATTAAAACTGCATTGTAAAGTGTTAATTAAGGAGTATATTGAAGCAATAGATCTGTAGGCCAGATCCACGCTTCATGGCTTTCTAGATTGCTAAACTAGGATCAAACCAGATCCAAACGTATAACGATGTTTATAAAACTTTCTGTCTGCCATCTTATATACATTTAATTTTTAGACCAGCTAATAAGTGAATAAAATATCAAAATTGTCTATTTAAAATTTTTAATTATAAATATTGGAATGGCCCATATATATATATATGCGCAAATACATATATATAGAATTACAGACGGAAACTTTTATAAAAATCAATAAATAAATTTTTAATATTCTATTTTTTTAAAGTCAAAGTATTTTATTCTAAAGATTTACTTTCGTGATAAACCCTGCTAACATTCTTTAGCGTAAAACAAAAGAAAGTCCATTAACAAAATAGTAATGGAATTACTAATTAAATTAAAAAGTAAAACAGAAAAGATATTTGAAACAAAAATTCTTCCAAATCTACTTTAAATTAAAAATAGATTTGAAACAATAAAATCATTGGGTTTATCGGGAGAGTGGATCTTAAGAATACAAAAATATTTTAGATCGATGATTACGGTCGCCTGAATTTTATATATCCACTTAACCTTGGGCGAATGAAAAGGGGAATTTTCAAAAAGTATTCTAAAAGGGTATAAATAGAACAATAGGAGTCAGCCAATTATAGATTTGTTCAATCAGTGCATAGTAAATCCAAGCCATTTTAATTTTAAAATAAATATAGATATGTGTAGAAGCATGGTAACTGGGTAAACGTTTCTTAGCCTGCCCATTTCCCGTTGTCCCAAGTTTGATCGCCAAAGTACCATAAGCCGGAGAAACTTCGTCAAATGTTTAAATGTTGGACTGCCGAACTCTTAAATCAAACTCATAGTTAGCTATGCCTGTGCCGAAATTATGAAAGACTACTCCAAATTTGTATTTCGTCGTGGGACCTAAATTTCCAAAAGAACTCGGAATAAATTAGGTAATATGTTTTCAATTGTTCATTTCTAACTGCCTGATTTATTCTTCAAATTACAGTTGACCTTATAATGTAATTTCGCTGCCTCTAAATATCTTCTTAAATGAAATTCCCCTTAATTAAATGTAAATGTTTTATTAACTAAACTCTGTAACCTTGACTTGCTATAAATTTAATGTCACTGCTCTAACTCTATCTGTCTTAAAATTATGCCTCTATTAATGCAAAACTTTCTCTTAAAGCGGTTTAGAAAGATTATTATTATTTACTTTTGAATGTACTTGTTAAAGATTTATAAATGTCTGATTTAAAATATCTATATGCCAATTTGTTCCATCTCGACAAAAGTTTTATAATTAAATAATTTTGCTTCCTATTTCCCGACCAATGTCTGTCGGTAAATAATAACTCTTTCGCTTTAAATGATTATTACTGAGAGCACCTTTTTTTGTCGAGAAGAAATAATTTTGTTTTACTTTATATATTTTGAAAATATTGGGGAGATGCTGGGTCAAGTGTGAAAATTTATTTAATTATATTATTTCATTTTATAAGAATGAAAGAGAGGGGGGTTTAGAAAGTTCCTTCTTGCTAAAAAGTAAAAGAGAGTATAAAATGTTAAATCTAAAATATTGGTGGGATTTTGTTTTGAGGGAAAAGACGTATTGCCTAGAGAAATGATATTCATAATAATATTTTAAGCTTATTCTGAGTTGATCTGATCTTGGTCAATCCTTATAATATCAGTATAATCTTTCATGGCTCAGTATAAGTTTCACATTTAATTTTAAAAATCTATATTTCCAGTATTTGTATTTTGCCTTGCCATGCTTGATCACCTGTTTTTGTTCTTTGATTGCTAAGTCAGAATTATAAAACGTGATACATTCACGAGCTAAATTTCAGTCAGGATATGAAAGACAAAATTGGGAAGACCCGGGCAAGCTGAGCTTAGCAAGCCTTGGCGATTCCCGTCCTTTCACCTGAAATATCTTGAGGTTTGCTAATTGCGCAGACCATTCATCTTTATTTCTTGGCATCACTAGAATGAGGCAAGGGAATGGAGTTTGTGCTGGTTGTATAAGGTCAAATGCTGGGTCTGATTAATTTCTTTTGTTTATGAGCACATCATGGTGGGTTGATAATGGTCTGATCATATTACTTACATTTTACTATCATTGAAGTATTTAGTTGTGAATATCACGATCCGTTTACATTTAAGCACGCCACTCTCTTCGAAGCCAATTCCTAAAAATATGATCAAGTCATTTCTCTCTTAGAATAAATTTTACTTACATTAAAGTTACTCAAAATAGGGCTGTTTAAAATATTTGCTCCTTATATCACATACTTGAGTGGGCGTCTACCATAGAACTCTAATTGTTTATCTGTTTAAATTGGCATATAAACTATACCGCTCCCTTACATGAAGCATAATAAAAGATATAATCGAAATTGATGTTAACAAACAATGAAATAAATCAGCGAGACCTTAAAGAATTATAAAGATGTTTTTATTAAATATATATGTAAATTTAATCTACCTGTGGTTCGTTTCCATTAATTTTATTCTAAATTTAGCGTTTCTATTTCATTATTGTGCTGCTATCTGATGACTCAAGGTCATACACATACCATTTCTATTTTGAAGTTAATGAATAGGTTTAATTAGAATAAATGTTAGAGTTAAACGATAGAATTAATCGAGGCTCATGTTCCACCATTGATGCTGCTGGCTGGAGTTTAGAGAAGATTAATTGCTTGCCTCAAAAATGTTAAAGTACCTCGAATCCAACAATACTAGAAATCAAAGATCAAGAATATTTATGGATTCTAACCTGTTTACCAGGCTGTGAATCATGTTGAGTTTACATCCAATTTCGACCTGTACAATATGGGTTATTATGCACTAAATTGTTTCTTTAATATCTAGAACGCAAATGGACAATTAATATATAAATTATTGGTAAAAGGTCTTGTCTGACTTCATCTAAATAATTAAAGCAAATTTTGATAAAAATCATTTGCCAAAAATGCATGTATAGTTCTAATAAAAAAACAACAACTAGAAACCATAATAAAAAGTGACATCATGATTTAGATGACAGTTCAACAGATCTAAAAAAGAAAATAAAGTCTTTGTTTCAACCTCTGACATTTCTATATAATATGCCATATACTCCTTAATTAACACTTTACAATACAATTTTAACATGATTTATTTCTTCTTGCTTACAGTTTCAACTGCCCTGCACTCATCATCAGAGTTCTTTTAAACTTTATTATAGCTACACCATACAATGCAATTTTAACACATAATTTATTTCTTCTTGCTTACAGTTTCAGCTACCCTGCAGTCATCATCAGAGTTCTTTTAAACTTTATTATAGCTACACCATACAATGCAATTTTAACATATGATTTATTTCTTCTTGCTTACAGTTTCAACTGCCCTGCAGTCATCATCAGAGCGCTTTTAAACTTTATTATAGCTACACCTATAGCTATAATAAAGTTTAAAAGAGCTCTGATGACTGCAGGATAGTTGAAACTGTAAGCAAGAAGGAATAAACCATGTTAAAATTGCATTGTAAAATGTTAATTAAGGAATATATGGTATATTATATATATATATATAATTAATTAATCAATGCAAATAAGGAGAAGTGGAAATAAATTTTAATACTTCAATCTGATATTTTTTTAAATAGTTATAAAAATTAGTTATATGATTATCTTGTTAGTAAATTTCTATAATTAAATTATATTTAGTATCTAATATTAAGTATAGAGGATTTGAACTCAGATTTTCAAGCACCCTTCAACTATCCACACCATCTCATACAACTGATACACATGACCACACACATGTAGAAAAGATTAATAATCACCAATATACGTATTTCGTGCTAAAATGACTATTCCTCATGAAAAACTCAATAAGTTTAATTTATACATAACTAAAAAATAATTTTTAGTTTTTATAAGTTGAAAAATGAATACAAACACAGTAAGAGCAATATATATAAATATGTAAGTGTATGTTTTAATAAAGATTTTTGTGATTAAAAGATGAATTAAAACAGACTTTTAAGAATACATATAGAAATCTTCAACAGAAGAATTTCTAATGTTCAGGGAAATTTTGACTTTTGATATTGTCAGAAAATCAATTATGAATTAAAATGCTCAAGGCTATACAAGTTTCTCTATAGATCATACAGAAAGTTTCTATAGCTTCAAGAATGTTAATTAATAATGGATGATTTCCTGGCAACATCAAAAGACAAAGTTATCTCAATTTACAAAGATATAATCTTGTTATTTCTATGCTTTATCAATCTAAAATCCATGAAAATATTTAATTCAACATATATATGTATAATAAATAAATCACAGTACATTTAATTTTCAAAACATTAAATAAAAAATATATTGCAGAAGCATATTAAGCAATTACTATAACATAATCCTTATAAATTGCTTATCATTATATGTTGAACTATTTCCATTATCTATCATTAAATGCTAAATGTCTAGACAATTTTAAACTTCATTTAAACTTTTCAAATACAAACAACTTGACTCAAAAGGTACAAATACTAATATTGTCACTGGTGAGGCAAGCAATACCTGAAGAAGAATGGAGAATAATACTACCCAAAACAAATAATTACTAACCTGTATTGTCTATTTAGCTGTTATTACTAATAATTTGTTTATGTAATTAGAGGGATTTGAATTCAGGATTTTTCAGTCTATTCATCCTCCACTCTATCTCAAGCAATCGGTACACATGACCACAAACATGTGAAAAAGATACATGACTCATCAGTTAGCCAAAACATAATTTCCTACACATAAATATAATCACCTTTTGATTTGTATTAAAATAACAATTCTCAAAATTTAATAGATAGGCTTCAATCTTATCACTCTTCCAACTATTCAACTGTCCATTTCATTGAAAAACCGATGATAGAAAGTTCAAAGTCCTTATTGAATTTGATATTGTAGTCATACGCATGTAGACCTTACGTCAACTAACCCTTCATATTATCAAATCCAATAAGGGCTTTGAGCAATCTATTGTCGGTTTTTTAATAAAACGGATGGTATTCTGAATAGTTGAAAGGGTAAAAAGATTGAAGCTTGTCCATTAAAGTTTGAGGAACTGCTACCTTATTATAAACTGAGCACTGATTGTATATATGAGCGGGAGATTATGAAACTGATGAGTGCTGATTCTGCACAAAATACATATATTCAGGATCATGTATCTTTTTCACGAGTGTGGTTATGTGTATCAGTTGCTTGAGATGGAGTAGAGAATGAATAGACTCCAAAAATTCTAAGTTCAAATTCCTCTAATCATATATACAAGATCATTCAGTATAAGCAAATTATATACTGCCTTAGAATAACAATTTGTTTATATTTGAAAAGTTTAAATAGTTTAAAATTTTCTAGACATTCAACATTTAAAGATAGATGATGGAAATAGTCCAACATATTATCATATCTAATATATCACCATCACAAACCCATGCTTTTGCAATTTATTTATTTATTACATATATTTCTATACTTTTTTTCTTACAATCAATTTTTTTAAAATTTATATATATTTTTATATCTAACCAAATAGAATCACGTCAACTATCATTTTAATGAGGCTGTTTTCATAAATAAAATGTACATTTTAACTGCAACAAAAGATTGCAAAAAAAAAAAAAATAATAATAACCTTTTTTTTTTGCTTTCTTAGACTTGATAAATGTAAATTGCTAATGGAAAAATCATTTTACTATCAAAATTTTCTAAAACTGCTCAAATTATTGCAGTTTGTTTTGATTAAGCTTTATATCACAAAAACTTACTTAGGTGGTCCAGCTTTTGGAGGTTTAAACTGTTTATTTTCTTCATTGGGAGATATCATATCAAATTGAATAGGGGAACTAGAAAAAATACTATCCATGGGTGTAGAAGAAATATCAGTTAGAGGACCGGATGAGCACATATCTCTAAAATAAATAATGAAAACAATTTTAAGATTCTTGATCTGAGAATTTATCAAATATTAATGATGACAAGTACTTTAAAGATATATTAAAAAATTAAATATAAAAATTGATACAGAAGAGAAAAAAAATCTTAGATTCTATAGATTTTTAATTTCCACAAGTCATCTAATACTTACCAGAATAATGTTTCATTTGTTCTTATATATTTTTAAGTATAATCTGAATTGATAAGTATCTTGTTCAAATTACCAGAATTTATGATAAGAAACAGAACAAATGTAGCATTCTTTATATAATTTCACAAAAAACTTCTGAATGTCAGATCTGATAGAAATATTGTCATAAAAAATGCTCTTTATCTTTTATTAGCTTCATGCAACAAGAAAACAATTCACCAATACTTCAATTTGTAATAATGCACTATCAGTTTTACATTTCTCACTAGAATATCTTTCATGCAGTTCTTATATACATATGAATGATCTAAATTTTTTATAAAAAATTGCATAATAATCAAGGCAGAAGTAATGTTTTTCGCAATTGTTCTTACATTATACTGAGACATTTCACTAATGTATATTTTGTTTGTAAATATTGTTAAAAAAAAAAACTGTAATAATAATAATATATATATATAACAATTATTTTAACATTCTAATAATAGTACATAATATATAACCTTATACATAAATATTTTTGATTATTAATTTATAAGCATTATTAATTGAATTTACATACACAAAAAACAGATGTCACATAACTTTTCAGGAACTATATATTTTAGTACTGGCATATTATCTATTTATTACACTCTTTAAATTAATTTGCAAGAGATACATTTTTAATATATTTATATATATAAATTACTGTTAGAGCATAATAGAATATAATTTCCAATCTTATAAAATTGATGAATTATTGAATCGATAAATATCCTCATAATTAAAAAAAAAAAGTAAAAAAACTTAATATTATAATTTTAAAACTTAGATTTCAATCTCACATCATACTTAAAAAAATTATGGATATCTTTTATTCACAAATAGAAGATGATCAAGAAATTAGCATTTTTAATAATTTCTCATTTAATCACCCAAATTTAAAAATCATCTATTTGTCATAGATTATTTAGACAACAGTATAATAGTGGAGAATTGGAGACAAGAATAATCCTATACATTCATTATCATTTTCCTTGGCATTCAGGCAAGAATTATTCCAATTCAATGACTATTTTCTCTTCATATTATGTACCTAATACATTTGCATCTAAAATATTTAATTTTTACAATATATCATTAATCTGCATAAAATTTTAGTTAACATTTATAGAAAACTGAGAAAAGGCTAGTAGATCTGTCATATTTATTGACTCAATTGCTTTTTTTTTTTTTTTAACAATAAACCAATAAAATAAATATATTAAAGTATTTCAATTACTGGGATATTAGTTCAACTTAAGCATTTTCTAAATCAAAGTGGTAATATTTTCACTTAATATTTATTTCTGTTATGCTATTTTCTCCAGTATTTACATTTGAAATTGCATATACTTCAGTACAAAACATCTGGAATTTAACTTATATCTTCCATATAATTTCTTTATGGGTCATTTCACTTATAAAATTATGACACTTTTATAATAAGATAAAAAAATCATTCATATTTTTTTTACATTTCTTTTCTAATAATTCTAGTTCCAAAGATGGAATGAGTCACTTTAAAATTTTGCTTTTTATCACTGTTTTTTTTTAATATATATTTTGCATTTATTTTTAGATTCATTTTGAACTTTTTATTACAGCTTTAGTGCTTTCTAAACTTTTGTAATTTCCTACTCACCAACACCTAAAAATGTAGTTTCTAAAAATATAACTCACTGATAAAATCATAAAAACAACATGACTTTCCATAACTTGAAGTTTTACAATTCTGAATTGCTGGAAGTGGCTTTCTAAAATTATCCTGATCAAAATGTAAAATCTTTTATTACTAATCTACATCTTCCAGTTATTAACTTAAAAGTTCATGCTAAAAAATTTATAACTATTATTATATCCAGGCCAATGTTTAATTACTCAACAAAATAAAAAACAATTTCATTTTGAACACTGTTAAGACTTTGCCATTTTTAAGTGATATATTTCTTTTAAAAAAAAGGAATTCAAAATAAGGATATTACTTTCTATGAATTTAGTCAATTCTTCTCTTTGATTTCCTTTTTCATACCCATAAATTGCTAATTTAGATTCAATTAGCATGACAAATTCTAATCTTTGCAGTAAGATCTCTTTAAGTATTTTAAAAATGAAATTTATTATTATTTCTCATAAAATATTTAAAATTCATTATCTAAATGACTGAAAAGTTTATGTCTCACTTAAAAATGGTAATAATTATATACATGGTCTGCTAATATTATTTGAAATACCTTCTCTTTCTAAATTTCTATCTTACCATTATTTATTAATAATTCGTAGAAAATCAAATTTTTTTTACACTTAATTTTTTGTAATGTTCAAATTTTATTAGTTAATCTGATATTTCAATAGTTCAATAATCTTTTTTGAAACTTAAAAAAAACAAACTTTTTTTGTTATATAATTTTAAATTTTATATAAATTCAATCTATTATATTTGCACATCAATATATACATTATCATCATCAATCATTATAAATCCACTGCAGGATGAAGATCTCTTCAAGTTCAAACCATTTCCGATCTTTAGCTTCTCTTTTCCACATCACCCCTGCACACATTCTTATTTCATCCATCCATCTCACATGTGGTCTCTTTCTGGGTCTTTTACAATCTCTTGGAATCCAGTTTAATATTTCAAATGTCCATTTATTATTATCTCTTCTAGCAATATGTTCTGCCCAACTCCACTTTAGTCTTTAATTTTTTCAATGAAGTCAATAGCACCTGTTTGTGCTCTTACCCATATATTGCATACATCTCTCCATACTTCTTTGAGTGGTCTAAAATCTCTGTATTGCTCTTCTATTAAGTGTCCAAGCCTCAGATCCATAAGTAAGAACTGGTAACACATTTATTAAAAACTTTTCTTTTCAAACATATAGGTATATTTCCTTTTAGTATCAAGTTATTTCTACCAAAAGCACTCCAACCAAGTATAATTCTATGATTAATTTCATCCAGTATGTTTCCATCTGTATTAATAATCTGATCAAGATATTTGTAACTGTTAACTTCTTCTAACACATCATAATCAATCTTTATTTTCATATTTTGAGCAAATCCATAAAACATTACTTTAGTCTTTTTAACATTTATCTTTAGTCCTACTTTCATCTGATAACTCATGCAACATTTCCTGCAGCTCTAAAGCATTATTTGCAAAAACAACTATATCATCTGTAAAATCTAAATGACTTAAATAATCTCCATTTACTTTCACTCCTTTAGATTCCCATTTTAATCCATAAAATACTTCTTGCAGCACTGCTGTAAAAGGTTTTGGAGATATGGAGTCACCTTGCCTTATACCCTTCTCAATGTTGACTTTCCTAGTATCATTATGTAATCTAATTGTTGCTGTTGCATTTTTATAAATATTCTTTAAAATATGACAATATCCTGGATCTATACCTTGATGATCCAATGTTTTAATCACTAAAGAAATGTTTATAGAATCAAATGCCTTTTCATAATCTACAAATCCAAAGCATAATGGCAACTCATATTCATTTGTCCTTTCTATAACTTCTCTCAATACCTGGATATGATCTACTGTACTAAAACCACTTTTAAATCCAGCTTGTTCTCTTGGTTGATGGAAATCCAATGAGCTCTGTAGTAGACGAGTTAATTTTTGTATAAAACTGATAAAAGGCTGATAGGTCTGTAATTTCTAATATCTTCTTTATCACCTTATTAAATATTAATATTAATACTGCATTCTTCCAATCATCTGATACATCTTTATCATTTAGACATTTGGTATATAACTTTGCTAAAAAATTTTCTATTTTTTCACCTGCTTCTTTTAATATATCAATTATAATTCCACCATTACCTGGAGCCTTTCCTTTCTTCATAAATTTAATTGCATGTCTCACTTCTTCATTAAAATTCTGGGCAATTCGGAAGATATAATAGATATAGGAGGTACTTGTTCTTTATTACTATATAATTCTTGATATAACTCTTCTACCCATTTCATGTCATCTCTCTTTTTAGTATTATTGCAGATATAAATTTCCTACCAATACCAAAATGTTGTTTTACACTCTTGACACTTCTATTTTCTTCTACAGCTTTCCTTGCTAGTTTACAGTTATACTTTCTTATATCATTTTCAATTCTTTTCCACACCATTTTACAGAATTCGAGATATTCAATCCTTTTTAATGCATCACTTTTGTATATCTTCACATTTCTTCTTTTCTTCATAAATTCTCTAATCTCAGTAGAAATTTTATTGGTCAATTGCTGCTTTTTTTCTATCAGCTATCTTTGTTGGAACTTTCAGATGTGTATCAGTTATTTTTTTATTAGTTTCATTCAAATCTGAATCATGGTCAAAATCTATTAATACTTGAAACCGATTTGTAAGTTCTAATTTAAATTCATTAGAGTGTTTCTGAAGATTAGGAATATCAACTGTAAATATTGGTTTTTCTTAATAATTTTTGTCTCTCTAGTTTTCCATTAACACGTATCTTACATCTTACTAATCAATGATCATTTCCTGTGTTGAATTTATTAAGAACATTACAATCTTGAAATATGTATTTTCTGTTAGTCAAAATATAATCCAATCCTGCAGTACTTTCATATGGATGCTTCCATGTCCATTTCCTTTTAACATTTTTCTCAAAAAAAGAATTCATAGTATAAAGTTTTTCTTTTTCTGCAAACTCCACAAGTCTATGACCTCTCTCATTTCTATTACCATAAAATTACCTACAGCACTTTCAACTTTCATTTGTTTACCAATTCTAGTATTAAAGTCTCCCATAACAATTTTAAAATGTTGTTTACTCTGATCAAAAGCCTTTTGTACATCCATATAAAAATCTTCTACTACTTCATCACTATGAGAACTTATTGGAGCATAAATATCTGCTATTAAGTTGTATAACTAATCTTGCCACTCTGTCCGATACACCATCAATGTCCACAAGGTTGTTCTTGTACTTTTTATTTATAATGAATCCTACTCCACTTGTATTTCCAATATTTGTGCCTTTATAGTAGAGTACATGTCCACTTTTTAAATCAATTGTTTCTTCACTTTTTCTTCTAACTTCACAAAGTCCAATAATGTCCCATTTAATATAAGACAGTTCTTCTAATTCTTACAATCTTCCTTCACTTGAAAGTGATCTGCAGTTGTAAGTACCTACATAAAAAGTCATTATTGTATATATCTATTGGAAAAATATTTATCATTTATACATACATTCATACTGTCTTATCAGGCAACTAAGAAGAAAGACCATGGTGTTTCTTGATTTTAAACGCAGAGATAAAAAGACAATAAACTCACCACGCTGGCTAATGCATGTTGGTTAGCAGCCCATCCATGTTCATATACTATATGAATAATCACATTGTAATAACAGCTGCAACCAAGAACGTATGGAGTGGACATTAGGAATTTGCCCTGCTCGGTTCCTTTAAGGCCTACAAGAGGAATCAAAGAGTTTCCTTTCAGTTAATAGCAAACTCCTTTCTGCAGTCATATATACATTATATATTAGATAATATACCTCAATATATATCAAATTATATTCTATTTATATATATAAAACATTCTTTAATTTTTACATTTTAAACACATATAAAAAAACTCATCTGATTATAATTTAAATCAATAATTTATACTAAAAATATTTAATTACTATATTATACACATACTATAAAAATACTCATGCTGAAACCATAAGAAAAGCAAGTTGCAATCTTGGTGGCAATTATGTGGAGAGCACCAGTTGAGATGGTTGAGGTTGATAATGCAGAGAAAAAGCGCAATTACTTTCTCTCAGTTAATTTGCATTTTGGTATGCATAAAAGTTTTTATATTTCCACATAAGCTAAAACTATCTATACTTTGATAATAGATATACAATTCAATAAAATAATAAATAAATTTCTCAAGGCTATTCAATAATATGTTTACTCTTAGTCTTATTCTATTTTATTAATAAAAATATTTGCAAATATATTGTTTTTTATTATAAAAACTAATTAAGAGCAACTCAATCTGTGTTGTAAAACTGAAGCTAACAATTTAATATAAAGTTGATTAATGATTTGACTCAGGATTTTATAAAGTAAGAAAATAAATGTATGGATATAAAGTGTGTTTATGCACTTTAGGATATGACAATGTAAAAGGGATTTTATGTACATCATCTCACCCAATACTTTTATATTTCAAATAGCATTAATACAATAATGATGTATAAAAATCCAGATAAATTTTATGTGTAAGCTAATATATTAACTATGACTTTTTTATATTGTGAATATGCAGTAACAATGTTTCTTTAATAACTCCTCAAAATAAATATTAAAAATTAACAATTACTTCATTACACAGAGGAAAAACTCCATACAGTAGCGCCACTCAGTAAAAGCCAGAGTAATCAAAAGATGAAGGAAGGTTGGTGCATAAAATCCCTATCTAGTGCCTACTCATCCAATAACCCCAGACTAGTTTCTAGCTCATGGCTTTTATCATGAGGAGTCTTGAAACTAATCTTGGGATATTGGATGAGTAGTCACTAGATAGGATTTTATGCGCAAATCTTCCTGCATCCATTGATTACTCTGGATTGCACTGAGTGGTGCTACTGTATAAAGTTTTGCCTCTGGAGGCAATTCAAGGAGAAATGGGATGGTCAAGTTTTTATATGAGAGATGTAAAAAGTAAAATGAAAATGTTTGGTAGGTTCCAGTTTATCGATGATAAAAGAATAGCCAAAATAGTATTTAATTGGGTTATGAGTAAAGGACAGGCAACAAGATGGCGAGAAAGGGTAGCAGTATGCAAAGGATTTGGATAAAGAATTTATATCAGTATACTTGTATAAAAGGTGGGATGATTGTGTTAGAAGGATTGTTGAGTGTTATAGTGGTAAGGAATGGGATAAAAGAATAGATGCATTAATAAAGATTAGGGAGTTAGAGAGATGGAGAACTAGTATGGAGAGTAAAAAGAGTTTAAATATATATAGAAGTAAACGGAACATTGGGTGCGAGTTAATTTATGATAATAATAAGGAAAGTAGCTTATTGTTTAAGGCTCGAACGGGATCTTTAGCAACAAGAGAATATACATGTAAATGGAAAAATATGGGTGATTTAGTTTGCAAATTGTGTAAGGAAGATATAGAAAATATTAGGCATCTTTGATTGAATGTAAATGCTTGAAAGCAGAAAACGTACAAATAAAGAAGTTATGGGAGAATAAATATGAACAAAGTGATTATACATAAAGTGGATTATTGGTTTTTGTGCTGGGTTTGGGAAAAGATAAGGGGGATTTAGATATAAAGGCCATAGAGTTGACAAAGATTATGTTGTGGAAATGGGATGGAGCAGATTATGGGAAAGTTTAGGGTTGGGAATGGAAGGGGAAGGTAAAGTGGCTAACAGGTTTCTATGGGTATAGTTGCTGAGAGATTCCTGATTCCGTTTAAGAAGTCACGGTACATCACATCACATCTATGTAAACAGCCTGTGTAAGCATAAAGAATGGTAATCATGTGATGTTTAGTGATTTAATATTTTATTACACAATATAAAATAAAAAAACGAATAACAACAAAAAAATTATATAAAATATCTAATAAATATTAACATTTGTTTCCTAAATCTAATTTGAACTTTGGATATAAAAAGTGTGTTATCAGGCAGTATTGTGAAGACACTAACATTAACAAGTAATAAGATGTTATTATTTAAAAAAAAAAATTAAAAAAACTAGTTCTCAATTCAAGTACTGGAAAGATAATAATCATCATAATAATGATCAATGATAAATGTTCTATGTGGTCCTTAATTAGTTTGTTTCACTAACTAATCAACTATTAACAATAATGTTGGAGAAGTTCTCACTCTTTTAGTTAATAGTTGCACATGCACAATGTGTTTTGAATTTTCAAATTTGCAGTATCTGGTTTCAGTTTAAAACTGCCGGAAATCTACATAGCCTTTTTACATCTTCGTTTCCATCTTTTTTTCTAGTTTAAAAAAATGTAAGTTTCATTTTTCTATGATAAAAATTAAAAATTTTATGATAATTTTTGTAATTAACTAAATTGAATTTTTTTGTCTTTCTCTCAGTTTTTTTATTTTTAATGGAATTATGTTTATCCCAAAATTTACATTGCAAAAAATGCAAGATTTTACCAATCTTCTTAATCTGTGTTACGAGTGAACGTTATTGGAAGAAGCTTTCCACTAGTAAGTATTTAATTTTAAATTTTTTAAAATTATTATTTGAATTTATATTTGATAAAAAAATATATGAAAAAATTATTATTGAAACTAACATATATGCTGATCAAAAAATAGCTCATGATTGTCTAAATTTATATCGTGTATTATCTGCATTTTTTGGCATGGTAGTGGGCCTTGCCTCCAGATGTCCAGTATATGAATTAGTTGATATCTAGAGTTCTGATACGAGACAAAGACAAACATATTTTGCAAATATTATGACCTGATTCAGATTTTTTTCTATAATGTCTTGCCTGCAATTTAATAATAATAAAAATATGCCAAATGCTAAAAGTAAAGATTTTGACAGAGTATATAAACTTAGGACTGATTATAGACTACTGAAATGTAAATTTCAAAGCTGCATATCAAATGCAAAGAGCGGTGGCTGGTGATGAAGCTATTACTAAATTTACTGGTCATAGTAGCATGAAGCAATATGAGTCCTCAAAACCTATAAAGCGAGGATTCAAATGGTGGATGTGTGCAGATAGCCATAATGGATGTGTTCCATATGGAGTTGTATACAGGCAAAGATACAACTTCAGATGCTGGCCAATGTCTGGGTACTCTAGCTATTTATCACAGTGAAAGTGTGATAGGTGACACATCTCAAACATCACAACACTTCTGCAGGAGTGTCAACTAGCATGCCAGTTCAGCCAAGATCTCCCCATGTAGATGCTCATCAGTAGCTCTAATCAGTAAGTTGTATTTGCATTTGGTTGCAGTATTATTTTAATTGTAAGCTATCATTTTGTAATAATCACTTGATTTTATATTTTAGGTAAATTCTATCTAACAAGATGAAGTATGTTTGCCACAAACTAACAGGTAGGATAAATAATACTATATTACACTGACTTTAGCTAAACCACTAACTTATGTATCTCAAGTTTAACTCTATAATGAATTTAGTATTTCATTCACTTTTTATTTTGTTTTATTATTTTATTTTGTATATAGTGACTATTTTAGTAGTAATTTTTAATAAATTACAAACTTTATTGAAGTTCTTTATTATAATATTCAAATTATACAATTATTGATCAATATTAACTACTTGTTATTAGGGATGACATACTCATTGCAAAACCCTGTATGAAAAAACATTTTGAAGGACTACTAGGGAAAATGAAAGGTACAGTACTAATATCTTTATTCTACAGAGTGTCCAAGTGGTGGATTACCTTAGATAAGTGTTATTATATATCAATTTATTAGATATTTAATGATGAATGCAAATAATTTACTAACAAAAGTATAGTTTTAAAATTTATGCATGAAAATTTAGAATTTATGAAATAATATTAAAATTTTCTTTTTTTTTATTACTTTGAATATCAATGGCTATATTTTTTTTTATAGCTTAATTACATTCTTTGGTGTTTTATGTTTCAAACAATATATATTGTGTCATTTTTGAATAATACAAACTTAAGTTATTACAAAATTTGTGGCTTAACATAATTTTTTAAATATTCAATATGGCTGCTTCACCAGCAAAATGATTTTAAGAGAAGCAAGTACAATCATTGCTTAGCATACTAAGATGATATTTATCATATTGGGCTTATTTATTCACCTCAAAATCCTTTACTGGATTCATTTGTAGGCTTAAACATTAGAAGTATTACTCCATTAACAAAATATAACTAAATCATTGGAATGCCTTGTTATATACTATAGAGCAGTGTAAAATTAATTCTAAAATATAAGAGTGATACATAAAATGTTCCTTACAGGTATGCTCATCTAAATAATGTAACGAGACAGCGTTACATCAATATTAAATCTAGGATACATCGATAAACACACACACACCAGCAAGCAACATAAAACACTCGTAACTTTATTTTCGTAATTAGTAATAGTTTTCTTTCTCTCATAAATACATTTATAAAACACATTGATAAAATGCAGACGGTAAAACGTCTAATTAAATGATTAAAGCCTTTAGATAATAAAAAATAATAACAAAAAATAATTTGCTCTCCTAAATAATAAAATATAATATGCACTCCTAAAATAATAAAAATAATTATCAATCAAAATCACCACGGGGAATTAAAAAATGTTTATTTTAGAAATATAATTTTAACTAGAATAAAACTTATAGAAAAGATTTGAGGAAAAGATAAATGCTCGACTTCTAAATTTAAAATAACTTGTATTGTTCTAGTAAAACACACGCACACACGCATGCATTCGAGGTGTGAAGGAATAAGGTTGGTTGAGTGAGATTGCAAAATGAGATTGTCTCAAAATAAATATTGCCTTTAGCACAAAGAGTGAGTGAACAGGTACCTCAAACGCGGACCTGAACGACAACTCCAAGAACAGGGAACTATGGGGGTAGATTGGATCCTAAGATATGGATCAACCCTTATAAATACCAGTCAAAACCTATTCAATGGTTGGATTCAGTTCGATTCGATTCATTTCGATTGATACGTTATCATTGCTGTTGTTTTTTTATTTTCCAATTCTCAGTACGCTGAATTACCACCTGCTCATTTATTCCGATGCTTATGCTTTTATTTAAAATTAGAATTGTTCTGAATTAGCTTAGTTATTCCTCAATATTTAAAATGATCATCATGAAATTAATACCAAGAGCGTCGACTGTCATGAGGGGCTAATAAACCCTTCAGTGACTGATCGGCGCTCCGCTACTGAAATATCTCCGAAGCTATGAAATTCTGATAACATCGTCGTGTTAAGTGAATGCTCCTAATAAAAGAAATGTTCCGTGAAACACCCAAACTCGTCCAGACCAATCGACCTTCGTTGCAACCAAGACAAATCCTAGGTAAATATGTTTTATATTATGTTCACTCACTCAATTAATAAACTCGTAAGGCAATCTCGTAATTAACCAACATAAATTTACTCAAATAAATCTTAAGACTTTCCTCGTCATAATAGTTTATCTTTGTTACTGAACTTTGTAAACATGAACTTTGAACTTAAGTGAATCTAAGGAAAGATTATATATTTATCAAATAGAAAGGAACTTTCTCGT
Source organism: Epiperipatus broadwayi (assembly GCA_028023455.1). Lineage (NCBI taxonomy): Eukaryota > Metazoa > Onychophora > Udeonychophora > Euonychophora > Peripatidae > Epiperipatus > Epiperipatus broadwayi. The sequence continues at coordinate 3,285,661 of JAQFVV010012471.1, read as the reverse complement.
TATTCAAATTGTGTTATGAATACTTATGGTTCTCTGTGGGCGTGAATGTATGTGCGCGTGTGTAATAAATCAATTAATAATGTTTTGTAATAAATCAATTAATAATGTTTTGTAATAAATCAATTAATAATGTTTTCTTTTCATATTTAATAAACTTGTTCAATATCTAATCAAGTCGAGCATATCTCAAATCTTTTCACACACAATCGAAACCGTAGTTTATTTATGCTTTGATAACTTATCTTTGAAGTAGATTTAGTTAATTTTAATTTCCGTTTCAATTTAGTTATTTTATTAATTATGTCACCATCGTGACGTAAGTCACGATGTTTCTTATTTCACCTTAGTTAAGATAGATTTAAGAGCGGGCGGGTCTATAATCAATCAAAGTAAACGTCAATGAATTATGTTATATACAATAAAGCGGGGGGATGAACTTGTAAGCCTTGTGTTCGGGGCGTAAGCGAACAACCTCATAGGTCAGTGACAACCAATAAACGATCCTTATGCCGTGATCGACTTATTAGAAAATCATGCTGATTTTCATTAGCGGACAATGCGTCTTCTCCGGGAGGAGTCGTCCTAGAAACAATCATGTAACAACCTTGAGACACCTTATTGGTCCATGCTGGGAGTGTTGAGCTAGTGGGTGGGATTAGACTTCGAAATCGTTTTGACATGATGTAAGGTGATGCGAGTAGTTAAAATCAACTTAAATAATCGTATCTGGCGCCCCCTTATGTGGATCGTGAATAACTGTCGATGTAAGAAAATAAATAAAGCCTTACGCTATGTCATGTTTATTTCGAAGCCCGTAATCTCGGGTAATATATAGGGGAAGACGGTTACATTGGCGCTTCCAACGTGAAGCTAGTATAAATGAAGCTTCTAAACATAAAGAAAAAGCAAATCTAGATACTAGCAAAAGCGGCCGAACTGGGAGAAGACGCGGAAATATTTATGTAAACAAAAAGCTTGAAAAAAAAAAAATATATATAATAAACAAACGGAACAAAATCGCGGCGATTCTTAACATCGCAAATGGGTAAACAAAACATCGGGAACCGGAGCAAAATAAACAAAACAAATAAAGCATAGCAGGAGATAAGGGAGCGGACGCCGATCGGTCGCTGTCACCATAAAACAAATAAAATCAAAAGTAAAAAAGAACCACATTCCCGTAAACAGTAGTGAAAAAATTATAATAGGCCAAATAAATCAAGATCAACGAGACAACAAACAGAATGGAGGGAAAATGGATAAAAATAGAGCATTTCAAAGGAAAGGGAAATGAGAATCCATGTCGATATATAGAAAGTTTGAAGAGGTTATTTTCATGCGAGCAGTTCAGCGAAGAATCCAAAATAGCGATCGCATGTAGCCACATCCAAGGGGAAGTTGTGGAATGGTGGGAGACAATGAAAAACAAACCAGAGACATTCGAGGAATATCAAAGGGCCATCATGAAAAGATATTGGGGAGTAGCCCAGCAGGAAAGGGAAAGATGGGAGATCGAACAAAACAAAAGGGAAGAAGAGGAAAAATACAGTACCTTCGTCCAGAGACAGATGGCAAGATTAAAAAAAATAGACAAATACCAAATACCAGAGGAACAGCAAATTAAGATAGCGGGACGCAACCTACCCAGGGAGATCAAACAAATCATTGAAAGGGAAACCGAAATAACAGGAGTGCTGAAGAAACTACAGGCGATCGAAAACGACGATTATTTTAACCAAGAGGAGGACAATGGGATCAGAATAGCCAATATAACACAAGATGGGGGGGGAAGGACCTCGGAGAAGACAGGAATGCCCAATAATCGACGTGTCAATCCAGGGGTTCAAGGCAAGGGCTTTGCTGGATACGGGAAGCCAAGTATCCGTAATGGCACAGGAAATTTTCAACAAGATCGCCCAAGGGCCAACAGAGATAAAAATCCTACCGCTAAAAGGGACCCAAATTGTACTGGCCAATGGAAAAAAGGCGAGAATACAAACCAAACAAGTGTGGGCGAATATCAGCATTGCAGGACAGGAGTTTACCCAGGTCGTACTAATACTGGAAGGCTTAATCCATGACTTAGTATTAGGATCAGACTTCATGAAAATGGCTAAATGTAACATCGATTACGGGACCGAACTAGCAAGGATCAGCACAGTCACGGTGCCTTTCAAAAGCAAAGTGGACGAAGAACCAGAAAGACAAAGGAAGCTGCAATGCATCGCGATAAAAGGGGAAATCGAAAAAAGAATCGAGGAAATAACTGGACCAGACAAAGAAAAGAAGGAAAGAATTCAGGAGATATTGGGGGCGCACGAAAGTGTCTTCTCGGACAAACCGGGAGTAATTCAAGGGTACGAACACCAGATCCGATTGAGCACCAGCCACCCATATCAGACGAGGGCATACCCGATCCCATTCCAATACCGGAAAGAAATTGAAACCCAGTTAAAGCAGATGACGGAGTGGGGAGTCGTTTCAAAATGCACCTCGCCGTACAATAATCCCATCCTAGCCGTGAAAAAAGGGGACGGGTCAATACGATTGTGCCTCGACGCTAGGCAACTAAACAAGGTAACGATCCCGGACACAAACGCCCCACCTGTCATGAACGAACTAATGACCAGGTTCCGGAACAAGCGGATTTTTTCCACGATGGATTTAACCAATAGTTACTGGCAAATGAGCCTCCACCCCGACGACCGAAAGTACACCGCATTCAAATATAACGGAAGGGCGTACCAGTTCAACCGGGTACCCTTCGGGTTAAAGAACAGTGGGGCAGGCTTGGTACAATGCCTGGATCAAACCCTATCTGACGAGGTAAAAGGATTTGCGACGATGTACGTGGACGACATCATCATAGCATCCAATGACGTCGAGGAGCATTGCCGGCACTTAGAAAGGCTACTCCAAGAATGCGAGCAGAAGGGGATCAAAATCAACATCAAGAAGAGCCATTTTGCGACACAGGAGGTCAAGTTCTTGGGACACATAGTCAGCCCGGATGGAGTGCGGCCTAACCCCGAAAAAATCCAGGCGATCCAGGAATTTCCCACCCCAAAGAAGAAGAAGGACATTAAGGCATTCCTCGGAATGTGTACCTTTTATAACAAGTTCTACGAGAACTTCACCCACGATATGGAGCCCTTGTTACAACTACTAAGAAAGGAGCAAGCATGGGTGTGGGACGAGAAGCGGGAACGGAGTTTCCGGAGAGTAAAAGAAGGGTTCCTGAAACAAACAATATTGACATACCCGGATTTCGACCAGATGTTCTGGGTACAAACGGACAGCAGTGACATCGGGCTGGGGGCCACGTTGTACCAGAAGGGGCCGGAGGGAGAACAGAGAGTGTTGGCTTTCATTAGTCGGCTACTTAAAGACCCGGAAAGAAGGTACACGGTCACCGAGCGAGAAGCCCTCGCCATAGTGTGGGCGTTCAAAAAATTCCGGCAATACCTGGTCGGGTCCAAAGTAAGGGTCGTCACTGACCACCGGAGTCTGGAATTCCTAAACAAAAGCTTCCTGACAAACAACAGATTGGTGCGGTGGAGTCTAGCCCTGCAGGAATTTCAATATGAGGTAGAATACTGCAAAGGAAGGGATAACGTGATCGCGGACACGCTGAGCCGTTACCCGGTAGGAACTCAGACGAATGCGGAGGCAAGCGAGTTCGCATACATAGCCGCAACGACCCGACAGGACAAGAAGGGAGGGCTTAAAGCAGGCAACATTCGAAGGAGCCAGGAAAAGGACGAGGACTGCCAACGAATAATCGGTTATTTACGTAAAGGGAAGTCGAAGGCGGGCTCTTACCAGGGGGAAGAAGGAACCGAAGGGGGTCCACTATGGAAATATCGGGACCGATGCATCACCCTGGGGGGGTTACTCCAAAGAAACACAGGGAATGGGAAGCAAACCCGGATTATAATCCCGAAAGAAATGCGAAATCAGATGATTGACGAGACACATCGGGAACGCGGACATTATGGAGCGAACAAGACTGAGGGATACCTTAGCAATTGGTTTTACTGGCCTGGAATGCACCGGGACATCGCCGCAAGATTACGGGGATGCGATGTCTGTGCGAGGACCAAACCACTAAATCGATCCAATGAAGGACCTCAGATACCAATTATCATACGGGAACCTAACCACACCGTGGCGATCGATTACTACGGGCCGTTACCGATGGCCGGGGGAAAGAGATATATATTAGTCGCATACGACTTATGTTCCAAAATGGTCGCCGCCTACCCCATGGCCCGGGCTAACGCACACCAGACCATCAAATTATTGGAGACAAAACAGTTTCCCATCATTGGGAAGCCTAAGTACATCCTATCGGATCATGGCACACCATTTGTGTCGAAAACTTGGAGGCAGTGGATAAATCGAACCGGGATCAAACACCACATGACGTCGATCCGGAACCCGCAGAGCAACCCGTGCGAGCGAGTAATGCGGGAATTGGGACGGTTATTCCGTGTGTATACTGCGGGAGATCACCGGAAATGGGTCCAGGAGATTCCCCGGATCACGGGAATGATCAACTCCTCAAAAAATGAATCAACTGGATTTGAACCAAGCCGACTCCATTATGGGCAACCGATACCTTACCCATACGATGACAGGCCCACCATCCGAACCGGAAAAATCGATAGGAAACAAGACAACCAAATAGCGCTACGAAGATTGGAGCACATGGGAAAAAGGCGAACGCAGACCAAGAAGCCAACCCGGAATACGTTCAAAGTGGGCGATAGAGTGATGGTAAAGGCCAACCCGGTCAGTCGACCCGGACAAAACATCTACAAAAAATTCCTCGACATATACGAGGGCCCATACGAGATCGTCAGGGCATATGGAAACAACGCCTTTGCGTTGACCCACGGAAAAGGAACGTTCAATGCAAGAGCACTGAAGAGAGCCGAATAATTTCGCTCCTTCACCGAGCTAAAACCCGCAGCATCGGATTTTACTCTACACCGGGCGGGGAGATATGTAACGAGACAGCGTTACATCAATATTAAATCTAGGATACATCGATAAACACACACACACCAGCAAGCAACATAAAACACTCGTAACTTTATTTTCGTAATTAGTAATAGTTTTCTTTCTCTCATAAATACATTTATAAAACACATTGATAAAATGCAGACGGTAAAACGTCTAATTAAATGATTAAAACCTTTAGATAATAAAAAATAATAACAAAAATAATTTGCTCTCCTAAATAATAAAATATAATATGCACTCCTAAAATAATAAAAATAATTATCAATCAAAATCACCACGGGGAATTAAAAAATGTTTATTTTAGAAATATAATTTTAACTAGAATAAAACTTATAGAAAAGATTTGAGGAAAAGATAAATGCTCGACTTCTAAATTTAAAATAACTTGTATTGTTCTAGTAAAACACACGCACACACGCATGCATTCGAGGTGTGAAGGAATAAGGTTGGTTGAGTGAGATTGCAAAATGAGATTGTCTCAAAATAAATATTGCCTTTAGCACAAAGAGTGAGTGAACAGGTACCTCAAACGCGGACCTGAACGACAACTCCAAGAACAGGGAACTATGGGGGTAGATTGGATCCCAAGATATGGATCAACCCTTATAAATACCAGTCAAAACCTATTCAATGGTTGGATTCGGTTCGATTCGATTCATTTCGATTGATACGTTATCATTGCTGTGTTTTTTTATTTTCCAATTCTCAGTACGCTGAATTACCACCTGCTCATTTATTCCGATGCTTATGCTTTTATTTAAAATTAGAATTGTTCTGAATTAGCTTGGTTATTCCTCAATATTTAAAATGATCATCATGAAATTAATACCAAGAGCGTCGACTGTCATGAGGGGCTAATAAACCCTTCAGTGACTGATCGGCGCTCCGCTACTGAAATATCTCCGAAGCTATGAAATTCTGATAACATCGTCGTGTTAAGTGAATGCTCCTAATAAAAGAAATGTTCCGTGAAACACCCAAACTCGTCCAGACCAATCGACCTTCGTTGCAACCAAGACAAATCCTAGGTAAATATGTTTTATATTATGTTCACTCACTCAATTAATAAACTCGTAAGGCAATCTCGTAATTAACCAACATAAATTTACTCAAATAAATCTTAAGACTTTCCTCGTCATAATAGTTTATCTTTGTTACTGAACTTTGTAAACATGAACTTTGAACTTAAGTGAATCTAAGGAAAGATTATATATTTATCAAATAGAAAGGAACTTTCTCGTTATTCAAATTGTGTTATGAATACTTATGGTTCTCTGTGGGCGTGAATGTATGTGCGCGTGTGTAATAAATCAATTAATAATGTTTTGTAATAAATCAATTAATAATGTTTTGTAATAAATCAATTAATAATGTTTTCTTTTCATATTTAATAAACTTGTTCAATATCTAATCAAGTCGAGCATATCTCAAATCTTTTCACACACAATCAAAACCGTAGTTTATTTATTCTTTGATAACTTATCTTTGAAGTAGATTTAGTTAATTTTAATTTCCGTTTCAATTTAGTTATTTTATTAATTATGTCACCATCGTGCCGTAAGTCACGATGTTTCTTATTTCACCTTAGTTAAGATAGATTTAAGAGCGGGCGGGTCTATAATCAATCAAAGTAAACGTCAATGAATTATGTTATATACAATAAAGCGGGGGGATGAACTTGTAAGCCTTGTGTTCGGGGCGTAAGCGAACAACCTCATAGGTCAGTGACAACCAATAAACGATCCTTATGCCGTGATCGACTTATTAGAAAACCTTGCTGATTTTCATTAGCGGACAATGCGTCTTCTCCGGGAGGAGTCGTCCTAGAAACAATCATGTAACAACCTTGAGACACCTTATTGGTCCATGCTGGGAGTGTTGAGCTAGTGGGTGGGATTAGACTTCGAAATCGTTTTGACATGATGTAAGGTGATGCGAGTAGTTAAAATCAACTTAAATAATCGTATCTGGCGCCCCCTTATGTGGATCGTGAATAACTGTCGATGTAAGAAAATAAATAAAGCCTTACGCTATGTCATGTTTATTTCGAAGCCCGTAATCTCGGGTAATATATAGGGGAGACAGTTACAATAT